>CM062375.1:53925584-55125584 GCA_031216125.1 Dalbergia cochinchinensis | reverse complement strand
TTACCTTCACAGTTGCAAATGTCATTTGATTCGAGTAAGTCCTTGTGTATCTGCTTGAAAGAAAAATTATTCATCAAGATTCGACTACTTAGGCTGGTCTTGGTAGGACATATGAAAAACAAGAAAAACAAAAAAGAAATGATTGTATAATAGGGGTTCACATATTTGGATTTTAATAATACTTCAGCGTGTTGGGAAATAAAAAAAAGGTGTATCTACATTTCTAACATACATAATATTTATTTTATGCTTTGTATAATCAACCATTTGTTATCAGGGGAGGTAACTGGTAACAATTATCATATCAAGGATAAAAGTTTCATGCCTACCCTGCAACTTGGCCATTTACAAGCCATGGCCTCCAATCATCCACAATGGAGTAGTTTAGAGCTCTTATCCACGCTTGAGTCGACATGAAAGGAACTTTTGCATCATGATCCCCACTGTCAAGATGACATTAATTGCCATGTGAAAAGAACTAGTTGCTAAGAGAAAATAGTAACCGTATGGAAACAACACAAGTTTTCATAGAAATAGAAACTGATTTAAATTGTGAAAATCGTCACCTGTATATCAAGGAACGGTAGCCTTTTGCACTGAGATTTACATGAAACTCAAAGCTGCTGGGGATATCATGTTCAAAATCAGCAGTGTAACACCGTCGCCATTTCCCTGTTCCCTGAACATTGAGCTAAGTACATTAATATTTGTGATATATCCATTCACAGCTAAGGCTTCTTTAGTCTATGACTCAAATTTAAAGCAACTGTTTGTAATTGGACATAGAGTTTAAGTATTTGTTGACAAGTATAACATAGCAGTACCCTTTACTAAATATAATGAGAATGGAGATTTATTATATCAAACCTCTCGAACATGCAGTGCCTCACGAACACTCTCATTGTTCGCCCATTGAGTGCCAAGGAAAAAGCTAAAAATCTACAACAATGAAAATAATGCAGGAAGTCAAATTTGAAACACTATGGACAAAATGGGATTAAACCAATACGAGATATGTCAAAGTACTTGGCAGCTTATATCCGGCACTGTGTCTGTGAGATGAGAACGAAAGGGGGCCTTCAGTTGCTGAGTCAGAGATCTCCTGTACAGCACTTCATGTTGCTTACGTGACTCATCTTCGCAGTCTATGTCCAAAATGTCATACAGATTAATTCCTGAGAGGCACTGAACGAAAGAAATAATAGTTTACCAATATGGTGAGCAAGTTCAACTGAGCTGAATAACAAGAATAGAAGGGAATATCATAGTAAAACTCGGATGGTCATTCCTTGCCTCATTATAATAGTGCATATCTCTTGAACACAACTCGTTTCTCGGATCTACATCTATATACTCACCTTTACAATTCTTCTGCAGTGACTGTCCACATAGATAGATAAAAATCACCACCACTTCTAAACTTTTTTTTTTCTTGTAAATAAACTACATAAATCGCTAGTAGGACTCAATTAAAATACAAATGATATTCCAATATTGAAAGGGAAATTCAAGTACAAACCAATCAGCTGCCTGTACCAACTATATAAGGAAATACTATGCATGTAGCATTACTAGACAGGAATGAATGCCATTGAAAACTTAAACAAAAGTATTATTACCAAAAAGAGTTCATCAGAAATAAGTCCCATTCCATGGGCAAAAGGGATTTGATCATTTCCTTCTTCACGTGTCGTTATGGGGTTTCCAAGAAGATATCCCTGTGGAAACTAAGACCGATTTAGGCTTCATAGTTTATATAGAAATAGCTATTGTTAACACTACATTTTAAAAATGGTGAGGAACTTGCTTATATGTTTGGCAGTTTTGAATATTGGATTTAGTAATCAAAATGCACTTGCTACATAGTAAATACCAGTCAAGAGGTACTATACAAACCTGTAGATTTATCCAGGGTTGGAGACCTTTTTCATTTCCTGTGAATGGAGGAAATTGAATAGTAATAGTTAGTTTCAACATAATTGTGAGTTGAAACTTTTTATATGTTTGTCATATTTAGAATGTTCCTGTTTTTAAGTTCCATAGCACATATCTCCCAAAACCTTTATAAGGCATGTCCAAAAATTCAAATTTTCACATAAAGTTATTTATGGTAAAATTTATTTAAAGAAAATCTTATAAAATTACTTTATTTGGGTACGAATGATATCATCTATGAAATAATAGACCAAGGAAAGACAAAGGCACAACCTACTTGTAAATATTTATAATCCAGTATTATTTATACATGTGATCCATTATGACATTTATACAACTAGCAACATATAAGATTAATTGTAGCTAGATCGAACCATTAACTTATTTTTGAAAGGACTCAAATTTTGCCAACTCAGGTGGTATGAATTAGTTTTTTTGAAAATTAATTTCTGTTTTGTTTTTTCTTTCTTTCTTTCTTTCTACTAAGTTTCCAACAGGAGAGAAAAGGGCAGAAAGAAATATATGGGAGTAATTAAGTAATTTGGGTATATCGAACATTGGATCAACACACCTAATCTTCATTTAGAAATTGTGTTTTGATAACTTTTACAGACAGAAGTAGAACACAGAGAAGTAGTATATTAGTGAAGAAAGACAAATAATAGAACCTGCAAACACTAAGAATGGCAAACAACAGAGAAGCAATTCATGGAAGGTACGAGTATGTATATGAATTGGAAGAAGAAAATAACCAATAGCAACAGTAGCAGAGAGTATAATGAGAGAGCACTAAGCAGCTCTACTCTCCTTGCCCAAACAACCCAATAACATAAGAAAAGATATTTTCCCCCCTAACAGTCAAATAAATCCATTTTTCTTAACCAAATTCACATGACTCAAGCCTCCCCAGGCCTCAGCAAGAGTCACACATGCACTACCTTCTCAAAACCGTTATAGCCCCAATCCACCCTCATCAGCTGCAATTGCTGAGTCAGCCACTAATCCTTTCCCCAAATTGCCCTTAATTCTTTTTCTCTGATACACTTTGAGTTCTTTCGGAAATTTGTCCTTAACAATACTCCCCAGTTGAACAACCACCTGTCCTCAAGGTGGAACTAAGGAGAACTCTGATGTATGTCTATAGCCAACTCCCAAGTGTTCTCGAATTCTGGCATATCTTGCCATTTGATCAGCACTTCAGTATCCCCCTGAGCATTTACCCTAGTAGCCAGCATTTCAGCCGGCTGAAGTTTCAACTCCCATTCTTTCGAGAGTTCTGGTGGTAGGGGTTAACACTTGGCTTCAGGTGTAAGGCATTTTTTAAGCAAAGCTGCATGGAACACAGGATGCACTAGCGAATCCGGGGGAAGTTTCAGTTTGTACGCCACTTGGCCCACTCTTTCCAGTACCTAGGACTTAGTTTCTGATTGACCCTTTTTGCTAGGGACTTCATTCTATATGGCTGAATCTTGAGGTACACCTTCTCTCCCACCTCATATTCGACTTCTCTTCTTTTCCGGTCAGCATATTTCATTCTCTCTTGGGCCTTATGCAGGTGCTCTTTAAGCTCTTCCAGCATAGCGTTCCGTTCAGCCAACATCTGGTTCACGTCCTCTACTGAAGATGGTGACACATCTCCTTTAATAAGGACAGGGGGGTCACGGCCATACAAGGCTTTGAAAGGGCACGTGTTTATGGAGGCGTGGTAGGTAGTGTTAAACCAAAGCTCTGCCCAACTCAGCCACTTAGCCCACTGTTTATGCTTAAAGCTGGTAAAGCACCTTAAGTAAGTCTCCAGGCACTGGTTTACAACTTCAGTTTGGCCATCCGTTTGAGGATGATATGCTAAGCTATACTCCAACTTGCTCCCAGCTTGCTTGAATGACTCAGCCCAAAAGGTGCTCATGAAAATCTTGTCCCGGTCCGTCACAATGGTTAGAGGAAACCGATGCAACTGCATTATCTCCTTAATGAATACCCCAGCCACATCTTTTGCAAAAAAAAGGATGACCTAAACCCATAAAGTGGGTGTACTTCGAGAGTCTATCAACCACAACAAGGATAGTATCCATACCTTGTGCTTTAGGGAGTCCCCCGATGAAATCCATAGAGATGTCTTCCCAAACTTGTGAGGGAATAGGTAGTGGTTGAAGCAGCCCAGCTGGTGATAAAGTTAAATATTTGTTCCGGCAACATACTTCACAAGCTTGAACATGCCTCTGGATTGCCTTCCTCATACCCTCCTCCAAACTAAGCTGGCTATGAGTTTGTAAGTGCGACAAAACCGGAATGACCCCCCAAAGTCGAGTCATGAAATTCCTATAGAATCGCAGGAATTCTTGGGGAATCCTTGGGAATAGCTAGCCTTCCCTGGTAGAATAATCTCCCTCTTTTCAGCTCAAACCCTTTTTGCACTTCAGCCCCTTGAATCAACCCCTGAAGGATACTCTTCAGTTTCCCATCAGCTTTAACCTCTTCTTCGATTCCTTCCCAATTCAGGAAACTCACTGCCGAAATTGCATCAAAGTGAGTTCTCCTGGAGAGTGCATCCGCAGCTCCATTTTCCCTTCCTGCCTTATATTGTATCTCAAAATCGAAGCCTAGCAGCTTGGTAATCCACTTCTGCTGCCCTTCTCCCATGATTTGCTGATCTACTAGGAACTTTAAACTCTTCTGGCCAGTGTGCACAATGAACCGTCTTCCTAAGAGGTAGTGCCTCCATTTTTGCACGGCCGTTACAATAGCCATTAGCTCCCTTTCATAAGCAGATTTGTGTTGTGCTTTCTCAGACAACTTCTAGCTCAAAAATGCTATTGGGTGCCCTTCTTGCATGAGGACAGCTCCTAATCCTTTCCCTGATGCATCCGTTTCAACCACAAATGATTTTGCAAAATCCGTCATTGCTAGGACCGGTAGGGAAGTCACGACTTCCTTCAGTTTTTCAAAGGCTAGTTGAGCCTCCATCCCCTACTGGAAATTGTCCTTCTTTAAAAGCTGTGTCAGAGGCCATGCCATCTTCCCGTACCCCTTAACAAATCTTCGATAGTAGCCGATGATGCCTAAAAATCCTCTCAATCCCTTTAGGTCTGCCGGAACTGACCAGGTAAGCATAGCTTCTATTTTCTTCGAGTCTACTGATACACCTCTTCCCGAAATCACGTGACCCAGATATTCGATTTCTGATTGCGCAAAAGAACACTTTCTGGTTTATATACAAACTATGCTGCCTAAGTAACTCTAATACCTTCTGCAAGTGCCCCACATGGTCATCCATTGTTCTACTGTATATCAGAATATCATCGAAAAGAATAGAACAAACCTCCTCAGATACGACCTTAGAACTTGATTCATCAAGGCTTGAAACGTTGATGGGGCATTGGTTAACCCGAAAGGCATTATAAGAAATTCGTAATGCCCTTCGTGGGTCCTAAATGCTGTCCTCTCAACATCTTGCTCCCTCATCCTGATCTGATGATATCCAGACTTCAGGTCTAGCTTAAAGAAAATTTGAGCTCCACCTAACTCATCCAGTAGCTCGTTGATCACTAGAATAGGGAACCTGTCCAGCGATCTACACCTTCAATACAATTCAGTGTAAAGTGGCGTTCAATCTTCACTAGCCAACCCAAGGCGTCGTCGCCGGCGAACAAGGGGAGCTCCATCTTTTGGTCGCGTTCACGCCGTTGGGGCGGAGGACAACCACAAGTCGAGCTCGGCGGTCGATGATGCCACGAGTTATGATCCCCGTATGGAGGAGGGCCATTGCGGGAGTGAGGAGAGTCCCAACCATTGCGGTTATGAGACCGTGAATAATGGGTCTCTGTGCGGTGGGGAGGGCGTGAATGGTGGGACGCCTTATCCCTCCTAAAACCCCATTCCATCGGTCCTCCAATTCCACCCTAACATGCGATCGACATGGCAGTGGTGACCGGCTGCGAGAACGAACACGGAGTGGTTCCCTCAGCAATTGCACTATCTGGTCCAATTTCCTCCCTAACTCTTCCATGTTGTATACGTGGTAGCAGCGTTAGCGAAGGCACACCCAGCACCCAAGAGCGTAGCAGCTGATACCAAATAATAGAACCTGCAAACACAAAGAATGGCAAACAATAGAGAAGCAGTGCATGGAAGGTATGAGTATGTATATGAATTGGAAGAAGAAAATAACCAATAGCAACAGTAGCAGAGAGTACAATGCCAGAGCACTAAGCAGCTCTACTCTCCTTGCCCAAACAACCCAATAACATAAGAAAAGATATTTTTCCCCTAACAGCCAAATAAATCCTTTTTCCTAACCGAATTCACGTGACTCAAGCCTCCCTAGGCCTCAGCAAGAGTCACACACGCACTACCTCTCAAAACCGTTATAGCCCCAACCCACCCCCATCAGCTACAATTGCTGAGTCAGCCGCTAACCCTTTCCCCAAATTGCCCTTAATTCTTTTTCTCTGATACACTTTGAGTTCTTTTGGAAATTTGTCCTTAACAACAAACTGATTAAGAAACATTTTCGGCTGGATTGTTATCACAAATTATATATTGGCTATAGATTTAATAATCGATTCATCATACACATTAAGCCATTTAAAATTTATTACCATTTGAAATTTCTTGAACAATGGCAGGGGCAGGAATGCCAGAGTACGAATCGGCTCCAAAGTAAAATTTATTTGAAATAAATTCCGGGTGATCAATAAGCCACTACAAAGATCAAGACAGAAATATGACAACTTAATAATAACGATAAAAAGTTATACAGCTTGTTTTCAGATATAGCAGGATGTTGAATCTGGTAAAGGTCAAAGAATACTATAAACAACAGAATAATTAAAAGAAAAACTCAGCACAAAATATGATGACAGTGACATTAACATAAACATTGAGTTTACCTTCCTAAGAAATTGATGGGTATGGTGAACTAGTTTCCAGTCACTTCGATGGGAAGTGACATTTTTTGAATAAGAGAATCCAGTTCCAAATGGCAAATCTGCAAAAATAATGCTGGAGACCTGGCAAAAAGCCATTAACACTATTTGCAATATATCACCCCCTTAGAACAAAATAATAAAAAGAACTACCTAAAAAAATGTGCAGTAATATTTATACGATTATCTCAACACTAACTGATTGCACATATATTATAACCCCATGCTTAAATAACTACTAATTAATATTACAAATTTTGGATAGAGTTCAAGAACTGAAATCAATAATCTGTATTCTTGAGGATGCATTGTACTATTACCTTTGTCCATGACTGTGGCCTCAAGACCAAATTAGGCAAGGCCCCAAAGTATTCCTCAATTTTAAATTTAAATGGACCTATAACACACAGTTGATGACAAAAGTCATTATACAAATGTTGTGGAGTGGATCATCTTAAGCAGTATCAATTCCAATGAAAACCTAAACAAAAATCAGTAAAATAATGAAATCACAACATTGGTGTCCACCACGTTATGCGGCAAAATGATTCTGCATGGTGGGAAATCTATGCCAAATGGACTATCACACGATTTTATTTGAATAAGTGTCTTAGAACGCAAAGGCAGCAGTATCTACACCAAAAAATGAGAAAAAGAATTATGCAAATGCTGTACTCTACTTTCAAACATTTGCTTCAACTAAGTTTTGTTTAAAAGTGAAACTAACTTTTGGAAGTATGATTGTTATTTCATGATTATTTCAAAAACAATAAAAATGAAAAATGAAAATGAGAGATCTTATTGTTTGCATATAGAGACCTAGTCAAGAGAGTGTGCAGGACATGAGAGAAATAAAATTGTAAGTTACTGCTAAATTCAATACAAGCTCTCCTTTGATCCTATCATTTTTGGCCAGAAAGAAATGGTACGAGTTCAACAGGAGGTTAATGGGATACCTATAATGTTGGAGGGCATCCATGACCAGCAGGACTGAGATGTTGGCCATGCAATGCAAGAACCGCTGGCTGAGGCAATTTGTAGCCTCAGTGCACAGATGGCCAGATTATCAACAGCCAAAAACATCAATCCTATTTACTAACTGGGTTCATAAGAATGGCTTACAAAAGTTTAAACGTATCTTGGAGTATCATAATACTCAAGCAGAGCAGAGAGCTTAGTTCAGATCATTACACCTTTAGGGGGAGACTAATCAATGGCTGCATTCGCTCCAGAGACAAGGGCATGAAAATTAGATGGTAGGTTTTGGAACAAGAACTGGTTAACCACATATCAGGAGATAGATGGAGACAAGGTTCTCAATTCTCATGGTAAATAATCATGTTAGTAAAGTCACCAGGATAAGTACTGTATGTATAGTAGGAATCTCTCAAATGGCTCAGTTATTTATCCAATGTTAAATGTTGATGAAATGTTTATTGAATGTAAAACATGTTTTAGTCTGAGTTCAACAACCTGTAAGCTCAATTGAGTGGTCAGCTTGTGATGAAGCATCATAGCATAAAAGAAAAAAAAAAGATCATAGGGACAGAAACCATCAGAAATTGAAATGCTAGGATATTATCTCTACCACAAAGCAAATATGCCGAGCACTTGCTTGAGCATTTTGAGATGAGCCAGTCCAACCAGTTAGTACTCCTATCGGTTTAAACTGTTTCATGAAAAGATTACCCAAAAAATAGTTCAGCTGGTTTTGTTATTTAATCTATGATTTGATCTAGACCAAGTCTTGTACAGGTCGCCAATATATTGAGCAGATATATGCTTTGTCCTTGATAGAAGCATGCAGAAGCAGTCCAATAATGGATTTTCTGGTGTCTTAAAGGGACTGCTGGTCATTTCTTCATGGTTTACGGCAACGGCAACCCAGCTTGGCGTCACAGGATACTGAAATCCTGATTATGGAGATGAATTGGATAAGAGGCAGAATGCATAACTATGGTAAAAGGAGTGAATAAAAGATTTCTGGCTAAATGGCTTGGTCAGATCAGAGACATTGGAGTTCAACAAGGTGGAAATACTATTTACAATGATAGCAAGAGAGCCATAAACCTGCCCAAGATCATGTTCACCACGAGAGGATGCAGCACATTTTATGTATCGTTTTCGATTGAACGCGGACATATTGTTGCAACAAGCACTCCTTGGCAAAGATTTTTGCTTATCTAAAGTGCAAGTAAACTCTAACTCATGTAATCTTTTTGGTTTAGACTAGTATACTTTTTGTTCAGGAAAGATTATAGTCAAAGGTTAAACATAAATCTTACTGCTTCTGAATCAGACACAATCCAAATCAGATCAACAGGATGCAAACGGTTTGGTGGTTTACACCCAAAAAAACACTAAGGGTATGTTTGATTGGAGGCTTAAAAAAGGGTTATTTCACCCAATTTTTACCCTCCAACCACACACAAACTTACGGAGAAATTTTGGCTGAATAAACAACTATATATGTGTTAAAATTAAGTAAAAAGTTGCAGAAACAGATTTACGAATGAGGAGTTGCAATTTCGGTATTTACCTATTTGATAGGCAAGGCCTGAAAATGAAGAACAGCCAGGACCACCAGTTAGCCAAAGCATAAGAGGGTCTTTCTCAGGATTGCTCTCTGACTTAATAAAGTAATAGAAAACCTGCAAGTCATCATCATCTTTTTCCCCTAATCCCACATACCTGTAATGGAAGTGGTATCATCAAAAGATTAGAAACCAAAAGAAAGAAACATAGGAAAAGAAAAGAAGATGACCAGTTAAATCTCAAACCATAATTGAAACAACACTAAAAAGGAGCTACAAATGGAAGTGGTGTCATCCATGCTGACCCAGTTTCGAGTTCAAAGGGAAGTGGCCCTTCAAAGCCAGGAAGCAGTTCCACCCTTGCGCCAGAGGCTTCGACATGAGAAGATGAAATGTGCAAGAGAAGTACAAGGCCAAGCAGAATCAGACAACAGCAAGAAGAATCAGTAACCATATTCATCCCTTGTCTTGCAAGCTGCAATTTCCAGTCAACTCTACGGCTTCTGTTACTCTTTTTGTTATGATTTATTCATTCTAACTGCTTGATTTTAATTTTGTGGCAGTGGGTTGGGAAGCCACGAAACACGTGTCAAGGCCTTTGCTGTGGCCTGTCCTGTCGAATAATGTTGGCAGGTGAGTATGTGTTATGCTTTATAGCATAAGTGTCGTGTTATTTCTGCGTTTGGAGGTCGAGACTATGTACACTTACATTCTTTTCATCAGATTCTATTCAAATAAAATCTAAATTTTATCAAATAGTAAATGAGACATAGATTAATGTAATATTTTATATTTTATGATTATAAATAATATTTTTTATTATACAATTACTTTAAGTTGATATATCTTTAAACTAGATTTTTGTCCCAAGTTCACTTGTAATGTAATAATTATTAAATAGGCAAATGCCGTAATAGAGTTGTTGGTCAATACTTTCTTATAGTCATCCAGGTGAAGGCACATGGTTGTGCAATGTCACACAAGGCAAAATGTAGTTAAATGAATTAAAAACATCCCTAAATAAAAACAGTATGTGCTTACCTCTTTGTCTCTCTTTCCTCCTTCCACCCTATTTGTCCTATCTCCGCTACACCCCTCCAATCTCTCACTCCCAAGTCCATATAGAACACAAACCCTATGAAGAACACATAAAATCCTAGGAATCCAATTGCCTGCCATAGGAAGATCTCGGCACTTAGGTACATGTCGAAGAGGAGCATCGCCACCGTCAGGTAGCATAGAACGTCCTTAACAAACGACGCAACATAGATCACGATGAATCCGACGACGAGGGTAGAGACGAAGCTTCTGGTAGAGAGGATGGTGCCGAGGCTGATGCAGTAGGGGTTGGCATGGAGGGCAGTGGGGGAGGAGAAGACGTCGAGGGAGCCATTGTGGAGGGCAAAGAAGGTGAGGCGGCTATGGAAAGGGAGAGGCTGAGGTGAGAGGCGGGCTTGGTGGTGACAATGGAGAAGTGGTATTGGGCGATATTGATGAGGATGTAGAAGTGGAGAAGGAGAAGGAGGAGGGAGACAGAGAGGTGGGTGGAGGCTACATTTGTCTTTACTAACATATTTTAATTCCTTTAGCCGCCTTTACAAAATGTGATTAAACGCAATTAAACTAATGAAACGTGGCACTATCATGTGCTTTCACCTAAGCGACTACAGGAAAGACGTTGACTAACAACTCCACTGTAGCATTCGTCTAATAAATATACTTCTTTTACAATTCAAATATGAGTGTCCTATTAACATATCTTTCAACCAGTTATGTGATAAAATTATCAAATAAAAAATAATTTAAACTAAAATAAAGAATCGATTTAAAAAATCAAGTAAATGTAAGAAACTGGAAATCTACTTTTCCTAAATTGAATGTGCTCTTTTGTTTTACAAAATATTTAATATTAAAGCCTATATCAAATCCAATCCAAGATCTTTATAGAGTCTCTCGAACCTTTCCATTATTCTCTTCCAATAAGTACTCTTATCTCTATCATTATATAGAATATGAATTTTTAGAATCTTTGGGCTACCATTACAGATTTTTCCTATTTCAAATAATTCCTAATCCTTATTGTATAATTCTATGGCAGCTAAGAACATTATTCTAGTTTTTCAGGATCATGTAGGCAATGATCAATCACTCCTGAGAACTAATGGTAAAGGGATTTAAGCTCATGGCCATGTTTATTTTTTTGTTGTCATTATTCATATCTTCCTAGCATTGTACTTACTTTTGATGAAATTTGATGATATATGTCATGTATCAATTTTTTATGATTCATGCCAAGTTTAAAAAATTATTACTCTACGGTTATTATGAAAATCATATTTTGAAAAATCATGAGACCATTATTGATATTCTTGTATGCCATGAGACAAATGTTTTATTCTTCCAAAAAACTATTTATTTGAAAATATTGTGTTAAGCTTGATTTGCTAAAATTGCTAGGCATCCTTTATGAATTTTATGGAATTATTAGATGGAGGCCTAAAGGCAGATGTAGAAATGCCAAGTAACTCAAAGTTGGTTTTTGCAAGGTTGAGTTATGCCCACCAATTCGAAGATGGTATTGGAGACTCTATAGCTAAGTGATATATGATTCTACAACCTCATTTTGATAAAGTTATTAACACTTCAAGTCCAAAATAGACATTTGCATGAGAGGCGTGTTAGAGTGTAATACATTCATGTGCTTTTATGCATTTGGAGTGATGATTTCTTGACATAGTATTAGAGTCTTTACCAAGACCAACTGATCACGGGTCTGATCCTTATTATCTCTATTATGAACAAAAATATTTATGCTCAAGTTCAAAAGAGACATTCACATGAGGAGTATGTTAGATATAGAATCATTCATATACCTTTCTGCAGAGAGATGATTTCATGATACATGCCAAATAGAAAGGGGTAGGCCCAAAGAAGGGAAAGAGTGTTAGACGAGGAAAAAGGATAAATATGTAATTTTGATTGGAGGAGGTAATTAAGTTTTGAGGGGAAGCAAGCATTATAAGTCTCATGAGTTCTTTTCCCTCTTCCATTATGGACCCCATATTTCTTCCGATACCCTTTTTAGTATAAAAAAGAAAAGAATGAAAGATTTCAGATAAAAGAAGTAAATTTTGAATCGGGGCAAGATTTTGTACAAAATATGAATAAAAATAAAATCCCAAAATATATCGAATTAGAAAGATAAAATGGCATCAATCAGGGATGATTTCTAGATTCAAATCAAATCTCTAGCAGTTGTAACAAAATCAAATAAAAAATATCTTGAATTAAAGGGGAATTAATGTACAAGTGTGTATAGATAATAGGGCAATTCATCAGGTGGACAACAACAGAATTGGCCTTCAGTGAACATCGCTCTTCATCTCCTCTTGCGGGAAGCCATCATAATGATTCACATTCCACCTCTTGATAATCTCAACCACATTCCCTATCATTACCACCATCACACAGCTTGATAACGCTGTAATAGCCACATGGATATAAAGGAGTTATGAGAACTTGAGAAGTTCAGGTAAACATTACCCGGCTCGCCTTGTTTCATTTTTCTTTCTAGTTCTTAGTTTAGTTGTCTTTTTCCTTCAATTTATTTTGTAATCCATATTATGTTCTTGGTCATTTCATTATTGTTGGGAAAAATGTTGTTTCCGCTTCTTAAGAACTACAACACAATAATTAATGTAGAAAACTTCAAAATAAAAAAAACTACCCAAATGACAACTAGAAAATAACACATAGGCTTCTCTCTCATACATCCCATGACCCCAGTGTACCCACACCCTTCAAAACAAGTGTCTAGACTACATATAACAACACTACAAGACAATAGTATAGAAAAAGAAGAAAGTCATATACAATCTTAAAGTATTTCCGATTTGTGCAAGTTGAAGTGAAACAATTAAGCCCAAATATATAGTCTTAGCCTCTATCTCCACTTCTCTATTCCTTTTATTCATGTGCAATGTTTGAATTTTTCCAAAATACTTTATTTCAATCAACTTCAATCTCCTTATTGTTGAAATTAGCATATCTTCAGCTCCCATTATCTACACTAACAATCTCGTACAATCATTGTCTATAAAGACAACCATAGTTTAGTTTAAAAAACTATCATACTTCACCATAAAAAATATAATCACTTGAAATGGAAAATTTTCAAGGATTTCAACTTGACGCAAGTCGAAATCTTGCTTAAAATTTATGGTGTAACTTCCATGTTAGCTTTCTCTGGAAGTTATTTAGTTATTGACATAATTCCACCACTCATTTTGCATCAATGCCAACCAATGCCTGTGTACAACTATGTTTTCCCTAGCAACACTTTTTTTTTTCTATGTAATCCTTATTGTATTTGGCACAAACCATAATTGATTTTTCCATCAATTTCTATATCCAACCATATATGAAAATAGTATAGCCAACTATAAAACCATGCACCAAAAAATTCTTGAAAAAGAGATGTGGGTCACAATGTAGTATGATGTCTTTCCTAGTCAAAACCTTTCCATAACATCAACGTTTACCAAACTAGTCATTGTACAATTTGCGTTGTTACATATTAATCTTACACATCAAAGTGATTGGTGCATACATTGATAAAAAATCTATTACCAATAAGCAAGTTCCAAACATTTTGTTGTGCAAGTGTTTGTTGTGTATTTGCTGACACATATCTTTGTTCTATCTATAGCCTTTTATTTGTTTGCCAGACCAAAGAAAAGAAAGAAAAAAGAACTCAATAAAACACAAAAACTAAGGGCCTACTTGGAAACTGTTTTTAAAAATAGTTTTCAAATTTTAAAAACAAAAAAATCAAGAAAACTTGTTTGGTAAATCCTCTTTGTTGTATTGGTTTTAAAAATAGAAAAACAAAAAGCGTGTTTTAAAAACGAGAATTAGAAAACACTTTTAAGATGTTTTTGTGTTTTAAAAAACACAACTCACACAACCCATCCCACACACCAAACAACCTAGCGACTGACTCCTACCCAATTCACCGATGGCCGATATTCTCCATTCGCCTGTCCCGCGACCTACTCCACCATTCGCCGGGGACGCGAGCTCGAGCCACCCGCCTTCACCAGATTCGCCGGCGCATGGACCTGCTCTGTCAAATCCGCTTCCACATGCGACTTCTCCCCCAAATCCGCCTTCGCATGCCTCTACCGACGCACCAGATTCGGCTCCGTATGCCTTTGTCGGCACACCAGATCCACCTCCGCTCGCCTCCGCTACATGCGACCCTCCCAACAACATGCTTTCTCTGCTTCTCTCTCTCTCTCTGGTTCTTCCTCCCTTTCACTATTGTGGTGCTGTGTTGATACACCAAGTTGTGATCATTGTTGTTCTTTGTTGATCTTTGTTATCCAAACAAGTTTTCTTGTTTTATTATTTTTGAAAACTGAATTTAAAAATTGTTTTGTAGAACAATTTTATAAAATAAAAAACAGTTCCAAACAAGCGCTAACTGGCATGCGTGATAAGACTATGTTTTGAATAGTTTTGTAAAACACCATGACATAATTCATCTACAAAATTTTTTTTCTCTATATTTTTACCCTCTAAACAAATACACGCTCGTAGATAATTTTTCCCCCTTCTGCACTGTTATATTCCAATGGTAACTCTTGCACCTACTCCCTATTCTCCTCCTGAAATAGGAGTTGCTCTCTTTGGGGCCAGCTCTCCAGAAGAATATTGAGGATATCTAATTAGGAGAAAAGGAGCAACATTTCAGATATCATTACAAATTATGACATTTCACTTTCATTTTCATTAATCACTTAGTACACAGAATGTTTACACATTATTCATAATTCAAACAACTTAGAGACAAATGAGCGTATCACGTGTAACCAGGTGTTTGTGCCATCTTGGCTACTGAGTTACAAAGGGTCATTAGATATCCACCTAGTGAACATAGCGAAACCTTCATCAGGCTTGTACTCAGGAGCTGTATGGCCTGCACCCTGCAATTAAATGGGGAAAAAAATGTGGACAATCCCCCCAAATGACAAGAAACTTGAATCTTTCACCAAATTACATGTTTTCTTACCTTCACAGTTGCAAATGTCATTTGATTCGAGTAAGTCCTCGTGTATCTGCTTGAAAGAAAAATTATTCATCAAGATTCGACCACTTAGGGTGGTCTTGGTAGGAAGTATGAAAAATAAAAAAGAAATGATTGTAAAATAAGGATTCACAGATTTGGATTTTAATAATACTTCAGTGTGTCTGAGAAATAAAAACAAGGTGTATCTATATTTCTAACATACATAAGATTTATTTTATGCTTTGTATAGTCACCCATTTGTTATCAGCAGGGGTAACTGGTAACAATCATCGTATCAAGGCTAAAAGTTTCGTGCCTACCCTGCAACTTGGCCATTTACAAGCCATGGCCTCCAATCATCCACAATGGAGTAGTTTAGAGCTCTTATCCATGCTTGAGTCGACATGAAAGGAACTTTTGCGTCATGATCCCCACTGTCAAGATGACATCAATTGCCATGTGAAACGAACTAGTTGCTAAGAGAAAATAGTAACTGTATGGAAACAACACAAGTTTTCGTAGAAATAGAAACTGATTTAAATTGAGAAAATCTTCACCTATATATTAAGGATCGGTAGCCTTGTGCACTGAGATTTACATGAAACTCATAGCTGCTGGGGATATCATATTCAAAATCATCAGTGTAACACCGTTGCCATTTCCCTGTTCCCTGAACATTGAGCTAAGTACATTAATATTTGTGATATATCCATTCACAGCAAAGGCTTCTTTAGTCTACAACTCAAATTTAAAGCAACTGTGTAATTGGATATAGAGTTAAGTATTTGTTGACAAGTATGACATAACAGTACCCTTCTACTAAATATAATGAGAATGGAGATTTATTATATCAAACCTCTCGAACATGCAGTGCCTTGTGAACACTCTCATTGTTTGCCCATTGAGTGCCGAGGAAAGAGCCAAAAATCTACAACAATGACAATGCGAGAAGTCAAATTTGAAACACTCTGGACAAAATGGGATTAAACCAATACAAGATATGTCAAAGTACTTCGCAGCTTATATCTGGCACTGTGTCTCTGAGATGAGAACTAAGGGGGGCCTTCAGTTGCTGAGTCAGCGATCTCCTGTAAAGCACTTCATGTTGCTCACGTGACTTGTCTTCACAGTATTTGTCCAAAATGTGGAACAGATTAATTCCTGAAAGGCACTGAAGGAAAGAAATAATAGTCATACCAATATGGTGAGAAAATTCAACTGAGCTGAATAACAAGAATAGAAGTGAATATCATAATAAAACTCGGATGGTCATTACTTGCCTCATTATAATAGTGCATATCTCTTGAACACAATTCGTTTCTCGGATCTACATCTATATACTCACCTTTACAATTCTTCTGCATCGACTGTCCACATAGATAGATAAAAATCACTAGCACCTCGTAACATTTTTTTTTTTTAGTAAATAAACTACATAAATCACTAGTAGGACTCAATTAAAATATAAATGATATTCCAATTTTTAAAGGGAAATTCAATTACAAACCAATCAGCAGTCTGTATCAACTATATAAGGAAATACTATGCATGTAGCATTACTAGATAGGAATGAATGCCATTGAAAACTTACCAAAAAGAGTTCATCAGAGATAAGTCCCATTCCATGGGCAAATGGGATTTGATCATTTCCTTCTTTACGTGTTGTTATGGGATTTCCAAGAAGATATCCCTGTAAAAATTAAGACCAATTTAGGCTTCATAGTTTATACAGAAATAGCTATTGTTAACGCTACATTTTAAAAAAGGTGAGGAACTTGCTTATATGTCTGGCAGTTCGAATATTGGATTTGGGAATCAAAATGCACTTTCTATATAGTAAATACCAGTCAGGGGTACTATACAAACCTGTAGATTTATACAGGGTTGGAGACCTTTTTCATTTCCTGTTAATTGTGGAAATTGAATAGCAATAGTTAGTTTCAACATAATTGTGTGAACTGAAACTTCTTATATGTTCGTCATATTTAGAACGGTCACTTTTTTTTACATTCTATAGCACATATCGCCTAAAACCTTTATAAGGCATGTGCAACAAAATCAAATTTTCACAAAGTTATTTATGCTAAAATTTATTTAAAGAAATCTTATAAAATTACTCTACTATTTGGGTACGAATGATATCATCTATCAAATTAATAGACCAAGGAAAGACAAAGGCACAACGTACTTGTAAATATCTATATTCCAAAGTATTATTTAGACGTGTGATCCATATGACATTCATACAGCCAGCAAGATATAATTGCTAGATCGAACCACTAACTTATTTTTGAAAGGACTCAAATTTTGCCAACTCAGGTCAGGTGGTATGAATTAGATATTTTGAAAATTAATTTGTGCTTTTTTTTTTTTCCTACTAAGTTTCCAACAGAAGGGAAAAGGGCGGAAAGAAACATAAGGGAGTAATTAAGTAATTTGGGTATAACGAACATTGGAACAACACACCTAATCTTCATTCAGAAATTTTATTTTGCTAACTCTTACAGACAAAAGTAGAACACAGATAAGTAGTATATTAGTGAAGAAAGATTAATTAAACTGATTAAGAAGCATTTTCAGCTGGATTGTTATCACAAATTATATGTTGGCTATAACTTAAATAACCGATTCATCATACACATTAAGCCATTTAAAATTTATTACCATTTGAAATTTCTTGAACAATGGCAGGGGCAGGAATGCCAGAGTATGAATCGGCTCCAAAATAAAATTTATTTGAAATAAATTCCGGGTGATCAATAAGCCACTACAAAGACCAAGACAGAAATATGAAAAAATAATAATAAACAATAAAAGTTATACAGCTTGTTTTCAGATATAGCAGGATGTTGAATCTGGTAAAGGCCAAAGTATACTATAAACAACAGAATAATTAAAAGAAAAACTCAGCACAAAATATGATGACAGTGACATTGACATAAACATTGAATTTACCTTCCTAAGAAATTGATGGGTATGGTGAACTAGTTTCCAGTCACTTCGATGGGGAGTGTCATTTTTCGCATAAGAGAATCCAGTTCCAAATGGCAAATCTGCAAAAATAATGCTGGAGACCTGGCAAAAAGCCATTAACACTATTTGCAATATATCACCCCCTTAGAACAAAATAATAAAAAGAAATACCTAAAAAGAATGTGCAGCAACATTTATACTATTATCTCAACACTAACTGATTGCACACATATTACAACCCCATGCTTAAACCTTAAATAACTAGTAATTGATATTACAAATTTTGGATAGAGTTCAAGAACTGAAATCAATAATCTTTATTCTTGAGGATGCATTGTATTATTACCTTTGTCCATGATTGTGGCCTCAAGACCAAATTAGGCAAGGCCCCAGTGTATTCCTCAATTTTAAATTTAAATGGACCTATAACACACAGTTGATGACAAAAGTCATTATACAAATGTTGTGGAGTGGATCATTTCAAGCACTATCAATTCCAATGAAAACCTAAACAAAAATCAGCAAAATAATGAAATCACAACATTGGTGTTCACGTTATGCTGCAAAATGATTCTGCATGGTGGAAAATCTATGCCAAATGGACTATCACATGATTTTATTTGAATAAGTGACTTAGAACTCAAATGCAGCAGTATCTACACCAAAAAAAAGAGAAAAAGAATTATGCAAATGCTGTACTCTACTTTCAAACATCTGTTTCAACCAAGTTTGTTGAAAAGTGAAACTAACTTTTGGAAGTATGATTGCTATTTCATGATTGCTTAAAAAAAAAATGAAAAATGAAAATGAGAGATCTTATTGTTTGCATACAGAGACCAAGTCAAGAGAGTGTGCAGAACATGAGAGCAATAAAACTGTAAGTTACTGCTAAATTCAATACAAGCCCTCCTTTGATCCTATCACTTTGGGCCAGAAAGAAATGGTATGAGTTCAACAGGAGGTTAATGGGATACCTATAATGTTGGAGGGCATGACCAGTAGAACTGAGATGTTGGCCATGCAATACAAGAACCACTGGCTAAGGCAATTTGTAGCCTCAGTGCAAGGATGGCCAGATTATCAACAGCCAAAAACATGAATCCTAATTACTTACTACCTGGGTTCATAAAAATGGCTTACGAAAGTTTACACAAATCTTGCAGTATCATAATACTCAAGCAGAGCGGAGAGCTTTGTTCAGATCATAACACCTTTAGGGGAAGACTAATCAATGGCTGCATTGGCTCCGGAGAACTTAGAAAAAACGAGGGCATGAAAATTAGATAGTAGGTTTTGGGTGAACAAAAACTGGTTAACCGCACATCAGGAGATAGATGCAGACAAGGTTCTTAATTCTTATGGTAAATAATCATGTTAGTAAAGTCACCAGGATAAGTACTGTTTGTATAGTAGGAATCTCTCAAATGGCTCATTTATTTATCCAATGTTATATGTTGATGAAATGTTTATTGACTGTAAAACATATTTTAGTCTGAGTTCAACAACCTGTAAGCTCAATTGAGTAGTCAGTTTGAGATGAAGCATCATGGCATGAAAGGTAAAAAAAAAAAAAAAAAATTCATAGGGATGGAAACCATCAGAAATTGAAATGCTAGGATATTATCTCTACCACAAAGCAGATATGTCGAGAACTTGCTTGAGCATTTTGAGATGAGCCAATCCAACCAGTTAGTACTCCTATCATTTTAATCTGTTTCATGGAAAGATTACCCAGAAAATAGTTCAGCTGGTTTTGTTATTTAATCGAGGATTTGATCTAGACCAAGTATTGTACCGGTTGCCAATGTATTGAGCAGATATATGCTTTGTCCTTGATAGAAGCATGCAGAAGCAGTCCAATAATGGATTTTCTGGCGTCTTAAAGGGACTGCTGGTCATTTCTTGGTGGTTGATGGCAATGGCAACGCAGTTTTGTGTCACAGGATATTGAAATTCAGATTAAGGAGTGGTTAAAAAAAAAAAAAAAGATTTCTGGCTAAATGGCTTGGTCAGATCAGAGACATTGGAGTTCAACAAGGTGGAAATACTATTTACAATGATAGCCAGAGAGCGATAAACCTGCCCAAGCTCATGTACACCGCGAGAGGATGCAGCACATTTATTTATCGTTTTTGATTGAACCCGGAAATATTGTTGCATCAAGCACTCCTTAGCAAAAATTTTTGCTCATCTAAAGTGCAGGGAAACTCTAATTCATGTAATATTTTTGGTTTAGACTAGTATATTTTTTGTTCAGGAAAGACTATAGTCAAAAGGTTGAACATAAATCTTACCGCTTCTGAATCAGACACAATGCAAATCAGATCAACAGGATGCAAAGAGTGTGGTGGTTTACACCCAAAAAAACACTAAGGGTATGTTTGATTGGAGGCTTAAAAAAGGGTTATTTCACCCAATTTTTACCCTCCAACCACACACAACCTTACAGAGAAATTTTAGCTGAATAAACAACTATATATGTGTCAAAATTAAGTAAAAAGTTGCAGAACGAGATTTACGAATGAGGAGTTGCAATTTCGGTATTTACCTATTTGATCGACAAGCGCTGAAAATCAAGAACAGCCAGGACCACCAGTTAGCCAAAGCATAAGAGGGTCTTTCTCAGGATTGTTCTCTGACTTAATAAAATAATAGAAAACTTGCATGTCATCATCATCTTTTTCCCCTAATCCCACATACCTGTAATGGAAGTGGTATCATCAAAAGATTAGACACCAAAAGAAAGAAACATAAGAAAAGAAAAGAAGGTGACCAGTTATATCTCAAACCATAATTGAAACAACACTAAAAAGGAGCTACAAATGGAAGTGGTATCATCCATGCTGACCCAGTTTCGAGTTCAAAGGGAAGTGGCCCTTCAAAGCCAGGAAGCAGTTCCACCTTTGCGCCAGAGGCTTCAACATGAGAAGATGAAATGTGCAAGAGAAGTACAAGGCCAAGCAGAATGAGACAACAGCAAGCAGAATGAGTAACCATATTCATCCCTTGTCTTGCAAGCTGCAATTTCTAGTCAACTCTACGGCTTCTGTTACTCTTTTGTTTTGATTCATTCATTCTTACTGCTTTATTTGTCCCAAGTTCACTTATAATAATATAATAATGAATAAATAGGCAAATGCTATAATAGTGTTGTTGGTCAACGTTTTCCTATAGTCGTCCCGGTGAAAGCACAAGGCTGTGCAACGTCGCAGAGGCTCAGTATCGTTTAATCACATTTGTAAACGTGGTTAAACGAATTTAAACACGTCGCTAAACATAAACGCTGTCTCTGTCCACCTCTCTGTCTCCCTCTCCTCCTTCCACCCTAACTGTCCCATCTCTGCTGCACCCCTCCATCCTCCGATGACCAATAATCCAAAAAGGCCAAACCCCACCATACCCACTTCTCTTTCGTAGACTTACTATTAATTTTCAACTAAAAGTGCATTACCCTTGAAAGCTTTGATTAATAACTTAATAATCCACCACTGCATCATTGGATTCTTTTTGCTGCTCAAGATCTGCGTTCCATTCCCACCCTTCACTATGCGATCTTCCACTCCCAAGTCCATATAGAACACAAACCCAATGAAGAACAGATAAAATCCTAGGAATCCAATTGCCTGCCACAGGAAGATCTCGGCACTTAGGTACATGTAGAAAAGGAACATCGCCACCGCCTGGTAGCACAAAATTTCCTTAACAAATGGCGCAACATAAATCACGATGAATCCGACGATGAGGGCAGAGACGAAGCTTCTGGTGGAGAGGATGGTGCCAAGGCTGATGCGGTAGTGGTTGGCATGGAGGGCAGCAGGGGAGGTAAAGAAGTCGAGGGAGCCGTTGCGAAGGGCAAGGAGGAGGTGGCTATGGAAAGGGAGAGGTTGAGGTGAGAGGCGGGCTTGGCGGTGACGATGGAGAAGTGGTATTTGGCGATGTTGATGAGGATGTAGAAGTAGAGGAGGAGGAGGAGGGAGACAAAGAGGTAAGTGGAGGTTGTATTTGTCTTTACCAACATACTTCAACCTTTAACCACCTTTACAAAAAGTGATTAAATGCAATTAAACTAATGAAACGTGGCATAACCATGTGCTTTCACCTAAGTGATTATGGGAGAGACATTGATTGAAAACTCCATTGTAGCATTCGCCTAATAAATATACTTCTTTTACAATTCAAATATGAGTGTCCTATTAACATTATTAACATTATCTTTCAACTAGTTATGTGATAAAATTATCAAATAAAAAGTAATTTAAAATAAAATAAAGAATCAATTTAAAAAATCAAGTAAATGTAAGACACTGGAAATCTATTTTTCCTAAATTGTATGACTCTTTTGTTTTACAAAATATTTAATATTAAAGCCTATATCAAATCCAATCCAAGATCTTTATAGAATCTCTCAACCCTTTCCATTAATCTCTTCCAATAAGTACTCTCATCTTTATCATTATATGGATATGAATTTTTAGAATTTTTGGGCCACCATTACATATTTTTTCCTATTCCAAATCATTCCTAATTCTTATTCTATAATTCTATGGCAGTTGAGAACTTCATTCTAGTTTTTCAGGGTGTAGGCAATGGTTAATCACTCCTGGGAACTAATGATAAAGGGATTTAAGCTCACGGCCATGTTTATTTTTGTTGTTGTCATTATTCATATCTTCCTAGCATTGTACTTACTTTTTATGAAATTTGATTGATATATGTCATGTACCAATTTTTTATGATTCATGCCAAGTTTAAAAAATTATTATTTTATGGTTATTATGAAAATCATATTTTGAAAAATCATGGGACCATTATTGATATTCTTGTATGCCATGAGACAAATGTTTTATTCTTCCAAACAACTATTTATTTGAAACTATTGTGTTAAGCTTGATTTGCTAAAGTTGCTAGACATCCTTTATGAATTTTACGGAATTATTAGATGGAGGCCTAAAGGTAGATGTAGAAATGCCAACTAACTCAAAGTTAGATTTTTGGGGGTTGAGTTATGCCCACCAATTCTAAGATGGTATTGGAGACTCTGTGGCCAAGTGATTGAGGATTGAAACCCTCATTCTGATAAAGTTATTAGCACTTCAAGTCCAAAATAGACATTTGCATGAAAGACATGTTAGAGTGTAATACATTCATGTGCTTTTAAGCATTTGGAGTGATGATTTCTTGACATTGTAATATCTCTATTATCTAAAAATATTTACGCTCAACTTCAAAAAAGACATTCACATGAGGAGTACGTTAGATATAAAATCATTTATATACCTTTATGTAGAGAGATGATTTCATGATACATGCCAAATAGAAAGGGATGGGGTGGTTGTCAAAAGGAATGCTACCAAAGAAGAGAAAGAGAGTTAGACGAGGGAAAAGCATAAACATGTAATTTTGATTGGAGGAGATAATTAAGTTTTGAGGGGAAACAAGCATTATAAGTCTCATGAGTTCTTTTCCCTTTTCCATTGTGGACCCCATATTTCATTTGATACCTTTTTTAATATAAAAAAGAAGGGACTGAAAGATTTCAGATAAAAGAATTAAAAATTGAATCAGGGGAAGATTTTGAATAAAATATGAATAAAAATCAAATCCCAAAATAAATTGAATTAGAAAGAAAATTGTATCAATCAGAGATGATTTCTCGATTCAAATCAGATCCTCAGTCAACTGTAACAAAATCAAATAAAAAATGTCTTGAATTAAAGGGGAATTGATGTGTAAGTGTGTATAAATAATAGGGCAATTCATCAGGAAGACAACAACATAATTCACCTTCAACAAACATCGCTCTTTATTTCCTCTGGCGGGCAGCCATCATAATGATTCACATTCCATCTCTTGATCATCTCAACCACATTCCCTATCATCACCACGATCACATAGCTTGATAACACTGTAATAGCCACATGGACATGAAGGAGTTATGAGAACTTGAGAAGTTCAGGTAAACGTTACTCGGCTTGCCTTGTTTCATGTTTCTTTGTAGTTCTTAGTTTAGTTGTCTTTTTCCTTCAACTTATTTTGTAATCCATATTATGTTCTTGGTCATTTTATTATTGTTAGGACAAAATGTCATTTCCTTTTTTAAGAACTACCCTTGAACGTTGAGAAAAAGATAATTACAACACAATAATTAATGTAGAAAACTTCAAAATTAGAGAAAAATTACCCAAATGACAACTAGAAAACAACACATAGACTTCTTTCTCATACATCCCATGACCCTAGAATACCTATACTCTTCAAAACAAGTATCTAAACTACATCTAACAACACTATAAGACAATAGTATAGAAAAAAAGAAGAAAGTCATATACAATCTTGAAGTATTTCAAATTAATGCAAGTTGAAGTAAAACAATTAAGCCCATATATATAGTTTTAGCCTCTATCTCCACTTAGAATTTTGGACAATGTGGGGCTTGTTCCAAGAAGCTTCTTTGTCCCTTTTATTCATGTGCAATGTTAGAATTTTCCAAAATACTTTATTTCAATCAACTTCAATCTCCACATTGTTGAAATTAGCATATCTCTTCAGCTTCCATTGTTTACACCAACAATCTCGTATAATCATTGTCTATAAAGATAATCATAGTTTAGTTTTAAAAACTATCATACTTTACCATAAAAAGTATAATCACTTGAAATGGAAAAATTTTAAGCATTTCAACTTGACACATGTCGAAACCTTACTTAAAATTTATGGTGTAACTTCTATGTTAGCTCTCTCCAGAAGTTATTTAGTTATTGACATAATTTCACCACACATTTTGTATCAATGCGAACCAATGCCTGTGTGCAACTATATATTCCCTAGCAGCATTTTTTTTCCTCCCTATGTAATCCTTATTGTATTTGGCACCAACCAAAATTGATTCTTCCATCAATTTCTATATCTAACCATATACTGGAATAGTATAGCCAACTATAAAACCGTGCATCAAAAAATTCCCAAAAAAGAAAAGTGAGTCACAACGTAGTATGACATCTTTCTTAGTCAACCTTTCCACAACCTCAACAGTTATCAAACTAGTCATTGTACTATTTGCATTGTTACATACATATTAATCTTATACATCAAAGTGATTGTTGGTGCATACATTGATAAAAAATCTATTACCGCTAAGTAAGTTCTGAACATTTTGTTGTGCAAGTGCTTGTTGTGTATTTGCTGACATGTATCTTTGTTCTATCTATAGCCTTTTATTTGTTTATTTTCCAAACCAAAGGGGAGAAAAACTCAATAAAACACAAAAACTAGCTGACATGCATGATAAGACTATGTTTTGAAGAGTTTTGTAAAACACCATGACATAATTCATCTATAAATTTTTTTTCTATATTTTTACCCTCAAAATAAACACACCCTCATAGATAATTTTTCCCCTTCTGTACTGTTATATTCCAGTGGTTAACTCTTGCACCCATTCCCTATTCTCCTCCTGAAATAGGAGTTGTTCTCTTCGAGGCCAGCTGCCCAGAAAAATATTGAGGATATCTAATTAAGAGAAAAGGAGTAACATTTCAGATATCATTACATATTATGATTTTTCATTTTCATTTCATCGCTCACTTAGTACACAGAATGTTTACACATTATTCATAATTCAAACAACTCATAGACAAATGAGCGTATCACGTGTAACCAGGTTTGTGCCATCTTGGCTGTTGAGTTACAAAGGGTTATTAGATGTCCACCTAGTGAACATGGCGAAACATTCATAAGGCTTGTACTCAGGAACTGTATGCCCTGCACCCTGCACTTAAATGGGAAAAAATGTGGATAATCCCCCAAATGAAAAGAAACTTGAATCTTTCACCAAATTACTTGTTTTCTTACCTTCACAGGTGCAAATGTCATTTGATTCGAGTAAGTCCTCGTGTATCTGCTTGAAAGGAAAATTATTCATAAAGATTTGACTACTTAGGGTGGTCTTGGTAGGAAATATGAAAAATAAGAAAGAAATGATTTTAAAATAGGGATTCACAGATTTGGATTTTAATAATACTTCAGTGTGTCTGAGAAATAAAAACAAGGTGTATCTACATTTCTAACATACATAATATTTATTTTATGCCTTGTACACTCAGCCATTTGTTATTAGGGGAGGTAGCTGGTAAAAATTATCATATCAAGGCTAAAAGTTTCATGCCTACCCTGCAACTTGGCCATGTACAAGCCATGGCCTCCAATCATCCACAATGGAGTAGTTTAGAGCTCTTATCCACGCTTGAGTCGACAAGAAAGGAAATACTACGTCATGATCCCCACTGTCAGGATGACATCAATTGCCATGTTAATTGAGCTAGTTCTGTGAATGACAAAGCCATTATAAATGATAAAGCCACTTTTGTAGCAGCAAACATTAAATAATGGAAGGTAAAGTAGTTTAGATATAATATGTATCTTTATTTATTCCTTTCGGTGGAGCAAATGCTGGCATGCATTATTAAACCTTTTTATTTATCTGTATTCAAATGAAATTCTCTATAAATAGAGGCATGCTTAAGGCCCTTAGTGCAACACAAGAAGCAACAGAGAACATCACTCCAGTAAAGAATGTATAAAGTTCCCTTAAGAGAGTTTCTCCTTTTTTTTATAAATATAGATGTATTCTCTGAATATAAGAAAGGGCATTATTATTCCCTCCTCATATTTAGATAGAGGTGTACTTTTTTTTTATCTCCCACATAGTGAAAATCTTTCTTGATGTTGCCCGTAATTTTTTCCTCATTATTAGGGGGCTTTCTACGTAAATATTTTGTATCAGTTTCAATTTTTTCCCAACTCTATTTTAGTTGTATTAATTTGCTTCCATAACTCTGGTACCCAACAGTGGTATCAAAGCCACTGGTTATAGTCCACGCTATGAGTTACTATTCATAGTCATTATTTATACATGTAGTTGTATACTTTTATAATATTATTAACATTCACTGGATTTATTCCATATGTGGTATAAATATACAATACTGTTTATGTATATGGTACTATTCACAGTGATAAAGTGAGAACTGGTCTAGTAGGAAAAAAAATCCCAATATATACCATGACAGCAAAATTTGAGATTGAGAAATTCAATGAGAATAATTTTTTCCTATTAAAATTGAAGATGAAGCCAATCTTTAGGAATGACAATTGCTTACCAACAATGAAAGACAAACTTGCTAAAATAATTGGTGATAAGTGGAAGCAGATGAATGATAATGCTGTTACCAATTTGCATCTTGCAATGGCAGATTCAGTATTATCAAGTATTGTAGAAAAAAAGACAGCAAAGGAGATCTGGGATACTCTTATCAAACTGTACAAGGTAAAGCCATGTCACAATAGAATATTTCTAAAGAGGAGACTGGTTGCTCTTTGGATGAGTGAGTCCATATTGGTGACAGACAATACCAACAATCTGAACACCTTATTCTTCTAGAGTACAGCATTAGATTATAAAATAACGAAGAATGAACGTGCAGAACTTCTACTTCAAAGTCTACCTGACTCATGATAAACTCATCATCAACATCACAAATAATAATATTGCTGACTATCTATCCTTTGATGATGTCGGTGGTGCTATTCTTGAAGAAGAAGAAACCAGGCGTAAGAATAAGGAAGATAGACTGGAGAACTCAAAGCAATCAGAGGCATTGTTGGTTATGAGGGGAACATCAACGGAGCATAACTCTAGTGGAAGTCATGGTCAGAGTAGATCAAAGTCAAGAAGAAAGAAGAACTTCAAATGCTACCATTGTGGCATGAGAGGGCACTTGAAGAAAGATTATTAGAATAATAAGAAGAATACAGATAAAACTCTAAAAGTATCAACCTCTCAAGGACATGTGGCGAGTGCCTTTGAGGATGGAGGAATCCTGTGCAGTGAAGCAGCAACTAGTTCTAGAGGCAGTAAACGGCTTATTGATGTTTGGATAATGGACCCAGGAGCAACATGACACATGACTCCACACCATGACTAATTTTGTAATTACAAACCTGTCTCAAAAGGATCTGTGTTCATGGGAGATAATCATGTTCTTGAAATTGCTGATGTTGGTAATGTCAAAATAAAAATGTTTGATGGTTTAATTCAAATAATTCAAGGGGTATGACACGTGAAGGGCTTGAAGAAGAATATATTGTCTATTGGGCAACTGGATAACCTTGGATGCAAGACCCATACTGAAGGTAGGATATTAAAAGTTGTTAAAAGTGCCCTTGTGGTTATGAAAGCAGAAAAGACCACAGCAATTCTATATAAACTTCAAGGAGATACGTTATAGGATGCAGATGCACCAGTAGCATTAGCAAGTCAAGAAGAAATGATGATGATGTGGCACTACAAACAAGACCACACATCGGAACATAGTTTGAAAGTTCTTATGGAATGTAATCTTATTCCCGAGCTCAAATTAGTAAACTTACCATTTTGTGAGCACCATGTTACAAGCAAACAACATAGATTGAAAATTTGTAGATTATCTTCAGAGTAAGCACATTTTAGACTTGATTCATTATGATGTGTGGGAGTTACTAGAAATGTCCTTAGGAGGAGCAAAATATTTTGTATTGTTCATTGATGATTACTCTAAGAGACTATGGATGTACCTAATCAAAAAGAAGTCAGATGTGTTTCTGGTATTCAAAGACTTCAAAGCAAGAGTTGAACTTGAATCCGAGAAGAAGATCAAGTGCTTGAGGTCAGACAATGGAGGAGAATATATAGATAGAGATTTTCTAGCATTTTGCAAGCTTGAGAGAATTCAAAGGCAATTCATAGTTGCACATACACCTCAGTAAAATAGTATAGTAGAGCGGATGAACAGGACTCTCTTAGAAAGAAAAAGAGCAATGCTGAGATTAGCAGGTTTAGCCAAGTCTTTCTGGGCAAAAGCAGTCAAAACTGCCTGTTACGTGATTAATCGATTTCTATCAACCGCGATTGGTTTAAAGACACCAATGGAGATATGGAATGACAAGCCGACAGATTATTCTTCTCTACCTGTGTTTGGATGTCCCACATATATGATATATAACTTGCAAGAAAGAACAAAGTTAGACCCAAAGTCTAGGAAATGTATATTCTTGGGTTATGCTGATGGTATAAAAGGGTATCTCTTGTGGAATCCTACTGCCTGCAAGGTTATTATAGCATGGATGTTTTGTTTGCAGAAAATGAACTGCAAAGTGAAGAAAGAAATGACAACACTATTAAGGAAACAACTATGGTTCAAATTGATAAGAAAACTGGAGAACAAGTTTCTGAAGCAGAGCTAGAGCATAGTGAACAAGTACTGGAAGTGCCCAATGATATAGAAGTTAGGTGATCAACACGCCAGACAAAGCCACTATCATGGCATCTAGACTATGTTATGGCAAGTCATGATGCATTTTTGTCTTCTAACAGAAGAAAGGGAGCCATTAACTTTCAATGAGATTTTGAGTAGTCCAAATACTTCTTTGTGGATGGCAACAATGCAGGAAGAAATGGAGGCCCTACATAGGAACAAGACATGGGAACTTGTTGCACTTCCAAAAAGTCAAAAAGCCATTGGAAACAAATGGATCTATAAGATCAAACGAGATGACAATGATCGAGTGGAACGATATCCTGCAAGACTACTGGTAAAGGGATTTGCTCAGAAAAAGGTATCGATTTCAATGAGATATTTTTCTTCAATTGTCAAACTCGCTACTATCAAAGTAGTATTGGCCATATGTGTTACATTTGATTTACATCTTGAGTAGTTAGATATGAAAACTGCTTTTCTTCATGGAGAACTTGAAGAGGAGATTTACATGCTCCGACCAGAAGGCTTTGAGGAACAAGGAAAAGAAAACTTGGTTTATAAGTCGACCAAATTTCTGTACGGTCTAAAGTAGGCACCAAGGTGTTGATACAAGAGATTTGATTCCTTCATAATTTGCCTCGGATACAACAGACTAAGTTCTGACCATTGTACATACTACAAGAAGGTTGGTGATAACGATTTCATCATTCTGCTGTTGTACGTGGATGACATGTTGGTAGTAGGTCCCAACAAATATTGAATCCAGGAGTTGAAGGCACAGTTAGCTAGGGAGTTTGATATAAAGAAAGATCTGGCTTTCTCAGCAAAAAACTATTTGATGAAAATCTTACAGCTTTTCAACATGCAAGATTGTTAGCCAATTTCAACCCTACTTCCTGTGAATTACAAATTATCCTTAGGTATATATCCTAGTAGTGAAGCAGAGAGGGTGAAAATTTCTCAAGTATCGTATGATTTGTACCAAGCAGGATATTGCTCAAGCAGTTGGATTGGTTAGTAAATTTATGGCAAATCTAGGAAAAGAGCATTGAAATGCTATGAAGAGGATCCTGAGATACATTAAAGGAACTCGGGTGCTGCACTATATTTTGGAGGATCGGAGTTCATTATTAGAGCATATGTTAATTCAGATTTTGAAGGTGACCTTGGTAAAATGAAATTTACTACAGGTTATGTGTTTAAGCTTGGAGGCGAAGTTGTGAGCTAATTATCCAAATTACAAACTGTTGTAGCTCTATCTATTACAAAAGCTGAATATATGCCAGCTACGCAAGCTTGCAAGGAAGCTATTAAGATTCAAAGGTTAATGGAGAAATTCGGGCACAAACAGTCAAAGATTATTGTGTATTGTGAAAGTCAGAGTGCCTTGCATATTGTAAGGAATCCAGCTTTTCATTCCAGAACGAAGCACATAGGTGTTGAATATCATTTTGTTCGAGAAGTAATAGAAGAAGAGGATGTGGATATGTAGAAGATTCACACTAATAACCTAGTAGATATCATGGCAAAGCCAATCAATACTGACAAGTTTAAGTAGTGTAGATTATCCTATGACCTTTCAGAAACATAGGTAGCATTTAATTGGCAAGATGAGAAAAGGTTTTGAAAGCTCACCAAAAATGATTTTAAGTAGGAGATTGCAAATGATAAAGCCACTTTTGTAGTGGCAAACATTAAATAATGGAAGGTGAAGTAGTTTAGATAAGATATGTATCTTTCTTTTTTCCTTTCGGTGGAGCAAATGCTAGCATGCATTATCAAAATTTTTTTATTTATTTGTATTCAGATGAAATCCTCTATAAATAGAGGCATGCTCCAGGCCCTTAGTGCAATACAAGAGGCAACGAAGAGTGTCACTCAAGTAAAGAATATATAGAGTGCCCTTAAGAGAGTTTTTCCTTATTTTTATAGAGAGATATATTCTCCTAATATAAGAGATGACGTTATTGTTCTCTTTTAATATTTAGAGAGAGGTGTAACCATTTTTTTTCACATAGTGAAAATATTTCTCGATCTTGCCTGTGGTTTTTCCATCGTCATTAGGGGATTTTTCACGTAAATATTCTATGTCAGTTTTAATTTTTTCTCAACTCTATTTTAATTCTGTTATTCTGTTTTCATAACTCTGGAATCCAACAAGTTGCTGCTAAAAGAAAATACTGAACACATGGAAACACAAGTTTTCATAGAAATAGAAACTGATTTAAATTGTGAAAATCTTTCACCTGTAAATCAAGGAACGGTAGCCTTTCGCACTGAGATTTACATGAAACTCAAAGCTACTGGGGATATCATATTCAAAATCAGTAATGTAACACCGTAGCCATTTCCCTATTCCCTGAACATCGAGCAAAGTATATAAATATTCGTGATTTATCAATTCACAGCTAAGGCTTCTTTGATCTATGACTCAAATATAAAGAAACCATTTTAATTGGGCATAGAGTTAAGTAGGTGTCGACAAGCGCATAACGCAGCAGTACCCTGCAACTACTTATTATATCAAACCTTTCGAACATGCAGCGCCTCACGAACACTTTCATCGTTGGCTCATTGAGTGCCAAGGTAATAACGATAAATCTGCAACAACGTAAAATGCGGGAAGTCAAGTTTGAAACACCATGCACAAAACGGGTTTAAACCAATGTGCAAAATATGCTAAAGTACTTCGCAGCTTATATTTGGCACTGAGTCTGAGAGATGAGAACTAAGAGGGGCCTTCAGTTGCTGAGTCAGAGATCTCCTGTACAATACTTCATGTTGGTTACGTTGAAAGGAGTAGGAGTAACTCAAAGTTAGTTAAAGCTAGTTAATCTGTTAGTCTGTTAGCAGCAAGACTGTTATTCTGTTAGTTGTCAATCACATGTGAATTCTGTTAGTTGCCAATCACATATGATCAAATTCAAGCCTTTACACAAACTACAGTTGTGTATATAAACCTTGTAATCACTACTACTCAATCAGAAAATGAAGAAATATTCTCAAGCTCACACACTCTCTTCTCTCAAAGTTCAAACGAACTAGTTTTTCTTTCTCTTTACCACCATGAGTCTGATACCTTACATGGTATCAGAGCTCTCTGATCCATGGAACCTACACACGCTTCCTTCACCCTCAAAACCTTCTCCAATCCTGTTTCCTTCAAGCTCGATGAGGGAAACTATTATTCCTAGCGCCATCAGGCCTTGGCTTGCATCAAAGCCAACAAACTCAAGCATTATCTTGACAGCAAGAAAGTCCCAGTTCAGTATGCATCAGAACAAGATCGAGCCACAGAAAATGAATCTCAGCAGTATCTTGATTGGGAGCAGCAAGATCAACATTTGGTATCCTGGCTTCTCTCATCAATGGATTCTGACTTCACAAATCGCATGATTGATTGCGAATTTGCGCATGAAATCTGGAGCAAGCTTGAAGAATATTTTGCAGCACACACAAAGTCAAGAATCAAGCAGCTGAAATCACAGTTGAAAGCCACAAAGAAATGAGCGACCCTTGAATACATCACAAAGATCAAGAAAATGGCAGACTCACTTGCTGCCCTTGGTTCCCCTTTATCGAGTGAAGAACTCCTTGAGGTAACACTTGAAGGCCTTAATGAAGATTACAGCACTTTTATCACAATGGCCATGTCTAGGCCAGAACCATTCAAACTTAGTGAGCCTGAAGCTTTACTTGTTGCACAAGAAGATGTGATCGAAAAATTCAGAAAGACTGAACTTACATCAGTCCAAGTTAATATGGCTCAAGGGGGACCACCTTCAAGAAATGAAAATGGTATGCAGAACTTCAGAGGTGGTTTTGCTGGTAGAAGAGGAAGAGGCCGAGGATTTAGAGGAGGAAGAACCTGGACTTCAAATCGACCTCAGTGCCAGCTTTGTGGGAGAGTTGGACACACTGCGTGGCAATGTTTCCACAGATTTGATCAAAACTTTCAAAGTCCTTTACCCCCCAATGTAGGTCCCTCCCCTCCCTCAAGCTCTTTTCACAGTCCTGCCTCAACCTCACAAAGTCCACAAGCATATCTTGCTACACCTGCAACTCTGACAGATTCAGCATGGTATCCAGATAGTGGAGCATTTCACCACCTTACCTAAAACCAGTAGAACCTTATCACAGGCTCTGAATATAATGGATCTGAACAAGTATACATAGGTAATGGTCAAGGTATGAAAATAGCTCACATTGGCAACTCTTTCCTCCACTTAAACTTGTCACACACTACTTTCAAGCTGCAAGATGTTCTTCATGTACCATTCATAACAAAGAATTTGCTTAGTGTCTCAAAATTTGCTAAAGATAACAATGTTTTCTTTGAGTTTCACCCTGAATTCTGTCTCATTAAATCTCAGGTATCCAAGGAGACTCTTCTCCAAGGAACTCTTAAAGATGGGCTTTATCATCTAAAGAATCTGCAAGTAGTATCAAAGTCACCATTAGCAGCCTTAGTTTTTCATGCCCTCTGTAAATCTGACTTAGCTGATCTTTGGCATAAAAGATTAGGCCACCCTTCCCCCAAAATTGTAACACATGTACTGAGTACTTGTAATCTCATTGATTCTAGCAATAAAAGTGCCATTTCAATTTCTAATACTTTGTGTAATGCATGTTGCATGGGAAAACTGCATCAATTACCCTTTGTCAATTCAACCACAACTTACACAGAACCCCTCCAACTTGTCTTCTCTGACATATGGGGGCCTGCCTTGCGCCAAGCCGAGGAGGGTTTCGAGACATATGCTTCATTGATGCCTACACCAAATACACCTGCATTTATCTACTAGTTAACAAATCTCAAGCTTTTCAAGCATTTCTCCAATACAAACAAACCATGGAAACCATGACAGGTTACAAACTAAAGTCCCTTCAATCAGACAATGGCAAAGAATATTTGTCAAACACCTTCACCAACTACCTCACCTCAAATGGCATCTCTCATAGGCTTTCTTGCCCTTACACCCATCAGCAAAATGGCTCAGCCGAACGAAAACACAGACACATAACTGAAACTGGTCTCACATTATTAGCCCAAGCCACTTTACCACTAAAAATGTGGGATGAAGCCTTCCTCACTGCCACCTACCTCATCAACCGATTACCTTCCCAAACCACAAACCTTATGTCACCATATGAACTCCTACATAACAAAAAGCCCAATTATAACTTCCTTAAAACCTTTGGCTGCACATGCTACCCCCACCTCAAACCATACAACCAACACAAATTAGATTACAAAACACATAAATGTCTCTTTCTTGGTTATGCCAGCAACCATCACGGAAACAAGTGCCTATCTCCCTCTGATAAAATATATATCTCCAGAAATGTCCTTTTCAATGAACAAGAATTTCCATATTCACAACTCTTTCAGTCAAACAGCACTCACACCTCATCTACCCCACCTCCACCCACACAAGCCATGCCCGTTATTCCCTTGTCACATACCACCATCACACCAAATGCTGCCAATGTTGATCTGTTAACATGCCGGCCAAATCCTATTACACCTGTTGAAACTATTAATTCTCTGTCTAGTGGTAATTCTGCAGGTTCCTCACCCTCTTCCACTGAGCTTGAGAGTCAACCAGTCATACATGTAGCCGCTGCTTCTGCTACAAACAAACGTGCAGTGCCAATTATTCACATTGTACCAACAACTGACAACACTCATTCCATGCAAACAAGAAGCAAGTCTGGAATTCTTAAACCAAAATCTTATGCTGCTGCAGTCACAGATTCTGATTTCCTTCATCACGAACCTACCACAGTCTCTCAAGCTCTAGCAACCACTCACTGGAAGAAGGCCATGGAAGAGGAATTTAGTGCCCTACAAAGAAACCACACCTGGTCCTTAGTATAGCAACCCTCTCATACTCAACCAATTGGTTGCAAATGGGTGTTCAGAATAAAACGGCATCCAGATGGCTCCATACAAAAATACAAAGCAAGGTTAGTTGCCAAGGGCTTTCATCAGAAAGAAGGAGTTGACTTTGATCAGATTTTCAGCCCTGTAATCAAACCAACAACAGTGAGGGTTATGCTGTCAATTGCACTTTCAAAAGGATGGAACATACGGCAATTTGATTTCAACAATGCCTTCCTTAATGGAGATCTTCAAGAAGATGTATACATGGTCTAACTTGAAGGTTTCATTTCCTCTTCCCCTCAACTAGTTTGCAAATTGCAAAAGGCACTCTATGGCCTAAAGCAAGCTCCAAGGGCTTGGTTCTCCAAGTTGAGCTCAACCCTAAACCAGTTTGGTTTCTCCAACACTAGGTCTGACCCTTCCTTGTTCACCCGCTTCACACCAACATCAACCACATACATTCTCATATATGTGGATGATATTCTGGTCACAGGCAGCAACCCTGAAGAAATCCAGTAACTGATATCAAGCCTCAATCATGTTTTTACTTTAAAAGACCTTGGTGAAATGAGCTTTTTTCTTGGAATTGAAGCTTACAAACTTCCAAGTGGGGAAATTCATTTATCTCAGACCAAGTACATAAGAGACCTTCTTCACAAAGCTCACATGTCAGATGCAAAACCCATGCCCACTCCCATGGTTTCTAGTTCAAGACTCTCAGCTCAAGGTGATTATGGCCTGATCCCACACTATATAGGTCACTGGTTGGTGGTCTTCAATATGCCACAATCACTGACAGACATATCGCTGCGTTGAGCAAAGTTTCTCAATTCATGTACTCCCCACTTGACACACATTGGAAGGCAGTCAAAAGGATCCTTCGCTACCTAAGTGGTACACTTCACCATGGTTTAAAGTTTCATCCCTGCACTGACATTAGACTGATTTCCTTCTGTGACTTAGACTGGGCATCAGATATAAATGACTGCAAAGCCACCACTGGATATTGTGTCTTCCTTGGACCAAACCTCATATCTTGGTCAAGCAAGAAACAAAATGCAGTCTCTAGGTCCCGATCTTGAGCGAGTTTGATATGGCATCGGTGGTTCTTGAACTAGCAGTTGGCTGACCACTCTCACTGAAATGTATCTCCAAAATCCCACCACCCCAACAATCTATTGTGACAATCAAAGTGCAGTCCTCTTAGCTGCTAATCCAATCCTACATAGCCACTCCAAACACTTTGAAATCGACTTACACTTTGTAAGGGACAAGGTAGTTCAAAAGCTGGTTCAAGTGCAATATGTTCCTTCCCAAGTACAAGTAGCAGACGTTCTGACAAAACCCCTATCTGCAATTCCATTCCTCAACTTTTGTGACAAACTCAGGGTTGTGTGTAACACACCCCTCAGTTTGCGGGGGGATGAAAGGAGTAGGAGTAACTCAAAGTTAGTTAAAGCTAGTTAATCTGTTAGTTTGTTAGCAGCAAGACTGTTATTCTATTAGTTGTCAATCACATGTGAATTCTGTTAGTTGCCAATCACATGAGATCAAATTCAAGCCTTCACACAAACTACAGTTGTGTATATAAACCTTGTAATCACTACTACTCAATCAGAAAATGAAGAAATATTCTCAAGCTCACACACTCTTCTTTCAAAGTTCAAACGAACTAGTTTTTCTTTCTCTTTACCACCAGGAGTCTGATACCTTACACACGTGACTCACCTTTGCAGTATATGTCCAAAATGTCGAACGTATTAATTCTTGAAAGGCACTGAAGAAAAGAAATAATAGGTTACCAATATGGTGATGAACAAATTCAACTGAGCTGAATAACAAGAGTAGAAAGTGGATTTCATAATAAAACTCGGATGGTCATTACTTGCCTCATTATAATAGCGCATATCTCTTGAACACAATTCGTTCCTGGGATCTACATCTATATACTCTCCTTTACAATTCTTCTGCAGCGATTGTCCACATAGACAGAAGACAAATAAAAATGAGTGGCATTTTGTTAACATTTTTTTTCAGGTAAATTACAGTTACCTCCTTTCAGATTTGTGAAAAATGCAACTCACACCGTTTATACTTGTTAAGTTTTTAGTATTTATATTATACTCACACCCCTCATTAAAATAACACTGTTAATAAACTTAACAAAATGATGTTTTTGTGATATTAATTGTTTCTAATTAATAAAATTATAAAAATACTTTTAAACTTAATAGAATGGGTAATAATATTTTTATAATTTTATTAATTAAAAACAGTTAATATCACAAATGTTATTATGCTAAATTTATTAATAATATTTTGTGAATGAGGGGTGTGATAGTAATATAAATACTTAAATTTGACAAGCAGAGAGGGTATAGAGTATAAGTTGGATAACTAGAGAGGATGTAACTTCAATTTCCACAAACTTTAAGGGAGGTGAGTGCAATTTACTTTTTTTTTCCGTAAATAAACCACATAAATGGCTAAAAGGACTCAATAAAAATATAAATGATATTCCAATTTTTAAAGGGAAATTCAAGTACAAACAAATCAGCAGCCTGTATCAACTTTATAAGGAAATACTATGGATGCATGTAGCATTACTAGACAGGAATGATAGCCAATACTTGAACAAAAATATTACTACCAAATATAGTTCATCAGAAATAAGTCCCATTCCACGAGCAAATGGGATTCGATCATTTCCTTCTTTACGTGTTGTCATGGGGTTTCCGAGCAGATATCCCTGTAAAAATTAAGACAAATTTGTGCTTCATAGTTTATGTAGAAATAGCTACGGTTAACACTGCATTTTAGAAAAGGTGAAGAAACTGCTTTTATGTTTGGCAGTTTTGAACACTGGATTTGGGAATCAAAATGCACTTTCTATATCATTATGTCAATAGCAAATACCAGTCAGAGGTACTAAATACAAACCTGGAGATTTATCCAGGGTTGTAGACCTTTTTCATTTCCTGTTAATTGAGGAAATTGAATAGTAATAGTTAGTTTCAACATAATTGTGTGAGTTGAAACTTGTTATATGTTTTTCATATTTAGAATGGTCTCGTTTTTACGTTCTCTAGCACATATCTCCTAAAACTTTCATGAGGCATGTCCCACAAAATCAAATTTTCACATAAAGTTATTTTTATGGTAAAATTTATTTAAAGAAAATCTTATAAAATTACTTTACTATATATGTGGGTGCAAATGATATCATCTATCAAATTAATAGACCAAGGAAAGACAAAGGCACAACTTACTTGTAAAATATTTATAATCCAAAATATTATTTAGACATGTGATCCATTATGACATTTATACAACTAGCAACATATAAGTTTAATTGTAGCTAGATCGAACCATTAACTTATTTTTGAAAGGACTCAAATTTTGCCAACTCAGGTGGATATGAATTAGTTTTTTCGAAAATTAATTTGTTTCTTTTATTTTTCTTTCTACTAAGTTTCCAACAGGAGGGAAAAGGGCGGAAAGAAACACATGGGAGTAATTAAGTAATTTGGGTATAACGAACATTGGATCAACACACCTAATCTTCATTTAGAAATTTTGTTTTGCTAACTTTTACAGACAAAAGTAGAACACAGATAAGTAGTATATTAGTGAAGAAAGACTAATTAAACTGATTATGAAACATTTTCGGCTGGATTGTTATCACAAATTATATATTGGCTACAACTTTAATAACCGATTCATTATACACATTAAGCCATTTAAAATTTATTACCATTTGAAATTTCTTGAACAATGGCAGGGGCAGGAATGCCAGAGTATAATCGGCTCCAAAGTAAAATTTATTTGAAATAAATTCCGGGTGATCAATAAGCCACTACAAAGATCAAGACAGAAATATGACAACTTAATAATAAACGATAAAAAGTTTTATAGCTTGTTTTCAGATATAGTGAGGATGTTGAATCTGGGAAAGGCCAAAGTAAACTATGAACAATAGAAAAGTAACGCGGCACAAAATATGATGAATGTGACATGAACATAAACATATTGAATTTACCCTCCTAAGAAATTGATGGGTATGGTGAACTAATTTCCAGTCACTTCGATGGGCAGTGACATTTTTTGCATAAGAAAATCCAGTTCCAAATGGCAAATCTGCAAAAATAATGCTTGATACCTGACAAAAAGCCATTAACACTATTTGCAATATATCATCCCCTCTAGGACAAAATAATAAAAAGAATGTGCAGTACTATTTATACTATTTTCTCAACACTAATTGATTGCACATATACTACAACCACATGCTTAAATAACTAGTGATTAAGAATATTACAAATTTTGGATAGAGTTCAAAAAATGAAATCAATAATTCTTTACTATTGAGGATGCATTGTATCACCTTTGTCCATGACTGTGGCCTCAAGACCAAATTAGGCAAGCTCCCGGTGTATTCCTCAAGTTTAAATTTAATTGGACCGATAACACACAGTTGATGACAAAAGCCACTATATAAATGTTGTAGAATGGATCATTTTTACCAGTAGTAAATTCCAATGAAAACGTAGACCAAAAAATCACAACACCGAGGTCCACATTTTGCTGCAAAATGACTCTGCATGGTGGAAAATCAATGCCAACTGGACTATCATAAGATTGTATTTGTTGTGAAATGGCAAACTCAAAAGACACAAATAAAGTAGCACAAAATAAATCTGTGGAAGCATAAAATAAATGATATTAGAAGTTTACATAGTTCGGCAAATAGTCTACGTCTACGGGTTAAGGCGATAACCAAATATTTCACTATGGAAATATGATGAAGATACAAAAGGTGGACATACTCCACTCAAAACTCAAATGTAAATACACCCAAAATACCTCATAGTATATTTCTCACCGATATATACTTTCAACTCACAAAAGAGAAGAATTCACAAGAAACAGATAATTCTACTCTATTACTAAAAGGTGGTGAGGATTTGGTTTCTCTGATGATGTATCAAGTGCTGCAAAACAAAGCTCTATTTATAGAGCCCACGGTGCATAACTCCAAACAAAGACCATTAAATGCTTCATATCATCCTTTCAACTAAATCTTGATTGTTGAAGAAGAACGTGCATGGTTCTTTCAAATATAGTAGGCATTGAAAGCAACTTGGAGAGTCTCATAGGCTTTTGGAAATCAAGCCACACTTAGTCCCCAAATCTCCACCTTAGCTTGATGTTTATCCGTCTTCAAATTTCTAAAATCACTTTCTCCAATGTTTCCATAAGGGTAGACTCATATATTGCAAATACCAATCAAGTCCAAGCAATGCTTGAACTTAGCTATCATGATTGGTTTCGTTAACATATCTGCTAGATTATCTGAGGTACCAATCTTCTTCATTGCAATGACATCTTGAGAAATAATCTCTCGAATGAAATGATATCTGACATCAATATATTTGGTTCTCTCATAATACATTTGATTTTTGGTCAAATGTATGGCATTTTGGCTATGACAATTAATAGTTGTAACATCCTGCTTCAAGCGCAAATTGTCTACCAAACTTCTAAGCCAAATGGCTTCCTTTACTGCTTCTACCATTGCAATTTATTTAGTTTCTGTAGTGGATAATGGAATAGTAGACTGTAAAGTTGCTTTCCCATTAATTACACTACCTGAAAGCATGAAGATCTTTCCTGTCAGAGATCTCCTTTTATCAATATCTCCAGCATAATCAGAGTCAATGTAACTAATAACACTACCACTAGTGTTAGAACTCCTATCATATACTAAGCTAATTTCCACTGTACCTCGAAGATATTAAGTATCTATTTCACTGCCTACCAATGAATTTTGCCAAGATGCCCTATATATCCATTAACAACATTAACAACATGTGAAATATCTAGTCGAGTGTATATCATAGCACACATGATATCTCCAACTGCACTAGCATAAGGAATGTGGGATATCTATTCCTCCACTTCAATAGACTATAGTGAATGTGTGGCTGATAATCTGAAATGGGCTGCCAACGAAGTACTCACAGGCTTTGCATTTTGCACTCCAAAGCATTCAAGTACTTTTTTGATATCGTTCTTTTCAAATAAATATAATTTGCTAGTACACCAATCCCTGTGAATTTTCATGTCCAAAATCTTTTTAGCTGCACACAAGTCTTTCATTTCAAATTCACCACTGAGTTGCTCCTTCATCTTCTTGATTTCAGACATGCTATTGGCAGCAATGAGCATGTCATCAACATAGAGTAACAAATAGATAAATGAACCGTTTGAGAGCTTTTTGTGGTAAACACAACAGTTATAGTCACTCCATGAGTAACCACGACCTAACATGAAAGTGTCAAATCTCTTATACCACTAGCCAGAATATTGCTTTAAGCCATATAATGGCTTCTTTAAAAGACAAATATAGTCCTCCTTACCTTGAACAATGAAACCTTCTTGTTGCTGCATGTAGATCTGTTTTTCAAGCTCACTATGAAGAAAAACTATATTGACATTGACTTATTCAAACTCTAAGTCTAATAGTGCAACCATGGTGAGCAATACGCGAATGGGGATATGTCTCACAACAAGAGAGAATTCTTTATTGAAGTCTATTTCTTTCCTTTGGCTAAAACCTTTTGTAACTAACTGTGCTTTGTACCAAGCCGGTTCAACTGTAGAGGATCTTTCTTTTCTCTTGAAGATCCAATTGCAACCAACAACTTTATGTGTTTTAGGCGGTTTCAACAAATCCCAAGTCCAGTTCTTATAAAGAGACTCCATCTCTTTACTGATAGCAGCAATCCATTATGCAGACTTATCACACGAGATAGCTTCATAATATGTGGTAGGATCTTCTGATTCCATATTCTCTACCACTGATAATGCAAAAGAAACTATCTTTGCATAATCCTACCTATGTGGTGATTTTATTTGCCTTTTTTCTCTATCTGTGGTGAAGCTATATTACTGCGACTATTGTGATGCATCTATGGTATCAACAATATCTTTCTTTCTGCTTGAATGGGTTGATCAGAGGCATCTTCTTGTATTTGATTTGGTGGTTTAGCTTCAAACTCCACCTGCTTGCTAACGTCGTCATTTTTTTCTGCATTGCCAACCTCTTTGTTTGGATAAAGTAATGATGATTCATTGAACATGATGCCTCTAGTGATTATGAATTTGGATGACTTAGATTATGTACACCACAATCTATAACCTTTAACCCTAGTTGCGTATCCGAGACATATGAATTTTAGTGCTCTCTGCTCAAGCTTTTCATCATCAATGTGAGTATATGCAGAACATCCAAAAATTATCATATTTGAATAATCAGAAACAGCAACAAACTATAGCTCAATAAAAGTCTTCAAATCAATTGTAGCTGACGGAGACTGATTCACTAAATAGCAAGCCAAATTTATAGTTTCAGCCCAAAATTCTTTCGACAAACTAGCATTGGAGATCATGCAATGAGTCCTCTATAAAAAGGTTATATTCATATGTTCTGCCACTCCATTTTATTGCGGAGTCTTTCGCACAGGATAATGTCTTACTATAACTTTATTTTCACAGAACTCATTGAACTGACCTTCACAAAACTCCATACTATTATCTGTTCAAAGATGCTTGATTTTCTTGTCAGTCTGGCTCTCAACAAGCACTTTTCGTTTATTGAAATATGGAACACATAATTCTTGCGTTTCAAAAAATAAACCTATACCTTCCTCCAGAAATCATCAATGAATGTCAATAAGTATCCAGTACCACCTTTTGATGGAATGGGTGTAGGACCCCACCAGTGAGAGTAGATATAATCCACTATGCCCTCAGTGTTGTGGATAACATTGCTGAACTTGACTTTGGTATGCTTCCCTTGGACACAGTGTTGACATAAGTCAAGCTTCTCAGCTTTGTGATCACCTAGCAAGCCATGCTCGCTCAAAATTGACATTCTTGTTTTACTTATATGCCCTAGACACATTGCCAAAGATGAGTAGTATCTTGAATCAGAATCAGATGAAGATGATACCAAGGCAGTGCCAACAACTGTATTTTCTTCAAGTAAATAAAGACCATTGACCAACTTGCCTTTAATCATAATAAGAGCACCCTTGGATATTTTTAAAACTCCACCTAACCTTGAGAATTGAAGACACCCAAAGATATAAGATTTTCTTCAAGTCTGGTATGTACCAAACATCAGTCAGCATTCCACAATACCGTCGTGCATCTTGATTTGGACTGTTCTAATGCCATAACCTTACAAGGTATATCATTTCCCATAAGGACAACATCAACATCAATTGATTGGTAAGTTGTAAACTAATTCCGATTCTGACACAGGAGAAGCCTGAATCAAGCATCCAAGCATCACCAATTGAAGTAGTTGATATTGTGAAAAGATTATCAGTACTTTTAGCAGCACTTGTTGCATTACTTGAATCTTTGTCCTTTTTGTCTTTGAGCCTTAGACATTCTGCTCTCCAATGCCCATCCTTCTTGCAATATTAGCACTTGCCTTTGCGATGTCTAGACTTAGATCTAGCCGTTCCTTTGCTACTATTTGACCTAATCTCCTTTTATCTCCATTTGGCAATCAAGCCAGATGCAGTATCATCATGACTACCATCATACTCCATTTTGTCACGACTTAAAAGTGTAAATTTAACCTCATTAATTTTGAGGCTTTCACGACTATATAAGGGCATTTCGTAAAAATTCTTGTAAGAAAAAGATAAGGAACAAAGCAACATCATTGCCTATTGTTCACTTGAAAATGTCTCGTCTATATTTTTCAAACCAGTAATAGTGATATGAACTCAGATATGTGACACCGGGTTAATGTCCCTTTTGCCATACAGAGCACGTATAGACATTGCAAAATACTAAGATGGTTGACCACCATTTTAGTCATGTATAATGACTCTAACTTGGCCTACAACGATTCTGCTATTTTCTTCGAAAGGACCTCTTGCATAACATCATTTGTAATACATAATTGAATAATAGAAAGAGCTTTTTGATCGGTATCTTTCTATTCAGAATTCTTTATTGTCTCAAGGCTTCTTTTCCTTACTAAAAGGTGTTATTTTAACATCCTACTGTACAAGAATAGCCATCATGTAGACCTTCCGCATTCTGAAATTAATGCACCAGTTTGTTATGAAATGGCGGGTCCAAAAGGCACAAACAAAGTAGTGCAAAATAAATATGCGAAAGAATAAAATAAATGATACTAGAAATTAACGTGGTTCAGAAAATAATCTATGTCCATAGGCAAAGGCGACAACTAGATATTTCACTATGGAAATATGATAAAGATACAAAAGGTGATACACTCCACTCAAAACCTAATTCTCAAATACACCCAGAATAACTCATAGTATTTTTTTTACTAGTGTATACTTTCAACTCACAATAGAGAAAAACTCACAAGAAACACATAATTCTACTCTGTCACTAAAAGTAGGAGAGGATTTGGTTTCTCTATTTATAGATCCCACGGTGCACAACTCCAAATAAAGACCATTAAAGGCTTCGTATCATCCTTTCAACTAAATCTTGATTCTTGAAGAAAACTGTACATCCTTCTTTCGTGTAATGTGGGCATCGGAAGCAACTTGGAGACTTATGTCTTATAGGCTTAGAAATCAAGGCACACCTGGTCTCCAGTATTTGAATAACTGACTTAGAACTCAGGTACAGCAACATCTACACCAAAATAATAATAATAATAATAATAATAATAATAATAATAAAGAAAAAGAGAAAAAGAACAATGCAAATGCTGTAGTCTGCTTTGAAACATCTGTTTCAACAAAATTTTGTTTAAAAGTGAAACTAACTTTTGGAAGTATGATGGTTATTTCATGATTATTTCAAAAAGATATTAAATGAAAAATGAGATATCTTATTGTTTGCCTATAAAGACTAGTCAAGAAAGTGAGTAGGACATGAGAGAAATAAAACTGTGGTCCTATCATTTTTGGCTAGAAAGAAACGGTACCAATTCAACAGGAGGCTAATGGGATACCTATGTGTTAGAGGGCATGACCAGCAGAACTAAGATGTAGGCTATGCTAGAGCGCTAGTTAAGGCAATTGGTAGCCTCAGTGCACAAACGGCCAAATTATCAGCAGTGAAAGACATGAATCCTATTTGTTACCCGGGTTCATAAAATAGAGCATGGATGAGTTGAAAAATTGAATAGCTTACAAAAGTCGAAACAAATCTTGCAATGTCATAATACTCAGGCAGAGTAGAGGGCATTTTTCAGATCATTACAAAAGGGGGAGACCAATTGATGGGTTACATTTAAACACCCTTTTTCCTCTATAATTCTAGGTATATTGTACCATTTGTATTCTAGATTGGTTAACATTTGGTTAATTTGTGTTTAGTTCTTATTGTACATCATTGAGTAAAACATGGCTAATTGTATCATTTCAATGAATAAATATGTTTTGGAGCTTCTTGTACTTTTAATCATTTCTTGTAAGTGTTATTTGGTTGCAAAAACTCCCTATGTTGGTGCATGAAGATTATAGAAGAGCTTAGAGCAATTTGGACTTGCATCAATTGTAGCAGAGACCACTATAGTGATTAGCAGGGAGCATGGATTGGTTGCAGCAAAGGCAAAGATTGCTGTACCAGTCATCGTGAAGGAGTTTGGCAATAGTAGCTGACTAGACCTAGCAGTCAGTGAGGACTAGCATTGTCTGTCAGCACATTGATTTTTATTTTTGATAAGCCTAGTTTTTGGCATGTAATCTACATAGTATAAATAGCTCTAGGTCAGAAACTTAGGGGAATCTCTTAAACTCAGTTTAGGGTTGCCTCCACTCTCTCTCAACTATCCCTCTACTCTTTCTCTAGGATTTGTAGCCATTCCAATCTCTATTTTAACTTTCATTTGGAATTTTGATTATACTTTTCATTACTTCTGTTAAAATTCTCTATCCATGGAGGAGTAGTTCTTCTATCTAGTGCAAGGATTCCAATGATCCAAGAATTGTTTGAGATCAATTTTTAATGCAATTTATGGTTTGGCTTTCTAATCTTCTTCCTCTTTTCTCTCTCATATTTTTGTATTGTTTGATACAATTATATTTTTAAGAGTCAACTTTGATTATATGTATGTTTGTGATTGTAAATGTCACACATGGTTAGGATTCCAATTGGATATAAGTTAATTGATAATTTAAAGTATGTTTAATTAGTAAAGAGGATTGGAATTAATTTTGATAAGAATTATGTTATTGTGATTGTTATTTAAGTTAGCATAAGCATTGAGGGATTGTGATTATGATTTCCTGGTATTCATGTAGACCAACCCTTTGGTCAATTGTGCGGTTGTATGATTTCCAAGTAGAATTACATCAAATTGTGCGATTATGAATTAATAAGAATGACCGCCTCCGTGAATTATTTTTTTGAGTCGGTGATAACATAATCCTAGATTTACAGGAACTCCTTGTGTAAGTAATTTGTTTAATTGAATTTTCTTCCATATTTTAACAATTTCTTCCCAACAAAATCCCATAAATTCTAATTGGCTAGTAATACTTCTTTGTGGGATGACTTAAGTTGTGCCATTTACTATATTTTGATGGAGCTTAGGAAAAAATTTTAATTTGTTCGTAGATCGCGATAGCTTTCATCAAATTTTGGCACTGTTGCTGGAAAAATGGTACTAGTTAATTTTTTTATAATTAATTTTAATTTTTTTAGTTTTATTTATATTTTTGATTCTTCAAAAAAATTCTGTTATTTATTTTATTATTTTTATTTTGTAGGTTCCCTTCTGTGACTCGACCATTGATTGACACTACTTTATTTCTTTTGGATCCTAAGATTGAAAGGGCTTGAAGGTGTCTTAAGCAAGAGAAGAAGAAACAAGCTGAACAGTTTGTACATCCTAATCTTTCTATCAGTGTTTTAGGTGATATGGTAAATTTGAATAGGACTCTAAAGGAGCTCGTTGCTCCTAATCTCACATACCAGTTATTGGGGATTGCCTACCCCAACCTTTAAGTGGATTTTGAGTTGAAGTCTGGAGCATCATAAGCCCAAATTTCAAGTCTTGCTTGGAGAAGACCCACATAGACACTTGAAGCAATTCCAAATTGTATATGCTACCATAAAGTCTCAGGAAGTTATAGAGAATAAAATAAAATTGAGAGCTGTTCCATTCTCTCATGAAGGTTCTGTCAAAGATTGGTTCTTTTACATTACTCATGGGCCAACTGACAATTAGGTTAGGATGAAGAGATTTTTTCTTGAGAATTTCTTTCCAGCCTCCGGGGCGGCCACCATCTAAAATGACATGTGGTATTTAGCAGATACAGGGTGAGTCTTTATATGAGTATTGGGAGAGGTTCAATAGGCTTTGTGAAAGCTATCCTCAGCATCAGATTCTTGCTACTAGTGTCAGTACTCACAATGTGAATGAAATTTCTCAGCTGAAGACTAGAAGAGTGGAAATAAAGCTTAAGAAGATGACTGAGTTCTTAAAACAAATTAATTTGAATCCATCTAGATAGGCCTCTCCACCCCAAACAACTTTTCATGTTTGCTCTTGTGATACCCATACCACTGATATGTGTCCACAATTGCAGGAAGACACTAGTTCAATTATTGCTAGTAATTTATTCCCTAGTAAGGCTCAGACTCAGAACAACTAGCAGGAATATGATCTTTACAGCAACACATATAACTTCGGCTAGAGTGATCATCCCAATTTGAGGTGGAGCAACTTTTCACAACAACAAAAGTATGTTCTACCCTACCGGAGATAGTAGAGTAACCCATAGGTCTAGCAGTAACCACCTACTCCTCAGTTACTTGCCCCTTCTACCAACTATAAGGTTTTATTTCACGATATGATGAAATTGATAATGAACAAACAAGATATGATGTTAGAGATGCAGGCACAAATTAATTAGTAGAAGAGTGCTCAGAATTCACAAGTCTAGCAGCCTAGTCCTTCTCAAATACCTTCCTAAACCATTCTCAATCCTAGAGGGAATATTAGTGCCATTACTAATCTTGAGGCTGGTATCAATGTTATGCCCAAATCAATCTATAAATATTTGCAACTTGGAGAATCAAGGCCACTGATTGATAGTCCAGTTTGCCGACCACAACATCACAAAGCCAGATGGGCTATTAGAGGACATACTGGTTAAGGAAAATTACTTAATTTTTCCTATTGATTTCTATGTGTTAGATATGGAGAATGACAACAGTGTTCGTAGTATGTATTAATCTTAGGCACATCTTTTTTTAAAACTGCTAGAGCCAAGATTGATGTTCATGCTGGCACATTATCTATGGAGTGTAAGGACATGAAAGTTCAGTTTTGTCTAACTGATGCTATGAAATTCCTCTATGAGGAACACTGTGTTTGCCATTGATGTGATTGACTCCCTAGTAAAGGATGTATGTGGCTACTTGGTATGGATGCACATTCCCCCATTCCCATTTTTTCTTCTCCCATGGAATATGATGATTCTGCTGTTTTAGAGTTTTGCAAGCTCACAAATATAGATACTCGGCCTAGGTAGCAGTCATCGGTTTCAAAGGTGTGCCATTCCTAGCTCATATTGAGAAAGAAGCACCATGAAAGGTAACAAATCTTGCTACATGAGCCCCAGGGTAGACAGATGACTACAAAGTTAAAGTCCATATGGAAGGAACCGTTCTTAATCACCCATGTACACCTTTTTAGTGCAGTTAAGTTAGAGAACCCAAGGACCAAGACCCATTGTAAAGTTGATGAGCACTAACTAAGGCACTTCCATGAAGCCCCAACGGATTTAAGGGCCAAGATGGGTGTTCTGTGGATTGAAACTACACGCTTTCCATGAGGATCCGGACCTTCCAACTTAGGGACATTAAAGCAAAGTGCTAGGTGGGAGATAATCCACCAGAGAGTTCTTCTTTCCTTTTTCCTTTTCTATATTTTTGCATTTTATTTTTTTCAATTATAGTTTTTAGTCTTGTATTTTTATTTTGTTTATGTCTTACACCATTCCATTTATACCTTAGAGATTAAATGCACAGGTGGACGCCACATGCACTATATTGACTGGCTTAACATTGAATTTATTTTGCATTGCATGTTTGATGTTTCATTATAATGTTTAGATTGAATACATGCACTTTACCTGTGAGTTTTTAAACCCCTTGATTGGTTTGAACTATCATGTGCCACCATTGTTAGTTCATGTATTTCCTTCCTTGGATTTACATTTTAGAACTTGCTTAAGATCTTGTTTGAAAATATGTTCCTATGTATATCCTTGAAAAATATTGAGGAATTTTTCTTGTTTTTAACCACTTGACCAAAAACCAAATATTTGTATCTTGCCATTATTTAGCTCATTTGAGCCTTATTATCTTTTTTCTGCTTTATCTAAAAGTGAAAAATGATTAAAATTTCCAACCTTTTGTGCATAGGAGAGCATTTGTGTATTTCTCATGTGCATTTGGGCATAAGTGTGAGGGAAGGATAATATGGATCTATAAGTTGCCAAAAAAAAATTTCCTGCAGGTGGCATACCAAGAAAGCAAAAAAAAAAAAAAAAGTTGAAAAAAAAGAAAAATAAAAAGTTGGAAAAGTTTAGTTGAAGGCATGCCATATTGCAAATTACAAGCCTGTGAATACGTTAAATTAATCAAATTGTACCCTTAGATACTTATGCTCTTAGCATGTGCATTTGCTCACATTTGACTAGAGGTTTAGCTTTATTGGCCTATATATTTACCCATCATCACCCAAGTCCCATTATAACCCAAAGCAAGTCCTATTAATTCAACATATATGTGTATATGATGAATAGAAAGTGAGACCTATAGCAAGTGTATGGCAATGCATTTTTAATTGAGGTGATCTAGGTGTGCATCTTAACCCAAAACACTTGAGTGAGTAGTGGCAAACAATGATGGAAAGATTTCTGTAGTTGGTTCTTGCATCATGTATGTGAATTCTATCTTGTGTGTTATATTGTTGTTCATGCCTCCCTCATTAAGTTCCTCTTTGATTGTTCGAGTAATTGCCTACTAGTTGTACCTCTAGGCCTATTGGATTGATGTATTGTCATTTTTCATGCATCTAGCATCTTTAGAGTTACTAGGGTTAAAAGTCTAATCTCTTTCTTGTTGCCTTTAATTCCTTGCTTAAGGATATACAATTGTTTAAGTGTGGAAGAGTTTAATGGGTTGCATTTATATATCCCTTTTCCTCTATATAACTCTAGGCATACTGTATCATTTTGTATGCTAGATTTGTTGACATTTAATTGATTTGTGTTTAGTCTTCATTGTATATTATTGAGTAAAATCTTGATTAATTGTACCATTTTGATGAATAAATATGAAGAGTTGCATTCATGCAACCATTTTCTTCGATATCTCTAGGCATATTGCATTATTTTATATGCTAGAATGATTGGTATTTGGTTGATTTGTATTTAATACTCGTTGTGCATCATTAATTGCACCATTTAAATGAACAACTATGTTTTGGAGTTTCCTATACTTTTAATTCTATCTTGTGTTGGAATTTGACCCAAAGTCCCACGGTGGTAAGAGCTAGAAATTTTGCGATTATTTTGGTTTATAAATATGTATATGGATTTCAGTTGTTTGGTTTAAATATTCTCTAAGAGTATGAGTGATCCATTATATGAGAAGTTTTTAGGAGTTGTTCATGTTATGAAAAGATTTATAAGGATGGTTTGCAACTTTAGTCATTTAAAAGTTGATAGTGAAATATTTGTAAAGTCGTGTATATAGACAGTGAAAACTGAACCACATTAAATCTTACGTGTTATTTATAGTTTTTTTTATTATGCTTCAATTGCCCAACAAGTGGTATCAGAGCCATTGGTTTGGTTGTGTCAAAAGTTCTCCTGGCAATGTGGAGGTCAGGCGACGTGTTCCATGAGTCATGACAGTGTAAATGAAGAACATTCGAAAGTCTTTTTGGCAATGTAGAAGCCAAATAGCATATTTTGTATGCTATGGCCAGTGCAAGTAAAGAAAGACGAATGTTTGTAGAGATACAGTCAGCTTTTGGTAGGACTTTGGATTAAAGAGAAGATTTAGTGAAATTAAATCAAAAGTCTCACATAAGTAAAAATTATAAGTTTTGCAATCACATTTCCTTATAAATATGAGTTTTGGTTATTTGGTTTAGATATCCTCTAAGAGTGGAAGTAATCCATATGGATAGTTTTCAGGAGCTATCCATATGATGAATAGATTTGTAAGGATGGTTTGCAGCTTTACCCTTTCAAAAGTTATAAATAGTGAAAGATTTGTGAAATCATTAGTGTAGGCAATGAAGGCCGAATCATGTTAAATTCTGTGTGTTGTTTAGAGTCTGTTTGGTGTGCTTTCACTACCCAATATTTGTGATTGTTATTCACTTACAGGGACATCTCATGTTGGTGCATGAAGCTTGAAGCAATGTTCAATTTGTTCTAAGATCCTCTTAGTGAAGATCAAATTGTAAGATTAAAGATTGTTGATGTTCTGATACTATCCAGCTTGATCTCCAATTCAAATTTTGCCAATATATGGTGCTATAAATGTTCAATTGAGGTGATTCTTGCGGTGTTGAAAACCTTAATGAAAGGGCTATAATTTCTATTTATAGAACCAAGAGCTAGCTCGAACTCAAACATTTTTAGGCTCAAAACATGCTTGAAAGTATGCAATGTGGTGTTCGCAAAATTACCAGGACCACTATAGCAATCACCAGAAAGCAAAAATAGACATATATTGGTCCTAGACCACTACAGCAGTCCCCCAATGGCAGTATCAATTTGTAAAATAACATTTTTATTTTAGGACCTATGTTTAACACTGTGATGATGTATTATATATATCCACTTAGCCTAAATTAATTTGGAAAGTTTTCCACGCTTGTTTCAGGGCTACCTCCACACACTCTCTCTACCTTCTCTCTACTCTCTTTCTAGGATTTGTAGCTATTCTAATCTCCTTTTTTGTTCCCATTTAGGATTTTGATTGCTTTCTTCAATACTTTTGTTGTAATCATCACTCATGGAGTAGTTTCTTTACCTGCTACAAGAATTACCAAGGATTGAAGGATTATATTTGAGGTTATTTTATTTTAATTCAATTTACGATTTGGCTTTTCACTTTTTTCTTCTTTTCTCTCTTATATTTTTGTGTTGATTAATACAATTATATTTTTAGAGCTAGTTTTGATTATGTATTGTAATTGTGAACGTCATGCATGATTTGGGTTCCAATTGGGCAAAATTAAATCGATAGTTTAAAGTTGTTTAATTGGTAAGTGGATTAAAATTAATTATGATAAAAATTAGGTTTTGTGATTGATATTTAAGTTAGTGTAAGCATTTAGGGATTGTGATTATGATTTCCTAGTTTTCATATTAGCCAAACTCTTGTTCAATTGTGCGATTGTATGGCTACCAAGTAGAATTGCCTCATTGTTGTGTGATTGTATGATTAATGTAAACGATCGGCTCCGTGAATTTTCTTTTTAAGCTAGTGATAACATAATCCTAGATCCATAGGATTCCTTGTGCATGTAGCTTTTATTCATTGAATTCTTTAATTAATTTAATTTTCGTCATTGCTAAATGAAACCCCTAATCTCTTAATTAACTAGCAATACTTCCTTGTAAGACGATATGAGTTATGCTCTTTATCACATTTTTTTTATGCAACTTAGTATTAAATAATTTTAATTTGTTTATGAGTCACAATAGCTCACATCAAAATATGTTTTGGAATTTTTTGTACTTTTAATCCTTTGTTGTAGTTGCTTGGTTGCAGCAACTCCCTCATGTTGGTGTGTGGAGACTACAAAGGAGTTTGGAGCAATTTGTACTCACATCAGTTGCAACAAAAACTGCTTTACCGGTCATCATGGATGATTTTGGGACTAGCAGTAGATTAGACAATAATCGCTACATTGGTCATGTGAGGCCCAACCCGATCCATTAGCAAGTTGATTTTTATTTTAGATGGGTCAAGTTTTTGATATGTAATCCACACAATATAAATAGTTTTAGGTCAAAAAATTAGGGGAATCTCTCTCAGACTCAGTTTAGCATCGTCTCCACTTTGTATACTTTCTCTCTACTTTCTTTGTAGCATCTTTAGCCATTCAAGTCTCTGTTTTAAATCCTGTTTGGGGTTTTGATTACACTTTTCATTACTTTGATTGTAATCCTCCATCTATGGAGTAGTAATTCTTCCACCTAGTGCAAGAATTTCAAGGATCAAAGGATTATGTTTGACACTCCCATTATTTAGTCCAATTGGACATAATTTAATTGATAGTTTAAAGTATTTTTAATTAGTACAGTAAATTTGAATTAATTCTATTAAGAATGAGGTTATTGTGATTAACAATTAAGTTAGTGTAAACATTTAAGGATTGCAATTGTGATTTCCTGATGTTCATATTAGTCAAACTCTTGGTCAGTTGTGCGATTGTGTGACTACCAAGTAGAACTACATCACTAATTGCACAATTATAAATTAATGAAAATGACTACCTCCATGAATTATTGTTAGGTCAGTGATAGCATAATCCTGCAGGAACTCTTTGTGTAGGCAATTTCTTTGATTGACTTTTCTTCCATTATCTAATAATATATTCCATAAAAAAATCTACCCAATTTCCAATTAACTAGTAACAACTCATTGTGAGACGACCTGAATTGTGTCTTCTACTATATTTTTTGTTCAACCTGATAAAAAAAATAAATTTTAATTTATTGTAATATGCGATAGTTCCCATCACTAATCAATGGCCACATTGGAACAAAGAACTTAGATAGTAGGTTTTAGAACAAGAAGTGGTTTACCACATATCACGAGATAGATGGAGGTAAGGTACTTATGGCAAATAATCATGCTAGTAAAGTTATCAAGATGTGTATTGTTTGTATCATAGGAATCTCTCTAATGGCTTATTTATTTATCCGATGTTATATGTAGACGAAATGTTTGTTGACTGTAAAACATGTTTTACTATGAGATCCATAATCTGGAGAAGGTCAGGTGGGTGGTCAGTTTGAAAGAAGGATCATGACATAGGAAAAAAAGATCATAAGGATAAAAAAAATCAGAAATTGAAATGTTGGGATGCAGAGTCTATTTGGATAACATAACTTATGAATTTTTTAATTTTTTGGAAGTCAAAAATCACATTTAACTTTTTGTCCTATTTAACTATACAATTTATTACTTCTCAAAAAGCCTATTTAAGCACTTTTTGATAAGTTAAAATATCTTATTTCTTAAGAATATTTGTCGAGAACTTGCTTGAGCATTTTCAGACAAGTTAGTCCAACCATTTAGTACTCCTATCATTTTAAACTGTTTCATGAAAAGATTACCCAAAAATTAGTTCAGTCAGTTTCGTTATTCAATCTATAATTTTTTTTAGACCAAGTATTCAAGCCAGTATATTGAGCAGATATATGCTTTGTCCTTGACAGAAGCATGCAGAAGCAATCCAATACTTGATTTTATGGTGTCTATAACATTTGGTAGGGGGACAATAGTAGAAATATAGAGACAGTGGAGACGAAGACATAATATAGGGGTATTATGAGAAGAAAAAAACATTAAATTTCTGTTTCCGTATCCTATTCTCACTTTTTAGAGGTACAGAAATTTTATATTTTTTTGTTCCGAGGACAGAAATCTCTGTTCCTGTCTTTACCACCGAACAAATTTGTGTTTCTAATGTCTCTGTATTTCTATCCCTGCATCACTAACCAAACACTAAAGGATTGTTGGTTATGGTTTGGTGGCTTATGGCAAGGGCAACACAGTTTGGTGATAAAAGGATATTGAAACTCAGATTATAGAGATGCATTGGATATAAGAGGTAGAGTGCATGACTATGGTAGAATGAGTGGGGAAAAGAAAAAAGATTTCTAGCTAAATGGTTTGGTCAGATCAGAGACACTGGAGTTCAACAAGGTGGAAATACTATATGCAGTGATAGCCAACGGGCTATAAACCTGTCGAAGAACATATACACCACGAGAGGACACAGGACATAGTTGTATTGTTTTCTATTAAACCCGGAAATATGGTTGCCACAAGCACTCCTTGGCAAAGATTTTTGCTTATCTAAAGTGCAAAGAAACTCTGTGTTGGGTACTGGAGTTTGGAAACAGATCAATGCAACTAAAAATAAAGTTGAGAGAATTGGAACTGACACGAAATATTTATGTGGAAAACCCCCTAATAATGAGAGAAAAACCACGGGCAAGACCGAGAAGGATTTTCACTATGTGGAAGATAAAACTATACCTCTTTCAAAATATAAGGAGAAAACAATAACTCCCTCTCTTATACTAGAAGAATACACCTCTCTCTATAAAAATAAGAGAAACTCTTAGAACACACACACACACACACAATATATATATATATATATATATATATATATATTTCTCTCTAATTTGGGATGAAATAACTGAATAAGGAGGCCTCTATTTATAGGAAGAGAACCTTTTCCTCTTGTGCCAAACGGTAGGTGCACCAAATACGTGCACAATAAAATTTACTGTGCATGTTTGAAAACTTTGCCTTTGATCATGCCTTTATTCACATGCGCACAGTAGAAATTCTACTGTGCACCTTTGAAAATTCAAAAGTGGCTTTATGCTACTCATAATCTCCCACTTAAAGCCACCTTTGGTGAGTTTTCAAAACTTTTTCTCATCTTGCCAGTTCTCTGCTGTCTACGTTTCTGATAGGCCATAAGAAGATCTACACCATTTAAACTTGTCAGTGTTGATTGGCTTTGTCATGACATCTAGTAGGTTGTCTCTAATATGAATCTTCTGCATATCCATATTTCCTTCTTCTACTACTTCTCGAACAAAATGATATTGAACTCCTATGTGCTTTGTCCTAGAATGAAAGGCTAGATTCCTTGCAATGTACAAGGCACTCTGACTGTCACAATACACAATAATCTTTGACTGTTTGTGCCTAGGTTCATCCATTAACCTTTGAATCCAAATAGCTTCCTTGCAAACTTGTGTAGCTGCCATATATTCAGCTTCTGTAGTGGACAGAGCTACAATAGTTTGTAATTTGGATAACCAGCTCACAGCTCCGCCTGCAAGTGTGAACACATAACTTGTAGTAGACTTTCTTTTATCAAGATCACCTACAAAATCTGAATCAACATATCCTCTGACAATGAACTCTGATCCTCCAAAACATAGTGCAGCACCTGAGGTTCCTTTAAGGTATCTTAGGATCCTCTTCACAGCATTCCAATACTCGTTTCCTGGATCTGCCATAAACTGACTGACCACACCAACTGCTTGAGCAAGATCAGGCCCAGTATAAATCCTGACAGACACAAGGCTTCCCACCGCTGATGCATACGGTACTTGAGATATTTCTATCCTCTCCGCTTCACTGCTAGGACACATACCTGAGGATAATTTGTAATTCACAGGAAGTGGGGTTGAAACTGGCTTACAATCTTGCATATTAAAGCGTCGTAAGATTTTCATTAAATAATTCTTTTGAGATAGCCATATCTTCCTGTCCTTTTGTCTTGGTGAATTTGCATCCTAAAATCTTGGTTGCGGGTCCCAAGTCCTTCGTATCAAACTCCCTAGCCAACTGTGTCTTCAATTCTTGGATTCGATCTTTGTTGGGGCTTACCACCAACATGTCATCCACGTACAACAACAGAATGATGGAAACATTGTTATCAAACTTTTTGTAGTATGTACAATGGTCTAAGATCAGTTTGTTGTACCCGACGCGAATTATGAAGGAATCAAATCTCTTGTACCAACACCTTGGTGCCTGCTTTAAACCGTACAGAGATTTTGTCAACCTACAAACGAAGTTTTCTTTTCCTTTTTCCTCAAAGCCTTCTAGTTGGAGCATATATATCTCCTCTTCAAGTTCTCTATGAAGAAATGCAATTTTCATATCTAACTACTCAAAATAAAAATCAAATGTAGCATACATAGCCAACACTACTTTGATGGTGATAAGTTTGACAACTGGAGAAAATATCTCATTGAAATCATTACCTTCCTTCTGAACAGATCCTTTTACCACCAATCTTGCACAATATAGTTCCACTAGATCATTGCTATCTCATTTGCCAACTACTTTTCGACCTTTTGGAAGTGCAATAAGTTCCTATGTTTTGTTCCTATCCAAGGCCTCTATTTATTCCTGCATTGCTACCATCCACAAAGATATATCTAGACTACTCAAAGCTTCCTAAAAGGTTGATGGCTCTCCTTCTTCTGATAGAAGACAGAATGCATCATGAGTTGCCATAACATAGTCTGAATACCATGCTGGTGGTTTTTTTGACGTGTTGATCACCTAACTTCTGTATCATTGGCTACTTCTGGTACTTGTTCATCATCCTCTAGTTCTGCTTCAGAATCTTTTTCTCTAGATTTTTCATCTATCTGAACCATAGTTGGCTCTTTAACATTGCTGTCATTTCTTTCTTCACTTTGCAATTCATTTTCTGCAAATATAACATCCCTGTTGACAATAATCTTGCGGGCAGTGGGATCCACAAGCAATACCCCTTTACACCGTCAGCATAAACCAAGAATATACATTTCCTGGATTTCAGATCCAACTTTGTTCTTTCTTAAGTGTTGTACATCACATATGCTAGACATCCAAACACTTGCAGAGCAGAATAATCTGCCAATCTACCATTCCACATCTCCATTAGTGTCTTTAAACCATTCATGATTGATGGCAACCAATTAATCACGTAACATGCGCTTTGATCTGCTCAAATTTGTAAAGAATTAGCTAAACTCGCCGTTCTCTCAGATTGCTCTTGTTCTTTCTAGGAGAGTCCTATTCATTCGCTCTGCCACACCATTTTGCTGAGGTGTATGTGTAACTGTGTATTGCCTTTGAATACCCTCATGCTTGTAAAATGCTAGAAAATCTCCATCTGTATATTCCCCTCCCTTTTCTATCCTTAAACACTTGATCCTCTTTCTAGATTCAAGTTCCATTCTTGCTTTGAAGTCTTTGATTATTAGAAACACATATGACTTTTTCTTGATTGGGTATACCCATAGTTTCCTGGACTAATCATCAATGAAGGATACAAAATCTTTTGCTCCTCCTAGGGACATTTTTGGTGACTCCCACACATCAGAATGAATCAAGTATAGCATGTGCTTACTCCAAGCAGTTGATTCATCAAATTTCAATCTATGCTACTTGCTTGTAACACAATGCTCACAAAACGGTGAGTTCGTCGATTTAAGCCTGAGAATGAGATTACATTCTGCAAGAACCTTCAAACCATATTCCAACATGTGGCCTAATTTGCGGTGCCACATCATCATCATTTCTTCTTGACTTGCTGATGCAATTGATGCATCTGCCTCCTACAACGTATCTCCTTGAAGCTTGTATAGATTTGCCGTGGTCTTTTCTGCTTTCATTACCACAAGAGCACCTTTAACAACTTTCACGATCCCACCTTCAATATGGGTCCTACATTCGAGGTCATCCAGTTGACAACATATTCTTCTTCAAGCCCTTCACGTGTCGTACTCCTTGAATTGTTCGAATGACACCATTAAACATTTTTATTTTGACAGTACCAACACCAACAATTTCTAAGGGATGATCATCTCCCATAAATACAGATCCTTCCAAAACAGGTTCAAAACTATAAAACCAGTCACGGTGTGGAGTCATGTGCCATGTTGGTTCTGAATCCATGATCCAAATATCAGTGAGCCGTTTACCACCTTTAGAACTACTTGCTACTTCACTGCACACGATTTCTCTATCCTCAGAAGTATACGCAATACATCCTTGAGAGGTTGATGCCTCTGGAGCTTTATCTGCATTCTTCTTATTATATCGATAATTTTTCTTCAAGTGCCCTCTCATGCCATATTGATAGCATTTGAAGTTCTTCTTTCTTCTTGACTTTGATCTACTTCGACCATGACTCCCATTAGAGTCATGCCCCATTGATCTCCCTCTCGTCACCAACAATGCCTCTGCTTGCTTTGAGCTTTCCAATCTATCTTCCTTATTCTTACGCTTGGACTCTTCTTCAAGAATGGCATCGGCGACATCATCAAAGGATAGATAGTTGGCAGTATCATTATTTGTAATGTTGATGATGAGTTAATTATATGAATCAAGTAGACTTTGAAGTAGAAGTTTCGCACGTTCATTCTCTACTATTTTATAATCTAATGTTGTGAGCTGAGAGAATAAGGTGTTTAGATTGTTGATGTGGTCTGTTACTGATGTGGACTCACTCATCCGAAGAGTATATAGCCTCCTTTTTAGAAATATTCTATTGTGAAATGACTTGACCTCGTACAGTTTGACAAGAGCATCTCAGATTTCCTTTGCTGTCTTTTTTTCTGCAACACTAGACAATACTGAATCTCCCATTGCAAGTTACAGATTAGCAACAGCATTATCATCCATCTCCTTCCACTTTTCATTAGTGATATCAGCAGGTCTGCCTTCAATTGCTGGTAAACAACTGTCTTTTCTCAAGATTGCCTTTATCTTCAATTTCCACAGGGAAATACTCTCATTGAACTTCTCAATCTCAAATTTAGCTGCCATGATGTTTACTGGGATCTATTTCTCTACTAGACTGATCATCTTTTTTTTACTGTGAACCATATATATGAATAGTGTCATATATGTGAATAGTGACTTATACGTAAACAATACCATATATTTATACCATATATGGAACAAATCCAGTATACATTAACTATACTGTAAAAATATACAATTACATGTATAAATAGTGACCGAAAGTAGTAACCCGCAGCAGACTATAACCAATGGTTATGATAATCACTGAGGAGAAATTCTTTTCTGGTGTGGAAGATCATACTAGACTACAATGACAGAGCATACTAAAAATAAATCCCACCGAACCAAAGCTCTAATACCACTGTTGGGTACCAGAGTTATGAAAATAGATCAACGCAACTAAAAATAGAATTGAGGGAATTGGAACTGACACAAAATATTTACGTGGAAAATCCCCTAATGATGGGGGAAAAACCACAGGTAAGACCGAGAAAGATTTTCACTATGTGAAAGATAAAATTACACCTTTCTCTAAATATAAGGAGAGAACAGCAACACCCTCTCTAATATTAGGAGAATACACATCTCTCTCTATATATATTTCTCTCTAATTTGGGATGAAATAACTAAAGGAGGAGGCCTCTATTTATAGGAAGAGAACATCCTCCTCTTATGCCAAATGGTAGGTGCTCCAAACACGTGCACAGTAAAATTTATTATGTATGTTTGAAAACTTTACCTCTAATCACACTTTTATTCACATGTACATAGTAGAAATTCTATTGTGTACCTTTGAAATTTCAAAAGTGGCTTTACACCACTCACACTCTAAAGCATGTAATTTTTTTTTGTTTAGACTTATATTTTGTGTTCAGGAAAGACCATAATCAAAAGGTTAGAGAGAAATCTTACTTCTTCTGAATCACAATGCAAATCAGATCATCGGGATGTAAAGAGCTTGCCGGTTTACGCCATAAAATATAAATATAAAAAAGAAATTTATAGGTTTTATTTGCTTGGAGAATAAAAATGAGAGTAAAATTTTCATAGATGAATTTTATGAGTAATGTTACATGTAGACTTTATGTATATAAATTTTAATATCATTTTTACTCTTTAACCAAACACATCCTTTGAAAGAAATTTTGGCTAAATAAAAGGCTATATATGTGACAAAATTAATTAAAATGTTGCAGAAAAAGATTTATGAATGAGGAGCAGCAATTTCAGTATCTACCAATTTGATAAGCAAGGCCTGTAAATGAAGAACAACCAGGACCGCCAGTTAGCCAAAGCATAAGAGGGTCTTTTTTAGGATTGTTCTCTGACTCAATAAAATAGTAGAAAACTTGCATGTCATCTTCTTCATCTTTTTCCCCTAACCCCACATACCTGTAAAATAATGCACATACAACTTTACCAATTAAAACTGAAACCATAATTGAAAAGAAACAACACAAAAAAGGAGCTATAACTGGAAGTGGTATTGATGCTGACCTGTTTCCAGTTCAAAGGGAAGTGGCCCTTCAAAGCCAGGAAGCAGTTCCACCTTTGCCGTAGAGGCTTCAACATGAGAAGATGATATCTACAAGAACAGTGCTAAAGCAAGAACAATATGACTGTAACAACGACAACTAGTAACCATGTTCATTCTCTAACTCTATATTATACTATGTGAACTTGTTTGCTATTGTTGGGCGTATGATTCATCGTTATTTCTTCCTCAGTATATGGCGAAAGCGGGTAAGTGGTTGGAAGTCATGAAACGCCTATTGAATGCAGTTCGTACAATGCTGACTGGCGAAATTGAAGTGGCCATATATCGATGCCTTTTCAGGACAGGAGACCAGTAATCTGCGTGGCGAGGAGGGCGTGGTTGCGTGATTAAAATTAGTCCACATTATTTTGTTTATTTTATAAAATTAGATTTCAAAATTAGATTCCAAATTTTATGTTATTTTAAACATAAAAACTGAAATTGCATCGCACAATTCTAATTTCAATCTCCGATTCTATATGCCTATCAAAACATAAAGGTTTTATTTGATACACAATATAGGACCTGATAGTATTAGATAATATTATAGAGGTAATTTTTATCATGTTTAATAATAAATATGATAATATATTGTTTTTGTTTGATACATAATATAGGACCTAATAATATTAGATAATATTACAGAGGCAATTTTTATCATGTTTAGTATTAAATATGATAATATATTGTTATCCGGTCAAATCATTTTTATCTTACTACTATGGTATTAAGTTATCAGGTCCTAAGAAACATAATAACAACTGATAGTATTATTTTACTAACTAATCCCAAATTAATCTTAACTTACTTTTCTATGACCCACCTACACCCACTGTGATAGTAGCCACCTAACCACCAGTTACCATCCCCCGGTTGCCGACCGTCCGCCTCTGATCCCTCTTCACCCGCCGATCACCGCATGCCCACTTGTCCACCATTGGTCATGTGACCCACCAAATAATGTGTAGTGTAAAAACTTATACCCATAAATTTCTTATACTATACTCTTGGACTATGATCATATCTATTGCTATAAGGGCTTGTCTTATAAGATGCACCATCTATAAAAACTTATACCAATAAATTTCTTATACTATACTCTCATACTATGATCATATCTATTGCTATAAGGGCTTGTCTTATAAGATGCACCATCTCAATTAACACACCAGACGCAGGTTTAAAATGGCACACCATCTCACACGCATATATCCTCGCCTCCAAAATAACAACCCCCCTCACATTCCAACAAAAAATAGAACACTCTATAGCAACCATCACAGGAGGAGAACAAAACCCCACGACCTTTAACTCGAAGCTAGGTTAATTGTGTTCTAAGAACTACCCCCACCTTCTCCACCCTTCCCCATGGCACCCTCCACCTCTAATGTCACCCCCATGTGCTCTCCCTTCAACCACCTAGGCTCCTCAAAGGGTGATGAAGAAAAATCCTCTACACATTGCCATTTCCTCATTGAACCCATTCCTAATACATGGCTACTGTTCATCGCTAGACAGTCGCTAGATTTGCCACTCCTCCTTTTTTACTACAACCTTCCGAACTGCTTTGAGCACCCACTCCTGCCTCGGCGGCATCGACTTTTCCATCGCCGGAGAAGCCTTTGTCATCTCACCTGCCCTTACGGGCTTGACTTGTCCTTGTCATTTTGGGGTTACATGAAGAAGACTGCTTGGCAGCACTAACACCCACTGGACGCAAATCGCTAGGATTAATGAGCTCGCACTTATGGTGAAGATTGAGCACAACAAATGCAATCTTAGTTTCATCCAAAAATAATTAGAAACCGATATGCAACTAACTTATTCTTAAATGTAGTTTTAGTTAATGCTCAACGTAAATATAAAATGTTAGTATGTTGGTTAATTGTACAAACTTAGTCAGCCATTATTAGCAAGAAAAAGGTTGGACAATAAAATTACATAACAAATGCGCATCACATACTTTATAATCATTAGATGTAATGAGTGATCCCTACTCATCCCACTCACTCATCATATTTAATTGTAATAAGATGTGTGATATGTATTTATTGTACAATTTGATTATTCACCTAACATTACTATTAAGAGAGAAATGTAGCATCTATCAATACATTGTATCTACTTTGATGAATAATGAGTCTCATTTAGACAACTCATCACAAATTAACAATTTATTTCCATTCTCTCTTATTCTCTCTCACGCCCTAGTTTAAGAACTCAGAACTCTCGCATGTATTCCCTATTCCTCTCCTAAAGTAGCAACTGTTCTTCATCGGTAACACCCTGATTGTTAATGCCTTATGTGTACATCATAATTAATCAATTATTAAATCTTTACATTTTGATTTCTTTCGTTTAGGTTAACTGAAAATACTTTTAGCAGAAAATATATAGGGCATGAAATATTTCTCAAAAAAATTGAAAATGGAAAGAACCTCATCCACTAATGTATGACAAAAACTAACACAACCTATGAGCAAAGCCGCATTTCCATAATAGTAAACACAAAGAGAATAAGTCCTGGACATAACATTCATTTTAACATCATAAGACATCACAACATAACATAACATAATAGGTATTAATGTATCATAGAAGAGCATGGATCCGTGGAGAACAACCACACGAAATACAATCCATATAAAGCATAATGCAATGTCTTGATAAAAAACATAACATAAATAAATCCTAAGTAAGTTGTACTATGGTCCAGTCTCAAATAGAGTAATACATAGCACTAGAGAATCTCAACACATAAAGAAAAATAAATAAAAATCAATAGTCTACATACTCAAGAATGACAACTAAAAGATATGCAATGAAATAACATCTAAGTCTTCAAGCATATGCTATCTCCAAGCTCACGAGAACTCAAAGGGCTCTACCATTTTGGTCCGCTATCTCGTCTGAAGATAACTTGGAGACAAATAGGGGTGAGAATAGTATAAAAAAAAACCTAGTTATTAGATAAAAATAGTTTAAATATCATCATTGTCATCTATAATCACTTCAGTTTGATTAGAAAACAAGTAAGCATGCTTTGGTTCTTTTAATTAGTTCGCAAACTACAATTCCAATATGACATGTATTTTAAGTCGTACAAAAAATTCTTAATTAAAGAACAATAAAATAAAATATATGGCATTACTAACATATCAAGTCATACAAACATGAGGCGTGCATGAGAATGAATTGAGCAAACATGTCATAATCTTAGCATTTGATATTACTTAAAATTTTTGTTCTTAAATGTGTAGAGGTGGGTATGTGGACCAACCCTGTTTGTTTAGCCCAATTTGTGACGGACTACAATTAAACGAGTCAGACTGAGCTGGTCCATTTCATAAATGAACTTGACTTTAGCCTAGTCCGCGTTTGCCTCACATAAACTTACAAGTCTGCAGACCAATCTGTGTAACCTTTTTTTCTATTCACATTTTTTGCCTCACATAAGCTCACAAGCCTGTGGACTAACCTGCTAGCCCTCTTTTTTTTCTTTCATATTTTTTTAACTATTTTAATATCCTATATTATATATTTATATTTATATTTATACAATATATTTTACCTTGCAGAATATATATACACTCTTTTCTTTATAGTATCTAATTTTCAATTTAAATTTTAAATAAATAATAGTACTAATTACTAAATACCGCAAATATTAAAATTAAATATTCAATTTCAAAAATCCAAATGTTAATTTTTTCAAAACTAAATGTGACCCTTCCCCTTAGGCTTAGACGCTTAATAGTTAGTACTGGACTAGACTACTGCAAATGGAATAGTGGACTAGTATAGCACCGGAGCATTCCCTCACTTATATCGGTTAACAGGGTGGTTTGTGAATTCGTGGGCTAGGCCCATTTAGTCATCAGTTTAAGTGGAGTGGATAAAAAAAAGTTCATGGGTTGGTGGACTAAAAATTTCCTAAGCTATTTTTCATACTTTAAAAAATTATAAACTCTTTGAATATGTTTTATATCATGTTAAATCATGATAGTATGAGAAAATGTATCATGGAATTGGTTATATTATGGGAAAATTTTTGTTTTGTACTTGAGAAGCTTATGCAAACCATTAGTTCTTTCTTCAAAGCATTTTAACAAAATTTGATTTGTTATCACTCAAAACTTAAGCTGTTTCTCAAGGGATCTAGAGCTAACAGAAGGTGGAAAGTGGAGAGGATGAGAGGAAGGTGGGTGAAGAAGAAAAAGGAGAAGTGAGGGTATGTACTAGTGTAGGGCCATCGATTGGGGTTTCCTTTGGGGGTTAGGGTTGTTTTCCTTTCATTTTGTGAGAGTGCAGGTGTGAGTGTAATAGGTGAGGATAATATACAAATTTCACACACTCAATACCAAATAAAATAATTTAAACATCCCAAGACTACAATTAAATAATATTTGCATACATCACTCATTCAAATAAATTTTTATTTTAATGGTGTCTTGAAATTTGAATTCTTGTAGGGAATTTGAAATTTTAGATTGAGAGAGTTTTAAATTTTCAAAATACTTTCTTAACTTTTAAATGATTAAACACATCAATTAACATAATCATGCATTTAAATTCCCAAGAGGCAAAATTTAATTAGGAATAATTAATTAATCATTAATTAATTAATTAATATAATTAATCCTTAATTAAACTTAATTAATCTTAATTAACAAATAATTAAGATTAAATGAAAATCGGGGTATTACATCACTAGACAATTTTCAAAAGAATATGGAGGATACCTTATTATTAAGAGAAAAAAAGGAGATAGTATTAGTATAAATGATGATTTGCCATTGCCATTGCTCACTTAGTACATAGAATGTTTACACATTATTACTAACTCAAGCAAATCATAAACAAATGAGTATGTCACGTGTAACCAGGTTTTTACCTTCTTAACTGCTGAGTTACAAAGGCAAATTAGATGTGAACATGGCGAAACCTTCATCAGGCTTGTACTCAGGAGGTGTATGCCGTGCACCCTGCAATTAAATAGTAAAAAAAAAGAGAAAAATTTCAACAATCTCAAAAGAAAAGCACCTGTGATTTTAAAAATTGCATGTTTTCTTACCTTCACATTTGCAAATGTCATTTGATTAGAATAAGTCCTTGGGTATCTGCTTGAAAGGCAAATTACTCGTAAAGATTTGGATACGTCATATGGTAGGGTATTCTTGGTAGGAAATATGAAAATTTTAAAAAAAATGATTGTAAAATAGGATTGATAAATTTGGTTGTTATTACTATAAAAAAAGATATAAATTATGACATAGATTTTATAAATTATGGCGGTTATAGCCACCGTTTTTCTCAGCAAATGGAGGTTCAAGAAACTGCCGTAATTACCAACATCATTCGGTAAATTACAGCGGTTATTAAAAAACCACCACAATCACTCTGTATAACCACCATACTTCAGGTGAATTGCGGCGGTTGTATTATGTTGGTTTCAAACTGCTGCAATTAATGAAATATTTTTAAAAATAAATTATAGTGGTTTGCAACCGTCGCAATTTGTGGTAATGTTTTAAAAAAACTAATCATGCAGTTTAAAATCGCGGCACAATTTGTGGTGAAATATTTTTGAAACATTTTAAAAACTATTTATTATAACAATTTTAAACCACTCTAATTGCAATACCAATTTTTTTAAAAGAAAAGTTCCAATAATCATGCAAAATAGTTTAATAAAACTACCTTCAATTTTATATTAAGCTAATTAGATGAGGTAAATTAATCAAACGTGGATCAAGACACATTTTAAGCACTAAAATGACTACTAGCTTTAATTACTTCAAGAATAGGAGTTTTCACTATTCCAATCTATTGAGACAATAGAAAAAACATTAACGGCCTAATAAAATATAGCGTATAAAACTAGCATAAATAAAAGAAAGTGAATACAAACAAGTATGCTCAGACAATCCAAGTTATTAGAACTGAATTAGAAAATACTAGAAAAATGAAAGGAATGAGTACTATTTCTAAAATAGTACAATAGTTAAGGATATTCGAGAAATCCATTGCTCTCCTAAACACTCAACTTCTAATTTCTCAACAACACTTCTTCTAAACAGCTAAACTATGCTTGAGAAAGATATCTATGCTAAGTCATATATAACTCATTCTGAACTTCTCTATTCCTCCCTAAAACAACACACAGTAACAAATGTAATCAAGATGAAGACATCAATTTGTGCCTCGGATGAGATTTGGCTGAATTTAATTGATAGCAATACAGCCTTCACCATAAAGTGGGCCATAAAAACATAAGATCACCCACAAATGAAAAATAATATACCAGCCAACCACCAAATACAAATCAACATTCAAATTCAACAAAATCCTAATAATGCATGCTCAAAAGAAAAAATTGTTGTCTTGGTCTTAACAATATATCTCATTCTTCAAAAACAAAAATAAAAGGATAGGAAATGAGGAATCAACGCTTCTTAGAGACACCAACAGTTTTACCCCTACAACCAATAGTCTTGGTATGCTGGCCACGTACACAAAGACCCCAGTAATGCCTCAAACCTCGGTGGTTCCTGCATCATAGTTTCAAATGTTAGGTCTCGGTCCTATGTTTCACAAGTTCACAAGTTCCTATTAAATCAAGGTTAATATATGGTTCCTAGGATACATGAAACTAACAAGCAAACAAGCAAACAGTGACAAAGGCATACAAATAAATTCATATAGGCCAGAAGCACAACATTAGGAAAATAACATGTATTATGTATCAACAGTTAATAACTTTCCTTCCTCTGATTTTATATCTTTTCAGCAATTTAAGTTTTAATCTGTATGGCTTAAAGCATAACCAGTCTAAATCACAATCCACTTCCTTGAAACTACATTTTACCAACACTATAGAGTAGAATCAGGTTACGTGCCTTTAATTTCACAAATCTGTATTTGACTACTAACAACATGAATCCAAAAACTGCAATATTAAAAAGGTGCTTACACATACCATAATGTGTATGTCTACTTAAACAAAAGATTGTTTCAGACAGCTAGACAATGGATTGTTACATGAAATCCTGGTTTGGGGATCAGCCATTTGCAAAAATGGCTAATATCAAGTTATGAACCATAGCATGTCAATATCACATATTCAATGTAAGGTGTAAAAGTAAAACACAACCTGATACACACTAAACAATGTCAACATTCATATTGGTTCAGGTAAAGCTAAACATATTTTCCCTCAATAAAATCCACAATGTACTAGTTAATCAGTCACCTGATTTTCTTGAGTCTCTTCGGGTCATCCCTCAATTTCATGTTGAGTGCATTTGACACCACTTGAGAGTACTTGCCATTCTTTTACTCCTTCTTCCTATCCAGAAACTAGTTTGGGATCTTGAATTGCCGAGGGTTGGCAACCACAGTCATCAAATTATCTAACTCAGCATCACTCAGTTCACTAGCTCTACCAGCAACAAAAAAAAAAACCCATTTCAATGCAAAGCATGAAAAATCAAATGAATAGCAAGCAAATACAAATTCCAAATCAGTGAATCATAGCACTCTTATCTAACAATAAAGTAATAAAAAGTGGTAATGAAAGTAAAAATTCCTTTTACAACCCATTTATTTTACAAACCCAGTAACTAATAAAACACATTTTACAACCAACTCATTGCAAATCAATCATCAAACTCTCAAAAGTTCCTCTATATGCTATGAAGATTCCAATCTAGCACACCACACCATGCATGACTTAATCACTACACATAATGCATCATTGCTATCATTATCTTAAACTGAAACAACCTAGACCAACCCACAACTTTTTGACTTTGCAAAATACCAAATTTAAATTCATATTTTAACCAAAGCTAAATAAAGCAACCGAATTGATCTTCAAGAACCAACAAAGGGTACTACTTATTTTAAAATTTTGTTTTAAAATTGGGTGTCATACATAAACAGACTAAGGTTTGGTTGGGTGCGAATTATACCTTTAGGTAAGAAAGGAGATTAGAAGACGTACCATAGTCATTCCTGAGCAAGATAGCCTTGAAGGGATCGAAGAGCTAAGAAAGGATTCAAAAATAAAAGAGGAGAACATTTATTCAGACATTTCATCAAACACATTGCAAGCTCAATTTCATAGAACAATTTGGAACAGGGCCAACAAAAATTTCAACCTCTTTTTCAGAGAAACCTAATCAACTTTTAGCATAAGAATCAAAGATCAGAGACAGGAGCAAATGAGAAAATCAACAACCCATGGAAGGAATTAGCAATGACAAACCTTCATCATATTGTTGTGCTAAGCGATCCCCTTTTATTGGTTGCGAGAAAGCAAGACCACGAGGTGCTAGGCGCGACGCGGAGTGGAAGGAAGAGGGTTGGTGGCGGTGGGGCTCGCCGGTGCGGTAGGGCGCAGAGGATCAGGCGGCGCGATGTGGAGCTCATAGTGATGGGGCATGCGAAGAGCAGGACCACGACGTGACAGAAGGAGATGGGGAAGGAGGTTGCAACGAAGAGGTGCCCACGAAAAGAAAGAGAGAATGGAGGGGCGAGTGACGGCGGTGGTGGCTGGGTCGTCGGCTGCCGCATGTTGGGCAGAGCACGAGAGAGGTTAGGTGGAGGGAGGGCTGTGTTTGTGGTGCGTGAATGGGGGTGTTGTGTATTGTGAATAGGGAAAAGGTTAGAACCCTTGACTCATTGCTTTCTTCTTTTTTTTTCCTTTGAAATGGCAACTCGCTGTACTATCCCTTCCAACCACCATTTTTTCACTAAAATCGTGGCGGTGGACAAAACCGCCTTAATTCCGTATATTATGGCAGTTCTTTGAACCGTTCTAATTCAACCACCACAATTTACTTGTTTTTTTTAGTATACTAATACTTCACTTCACCACAGTGGAAAACGATGTATCAACTATTCTAACATTATGCTCTCCCATTTGGTTTTAGTGGTAACAAGTAAACCCTTATCATAGGAAGGATTAAAGTTTCATGCCTACCGTGCAACTTGGCCATTTACTAGCCATGGCCTCCAATCATCCACAATGAAGTAGTTAAGAGCCCTTATCCATGCTTGAGTCAATATGAAAGGAACAACAGCGTCATGATCACCACTGTTAAGATAACAACAATTGCCACATGATTTCAGCTAGTGGCTAATGGGCTCTATCTGCTAAAAGAAAAATACTGAGCATATGCAAACAATGAGTTTTCAAGGAAACAGAAATTCATTTAGAATGTGAAAATCAACACCTGTAAATCAAGGAACGGTAGCCTTTTGCACTGAGATTTACATGAAACTCAAAGCTGCTAGAGATGTCATGAACAAATTCAGTAACATAACAGCGGTACCATTTTCCTATTCCCTGAACATTGACTTAAGTACATTAATATGTATGATATATATCCGTTCATAAGCAAGGCTTCTTTGGCCTATGTTTGACTCAACTTTAAAGTAGTATTTGTAATTGGACAAAGACTTGAGTATTTGTCGACAATTATGATGAAGCATTATCCTGAATATAATATAATGGGAATGTAGATTTATTATATCAAACCTCTCGAACATGCCGTGCTTTGCGAACACTCAAATAATTGGCCCAGTGAGTTCTGAGGAAAAAACCATAAATCTTCAACAATGGAAATGTGGGCTATAAAATTTGAAACATTATGGATCACTAGCCATTCTTTTTCAGATTTTAATTTAAATGAACTTTACATAAATAAACTAATATGACTCAATTAAAATATAATATATTCAAATATTAAAGGGGAAATTCATTTGCAAACACATCAGCAGTCTGTACCAACTAAAGGAAATACTCTGCAAGTAGCTTTACTAGACAAGAATTACTGCCACTAAATACTAAAACAAAAATATTATTACCAAATAGAGCTCATTAGAAATAAGTCCCATTCCATGAGCAAATGAGATCTGATAATTTTTTTCTCTTCTTGTCATAAAGGGGTTTCCAAGCAGATATCCCTATAAAAATTAAGACATTTAGGTTTCATAGTTCATATAGCAAGAGCTACTGGAAACTCTGCACTTTAAAAAAGGTGAAGGGCTTGCTGCTTATATGTTGGGCGATTTTGAATAATAGATTTGGGAATCAAAACACCCTTTCTATATTGTTTTGTCAGTAGGGTGCCTGCATATATAACAAAGAACACAACTCAAGTGGCATCTCAATTAGTTACTGCTGCTCAGGTGCAAGAATTTGATTTTGCCAACGTCATGTGTGCAAATTCACAATCTTCATACAGCTGTGGTACTCTAGAAGCAGGATCATGAGGTGTGAAGATCCCTTGATTTGCGTACAATATGTTAGCATATTTTGTTTCCTCATTTGTAACCTTTTACCGTTATGTAGATTGATTTTCTGTAGATATTGTAGCATTGACTCAGCCTCTGTAGATATTGTAGTTGGCTTTGCCATAAATTGGCTCAACTGTTGGGTGGCAAAAGAAATGTCGGGACGAGTTGTAGTGAGGTACAATAAGCGTCCAACGAGGCGGCGATAGGACAACACATCAGTAAGAGGATCACCATCATCTTGGGAAAGTCTGAGAGAACTATCCATAGGAGTAGAGCACGGTTTACATCCCAATAAACCTGAATCACGAAGGAGATCAAGGCAGTATTTTCGCTGACACAAAGATACGCCAGTAGCAGAATGTGCGACCTCGATACCTAGAAAATACTTAAGAATTCCAAGATCTTTAATCCGAAAATTAGAGTGCAAAATATCCTTAATGTAAGACATTTCAGCATTAGAATTTCCAGTCAAAACAATGTCATCAACATAAATAATTAATGCAGTAAAACCAGAATCATTAGCTTTGATAAACAAACTATGGTCAGCCTGAGCTTGCTGATACCCACAAGAGAGAAGTAAAAGAGATAATTTCTCATACCATTTTCTGCTAGCCTGCTTTAACCCATACAGGGACTTAAGCAATTTACAACACTTGGATGCGCCGGAAACGGGAACGCCCAGTGGGACAGCCATATAAACGTCCTCTGAAAGGTCTCCATGAAGGAAAGCGTTGTTAACATCAAGCTGTTGTATGCTCCAGTGATTAATTGAAGCAACAGCCAAGACAAGTCTGATAGTGGCCATTTTAACAACCGGGGAAAACGTCTCAAAATAGTCTACTCCCTCTGTCTGAGCAAAACCTTTTGCCACAAGTCGTGCTTTATATCGTTCCACGGATCCATCTGGGCGTCGTTTGATCTTGTAAACCCATTTGCAACCAATGGGCTTTACATTTGGGGGGACGTCAACAATAGACCAGGTATTGTTTAATTCCAATGCCTCTACTTCAGTTTTCATTGCCTCATTCCAACAATCAAATTGTTTAGCCTCCTGATAACTACTTGGTTCGGAATCCATGGACAATGACATCAAGTAATGTTTGTGAGAAGAAGAGATGTTAGCATAAGAAAGAACAGAACTAATTGGATGTAAACATCTTGAGGATTGATTGTTTGGCGTGGGAAGAAGAAGAGAGTTGCAATGGTAGTCGGCTAGATGGGCTGGTGGTCGCGTGGTGCGCTGTGATTGCCGTAGTGGAGCTATAGGTGGTAAATCTAACGTTGGGAATGAGGAAGATGAAGTCTCGGTCTCTACAGGTTGCTCAACCAAAGGTGAATTATGAGGACAGGTGTTGCGATCTGGGGTTGGTGTCTCTTGGCCTGGGCTTGGAATTTCATCCACTATTTTGTTTGGTTGAGTGTCAAAGTGCTCTATGGGAGGATCAATGGCGGGGGAGCTAGGTTGTTGGGTCATTGGAATATGTGGAAAGGGCTCAATGATGGATGTGTTTGGTCCGTGTGGGAGAGTGGATGGATTAGAGGGATGTTCTGCTTTGTTGGTTTGATGGAGAGGGAAATGTGTCTCATGAAATTGGACATTTCTAGAAATAAAAATTTCTCTTGTGTCAAGATCAAAAATAATATATCCTTTAATTCCATTTTGATGTCCTAGGAAAATGCCACGTCTAGATCTAGGATCAAATTTGTGTCGATGAGACACTTGTGTTGATGCATAACATAAACATCCAAAAACTTTGAGTATGGATAAATTGGGTAATTGCTTAAATAAGAGTTCAAAAGGAGTTTTGTTTCCAATGACAGGAGAAGGAACACGGTTTATGAGGTAAACTGCATGTTTGATAGCATAGGACCAGAAATGTGTGGGCAAATGAGATTGAAACATTAAGGCTCTTGCCACATTGAGAATGTGCTGATGTTTTCATTCAACTCTCCCATTTTGTTGGGGAGTCTCAACACAACTAGTTTGATGTAAAATACCTTTAGAGGATAAAAAAGTTTTTTAAAAAAATTCTGATCCATTATCAGATCGAATGCATCTTACCTTAGTTTCAAATTGGGTTTCAACAAAGTTAATAAAATGTTCCACGTTGGTTTGGACCTCCGCCTTGGATTTTAACAAAATTACCCAAGTATAGCGACTAAAATCATCAAGAATAGTTAAAAAATATTTATGACCATGCATTAACAGCTTAAAATAAGGCCCCCATATGTCAAGATGAATTAACTCAAATATTTTGGATGCTTTATTCAAACTTGATGCATAAGATAATTTCCTTTGTTTGGCCAAATGACACACATCACATGCCTCATCAACATCTTTTGAAATAAAAGAATAAGTTTGACGCAAGGTGCTTAATCGATTTCTAGAAAGATGTCCCAATCTAAAATGCCAAAGGTTGGTGGTTGTGATAGGAGTGATGGTGATGTGGTTGATGATAACATTATTGGTAGAAGGTTTAACACTGATCCTGCTATCTTCCAAAAAATAAAGACCCTTCTTTTCTTTAGCCAAACCAATCATCCTCGAGGATTTCACCTCCTGAATTTTACAAAAATCAGAGGCAAATGTGAGAGAGTAGCAAGAATTCGTAGTTAATTTTGAGATAGAAATCAAATTAAAGTGAAAGGTAGGTACATATAGAACATCATGAAGAATGAGTTTTGGGGAAAATTGAATAACTCCAGAATGATATGCAGTAACAGTGGACCCATTGGGTAAATGAATGATGACAGGATTAATTTTTGTGTATGCTTGAAATAAATTCAGAGATGAAGCAATGTGATCAGTGGCTCCAGAATCAACTATCCATGGTTTTATGTTTTGTGTGTGTGTGGCACTGGATAAATTGTTCACAGCGCAAGTGATGTAAGCATGCTTATATGAGTTACCACTAGACGATGGATCAGAGTTGTGAGATGGTCCATTCAATGTTGTATGTGACATATGAACTTGATTGGGCTTGGAGTTGTCCACGGGACTTGAAGAAGCAACAACATTTGGGTGTTAGAGAAGGGCCAAAGGTCATTTGTATTGAAATTTGAGTCAAGTGAAACCCGACCCAATTTCTTTGTTTCCCTGACCTTGCTCTCCCTTTTCCTGCTTCTGCCCTTGATCACCTACAGCAACATGATTGACGGCGGTAGAGTTGGAGCTAGGAGGATGAAAAATTCGTGGCTTCCCAAGGTAGCGAGGGTGACCAAATGGATAACCTTGCTTCACGTAGCACACGTCAATGGTGTGTCCAGTCCTGCCACAACATGTGCAAAACTTGTTGGATCCGCTCCTGCCTCCGCCATTCGAGCTGCCACGTCCTCGTCCAAACGGTGGTCTCCGCTGGTTCCCCGTGGCGTTGAGTAGAGCATTATGTTCTCCCATGGTGATTCCAGAACCTTGTTGTCGTTCTTGTTGAATGACCATGGAGAATACGCGATTAACGGATGGCAGAGGATCCATGAGGAGGACCTGAGAGCGAACCACTGAAAATCGCTCATCGAGCCCCTTGAGAAATCGTACGATGAAGTCTTGCTGGTGGTATGTCTTTGCTGGGCACTTGCAAGAGGGAAGAGGACGATAATTGTCCAGTTCTTCCCATAAGGTTTTAAGATCGGTGTAGTATTCTGTGACAGTTTGAGAGGTCTGCTTGAGAGCATATATTTCCTCCTGAAGTTCAGCTATCTTAAGCAAATCCCCCTGAGAAAATCGTTCTCGGAGGTCACTCCAAATTTCTGCAGCTGAATCAAGGTAAATGACACTTTGGGCTATTGATTGTGTAAGAGAATTTAGTAACCAAGATATAATCAAATTGTTGCATCTCTCCCAAGTTGGGTGTAAAGAATTATCTGTGGTTGGCATGGGAATGGTGCCAGTTAAAAAACCAAGCTTGTTCTTGGAAATAATGGCCATTTTAAAAGATCTTGACCAGGAATGATAATTATTTCCTGTCAAAAGAGGGGTGAGAATAATGTATGAAGGGCTCTCACTAGGATGAATATAATAAGGACTAGACGGGTTTTGTGAGGGATCTTGGTTTTTAGGTGAGTCATTTTTAGTGCTGTCAGTCATGGATCAAAGTGGGTATCAGCAGAGCTCCAAGTGGAGCTCTGATACCATAACAAGAGTTTGGACTCTTAGGGAGAAGAAGAAAACACAGAAGCCTTTTGTGTGTAAAGCTCTTTTTTATTTTTCTGTATATATCTTGATGGAATACAGGACACACACATATATATATAATACAGAGGCTGAGTCAATGCTACAATATCTACAGAAAATCAATCTACATAACGGTAAAAGGTTACAAATAAGGGAACAAAATATGCTAACATATTGTACGCAAATCAAGGGATCTTCACACCTCATGATCCTGCTTCTAGAGTACCACAGCTGTATGAAGATTGTGAATTTGCGCACATGACGTTGGCAAAATCAAATTCTTGCACCTAAGCAGCAGTAACTAATTGAGCTGCCACTTGAGTTGTGTTCTTTGTTAATATATAGTCAAAGGAACTGATAACAACCTGCAGATTTATCCAGGGTTGGAGACAATTTTCATTTCCTGTAAATGAAGGAAATTGAATAATAACAGTTAGTTTAATCATGACTATGTGAGTTATAAAATTTTATATGTTTTTCAAGTGTAGAATGGTCTGATTTTTGTGCTTCAATAGAAGAATTTTCTTAAAACCTTTTTAAAAATCATGTCAAACGAAATAAAATCTTCACATGAAGTTATTTATGGTACATTTTATCCAAAGAAAATATCATGAAATCATTTCACTATTTGGGTATGAATGAGATGGAAGCTATAAATTAGCCACACAGCCAATCGTTATTAACCAATATATTTTCAATTATGCCTATATCAAACTCTACTTTTGAAATGGATCAAACTTCGCAAGCTTGGGGTACTATGAACTACTTTTTAAAATTTATTTCATTTTCTTTTATTTTTCTTTCTACTATGTTTCCAAGAGGAGAGAAAAAGGAGAAAACGAAAGTATGTAAGGGACTAATCAAGTAGTTGATTTGGGTATACCGAAAATAAGACGTATAAACACACCTAAGTTTGATATTGGCTATTACTTTTATATTATAACCAATTCATCAAACACATTGAGCCAATTAAAATTTCTTACCATTTGAGATTTCTTGAACAACAGCAGGGACAGGAATGCCAGAGTATGAATCAGCTCCCATGTAAGATTCATTTGAAAGAAATTCCGGGTGATCAATAAGCCACTACAAAGATAAAGACGTAAACATGACAGCTTACTGACAAATGATCGAAGTTATATAGCATGTTTCTCAGTTAGAGTGACTAGTGTGGAGATTGAATCTCCCAAAAGTGCCAAAGTAAACCGTCAACAAGGGAAGAATTAGATTAGCCAAAAACATGGTGACAGTGACATGAACATAAGCATAGTGACTTTACCTTTCTAATAAATTGATGGATGTGGTGAACTATCTTCCAGTCACTTCGATGGGCAATGACATTTTTAGCATAAGAGAAACCAGTTCCAAATGGTAAATCTACAAAAAAAATGCTAGATACTTGACAAAAAGCCATTAACATTATTAGCAGTATATCATCCTCCAAGAACAAAATATAGAAAAGAATTGCAAAAAAAGAATGCGCATTAATTACTATTTATACTATTATCTCAAAACTAATCATACTACAACCATATGCTTGAATAAAGAGTAGTCAATGTTACAAATTTGGACAGTGTTCAAAGACTGAAATCCGTGATTATTGAGGAAACATTGTATTACTTTTGTCCATGACTGTGGCCTCAAGACCAGATTAGGCAAGCTCCCATTGTACTCCTCAATTTTAAATTTAATCGGACCTATAACACGCAGTTGCTAACAGAAGGATCAATTTGTGTGAAAGCCTAAACCAAAAACAACAAAATAATGAAATCACAACATTGGTGTCCACATTTTGCTGCAAAATGATTCTGCATGGTGTACAATCTAATCATATGATTGTATTTGAATAAGTGACTTAGAACTCAAATGCAGCACGTCTGCTTCAACTTAATACAATTCTGTTTAAAAGTGAAGCTAACTTTTGGAAGTGTAATTTAACAAGTTATTTTAAACTATCTATAAAGGAATTAAAGGAAAAGTAAATGCCATGTCATAGAATAATAATTGGCTCATACTCTCATACACATATATCAGGAGAAATTAGTAGGGTAAATAACTGAATGGCTTATAAGAGTTTACACAATTCTTCAGCATCATAATTCTGACAGAGAAGAGGACTTTGTTCAGTTCAGTACATCTATAGGGCGCGACTAATCAATGGATGTATTGGCTACGGAGAACTTACAAAAATGAGGGCTTGAAAATTACACGGTAGGTTTGGGAGCAAGAACTGGTTTACCACATCAGGATACAGATGGAGGTATAGTTCTAATGGTAAATAATCATGTTAGTGATGTGATCAGGGTGTGTACTGTTTGTATCATAGGAATCTCTTGAAGGGGTCATTTATTTATCTTATGTTATATGTTGACGAATTGTCTGTGCCTCTAAACAAATTTTAGTCTGAGCACAACAACCTGAAAGCACTATTGAGTGGCCAGTCCAACCAACTGCATGAACATTTTGAGATGAGTCGGTCCAACCATCTAGTACTCTATCATGAAACCATTTATCCCAAATGCTTAAGTTGATGGATAGAGGCACATGAATACTCCCATCCTTTTAAACTATTCTATGAAAATATTACCACAAGACAGTTCAGTTGGTTTCCTTATTTGAGAGTAAATTATATTTTTTAGTCATAATATTTTTAATTTGATATCAACCGGATCCTAGCAAAATTTTTTGCATCAATTTGATCATAATGAAACTATTGACATCAAATTAGATCTAACATTTCTAGTTTTGACATCAATTCAGTCCTAACATTTTTTATTTCAATATCAATTTAGTCATTGTAATAAAGTGGAGACCCACCAAAAAGACTAAATTGATATCAAAATTAAAGATTTATGATTAATTTGTTGTCAAAAGTTGTGTTAGGACCAAATTGATATTAAATTGAAAAGGTTAGAATAAAAAAAGGTTATTTACTCTTTCAAGCTATGATTTGATCTAGACTATGTACATACTGCCAATAGAGTGAACATATTATATGTGTTGTCCTTGAAAGGAGCATGCTAATTGCTGAAGCAATCAAATCAGAGTGGTGCTTTTTGAATACTCAAAAAATCACATATCAAATGTGATGAATAGATAGGGTGAGTGGGACCATCACATTCAATGGTGATAAAGTAAATGAAGTCCTAATGAACACTCACTTTTTAAGTGTTCAAATAATATTTTTATATGTGACATTCAAATTCAGAGTATTGAGGTGACATGGAAAAGGGGCATGTGTATGAGCAAAAAGATTTCTGGTTGAATGGCTTGGTCAGAGACACTGGAGTTCATCAGGACTCAATGGAAATACTATTTATCGTGATAGCCAATGAGGCATATACGTACCCAAGAAACATGTAATATCATGTTTGGATTAGCATTTTTTTTTATCAGATAAGCTTATAATAGAAAGTATTACATAGAAATTTTGACTAAATAAAAAAGCCAAACAAGTGTAAAAATTAAGCAAAAGCCAATGTGAATTAAGAGTTGAGATAACCGCTTTGCATGGAAGAAGGGATTTATGAATGGGGGAGTTGCTATTTCAACATTACCTATTTGATAGGCAAGGGCTGTGAATGAAGTACAACCAGGGCCACCAGTTAGCCAAAGCATAAGAGGGTCCTTCTCAGGATTGTTCTCTGACTTAATAAAATAGTAGAAAACCTGCAAGTCATCATCTGTTTCCCCTAACCCCACATACCTGTAAAATAAAGCAAAAATATGTAAGACATGCAACAATGTCAAAGACAGAGTAGAAAAACATGGTTCACATAATCACATTACATTCTATCTTATATATATCCTAGTTGTAGAATTGCACTTGATAAAAAGAGTATACATAGAGGAAAAAAAAACAGCTACAAAGATGGAAAAAACAAAAGGGAAACAATCATAATGGAAGCATAAGAGGAGCTAGAAATGGAAGTGGTATTAGTGCTGACCCGGTTTCGAGTTCGAAGGGAAGTAGCCCTTCAAAGCCAGGAAGCAGTTCCACCTTTGCGCCAGAGGCTTCAACCTGAGAAGATGATATCTGCAAGAAAAGTGCAAGAGCAAGCAGAATCTGACAGTAGCAACGAGATCTAGTACAAGCCGTATTCATCCTTTGCATGCAAGCTGCAGTTTAATTCCTTGTCAACTGCTTCTCTAATTTACTCTAAATTTATTATGCGATCTTGTTTGCATTTGTTGGGAAAAATGTTTCAGTCGTAATTTAGCCTATTTTGACATGAATAATGAAAATAATAAAATTATATAATAAATATATATTATATATTTTATTATTATTAAACTTAATAAATAGAGATTACTCATTCACCTATCACATTTAATAGTAACAAAATATATAATATATATTTATTAAGTTATATTGTTATGTACCATAATTCTTTTGCAATTGTTATAGGAAGCCACGAAAGGGACGGAACACATGTTAAACCTATTCGTCTGACACGTCCATAATAGGGGCCAGTGCTATATTTCCAAGATAAATAACTTTCTTTTTTCGCTGACACTTCTAATTCGACATTAATTATGTCCCCTTTAATCCTTTCATAATAGTTTATATGTCATTACATGTGCATCCTTTATAAATTTATAATGACTTTCTTGCCGTCACCCACACCAACCCTTCTTCCCCCGGGCACCAGCCCTCCTCCTCGTTCTTTTCTCCCTCAACCGTCACAAAAGCCTCCCTTCACCACACCTTCAACAGCAACAATGACACCAACTGTTGAGATTTGTTGTCCTTAATTATAGGAATACCATTACTAGGTTTTAGGGATATATCTTTGTAAATAAGGAAGTTATAAATTAGAATATTAAATTGTAAAGTCAACAGCTAAATGATAGGTCCTAGATTAGGTCACAATCCTTTATGGATACACATGGATACATATTCGGTGATATCATGAATGATAATATTTGTCACGACCCAACTTAGGCCATGACCGGCGCATGGGAACACTTTTCCCAGCAAACCTTAGAACACTAAATTTTCTAGAAAAACGGACAGAGTTTCCTCTGTTTTTCGGACATTTCCCAAATAATTACATAATCTGCAATGTTTTCAATAAATTCACAGCACTTGGGCATCAAGCATTCTCAGAATGCGCCCTTCTAGTACATAATAATATTTCAACATATACCAGTCATAATACCAATACAGTTCAACATAAAACCAAATTAAGTTTACAAATCTTTTCCAAAATATAACATATATAGCTAAGTCATAAGTTTTCAAATACAAATACAACACAAGTCTAAGGAACCTGCCTGTGACGTATGGAGCAACTGATATTTATAGGCTAAACCACATATGGATGAAAACTAAAAGGATCTTTATAAAAAGGCTCACCAATTTAGAATTTATTAAGATTGTGCCGGAGGAACACCAGAACTAGCACTAGCACCTGTATCTGAAAAGGGTGGAAATACAACGGGGTGAGTTTTGCAACTCAATGAGAGATAGGGTATCCATAGTTTACTAAATGCAAGTATAAAATAATATAAACATAATATATATATATATATATATATATATATATATGCTCATAAAATAGGATTTTAATCATAACATGAGATTTACATACTCATATAAATTCAAATACATTGGGGAATTATCCGAAGCAGAACGATAACAAGTCCAGACATGACCTAAGGTCATGTGCGGGTTAGCACCACACCTGCTAACTAGAGTTGGCCCGTAGCCATATACAAGTTCAGACATAGCTGCAGCTATGTGCGGGTTAGCACCTCACTTGCTAACTAGAGTTTCTCACGGTGCATCCAGGCTAACGTCCCTACCGTTAACTACAGGTTCTAACTATAGAATTTTCCCCAATTTAACTCAAAATCATGCACATTACATAATATAAAATTAACATAATATGTTCTCAAATTTAATATTCATTACAGTTCAACTCAAAATATTTAAATAAGCATAATAATCATATTATGGCCTCTAAATAAAAGTTTATCATTTCAAACATAAAGCGACATTTTCAATAAATAAATTATTTTCTTCTATATCAACATACTTTCAACTCTTTATACCATTTTATATTATTTATCATGCATAAAGTAACTTACAGATATACTATCTACTCACAGCTATTGGTTCAAAGAACCGAATAACAATGCCTTTGATGCCACATATTCAAGTATTGATGACCGATTGCTTTATCGTTCTAGGAACAAGATAATATTAATTTTGTGAGCTAACAATATCACAAATTTACATAAATTATCCCCAAATCAATAAAAGCCTCAAATTCTAGAATTCAATAAACCTAACAATATTGCTAAAATAATCAGAAATTTCAATAATTTAAACAGAGTAGTTTAGGAGCTAATTTACCACTTGGAGTGTAGAATTGGTGAAGAAAATTACTCCAATTCTTCCTAAGCTTCAAGCTCTCTCAAATGGAGTTAGAGAGAGAAAGTGGAGGTGTGAGGAGAGAGAGTACAGTTATGATGGAGAGGATGTGGAGGAGATGATGATAATGGAGGTGGTAGTGATAATTGTTGATGATGGAAACAAAGATGATGATGAAGAATGGAGATGAGGGAGAGAAAGAAAGAAAGAAGTGAAGAGGAAAAAGGGAGGAGGAGGGGTTACGGGAGGAAGAAAGAAAGGGAATGTTCTGTAAGGGGGAAGGAAGGAAAAATAAGGAGAGAGGGAGAGCTCTATGGTAGTCCATACCACTTAAGGTGCATGGTGGTCTTTTTCTCAATTTTTTTTTTTGGTTATCACAATCTTCCCCCCTTAAGAAATTCGGTCCCCGAATTTTTAATAACTCGAAGATAAGACACATACCTCAACAATCAAACAAATGTGGATATCTGGCTTGCATAGCCTCTTCCGCTTCCCAAGTCGTTTCCTCTCTAGAATGGTTATTCCAAACCTCTTTCACTGAGACCACTTCTTTTGATCGAAGCTTTTTCACCCGGCGATCAACAATGGCCACCGGCTCCTCCTCATAGGATAATTTCTCATCAAGTGGGATTACTTGAGGAGAGATTACATAAGACAGATCAGGAATATATTTTCGAAGCATAGAGACATGAAACACTGGATGAACCATAGATAATTCAGGGGGTAGTGCTAAATGATATGCCACTGCACCAACCCTATCCAGAACTTCAAAAGGGCCAATGTAACGAGGGTTGAGCTTTGGTAAACACCAAATCTTATAACTCCTTTCATAGGGGAAACCCGAAGAAAGACATGTTCTCCTACAGAGAACTCCAAGTTACGTCTTCGATGATCTGCATAGGATTTCTGCCTACTCTGAGTAGTCAAGAGCCGTTCTTGAATCAAACGAACCTTATCAAGTGATTCTTGTACAAGGTCAGGACCTAGCATCTTAGCTTCACCAACTTCAAACCAACCTATGGGAGATTTACAACGCCTCCCATATAAAGCCTCAAAAGGTGCCATTTGAATACTGGCTTGGTAGCTGTTGTTATATGAAAATTCTATAAGAGGTAGGTAATTACTCCAATTTCCGCCGAAGTCCAAAACACATGACCTGAGCATATCCTCCAGAATTTGAATGATTCTTTCGGATTGTCCATCCGTTTGAGGATGGAAAGCTGTACTGAGATCAAGCCGAGTTCCTAAGGCTTCTTGGAAAGCTCTCCAGAACTGAGTCGTAAATTGGGCCCCACAGTCAGATATGGTGGAAATCAGAATCCCATGAAGTTTGACAATCTCATCAATATATAATTGTGCATATTGATGAGCTCAATATGTGGTCTTTACAGGAAGAAAGTGAGCTGACTTAGTCATACGGTGCGCTATAACCCATACAGAGTCATACCCTTTTATGATGCGAGGTAATCCTGTTACAAAGTCCATAGTGATTCGTTCCCATTTCCATTCAGGTATTTCTATCTGTTGAAGCAATCCTACGGGTCGTTGATGTTCAGCCTTAACTTGCTGACACACCAAACAACGAGACACGAAGTCACCAACATCTTTTTTCATGCCTTCCCACCAGTACAATTGTCGTAGATCCTGATACATCTTAGTTGATCCAGGATGTATAGAGTACCGAGAATTGTGAGATTTTTCCATAATGGTTTTTCTAAGATTTCCAACATCTGGTATGCATAAGCAATTACCAAATCGAAGCACTCCCTCTTGGTCTATTACAAACTCAGAGGTTGCTTCACTTCTAACGTCATCCCGTAGCTTAAGCAACCTCGGGTCTTCATTTTGAAGCACCTTAATCTGCTCCATGAGGGATGAATGGGCTCTTACATGAGCCAAGTGAATTTCATCCACTAACGGTCTCCTTATAGGAGCAATATGAGCCAAATTACCCATAAACTTTCTACTCAAAGCATCTGCTACAACATTAGCCTTTCCAGGATGGTACAAGATGGTACAATCATAATCTTTAAGCAACTTCATCCACCTTCGTTGCCTCAGATTCAAGTCCTGCTACTGGAATATGTACTTTAAACTTTTATGGTCAGTGTAAATTTCACATGTCTCACCATAAAGATAATGTCTCCAAATTTTCAAAGCAAAGATTACTGCTGCCATCTCTAGATCATGAGTGGGATAGTTTTGTTCATGCTTCTTCAACTGCCGTGAAGCATAAGCAATGACTCGACCATGTTGCATCAAAACACAACCAAGTCCTATCCGAGAAGCATCACAGTAAACTGAGAAACCTCCAGAACCAGAAGGTAATACAAGCATATGTGCTGAGGTTAGGCAATCTTTAAGTGTTTGAAAGCTTTTCTCACATGCATCTGACCACTGAAATTTCACATTCTTCTGAGTCAACTTAGTTAATGGCGCAGAAATTCTTGAGAAATCTTTAACAAATCGACAGTAGTAGCCTGCCAATCCTAGAAAACTACGAATCTCAGTAACTGAAATGGGTCTTGACCATTGCTGGATTGCTTCAATTTTCTTCGGATCCACCATAATCCCATCATTGGATACAATGTGACCAAGAAAAGCCACTTGATCAAGCCAAAATTCACATTTGGAGAACTTGGCATAAAGCTTGTGATCCCTCAATGTTTGCAGTACAATCCGTAGATGGTATTCATGCTCTTTTATACTCTTGGAATATACCAAGATATCATCGATAAAGACGATCACAAAGTGATCCAGGAAGGGTTTGAACACACGATTCATCAAATCCATAAAAGCAGCTGGGGCATTCGTAAAGCCAAAGGACATCACCAACAATTCATAATGCCCATAACGAGTACGGAAGGCTGTTTTAGGAATATCCTCATCTTTGACTTTCAATTAATGATACCCAGAGTAGAGATCAATTTTAGAGAAACAAGAAGCTCCTTGAAGCTGATCGAACAAGTCATCAATCCTTGGTAGCGGATATTTATTACGCACAGTAAGTTTATTAAGTTGCCGGTAGTCTACACATAGTCGCATTGAACCATCTTTCTTCTTCACAAAAAGCACTGGAGCTCCCCATGGGGATGTGCTCGGACGAATAAAACCTTTCTCTAGCATATCTTGTAACTGATCTTTTAACTCCCGTAATTCTGCAAGAGCCAAGCGGTAAGGAGGAATAGATACAGGTTCAACTTCTAGGGTCAAATCTATGCTAAACTCTATCTCTCTCTCAGGAGGCAATCCTGGTAATTCATCAGGAAACACATCTGGGAATTCTCTAATCACGGGGACTTGGTCAATGCTAGGCACTTCAGCCTCAACATCTCTAACCATCGCAAGGAAGGCTTGATTACCTTTATTCATCAAGTGCAAAGCACTCATGGATGAGATCAAACTAGCTGGGATGAGATAATTATCCCCTTTAAACATGAAAAATGGACCATCTGGAATGTTAAACCTCACTACTTTAGAATAACAATCGACATTGGCATGATAAGGAGCTAACCAATCCATGCCTAGGATAACATCAAAATCAACCATCTCAAGTAGTTTCAGATCAGCTAATGTATCTACCCCATTCACGCTGACAATACAAGACTGGAATACTAACTGGATCCACAAAGATTTTCCTATTGGAGTACTAACCCAAAATGGGTTTTCCAACAACTCAGGTTGCTTGCCAAAGCGAGATGCAAAATATGAAGATACATATAATGTGTAGAACCCGAGTCAAACAAAACTTGTGCATCAAAAGAGCAAACTTTGAGTGTACCTGTAAAACCTTCATTGGATGCTTGAGCATCCTGTCGTGTCATGACAAATACCCGTGCTTGACCTCTGCCCCTTTGACCAGACCCTCTACCACCTGGGCTTCTACCACCTATTACTCTACCACCAGAACCAAAGGAACTCCTTTGGGAAAGGGCTGATTGAGATGATGCTGGTATGGCTTGATGGGCTGAATTTTGACCTTGGACCTCTCTTGAGCGTGGGCAATCTCTCAAAAAGTGACCTGTTTGTCCACAACCATAACATGACCATCTATTCTCATGACAATTTCCAAAGTGGTGCTTCCCACATGTTCTGCATAATGGCCTTATTGGACCTGATTGCCTGGAACCTTGTATGCTCCCTTGAGATTGGCTAATAGAATAAGGTTTAGAGCCGGATGCGGTCATAGCAGTAGATACATAAGGTGTGGCTCTACTTGAGTGCTCCTGATGTTGTCTTGGAGCGGTGTAACCTCCTCCTGAGCTAGGACCTCTAGAAAAAACTCCTTTCATCTTAGGTTTCTTAACTAACTCCCTTGTAGCTCTATTTTCTTCTCTTGTTGTCTCCATAGCATAGGCAACATCTACCACTTGAGCAAAAGACATTCTTCCTACTTCAGGAAGTAGGTTGGTGCATAGTGGTTCTCTCAACCCTTTGATAAACCTTCGTACTTTCATTACTTCATTTACAATTAAGTGTGGTGCAAATCTGGACAGCCTGGTGAACTTAGTAGCATATTCAGTTATTGACATTCCTGGAGCTTGTTTCAGCTTCTCAAATTCATTAGCAAGTCTCTCTCTTACATTTGTGTCTGGAAGGAATCTGTCCTTAAAGGCTTGTGAAAATTCTTCCCATACTGGGGGTGGTCTCATATCAGCTGCATATTCTTCTAATAGAGACTCATACCAGTGTGCTGCGGTACCTTGAAGATTATAGGATACAAAATCCACTGCTCTGCCATCTTCACATCTGAGAACTCTAAGGGCTCTCTTTGATCTGTCCAAAAACTCTTGTGGGTCTTCATCTGCAGAGTCCCCGGTAAAAGTAGGTGGGTTTAGCCAGAGATATGCTTCAATAGTTACTTCCTCACGTCCAAAAGTTTGTGTATTTCTTCGAGCACCAGGGGTAGGTTCATCTTGTGGTTGGGCTCTATCTTTTGCCTGTTGGGTTAAAATTACCACCAAATTGTCGATGGCTTGTTGCATGCCCAACATCCGTGCATCAAGATCAGCTGATTGCCCTTGTGGGCCTGATGCTTCACCCTGTTCGGGTTCGGGTTTGGGCTCAGGTTCAGGCCTAGTTGTTCTTCTACGACTTCCACCCTAACCAAGACCTCTAAGGCCACTACCTCAGCCTTGACCTCTACGGGCTCCACCTTGACTTTGCCCTCTACAGCCTCCACCTTGACCTTGTCCTCTTGTTCTAAGTGGAGGATTGGGAGCTTGGTTAGGTCCTGCATTGGAGAGGTTATAACCTCCTAGCCTCACGTTGTGTTGACGCTTTCTAGGAGGCATCGTACCTAATAGATTGAACATGGAATTAGAACACAGGTAGAAATTTTTGAATAAGAATGACATAATACCACATGACTTAAAAACAAACTCAAGAAGACATTCCTATTAGGCCTTTGATAGGATCGCGCTTTGTGAAAATGGGCCGGCAACCATTTACACAATCGTGACTTTACTAAAGGACACTTGCTCCATATTACACAGGGAAACTTAAAGCTCTAATACCAACTTTGTCACGACCCAACTTAGGCCATGACCGGCGCATGAGAATATTTTTCCCAGCAAGCCTTAGAACACTAAGGGCCTGTTTGCTTTGCATTTTCCTGTTTTCAGTTTCCAGTTTTCAGTTTTTTCAGTTTTTCCTTCACAAAACAGAAAACTGAAAACTGAAAACTGGAAACTGAAAACTGAAAACTGGCAAAGCAAACAGGCCCTAAATTTTCTAGAAAAATGGACAGAGTTTCCTCTATTTTTCGGACATTTCCCAAATAATTACATAACCTGCAATGTTTCCAATAAATTCACAGCACTTGGGCATCAAGCATTCTCAGAATGCGCCCTTCCAGTACATAATAATATTTCAACATATACCAGTCATAGTACCAATACAGTTCAACATAAAACCAAATTAAGTTTACAAATCTTTTTCAAAACATGACATATATAGCTAAGTCATAAGTTTTCAAATACAAATACAACACAAGTACAAGGAACCTGCCTGTGACATATGGAGCAATTGACATCTACAGGCTAAACCACATATGGATGAAAACTAAAAGGGCCTTTACAAAAAGGCTCACCAACTTAGAATTTATTAAGATTGTGCCGGAGGAACACCAGAACTAGCACTAGCACCTGTATCTGAAAAATGGTGGAAATACAACGGGGTGAGTTTTGCAACTCAATGAGAGATAGGGTATCCATAGTTTACTAAATGCAAGCATAAAACAATATAAACATAATAATATATATAGGCTCATAAAATAGGATTTTAATCATAACATGAGATTTACATACTCATATAAATTCAAATACATTGAGGAATTATCCGAAGCAAAACGATAACAAATCCAGACATGACCCAAGGCCATGTGCGGGTTAGCACCACACCTGCTAACTAGAGTTGACCCGTAGCCATATATAAGTCCAGACACAGCTGCAGCTATGTGCGGGTTAGCACCTCACTTGCTAACTAGAGTTTCTCACGGTGCACCGAGGCTAACGTCCCTGTCGTTAACTACAGGTTCTAACTATAGAATTTTCCCCAATTTAACTCAAAATCATGCACATTACATAATATAAAATTAACATAATATATTCTCAAATTCAATATTCATTACAGTTCAACTCAAAATATTTAAATAAGCATAATAATCATATTATGGCCTCTAAATAAAAGTTTATCATTTCAAACATAAAGTGACATTTTCAATAAATAAATTATTTTCTTCTATATCAACATACTTTCAAATCTTTATACCATTTTATATTGTTTGTCATGCATAAAGTAACCTATAGATATACTATCTACTCACAGCTATTGGTTCAAAGAACTGAAGAACAATGCCTTTGATGCCACCTATTCAAGTGTTGATGCTCGATTGCTCTATCGCTCTAGGAACAAGATAATATTAATTTTTGTGAGCTAACAATATCACAAATTTACATAAATTATCCCCAAATCAATAAAAGCCCCAAATTCTAGAATTCAATAAACCTAACAATATTGCTAAAATAATCAGAAATTTCAATAATTTAAACGGAGTAGTTTAGGAGCTAATTTACCACTTGGAGTGTAGAATTGGTGAAGAAAATTGCTCCAATTCTTCCTAAGCTTCAAGCTCTCTCAAATGGAGTTAGAGAAAGAAAGTGGAGGTGTGAGGAGAAAGAGTACAGTTATGATGGAGAGGATGTGGAGGAGATGATGATAATGGAGGTGGTAGTGATAATTGTTGATGATGGAAGCAAAGATGATGATGAAGAATGGAGATGAGGGAGAGAAAGAAAGAAAGAAGTGAAGAGGAAGAAGGGAGGAGGGGGGTTACGGGAGGAAGAAAGAAAGGGAACGTTCTGTAAGGGGGAAGGAAGGAAAAATAAGGAAAAAGGGAGAACTCTATGGTAGTCCATACCACTTAAGGAGCATGATGGTCTTTTTCTCAATTTTTTTTTTGGTTATCACAATATTGATCTTTTCTATCACAATTTGAACCTAGTATCACGAGCCTTGGTCACGTTCAGGACCATGGGCAAGTCCAGTTTTGAAACCTCTGATACTAAGGCTGCTCCAATCATTATTCAATCAGAAAATTCATCTTTGAATGCTGGAATTGTTCTAAATGAAACAAACTATGATGTTTGGTCCATAATGATGGAGATGCATATTGCTGAGAAGGAGAAGCTTTTCTTTATTCAAGGTAAAACCCCATCGCCTACTCAGAAAGATAAAGGATATGACAAGTGGTACACCGACAACCAAAGAGTCAAGAGATGGCTATTGATGTCCATGTCTCCTGAAATTATGAAGCGGTACATTCGTCTTCCCATTGCTTGTGAAATTTGGAAGGCCTTATAAAAGGCTTTTTACGATGGGGCTGATGAACTACAAGTTTTTACCTTGAATCAGAGGGCTTTCTCGGCCAAACAAGATGGCAGAACACTTCCTATTTATTATGGTGAGTTAATTGAAATTTTTGGTGAATTGGATCATCGTGATAAGGTGATCATGGAAAGTGAGAAAGATGTAGAACTGTATCGTAAATCCATTCAACGCCAAAGAGTGCATATTTTCCTTGTTGGTTTGGATTGTGAGTTTGATCAGATTTGTGGTGATATTTTGAGAAAAGACCCAATCCCTGAGTTAGAGGAGTGTTACTCACTGATTCGTCGAGAGTCAGTTTGGCTCGCAACCATGAATAGGGATTCTGAGAAAACTAAAGCTTCAGGCCTTGTTGGCTGGAACTGATCTAGCCAGCACAAATCCAATCCAAATCAACAAGATCAAGCAGGTTCTAGTCGCCATTCTAAACCAACTGTTGGTACCAACAAATCCACTTATAGATGCACGCATTGTGACTAATCTGGTCATACCAAAAGTCGCTGTTTTGAACTTGTGGGATATCCAGATTGGTGGGATCATAATCGTGATCCAAGAAAAAAGGTTTCACATAAAAACTCCGCTACTGCAGCTATAAAGTCAGAGATAGAACAAGACATTGATGAAAAAGTCTCAGCTTTGGTAGCAACAACAGGTAATGGAGGTGAGGTTTTAAATATTTGTACACTTGTTTCTAATAGTACATGGATAATTGATTCTGATGCTTTAGATCACATGACATTTGATTCTAGACAGGTCTCATCCCTCAAACCTTCCTCACAAAAATTTGTTTCTACTGCTGATGGTACCTCAACTCCTGTTATTGGAGAAGGATCCTTGTCTCTAACTGACACTTTGAATTTGAACTCTGTTTTAGTTGTTCCATCTTTGGATTATAATCTTTTATCAATCTCTCAAATTACTTGTACTTTATTTTGTGTTGTAATTTTTTGGCCTGAATTTTGTGTGTTTAAGGACATCCAAACAAGGAAGACGATTGGTTATGGTATTAAAAGAGGGAAGCTGTATTACTTAGACATGGAGTCAAAGTGTTTAAACCAATTGTGTCAAGCATTGCCAACGGAAAATGACAAGACAACAAGAAGGAAATCTGACATCTGGTTATGGCATCGACGTTTGGGGCACACCTCCTTTGGTTATCTTAAAAAATTATTTCCTAACTTATTTGCAAACTTTGATATCTCTAGTTTCCATTGTGATACTTGTGAATGTGCAAAGAGCCATCACACTTCTTTTCCATTGAGTTTGAATAAAAGTTTAATTCCTTTTATGGTTATACATTCTGATGTTTGGGGCTCGTCCAAAGTAACTACCTTGGGCGGAGCACGTTGGTATATTAGTTTTATTGATGATTGTACAAGGATGACTTGGGTATGCTTGATGAAATCCAAAAGTGAGGTAAATATGTTGTTTAAAAATTTTCATAAAATGATTTGCGCTCAATACAATGCATAGGTTCAGGTTCTATGAAGTGACAATGGAGGCGAGTATTCAAGCTCTAGTCTTCAACAATTTCTGGAAGCACAAGGAATTATTCATCAGACTACTTGTCCTAAAACTCCCTAACAGAATGGGGTGGCCGAGAGGAAAAATCATCACTTGTTGGAAGTTGTCCATGCATTATTGATAGAAGCCCACATGCCATTGTGCTATTAGGGTGAAGCACTTACATCTGCAACATATTTAATTAATCGAGTACCCTCGAGTACCATTGATTTCAAGACACCATACCAAGCTCTTGCCGAAGCTGTTATATCTCCTACAACAACAAATTCACCTCCCCATGTCTTTGGTTACGTAGCATTTGTACATTTGCATAAACACCAGCACAACAAGTTGACTGCCGTGCACTGCGATGTGTTTTTGTAGGGTATGCTGCCTATCAGAAAGGGTACCGATGCTTTCATCCTCCAACACAAAGAATGTTTATTACATTGGATGTCATCTTTCATGAAGACATAATGTATTTTTCTTCTTAGCCAGAACTTCAGGGGGAGTACTAGCAAGAAGTTCTGACTTTTGATCTTCACATATCTGAAGAAGTGGAACTCTCTACTAAAAAGAGATTTGTTGAACCAAATACCGAAGATATGGGTAATTTGAACTTGGATAGTGGTGAACACTTAGAAGTGGAAGTATTAGGTCTATCATCGGCACTAGAACCCCTCGAACTATGAGAAACAAATATACTAAACAATCAATCGTCAGATGGGGATGTTCATGATATGACTGAACCATATAGAAAACAACTACCACTACGTCACACCAGAGGTATTCCTAAACCCATGTATGAACCTGAGATTTCTAGTAAGGTCAGATATCCTATGAGTCATTATGTATCAAACCCTTTGTTTATGCAGATCAAATAGATCATTTGTAAATCAATTATCTACTGTATCTATTCCTAATAGTGTGCAGGAAGCCTTAACTGACCTGAGATGGAAAGCAGCTATGAATGAGGGATGGAATCCTTGCAGAAAAATGGGACTTAGGAGCTTGTTGACTGTCCTCTAGGACGCGATGGCGATGAGGCGTGGGCTAGCGACAGAGCTTGTGGTGGGCTGGCTCAAGTGATGGTGGGGGAGATTTTGATCATGAACAACGCCCCGTGCAGAGCCTCCACCTCCGTGAACCATCCGCGACCAACGCCGCTAAAACCACAGCCACAATGTCTCCAGCTACCGCCGTGTGCGGAGATCATCGGGACTAAATGCGGGCTCCTATCTTCGTCTTCTTCATATTCTCACCACCCACCGCGGGCTCCGCCATTCAGTCACCGTGCCGTCGCTGTTGGTACTGATCCTCTAGCCACCGCCTATCCTTCCCTCTCTGCATGTGACTGTTTGTTTTCACAACTCAAATCCCTAACTCACTCAAATGGTTTATTTGCTCCAAACCTGTCTTTTAGTTTCCTTTCTAGATTTTTTTTATTTTATTTTTCTTTTGCCTTCTATTTTCATAGTTTCCTTGCTTTTGTGGTGGTTACTGCTGTTGCCGTGTGGGTTGTTGTTGGGGTGGTGATGGTGAGAGAGAATAGGAGGAAGAAGAAAATAAGGGGTGAGAGACCAAGGTAATTTTAAAATTTTAAAAAATTATTTAAAAATAAAGAAGGTAAATGCAATATCAAAAACTAAAAGGAAATAACTGTAATATTGAAGGACCTCAAGAAAGGTCCTTATAATTATCCTTATAAATTGTGTTATTTGTACATTTTGTGATGGTCTTCAATGAGATAATGAGCAACCTGATCATTGAAACCATATAAATCTTATTCAATAGTTGGCATTAAATTTTTTTATTATAATAAATTAATCCTTTAATTATTTTTATTTATATTTTAATATTCATTAATGTTGCATTACCATTTTTACCCTCGTTTTCTTTCTCCTCAAAGATCATTGTCATCACTGTGCCCTTACACGGGTACACGTCCAACCTAGAAACCATACTTTGAAGATTTCCAAAAAATTATTTTGATGTCATGAACTTTAAACATTTTAAATGGGACAACACAAATAATATTAAATAAAATACCATAGCAACATGCACAAGCAAATTAAGAAAGTACCCAAGGAACATTCTTTGATGCTTGCTTCCAGAGTCCAAAGCTTTGTAGGTATCATATCTTATTTCTTCTCCTTCTCCTTCTTCTTCTTTGTTTTTTTTTTTTTGTGGTTTACCAAAATGAAGGCATATGTGACTATAAAAGCAAATCCCACTCGCCCCACTATTGGGCTAGCATGACAACTTTTTGTTATATACCCAAGTCAATCATATGAAAAATGCTGTGTCTCTCCACTACCATTCATTTAGGGTATGTTTGTGAGTTGTGATTTTGAAAGGGAATGGATGGGAAGGAAGGATTTATAATATAGCTTTACACTACAAACCCCTCATTCTCCTCCCTTTTCCTTCAAAATCTCAACTCACAAACATATTTTTAGGCATCTTGTTTTAATTTATTGATTTCATTTTGTCACGATAAAAAGAAAACAATGATCAAAAACATAATTTGATTTTTAGATACTATGTTGATTTTGAGGTAGCCATGGAAGAAGATGGTTCAATGTTGAATTTGTATTTTGCGTTGGGGTTTGAATTTATGATTGAGATTGGAATTGATTTGAGCTAGGAAAAAAAATATTAATAGTATGAGGAGTCCCATTTGAAGTTAAGGAAGAAGAGAATTAAATGTCCTATACTGCTTCTTGCTGGGAGGTGAGGATTTGAAGATGGTGGTGTGTGCAGTCTTAAAAGAATGACAGTGCAAGATGCGGAATACGGAAGGGAAAGGGGGGAGGTAGAGGATATAAATAAGATGGTATTTTCAATACTTATTTTAATTATAATAATACAATGATCAACTTGGTCGTTAACTCAACCAGGACCACTACAGATTTCACCGTAATTATCATAAATGAGATACCCTGTCAATTCATATTTTATTTATCATTAAATAAGATGTAAATCTTATTCAAATGGAATTTATATCTAATCCAATGGTTGATGGGATGTGAGTCGACATGATATCTCATACATGGTGAATATAAATAATATTTTTCTATTCATATTCATCCAATTTTTTTATCACATTTAATAATAATAAAGTGAATATTCTAATGAGACACTTATTTTTGGGTGGTTAAATAATACTACTTAATTAGTTATAATATTTTTAATTTTAATACCAATTTTATCATTTTATTGGATATCAATTTTAATGGAATAATTAAATATATATCGAAATAAAAAAAATTACAATTGAATTGATCTCAAAATTAAAAATATTAAAATCAAATTGATATAATTTTTTTTATTAGAATTAAATTGTTGTCAAGTTAAAAATATCAAGAGTAAAAATGTTATTTATTCTTTATTTAATAATTTTAATTTATTATATTTTTAATGTAAAATTTTCTACCACATTAATTTCTTATGTAAGTTTAATTAATAAATATAATTCTCTATAATTTCTTCCACATATATGTATGTTACAATAGAATGAAAACTCTCTCTGCTAAACTCTTATGGAACCCGTTCTTAGAAATATAGATAATTAGAATAAGATTGACATCTCTACTAAACCTTAAATAAACCTAATCCTTAGAAACTTAGATAATTGGTATAAAATGAAAGATTGAAATGGAATAAAAAGGAATCACTCAACCTTTATTCAATTTCTTGATATGACAAGGAAAGAAATCACTCAGCTTTACTTTTACACAAATAAAATTCTACATTACACAAAAACTATGAGAGAGTTCAATTTCACATCTCGAAAAACCTTATTAACAATGTGTTTCTAGAGGTATATATAGCATCTTGGATTAGGGCAAACACTTTACTAGACCTAAATTGATCCGAAGCCCATTAAGAATTATTGAGCCCAAAAATAATAATTACTGGCAAAATAAACTAAACAAAATATAAATCTGGACTAAAAAAGTCTAGACAAATAAACTAGATAAATTAATTAAATAAAATCAAAATTCTAGAATGATCCACGTCCTTGGCTTGTGCCTTTTTTTTCTTGACCATTTTTGATAAGCTCCACCTTGCTTTTAGTGCTGGCATATCCAATTCAATCCTATTAGCACATATCAAAATCATCAAATAATCCAAATAATTCCACCTAAACCTCAATCATTGACTAACCGATTCCCAAATTTAAATTGCAAATGTGAAAACTCAATTAAATTACTTATTACAAATTTAAACTTAATCACATAAAGCTTATGCAGTAGAAAAATTGGGAGAAGTTTATTTTATTAACAAAAATATTTTAATGAATTAATGTACTAATAATACATTCAAAAGAATACTTATAAAAGCATTTCTCATTTGATAATGGCAAATCATATAATCGTCTTTACTTAAAGTAACTAATCACCTTCGGATTGTTCAGCGCACGATAGCCATATTAATTATCCACACTACATTTTACATACGTGCCTTTCTGTAAGATGCGATAGAACAACAATTGCACGCTCAAGACAATCAGGTTGAGTCAACTTGAGCAACCTAAAGTATAAAATGCTTTTAATTCTCCTTGAGATGCCATGGTACCATAAGACTTGAGAGGGGATTTGAATCAAGTTCTTATATTTTCTTTCTTACTTTTCCTGTATACTTAAACACACAGATTAAAACTAAAGACCCAAAAGGAAAAGAGATATGATGTGTACAAAAGTCTAGTATATTGTTATGAGATTTTTAATCAAAGTACTTCTGTAACGTCAAATAATTATACTTTATAATAAACAGGATACAAAAGAAGTCAGTATAGAGAATTTATGTAGATGAGCAGGAATGGAAGAGCTTGGCACCGTGATTTTATCCTGTTGATTTTGAGGGCCGATTTTAGTAATGGCCTTTCCAAATTTGCTTGATTCTTTTCTGAAACAAGATGTTTGGTTTGATGCTTTTGAATGCTTCTAGAGATGGCAAAAAAAAAAAAAACCCATTAAAGCATATACTTGGGGGATTATCCATAATGAGAACAGGAATGGGGATAAGTTTAATTTTCGTAGGGTTGTGGGCATGGTCCTAATATACTAAAAAGGGTAGGGACCTGAAATTAGATCCCTAACCAATAAAGACCCGTTAATTCCTCATCTATATAAATATATGTTAAGAAAACCTTTATAAACCTTTATTTTTAAACTATCTTTATTGGACTTGTATTGTATGTATTTTCTTTTTTAATTTGGATTATGTTATATGAGTAGTATTTATTATTTTGAATATTTATGTTTTGAATTTCAAAGTATTTTTGTGATTTTTTTTCTATTTTGAATTTTGTAAAATTCTTTTAACAAACCTGAAAATATCCATTGATATCCATTGGGTTTCAAATTTCTATGGAAAATAGGAAATAAGGATTGGTGACTAGAATGGAGACAAGGGACAAAATTGTAAACAGAGATGAGAGGTGGGGGCATGTCCCCACTCTGTGATACCCTTTGCCGTCCGTTAATGCTCCAATATAGCACATTTATCTACTTGCATTATTTGCTGTTGGCACCGCTTGCAACACAAAAAGCATTCCTTTGTGGCGCAATTTTTACCATTTCAATCAAAATACGAATCCTTATGTATCTCCTTTTCTGCATCCTTTCCTTTACCTATTTCAAAATCTATTATTTTATTTGCATTTTTGCCTTATGCTATTTTGGCAATCTTCCATTTCAAAATAGAGTCAATTGAATTTTCCTTAGAATAAGTGAATCACATGTCAGTCATTGCACATCATTTATCTACTCTTATAAAACATGTGGCAATCATGCATAATTTTCATATACTTAAAATAAAGGAGGTAGGCCCAAAAGATATGTTTGTTATCATCATTAGAATATTAAATCAATAAGGTCACTTTTGCCAACGAAGTTGTTTTGACGATCATTCATTTAGCTCAAAGTAATGGATAGTATAAGAGACCTCGGGGCATTGTTTTAAGCATAAGGTGCGACGAGAATAACTCCTAAATTATTCCCACATTGCTTGCATAAAAGATGAGAAGAAAGCAACTCCTATAAGTATACATAAAAGGAGCTTTGGTTTGTATTCAAGCATACCTAAAAGAAATAAACACTTATCTGGAGATTTCTTCTCTTTTCTTAGTATCATTAGCGCTACGTTCAAGATTTGATCATGTACAAACTCTTGCTTAATTAAATTTTATGCTTACTTGATGTGTTAGTTGGTAATCAAAGCAAGTTCAATAGTTAGCGGTGCAGCCAAAGATGGTGGCAGTGCCTCGGGATGTGATCAAAGGGCTAACACTTCTTTGCATGAAAGGGCAGCACCAAGGGCTATGGAGCACCGACTTAATCAGTTCGAGAAGTGATTTGATCAATTGGTGGGATGCTTCAAAGATCTAATGACTTGGCTGGATGCTCTTGGCTTAAGTTAGAACAAAATGGTGAGATGATGATGGGAAGCTTGCTCGGGATGGGATCGCACATAGAAGGCATATTGGCAGACCTAGTCTTACATATAGAGATAGGCGTGAAGTCTATTTGGAAGAGTCAGAAGAGAACGAGGAGTATCAGGAGGAGCTGCGGAGGAATCCAAGGCCTTAGCATTTGTTTCCTATCCTGAGATAGAAATATAAAGACAGAGACAAAAATACAGGAACACTGGAAACAAAGATATAAATAATAAATATATGGCAATATTATTGGAAGATAAAAATATTAAATTTTTATCTCTGTATCTTGTCCCCACATTTTGGAGGTACTAAAATTTTGTATTTTTCTGTCCCCCATTTCTGTTTCCATCACTAAACAGGTTTGTGTTTTCAGTGTCTCTGTATTTCTATCGCAGAGATAGTAAACAAACGTTGCCGAAGAGACATACAGATTAAAGGTAGATATTCCTATGTCCTATGGTGTTGGTGGGCTTCCCTCCTCATTGGGGGCCCAACAACTAAAAGAAAAAAAAGAAAGAAAACAAAGAAAAAGAAAAAGGAAAACGCTACATTAGCGTTTGAGTTGCAAAACGTGAAAACGTGGAGAGAGCGCCGCAGAGAGAGAAGAGAAAAAGAGAAAAGGGCAATGCAGTGGGTTCATTATCAGACGGGTAAACGTGCTCCGTTCATCATGAAAATTTAGTATGTTGTTCCCGATATTGAGCTTGATCCTTTGATATAGCCTGTTAATTTTATTGCCTTCTCTGGTGGCTATTCTGTTATACCCATATTGTGGAGTTATATGGTTGTATTCCGCCCAATTGGGTGAGTATTCTGTTGATTGTTGAGATTTCCTAGTGCTACTAGGAAGACTGATTGTATTCCCATTCATCATAGTGGAAGTTTTTGCTGGACTAGGTCCCGTGGGTTTTTTGTCCCTCTAATTGGGGGTTTTCCCACGTTAAAAATTCTCGTGTCTCTTATTTTATTTTTCTGCCAAATTATTATACTGCCTAGAGTATTTTTGGTACTACCTATTTAATTGCACAGGTGTGGGGAAATATTTGTTGCTTCATTTGTTGATATGAGTTCCATTCCTAAGATTTTCCCAACAAAGTGGTATCAGAGCTTTGGTTATTTTTTTATCTGTGCAATTTAAATGGAGGAACATCAGGGGCTAAATATGATCAAGTTGAATTCCAAAAATTACTCAGTTTAGAAGACTCTCATGGAAGACATGTTATACAGTAAGGATTTGTATGATCCTGTTGAGGGTGAAAAATATAGGCTTTGATAAGTCACGAAGCCAAGATGGAGCAGAATGAGCAGAAAAGTGTTGCTTTGATCAGGCAATGGTTGGATTTTAGTGTGTATCCACATCTTGTGAGAAACTAATGCTCGAGCATGTGGCGGAAATTGGCGGTTATATGAGAGGAAGAATGTGCAAAATAAGGCATATTTGATTCAGAAGCTGGTGAATATGAAGTATAAAGAAGGTGATTCAATGCCAGAACATTTGAGTAGCTTCCAAGAAATTGTCAATCAGCTGACAACCAATGAGATTACATTGTCTGATGAGTTGCAAGCATTATTATTGTTGAGTTCTTTGCCTGACAGTTGGGAAGTCCTGGTTGTGACATTGACTAACTCAGCTCCAAATGGGAAGTTGACATTGTCAATGGTTAAAGAAAGCATGTTGAATGAAGATGCGAGAGAAGAAGAGAGCGGGGTTTGATTAGTGCCTCCACCCAGTCAGAAGCACTTATTGTAGAGTCACGGGGGAGAAGCCAGAATCGAAGACCTCATAATACTGACAGGTCAGAGAGCCGTAGCAAGTCAAGGGGTAAGTCCAAGATAAGAAAGGAATTTAACTGCTATCATTGTGGCAAGCCGGGACACATCAAAAAGCATTGCAGGTACTTGAAAAGAGAGAAATCAAGAGAAAGAGATGAAGACAAAGATAGTAACAATGATAGAGACACTGCTGCTGTTGCATATGATGATGTCCTTGTTCTACATCATGAGAACTTCATAAATCTTGCATATAGCGATTCGGTTGGATCATGGATTCAGGTGCCTCATGTCATGTTACTCCTAGGCGTGAGTCTTTCTCTACTTATACTGCTGGTGACTTTGGCAGAATAAGATTGGGAGATGAAGGGATGTGCAAGATTGTTGGTATGGGAGATGTGTGGCTTGAAACTAGCATGGGATGTAGATTACAGTTGAAGAATGTTAGGCATGCGCCTGATATGCGTCTTAGCTTGATGTCAATCAAAGCATTGGACGGAGATGGTTACTATACTACCTTTGGTGGTGGGAAATTCAAAATCACCAAAGGGTCGCTAGTTGTTGCCAGAGAAGATAGTAGCTTCACTGCTCTCTATCGATTGCCGGAAAGTTGTGCAAAGAGGAGGTGAATGTTATTGATGATTCCTCTTCAGACTTGTGGCATATGCGTCTTGGCCACTTGAGTGAAAAAGGGCTTGGTGTTCTAGTCAAGAATCAATCTCTTCCGGTAAAAGGTACGTCTCTAAAGACTTGCACTCATTGTTTTGTTGGAAAGCATGCTAGAGTAGCTTTTCATTATTCAGGACCTCATAGGAGACCACATGTACTAGATTTAGTTCACACTGATGTTTGCACTATGGACACAAAAACTCTAAGAGGTGCATCATATTTTGTGACTTTTATTGATGACCATTCTCGGAAAGTGTGGGCTTTTGTATTGAAATCTAAAAACCAGGTGCTCGGAGTCTTCAAGAGCTTCCATGCAAGTGTTGAAAGAGAAAAAGGAATGAAACTGAAATGTGTCCGAGCAGATAATGGTGGTGAGTATAGGGGTCCATTTGAAGACTATTGCAGAGAACATGGAATCAGGCTTGAGAAAACAGTTCCCAAGACTCCTCAGCATAATGGAGTTGTAGAGAGAATGAATCGTACAATCAATGATAGAATCAGGTGTATGCTCTCTCATGCAAAGTTGTCCAAATCCTTTTGGGGTGAAGCAATGAGAACTGCAGTGGATTTGATCAACCTTTCTCCTTCAGTTCCTCTAGATGGTGATGTTCCATAGAGAGTATGGACAGGGAAAGATGTCTCATATAGTCACTTGAGAGTGTTTGGCTGCAGGGCCTTTGTTCATGTTCCAAGAGATGAGAGGTCCAAGCTTGATGGGAAGTCTAAGCAGTGTATCTTCATTGGTTATGGTCATGAAGACTTTGGTTACAGATTATGGGATCCGGCAAGTAAGAGAATAATCAGAAGCCGAGATGTGATATTTCTTGAAGACCAAACGATTGAAGATTTTGAAAAGTCAGATAAGCGATTATGCATTACTAGAAGTAGCGGTGATGGTGTGCCAAAATCTCCTCCTAGTACTCTTGTTGATGGGGGAGATGTAGAGGTTGATGATGGGAATATAAGTGATGAGTCTGCACCTACTCTTGAGGTGCGGTTGAGCAAGTTCCACGAGAACCACCGGTTGAGTCTGGCGAGAAGATCTACAAGACCGCATCAACCCTCCAAGAAATATCCTTTAGATGAGTATGTGACAATCTCTGATAGTGGGGAGCCAAAGAGCTTCCAAGAGGTTATTTCTGATGAACACAAAGACAAATGGTTGAAGGCCATGCAAGAGGAAATGAATTCCTTGCATGAGAATCATACCTTTGAGTTGATGAAGTTGCCAAAGGGTAAAAAGGCACTCAAAAATAAATGGGTGTTCAAGCTTAAAATTGAAGATCATGTCTCACAACCAAGGTACAAAGCAAGATTGGTTGTGAAAGGTTTTGAGCGGAAGAAAGGAGTTGATTTTGAAGAGATTTTCTCACCGGTGGTGAAGATGTCCTCTATTCGAGTTGTGCTTGGTTTAGCAGCAAGCTTGAATTTAGAGGTTGAGGGAACAACCAGAGGGTTTCAAGGTTAAGGGAAAAGAGCAGCTTGTGTGCAAATTGAAGAAGAGTCTGTATGGCCTCAAGCAAGCACCAAGGCAATGGTACAAGAAATTTGATTCTTTCATGGTAGATCATGGGTATAGTAAGACTACTTCGGACCATTGCGTATTTGTCAAGAAATTCTCTTATGGTGATTTCATAATTCTCTTGCTTTATGTGGATGACATGTTGATTGTTGGTCATGACAAGCAGAAGATTCAGAGTCTTAAGAGAGACTTGAGCAAGTCCTTTGCTATGAAGGACTTAGGTTCTGCAAAGCAAATCCTTGGCATGAGGATCACTAGTGATAGGAAGATTGGTAAGTTGTGGTTATCTCAACAGAAGTACATTGAGAAGGTGTTGGAGAGGTTTAACATGAGTAATTCAAAGCCTGTTAGTACTCCACTTGCTGGTCATTTCAAGTTGAGTTCACAACAATGTCCTACAAGTGAGAAAGAAAAAGAAGAGATGAAGAAGATTCCATATGCGTCTGCTGTTGGCAGTTTGATGTACGCTATGGTATGTACTAGGCCAGATATTGCTCATGCCGTTGGTGTTGTTAGCCGGTTTCTCTCTAATCCCGGTAAGGATCATTGGCAAGCTGTGAAGTGGATTTTCAGGTATCTTCGAGGCACTTCCAAAGTTTGTTTATGCTTTGGTAGTGATCAACATGTGTTGGATGGTTACACAGATACGGATATGGCTGGTGATCTTGATTCTAGGAAGTCTACTTCTGGGTACATGATGACTTTTGCAGGGGGAGCTGTGTCATGGCAGTCTAGACTTCAGAAATGTGTTGCTTTGTCTTCCACTGAGGCCGAGTATATTCTTTATTCTGAGAAGCTTCAAAATAAATCTTGTGGATGCAGAAATTCCTACAAGAGTTGGGTCTTGATCAAGAGAAGTTTATGTTATTTTGTGATAGCCAGAGCGCTATTCATCTCAGCAAGAACCCGACATTTCATTCCAGATCGAAGCACATAGAGGTGCGGTATCATTGGATATGTGAAGCACTAGAGATGAAGTTGTTTTCATTAGAAAAGATCCATACTGATGACAATGGCTCAGATATGATGACTAAAGCTTTGCCGACTGTAAAGTTTGTTTCTTGCAGAGAGAAGGCGGGCTTAATAGAGCAGTGTATCCCCACTTGAGTTGGGAAGGGGGAGATTTGTTGGTGGGCTTCCCTCCTCATTGGGGGCCCAACAACTAAAAGAAAAAAAAAGAAAGAAAACAAAGAAAAAGAAAACAATAAAAAAAAGGAAAATGCTACAGTAGCGTTTGAGTTGCAAAACGTGAAAACGTGGAGAGAGCGCCTTGAGAGAGAAAGAGAAAAAGAGAAAAGAGCGGTCACGGTGGGTTCATTATCAGACAGATGCGCGTGCTCAGATTCATCATGAAAATTTAGTATGTTGTTCCTGATGTTGAGCTTGATCCTTTGATATAGCCTGTTAATTTTATTGCCTTCTCTGGTGGCTATTCTGTTATACCCATATTGTGGAGTTATATGGTTGTATTCCGCCCAATTGGATGAGTATTTTGTTGATTGTTGAGATTCCCTAGTGCTACTAGGAAGACTGATTGTATTCTCATTCATCATAGTGGAAGTTTTTCTTTGGACTAGGTCAGTGGGTTTTTTGTCCCTCTAATTGGAGGTTTTCCCACGTTAAAAATTCTCGTGTCTCTTATTTTATTTTTCTGCCAAATTATTATACTGCCTAGAGTATTTTTGGTACTACTTATTTAATTGCACAGGTGTGGGGAAATATTTGTTGCTTCCGCTATTGATAACAGGTTCCATTCCTAAGATTTTCCCAACATATGGTGATTTCAATATAGAGAAAGTTTTGGATTGGCTTTCAGATATAGATAGGTTCCTTGAATACATGGTGTGCTAGATGAGCGAAGGGTGAAGCTGGTTGCCTGTAGGCTTAAAGGTTGAGCATCATCTTGGTGAGAGAGACTACAGTCCAGAAGAAGATGTAAAGAAAGAGCACACGAAAAAATCCTAGAGCAGAATAAGGCAATTCTTGACCACTGATTTAATTTCTTGCCTCAGGACTACGAGCAAATCATATTCTAATGATATCACAGGAGTCAATACGGTCAAAAAACCATCCATGGGCACATTGTTGAGTTCATGAGGCTGGTATAGAGGAATGATTTGCTAGAAAATAAAAAGACAACAAGTGATGAAATATCTTGAAGGATTGAAGCCAACAATTGATACAGAATTGGCATTCACGTAGTGGGAACTATGTCTGAGGTGAAGAATATATATGGGTTTAAAAATTGAGTTTGATTGTGCAAGATTGGGGTCAAGCTAATGACTCCTGTAGAAACAATGGAAGTGACTTCCCTTAAACGACTAGTGATTGAGCTAGGCAAGGTTATTGGTGACACCTCTACGCATGCTGAGTGGTATAGGGAGGAAAAACCAGTAAGGCAACGTAAGGTGTTCAAAGCAAATGAGGCACTAAAGGCGCCACCAATCCATATGCAAGCCCATGCAGGGAAAGTGTTTCATTCAAGTGTAATTAGCCTGGACATAGGTCATATTATTGTCCACTTAGAAAAGCAGTCAACATAGTGGAACAAGAAAATGATGATGGTTTGATCGTGTGTGACTTAGACGGCGATGGAGATGAGAAGGAGATGAAGAAAAGGATACTGATGGTTGAAAAATAGTCATGCATGGTACAACGATTGCTCTTGTCTTCTAAGCAAGATGACTTGAAAGAGTCAACGAGGATCCATACTTTAGTTGTGAGGTAGATGCAGATAGTGAAGGAAAAAATTAAGGTGTAGACTGTAAAGGAAGAAATTTGTGAAAATAGCAAAGCTAGTTTGGGGAGAAGGTGAACATAATGGATGGAGAAAACTCTCCTATTCAGTAGGAACCATCGGTTTCTTCAGGCAAAGATAAACGAGTTTGTGTTACCTCTTATTGACGGATGGTTTACGTCAAATAAACTCAACTGTAAATTGAGCTTGTATGCAATTCCTTTTCGTCATGTCATCTAGTTGAGAATTTATTTGAAAGTTATTCCCTGTCTAAATGAAGAGAAGTGTGTTTTTCTTTCCATTAAGAGAAAGTTTTATTGTTCTTTCCTTACGAGAAAGTTATTCGATTCTTTCTATATTTTGTGGAAATTTCTATTTTCTTAATTCTATATTTTAGCTATATCAATTGTCTGATACCTAACAAAATTAAGGTGAAAAAAAATACCAACGATGACGCTTCTGTTGTTAGGCTACTAGGGGTATTATATTTGGGTTGTGCAAAACATTTAATATGCCACTTATGTATCCATTCATCACATATGACATTATACCCCTATGACCTAGGCAACTCATGATCAAATTTTTCCCAAGTAGAGGGGACTAACGTGGAGCACATAATAGGATTATTATTTTATTTGGTTTCTTTTTTTCATCTCTTAGTTGTTATTAGTGGTTAAGAGTTGAATGTGCGTAGCATCCATAAACTCTAATAAATAACATCTCATTTCCACCACTCATTATGACATATCCATACTTCATTTCTCTTCCTCTTCTTCTCCCTCACACCCCACTTTCTAAACTTTGTGCCAGAATTAACTCTTGTGCCTATACACTATTCTCCTCCTAAAGCAGCAAATGTTTTTTAGAAGACAATTTTCCAAAAGAATATAGAGGATATCTTATTAAGATAAAGAGTAGTAACATTTCAGATATTAGTACATATGATGATTTGCCATTGCCGGTGATGACTCAGTAAATAGAATGTTTGTACATTGTTTATATTCAAACAAATTATAGAGAAAGATGCATGTCACGTGTCACCAAGATTGGGCCATCTTAACTGCAGAGTTACAAAGGCATATTAGATAGCCACCTAGTGAACATGGCGAAGCCTTCATCAGGCTAGTCCTGAGCAATTATATGCCCTCCACCCTACGATTAAACAGGAAAAGACAAAAATTGGACCATCCCCTAAACAAAAAGACAATAAATCATTCACCAAACTTTGATTTTTTTTCCCCCTTTAAAAAGAGCACATATAAGTTATAATAGTAAGTTTACCTTAACAGTTGCAAATGTCATTTGATTCGAGTAAGTCCCCGTGTATCTTATTGAAAGACAAATTAATCACATAGCTAGATTTAAGCATGGTGTCTTAAGGAGCTCTTTTGTAGGAAATATATAAAAAATATTAAGAAAAAGATGATGGGTAAATGATGTTGATTCTACTGTGTGGGAAATAAAAATAAAATGTATCTACTATTCTAACATTATATTAATTTTAGGTTAATGATACAATAATCTAGGGTTCACAGTGATACTTTTAATTCTCCTTTGGGTCACTTTTGCCAACGAAGTTGTTTTGATGGTCATTCATTTAGCTTAAAGTGGTGGGCAGTATAAGAGATCACTTTGGGGCATTGTTTTGTGCATAATCCAATCAAGGAATATGACACTTGCAAATGTGAAACTTAGAGGACGGGGATTAATGTAATTGGGGATCATAGGCAGGCCTAGATTTGTCTGTAAATAAGGGGAAACTGGAAGTAAAAGGGACTTCATTTAGAGATTTAAGTAGACTGGAGCTAATGTAATTTTAGCAAGTCACTTTTGTTTCAGAAATATGCAAGAGGAATACTGACAACAACAGGAAAAAGCAAACTCATGATACGACTTTTTTTCCGTTCTTTCCCCCTGTAAATCAAACTCGACAGCAAAGCCAATTTTTATCTCATCCCACCGATATTCGTCAACAGGCTACATAACATGGTACTTAAATACTTGAAGGGTTCTCCTGGAAAGGGTCTCTTTTTCCCTTCCAAGTCTTGTAGGAAACTCAATACTCATATTGTAAGGTAATAACTCAGTATCAGCAAATTCAACTCATACCTATCTCGGCAAATGTCCACTTACCTAGGAACGCTTGACTTACATTATATGCAATTAACTAACTTATTCTTACATGTAGGTTTAAAAGTGATGTTATTTCAACACTAAAAAATGAGTTTTTCATCGCAACACCCACTCTATAATTATTGAATGTAATAAATAAATGAGATAAGTAGAGAACTACTATCATATCTAATGACGACGAATTAGATGTCCTGATAAAACGTCCACTTTTACATGGTAAAATAATATTTTTATAGTTTTAATTATGCATAATATTGTAAATATAAAATGTTAGATTGTTTGCTGGCTGTAACCAACTCAATTCGTTATTAGCAATTAAGAGCTAAATGCAGCATCTATAAATACATTGGATCTACTCTGAAGAGCAGTAGGTCTAAGTTATATCATTCATGTCTCATATCCATACTTCATTTCTCTTTTCACTTATTCTCTCTCATGCCCTAGTTCCAAAACTTCTTACCAATTTTAACTCTTGAACCTATTCTCTATTCTTCTCCTAAAGTAGCAGTTGTACTTAGCGACACAAAATTTTCCAAAAGAATATGAAGGATATATGATTAAGAGAAAAAGGTATAACATTTTAGATATTAGTACAAATAATGATTTGCCATTTCCATGCCCACATAGTAAACAGAGTGTATGCACATTATTTAAACTAAATATAGTCGAATGTGCATCTCATCATGTGTTACAAAGGTTTGTGCCATCTTAGCTACTGAGTTATAAAGGCACATTAGATAGCCACCTAGTGAACATGGCTAAACATTCATCAGGCTTGAACACAGCAGCTACATGTCCTGCACCCTGCAATTAAATGGAAAAAAGAAACAAATTTGGACAATCCCCCAAACAAAAAGATAGGTAAATGATCTTTCACCAAACTTTAAATTTAGAGAGGAAGAAGAAAAAAGAAAAAGAAAGAACACGCGTGAATTGAAAATTGCATGTTTTCTTACCTTCACAGTTGCAAATGTCATTTGATTGGAGTAAGTCCTCGTGTATCTGCTAGAAAGGAAGATTGTTCATAACAATTTGAACATGCTCTCTCAGGAAGTTTAAAAGATGATGGCAAAATAGTATTAATAAATTCGGATTTTATCAATACTTCTAGTGCGTGGGAAATAAGAAAAAGGTGTATAAACCATTCTAACATTATATTAATTTTATGCCTTGTATACTCAGCCACTTAATTCAGTAGTAACAAGTAAACATTTATCATATTAAAGATGAATATTTAAAGCTTACCCTGCTACTTGGCCGTTTACAAGCCATGGCCTCCAATCATCTACAATGGAGTAGTTTAGACCTCTTATCCATGCTTGTGTTGAACCGAAAGGAACAATTCCGTCATGATCCCCACTGTCAAGATAACGACACGTGTCATATGAATACAGGTAGTCATTAATGAACCCGAGAAAGCTACAAGAAAAATAGAGAACATATGCAAGAGATTTAGAATACGAAGATCTCACCTGTATATCAAGGAAGGGTAGCCTTTAGCACTAAGATTTACATGAATCTCAAAGCTGCTAGAGATTTCATATTCATAATCAGTTCTGTAACATCGTGTCCATTCCCCAGAACCCTGAGCATCCAGCTAAGTACATAAATACGTATGCCATATCCATTCACTTCGAAGGATTCTTTAGTCTATGTTGACTTAATTTTAAAGTAGCCATTTGTAATTGGACATAGATCTAAGTATTTGTCAATGGTGTAGCACTGCTCACAAGCCATCTCTCCTAAAAGTTGAAAGTACAAGGTAAAGGCACATAAATAATTTTATGTTCTAGCACATGCTCCTCATAAGAGCCGTTTCTGGACTTAAAGCTTGAACAATTTAAAAGAATGAGTGGTAATAAGAATCAAATAATTTCTTGGTCATAGAACCTCTGAAATAGTATCATGAACCATTTCTCTAAAAGTTTAGCTTATTGTATAGAGATAGGTAAATGGTTTAATGGTTTTATACACTAACATTTACTAAATATAATGACGATGGAGATTTACTATTTTAAACCTGTCGAACATGCAATGCCTTGCGAACACTCTCATCGTTGGCCCATTTATTGCCGAGGAAATAAATATAAGCCTACAATAATGAAAATGAGGAAAATCAAATTTGAAACACTACCATGGACAAAATGAGTGTGAACCAATACGAGATACGCAAAAAGTACTCGCCTCTTGGCAGCTTGTATCCGGGACTCTGTCTGTTAGATGAGAGCTTATAAGAGGGGCCTTCAGCTTTTGTGCCAGAGATCTCCTACGCTTCGCATCATTTACATTTAACATATATTCTCCGCCACAGGGTTCCAAAATATTGTTCAGATCAATTCTTGAAAGGCACTGAATATAAGAAATAGTAGTTTGCCAATATGGTGAACAAAACAAGAGTTGAAGTGAATATCATTATAGAATTGAGATGGTCATTCCTTGCCTCCGAATAGTAGTCCATGTCTCTTAAACACAACTCATTTTTGGAATCTACATTGATGTACTCTCCTTTACAATTTCTCTGCAGCGACTGTCCATAAACAATGTACAATTAAGAATCATTGACGTTTCTTTTAACATTTGCCGCTAATATGACTCAAATAAAATATATACGATATTCAAATATTTAAAGGGAAATTCATGTACAATCATATTTGCAATCTGTACCAACTTTATAATGGAAATACTATGCATTTAGCATCATTAGATAGGAATGATATTGAATACTTAAGAATATTATTACTAAGTAAAGTTCATCAGAAATAAGTCCCACTCCATGAGCATGTGGGATTCGATCATTTTCTTCTCTTCTTGTCGTCACAGGGTTTCCGAGAAGATATCCCTGTAAAAATCAAGACAAATTTAGGCTTCAAAGTTCATATAGCAAGAGCTACACACTATACCACTAAAAAAGTGAAGACCTTGCATAAATGTTTGGCAGTTTTGAATAATGGATTTGGGAATCACAATGTAACATAATTTTTATATTATTATTATTATTACATTAGTAGTGAAAATATAGTCAGAGGAACTCAAAACAAACCTGAAGATTTATCCAGGGTTGGAGACCTTTTTCGTTTCCTGTTAATTGAAGAAAGTGCATATTTAATCACAACTACGTGAGTTAAAACGTTTATATGGTAGTTAGATATGAGTTGGTTTGGTAATGCTATCCAGGGAGTGCTCGTGACTATGAAAAGCATACATCATTTTTCCTATTTGGTAAACTGGAAAGTTAACATGTATTTACTCTTGACTAAAAAGTTATGGACTATTGAGAGCATATCAAAAGACACTTTTCAGAATTGACTTATGAACTTAAAAGACAAATACATTCTTAATATAATTAATGATAATAAAAAAAGAAATTATTTTATTAATATTTACATTCATTATAGTTATTTTATATTCTAAAAGAAATTTTATACTAAATTTATTAAATACTATTATGGCGACTTCTCCTTATTAAAAGCAATTTTTAGATTATTTTATCAAATAATATTATTATAGCCTTTTGAGAGTAGGTTTATATAGCCCAAAGAGTTCATTAACAGCTCCCAAAAAGTCAGATCAATACCAAATCTCATGTCAGGAAGTGATCTCATTTTAACATTTCTGTGGGAAGATATCTCCTAAAATCTTTAGGAGGCATGTCAAACAAAATCAAATTTTTACATTATTTATTTATGGTAAAACTTACTCAAAGAAACTTGTATAAATTTTCTTTACTGTTTGGGTATGCATGAGATGAAACCATCATCTTTTAAATTTAGAGCTAGGAAAGACAAAGGCACAACCTGGTTGTAGATTGTATGATCCAAAATATTATTTAGACATGTAATCTATGGATTGTATCAAGTGAGGCAGGTTGTTTATTATAAGAGTAATATGATCAAATTTGAACTACAGGACTATAAATTAATTGTTAAGATTAAAAATTAATTAATGATTATTTGCATCGTTTAAAAAAATTATATTATTTTATATTTTAATTTTGATTATACATATAAGATTTAATAATCAAGATTTATTCCTTTTGCTCCTACAATTAATCACGTGCTCCTCTTACTTAATCCTCCTCTCCGTTTATACAACTAGCAACATATGAGTTAAATTATAAGCGTATTGAACAGTTAACTTATTGTGTAAGGACTCAAATTTTGCAAACATGAGTGCTAAGAATTGGTATTTAAAATTATTTTCTACTTCTTTTATTTTCTTTTCATTCCCCTAAGTTTTCAAGAGGAGAGAAAAGGGAAGAAAGGAATATAAGCGAATAAATAAGTAATTGATTTGGGTATAATGAGAAAACAAGATGGCCAAACACGCCTAATCTTGATTTAGAAATTTTGTTCTGCTAACTTCTACAAACAAAAGTAGAATATAGATGACTAGTAAGTATATTGGCGGAGATGATCAAATTAAAATGATTAAGAAACAATTTTGGTGTCATTATTACTAGTATAAATTATATAAAAAATTTATACTTTACCTTCTTAAATTATAGATCATGCGCATTTTAGCACATAAATTTTGAAAATGTACAAATTGACTCCTAAACTTTCACAAATATACATTTTAACTAAAGTAAGTGTATTTTATCCCCTAAATTTGGAACATGTGTAAATTGACTCTTTGAACTTATCTAAATGTGAATCTGATACCTAAAATTTCTTAAATGTTTTATATTTTTGTTAATAATTGATGGAAAAATTAATGAAATGGTCAATTTTTTCATTCAAGAAAGCTCAGGGGGTCAAACTACACATTTTTAAAACTAGAGATTTAAAGTGCCTATGACCTATGATACATTGGGATAAATTGCAGTTTTCCCTCCATATAAAGGTTACTAGCTATTATTTTGTAACCAATTCATCATCATACACATCGAGCTATTTAAAATATATTACCGTTTGAGATTTCTTGAACAATAGCAGGGGCGGGAATGCCAGAGTAGGAATCACCTCCAAAGTAAAATTTATTTGAAATAAATTCTGGATGGTCAACAAGCCACTACAAAAATTAAGACATAAATATGACACAGTTTATTATCAAATCCAATTTATCAAGAGGAAAAATCAATGTCAAATGATCAATGTTATATAGTTTGTTTTCTCGCTGTAGTGAGGAGGTTGAATCGGCTAAAGTAAACTATAAACATTGGAAAATAAAAAAGAAAATCTCAACACAAAATAAGAGGACAGTGACATGAAGATAAGCATAGTGACTTTACCTTTCTAAGAAATTGATGGACATGGTGAACTAATTTCCAGTCACTTCGATAGGGTGCGGCATATTTTGCATAAGAGAAGCCAGTTCCAAAAGGCAAATCTGCGAAAATAATGCTAGATACCTGTCGAAGAGCCACCATCATTATTAGAGGTATATCACCCTCTTAAGACAAAAATAATAAGAAAGAATCACGTAAAATTTATTTTAAACACAAAAAGTGATTTCTAAATCAATTCAAATTCTACTTTAAATAATTATTTTAAATATAAAGTTTAATTTATGAATCAAATCAATTTAAATCATTAGAAATCAAATCAATTCCTAAATTTAATTATTTCGAACACTACCAAAAATAATGTGCAGTACTATTTATACTATTATCTCAACACTCATTAGTTCATACATATTGCAAACTACATGCTTAGATAAATAGTACTCAGTATTACAAATATTTTATAGAGCTCAAGAAATTAAATCAACAGTTCTTGAGGATGCCATGTATTACCTTTGTCCATGACTGTGGCCTCAAGACCAAACTAGGCAAGCTCCCATTGTACTCTTCAATTTTAAATGCAATCGGACCTGGAGCACGCAGTTGATAACACAAGTCATTCTATAAATGTTGCTGAATGGATCACTTCCAGTAGGATCGATTCCAGTGAAAAACTAAATCACGATCTATGATTAGACCATCTATTGTATATATAGTGAGGGTATTTGTAATATCCCTAATCTTAAAAAAAAAGGATAGAAAATTTTTTGGACGAATTATCCTTATCTGTCGTCTTGGATCCTGAATTTCACTAAGTCTGTACCCTACATGTCTTTGGGGCTCTACGATAGGGTCATTTTTTTGGGATCAAAAGTCCCAGTAATTGTTCTCAGGAGGACAAAAAGTTAAAGAGTGATTTTTAATGAATTTTATGAACCCCTTCAATATTTTGTTTTTAGCCTACAAATTTTTAAAATTTTAAGAATTCCCGAATTTGATCTAAAACCCAAAATTTGGATTTTAATTTGTTAGGATTTTGATTTTTTTTTATATTTTATTCTAATCCAAATGAGGGTATTTCTTTATTTTCAGTTATGTTTTAAAATTAATGGAGAGTAAAATAAATGAGGACATTGTAAATAAATGAGTAATGATACAACCTAGTCCATTATACACAAGAACTTGAATTATAGCTCAAGTTGGAAGAAAAACCATTCTGGAGAGTGCTACAGTGCTCGGTCAAGGGAATAGTAAGGCGGTTTTCTTGCTCTTTGGTAAGCGCTGTAGTGCTCATAAACGTTGTGCAGTCAACAGTTTTATAAAAACCCCTGTTTCGGGGTCTAGAACACACAAAAACACATTTTACCCTCCCAAAACTCGAGAATTTTTGCCCTTTCACTCTCATTCACCCCCAAACTCCATTTTCTTATATTTCTTTCAATTTTAACTTCAATCCTTCATTCCTAAGACTTTAAGGTATGTAGTTTTCTTGATTTTGCTTTCTTTTCTTCCATTTCTTCTTGTCTTGGGGTGATTCTAGCTCTTCCTCTATCGTTTCCATGGTAGATACTGGTGTCATTTCTACTCCAAGAAACCTTGTCAGTGTTGAACCTTTAACTTCTACCACTCCAGGTGAGTAATTTCACATCTGTAACTTCTATATTAGTTATTATGTCTATTTTCACCTAAAACATGAGGTTATATATGATTTAGAATTTGTTTTGTGAATCACTGAGATTTCTGTGAAATGTTATGTTATAACTATTAGTTTTAACAAGAAAACGTGTTTTCCTGAAAACCATGGGACATCCACTATTGAGGTCTAGTTTTTGTACAGTTGCATGATGAATTTAATTATTTAAAGCTAATGTTATATATGATCATATGACTCTGGTACTACATATTGTTATATAAAGAGAGATTTTGAATCCTAGGATAGAAGACTTTGTGAATGAAAGAGAAAAGAGTGAGGTTTTTGTTGAGCCAGCAGGAGCTATAGAGAAATAGGTTGTGTTAACGGCAGTTAATCCGTTAACCTTAGTACCAAGTAGCCTAAGCCAGAGATTACAGAGATTTATTGTCATACTGGAGATAACGATACATAATACCCAGATGTTACCAGATATTCATATTCAGAGTTTTTTTACGTAACAAATATTATTCGTAACCAAAGCAGAGACTATTGTCTTTATTAGAGTACTATTAGGTTAGTTTGTAGAAAGTTAAGACTTGATAATTTGATTTTAATTATGAAATCCCCTAGTATTTTATTATGTGTCTATTATTTCGGTGTTGTGTATCTTCTCTTGGTGTCCCATGAAGGGGTTCCAGATAAGGACTCACTCACTGAGTTTTGTACCCGTCTGTTGCTTCTCATATTTTATAAATATTGTAACTGTTGAGGGTACTTCACAGCCATCTTCCTCCCAGCAGCACTAGATTTCAACTGCTGAGCCTATTAGGTGAGATATTTGGTATTTTGCTCTAAACGTGCTCCAGTGTGATGTAGGCAGGATTTCGGACTGTAGAGCATGGTTACATTTTGCATAGACTTACATGTTAGACTGTTATTTTGAAATGTATAATCTATTTCCCAAAACACTTTGTATATAAAGCACTTCAGGCATATTTTAAAGTATTATAGTATCAGCCTTTGAAACAGACTACGAAATTTCAGTTTTATGAATATAATTTTAAGAGTAGGTGATTTGTATGGAAAAGAGAACTATTTTATGGATTTTCTTAAGTCAATAGTGCATGTAGGAACGATACAAGTCACAAGGCTTATATGAGGATGAGACTTCTCACGTGCTAGTTACGGGCCCAAGTTGGGTCATGACAATATTTCTGCATTGTCCTTTAAAAAAAATGTGGAAGTAGTCAAATGGATTTCTAGGAATGCAGGTGAAGTCTTGGTTTATGGGAAGGGCAGCACTATTTGATATTATCCATAGGACTTACAAGATTCAAATTATGGAGGTGAATTGGATAAGAGTAGTGCGGAGTTTGACTTTGGTGAAAGTTGAAAGAGTAATGTTGCATGAATAATAAAATTGTACAACAAATATACATCACATACCTTATCAATTATCACCATTAAATATGATGAGTGAGTTTAGGATATGTGGTGTATATTTGTTGTGTAATTTTATTATTCTCATAACATTTTCAAATGGCTTGGTCAGCAACATTAGAGTTCTTTAGGGTGGAAATACAATTTGCAGCTCACAAACTTTAATTTGTTATGTTCCCAAACTTTATTTTGGATTTTGCTAGCACAGTTACAACACCCCCTAAGAAATCAAGAAGAGAAAAAAGTTTTGATTCAAAAACCATTGTGTCTTCGGTATTAGAAAAGAATGTTCAATTTTCATTTTTTATTTTCAATTTGTTTACTATTTTCTAGCATTTTATGAAGAAAATAATCAAAACTAAGGGTCTATTTGGTTTTGTTTCCAGTTTTTATTTTCAATTTTTTAGTTTTATAGATTTTGTGAAAAAAAATACTAAAAATTGTGAAAACTAGAAAATTTAATTTTCAATTTTTATTTCTAATTTTTAGTTTTTCGTTCACAAAATTCTTAAAAGTGAAAAATTAAAAATGAAAATTAGAAATTAAAAAATGAAACCAAATAGACCATAAAAGTCCAATTTTTATTTTTATTTTTATTTTTCACTTTTTTTTTTTGCAAAATTCTGAAAACAAAAAATGAAACTGAAAATTCTTTAATAGAAACCAAATTTACCTTTAGGTTCTTAAGATTTCAATGTATTGAAAGCATTTGAAACTTCAAACATTCTACTCTTAATTTCTTAACAAGTGTTAACTGTCACGACACTCCTTAGCAAAAACTAACTTTGTTTTTGTATATTCGTTTACTTAGAATCAGGTGTTAATTAGGGACTGAAAATCACGCAATTCGAAAAAAATTTCCTCCTCATTTTCAAAATTAAACTACAGTTTTCAATTTCTCTCTAATATGTTAATTTATCTCACCTTTATCTAGGGATAAGTATCACTTTGAAAAAACTAGTATACTAAAAAGTCAATGTATCTTACCACAATTAGTTATATACATTGACCTTCTAATGTACCAGTTTTTCCAAAGTGACAATTATTCTTGGACGAAACGAGTTATAGTTGTGTAATGAAGAATTTATAATCTACTTATAATATTAATATTTCATACTCATATGAGGGAAAGTTTTCCAAGTATCACAATAAAAATGATTTAGAGTCCACAATTTCTAAGAAGTTAATCATTAATTATTTTTAAAAAAATAAAGATATAATTATAATATATTATTAGAATATCATTGATAATCATCAATATTTAATAGCAGGGTCATGTTAAAAAATTAAATGTATTAAGACTTATTGGTAGTCAATTAGATCTATAATAATACTAATATTCAACACTCTTTTGAGTTTTCTAGGTATAGTTCCGTAGCAATTTAGAGCCCACAAATTTCATAACTTTTAATAATTAATATTTTTTATAAAAAATTATACTCATAATTGTGATAACAAAAAAAAAATTGAAGTAAGGTCCACTCATGCACTTTAAGTGCTTAGACCACCATAGACCCTTCTCCACTTTTTTTTCTCTTCTCCACTTCCCTTCCAATGACTTCCCTTTCTCACTTCTCTTCTTCATTTCCTTTTTTTCCTCTCATCTCTTCTTCTCCCCATAACACTCTTTCTCACTTTCCTCCATTTTTTCTTCTTCCATTCGCTCTCCACAACATCACCACCATTATCTCTGCACCACATCAACTACTATCATCATCATATAAAACCATGGCGCTCTCTTTTCTCTCTTTCTAACTCGCTATTTCTCCCTCTAAGTAGAGGAACCAGATAAAGTTGTGAGTTTTGGTCCATTCTTTAACTCTAATCTTCCTCCTAGAATAGTGGATAAGCTTTAATAACTCTCTTTTGATCCCATTGAGCTTCATATATATTGTTATGGAAGATTTGTGGGTTTTGGGAACCCTATAATGTAGAATTGAGGGTTTAGTAATTTGGGGTTAATTTATATAAATTGGTGATATTGTTAGCTCACATATATTGTTATTGTCTTATTCCTAGAATTGTAGAGCAGTTGGACGCCAATCGAGGATTTTTGGTAGCTTATGGACTGCTTTCTGGTTCCTTAGGAATTATTGTTGTGAGTAGATTTAGTATCCATGGTTAATTTCTTATACTATAAATTATTTATGAATTTTATTAAATCCATGTTGTCTCCTTTTAACTGATTTATATGATTTATGTATTCGGAAAAATTTAGTTGTTGTTGTTGATTGAAAAGTAAACGTGTTTTAGTAATCACACGAGGCAAATAAATTGTTTTATATACTATTATAAAAGATTGGTTTGGATATGATGAACATGGATTTTAGAATTGAAAATTGATTCACAAGTCCCAATTAAATTGATGGATTGAAAAATGACTAGAACTTGAATAGTTCAGGAAAATACTTATAGGATATAGTTAGTATCCTATATGAGAATATTTGGAAAAGGTATTGAGTAATAAAAATGATTGATTCTTTTATAAATTATTTTGGGAATTCCTGAAATAGGAACTACAGTTAACGGCAGGTGGCATTAGCCAGGGTACACCTTGACTGATGAGAGTGTTAAATGACCATATTTAAATGACCATATTAGAATGGTACATGATGGATTAGTGTAAGTCCACTTACTTGTGGTTCCTAATGGAAGGTGGGATCATACGAGAGAATGGCCTGCCCGAGTGTGTGATCTTGATGAAATTTCCTGTCCGATGCCACTTCCCCATAGTTATTTATTCTGATTTATGAATATATTTTTCCCATATTATTTGTATAGCTTTCTAATATTATTGGTTTGATTTTAATATTGTCTCGTGTAGGCTATGGATGTTTTATCTACTCACTGAGTTGTAAAACTCACTATGTTATCTTCCCTCTTTTTTTAGATTCAGGTGCTGGTCCGAGTTCAAATCTCTCTCCAGTCTACTAGCTTTCGGATCCCTTATTTGGATAAGCCCACTTGATTCGTGGGCCACATTGAGGGAAGTGCCCCTTATTCTTAATGATAGATGTGCTCCTTTTAGTCACAGGCAGAATCAAGGATGGGTTATGTTTTAGACTTATTTTGATAGATATTTCAATGTGACAGCTATGTATTATGTTCTATTTTTCTGTATGGGTACTTTGATAGGATAATACCATATCTTTTTCTTTTCTGAATCTAATCATTGTGGATTGTTAAATTTTATGGTAACTTATGCCTTGAACTTAAAATGGTGAAGTTGATCAGAAAAATCTTATTTTAAGACTTATAAATACACATATAATTATAGTACTCTAGCTGTGCTTTGGTATTGGATATTGTAAGAATGTATTTCTATAGGTTTTGTGTTTGGAAAATATCTGAAAAATAGAGGAAACTCTGTCCATTTTTCTGGGAAATTTGGGTCTTAAGGCTAGCTAGGAAACATGCTTCTTATGCGTTGATCACGGTCCAGATTGGGTTGTGACAATAATTATAACATATCATTATTTTGATAATCTTGTATATTGGAGTTATTTAAAATAATTAGTGATAAATAAAATAAAAAAATAATCAAAAGCAATTCTAAATTATATAGTTTATTTTTAAAAATATAAATATTTGAAAAATGTTTAAATAAGATAAGTTATGTTATTTTACTTATATATTCATAATTATTAATTAATTAATTAATATATAATATCAAGTCAGTGTCTGAAAATTAGTTAAGGAAACTCTTTGTTAAATTATTAGTGATAAACACAATTAGCATACCGTAATTTGTATGAGAGAATGTTTGGAAACTTTTAAAAAATGAAATCTTATATCGCCGTAGAATTATATTAAGGAATTAATGTAGGTTTTAAATTATAATTTAAATTTTTTATCAATGATTTTAATATTATATTTCCAAATTTTAAAGACAAATATTGTCTTTTTTATAATAAGTTGAGAGTTTTATACTGTTATTAAAAAAACTTTCATTTTTTATATATCTTTTTATCCTAAGTTCATAGCTATATAATTTATCTGTAATTAAAATTAAAAAGTTATTTAATTCAAATAGAAGGCTTTTGAAAGAGTTTAAATCTATGTCATAACCAAATATAATGGTTCTTCACTCAATTAATTTCAAAATCATCTCTTATAGCTAAGTCATCTCTTATAGCTAAAGGGCTAGAATATGATAAAGAGCAATTGTCTAATGATCTTAAAGAGTATTTGTTTTTAATGAATGAAATTTAGAGGATAATTTATAATAATATAATGGACTCAATAACCATTGAGAAATTAGGTTTTTATTTTGTATGTGGTTATGGAGGAATTTGAAAAATATTTATCTAGGGAATATTTGCTAAAATAATTCAGAGGATAATGAGGTTAATTGAAATAGTATAAATTAAATTTATTTATTACCTTTATTAGTTAGAAAGTATAATTTTACATTTTTATAAATTAAATATTTTAATTTATTAAAAATTTTAAAATACCTAGGATGATTAAAAAAATCATCAAAGCAGGTACCCATAGGAATTTCTTGAAAAAAGGATGAGAATAAAAACACATTTAATCTTTACGAGGACATGATAGAGTCACTATTTGTTAAACGAGATATGGACAATGAATGAGGTTTTTACCCTATAAAGATCTGACAATTTCCCATCTATATAAATTATTTATTTATATATATGTATAAAAGAAAATCTTGGCATGCATTCATTTTTTTAATTATCTTTACTGAATTTACATCACATATGTATTTTATAACACCCTAAAAATTATTTAAAAATTAATTTGAGTTTTATTAGTCATAATTTCAAAAATTTGATACTTTGAACAATGATGAGGACGATCCAACGGATTTGTAAAAAAAAAATGTGAATTGCGTTTTGCGGGCCCTGCAGGCCCGTTGGGACAGTCAAAACCTTAGAATTGGGACTCGGAGATGCCCAAAATTGAGAAATTATATAATTATGGTTAGAAATAGGTAGAAATAAAGATTTTATACTCGGAATTAATTTTCAGACAATGTTTGGTTACTCGAGTACATTGTTTTACCCGTTCGGTGAAATTTCGGTGTGAGATTTCTAATACCGAAAGATAGTTTAATCTTATTAAAGGATAGTGTCTATCCTTTATATACCAAGTGTAAGGCTAAGATTTAATCTTGAATTAGAAGATTAAATCATAGCCATTTATCTTGCTTTCTTGAAAGAAAAGTTTGGATTTTATATTAGATAAAGATTAAACTAACATATAATCATTTAAAGCCACCAACTTTGTCATTTTTCACTCTCCATTCTCGGCCAGAAAAGGGGCAACAACAGAAACCTCCATTCCTTGTTCTTAAAAGCTCCAAAATTGATTTCCAACCTCAAAAACCTTAACCTAGAGTTGATAAAACTTCCAAGTTCCTTCATAAAACTTGTTCTACACATCAATATCTACCATTCTAGCCGATTGAAATTTCAATTCCTCACTTTGATATCTTATACTCCTCTGCCTAAGGAAAGGTTTGATGTGGGTTTAGGAGCTTTGAAGTGGAAGGAATCAACCTTGGACCTAAGGATCTAAAAGACACCAAAAGTAGGGTTTTATTTGTTTTCTTTTCTTTCAAAATTTGTTTTTAATTTCTCTGATTGGTTTGGCTGGAAATTCTGGATGTATTGATTGATAATAGATAGATATTGATGTGTTTAATTTTGTGGAGTGTTTGGGGTTGTGGAAAAGTCATTTTTATCAAAAGAGATTTTCAGCCATGTTGCTGGAATTTCGATTTTTGTACAGGCAGTATTTGTTCACGAATTTTCTGGGCTTGTTGTGGACATTTTCGTGAACTTAAAAAAAATATATGTTGGAGCTAACATCTTGACCTAGTCCCATGAATTTTCTTGGGTTTTGATTTCGAGTCAAACTGCCTTAGAAAAATCAAGAACCGAAATTAAGCATATGCTGCCTAAAGTGTTGGAACAAAAGCTGTAAATTTTGCTAATTTTGTGACCATATCAAATGATGGAATTATCACTTGAAATTTTTACAGGGTATTAGAGACATATTGAGGTTTTACCAGGATTTTTAATTTAAATTTTCTGGGTTCAATTTCTAGGGTTAAAAATTATGAATTTTGGTTCTTGAGCTGAGGTTGAGTGGTTTCTGACCACCAAATTTGTCTAATTTTGTTAACATAGTTAGAGAACTCTTTTTACCCTGAAATTTATACAGAACCTTGGGGATATATTGAAGTGTCTTGAATAATTTTTATAGCCTCTAAATTGATTGTTTGATGTGCAAATAAATTTGTGCTACCATGGTGTAAAATCTGCCCACTTGCTAGAAATGAACCAAAGACTTGAACTGATAATGCAATGGTATTTTGGCTCTAGTATAACATGAATACTTGATGTTAAATATTTGGCCATGTGACTTGTGATGTATAAATGCATATTAGAGGAAGTAAAGATTGGTTTATGAAGCATGATTGAAATCACAAGGTGAATGAATGTCTATATGTGTTTTATACATGCATTGGAAAGAAAGTGAATGATATATTGAATTAAGCTCTGTAACCATAAATAAACATGAGATCCTCTATGACTTGTCAAGGGAAAATAAGAAACATGAGATCCTCTATAACTTGTCAAGAGCAAATAGAGAAACATAAGATCCTTTCGACTTGTCGAGGGCAAATTAGAGAGAGATGAGATCTTTTTGACTTGTCGAGGGCAAATAAAGAGAGATGAGATTCTTTCGACTTGTCGAGGGCAAATAGAGAGGGATGGGATCCTTTCGACTTATCGAGGGCAAATAGAGAGAAAAATGAGATCTTTTCGACTTATTGATGAAAAATAAAGATAGATGATATCCTCTTCGATTTATCAAGGACAATTAAAGATAATTTCCCTACATTTAGTATATACATATTTGTATCATATCGAATCATTTTGATTGACATTATTTACTATGATTATGAGCTTGTGATAAATGTGTACACAATGATTGATTCTTAAAAGCAACCCACTTCGAAAATATGATTTGGAACTTTAAAAATGAACCGTTATTATGTAATGCTTGATCACTTTTTTTTATAAACCGAAGTGGTTGGGACGATGGCGATGACATTATAATTGTGTATTAGGGGGAGTTGCCCTACTGAGAATTATAAAATTCTCACCCCATTTTGTGTGTTCCCGTGTCGTCTCCAGGTTGATCCAAAGAACGGTGAAGACACTACAAGAAAAACTATACTGGAGTTGCAGTTGTTTAGTAGTGAATGCGTTTATTTTACCATAACTGTATTGTGGTTATATATATGTAAATGTAATAGAGAACAGATGTGTTAAGCTCATAGAAGAGCTTCCCCGGTGTACTTAATCTTGTATTAAATAAATGTTTTGGTTTTCCTTGCTATATATATATTTCAATAGAATTATGAGATAGTTATCTCACAAATCAATCAAGCTGGCTATAGATAATTATGAAAGGTCTGCTAATTTATAAATAACAATTCTCGAGTCTGATGTTATGACTTAAGGATGATGTTGTACTTGGGAGGATGTTACATATTTTCATTTTTAATTTGGACTATATTGTATTAGTAGTATTTGTTATTCCATTCAATTCAAAATATCTATCCATTTTGGACAAACACGGATATTAAAAAAGATAATAAATGACATTAGTAATTTAGTAAAATGTAGTAAATGTATGAATATATCCCTACATATTAATTAATATAGCACACTAATGTTAAATGAAATGCTTTAAACATGTGAAATTAATCAGGGTAGTATTCAAAGTAAAAAATTAAACTTTTATTGAAATATGAAATTGACAGATATTTTAAAATATGAAATTCTCTAAAAGTCGATAGATATTCTAAAAGGTAATGAGTGTTATGCATATTTATGTTTTGAATATCAAAACATTTTTTGAATTATTTTAATAAATCTGTAAATATCGCGTACGAATTCAAATCCTCATGAGAAATAAGAAATAAAGACCCAGGAAAGCAAGGGTTGAGGATGAGAACGGAGGACAAAATTCTAAACGAGATAGAGTGCGGGAGGCATATATATCCCCTTTCTCGTAGATACTCATTGTCATTCGTATTAGTAGTATATGATATTATAAATATATCCATTTATTTTATTTTATTATTTATCAATTTCAACTGTCAGAACATGCAAAATTTTCATAAAATAGATTTTTTATTATCAGTTAAAAGTCATCCATCGAGATTTTCTTAACCTTATACATATGATATTCAAATAAAATAGAATAACTCATTTCAAATTTATACCCATTTATATTTTGTTCATTTATTTAATTATTTTACTGTTAACATATTTTCAAAATAAGTTTATATACTCAATTTCTATAAGATGTATTTAAATGAACTATTTTTTATTTTCAATAATGGTCAATAAACTATTTTTCATTATCATCCAATGCATCACCTAAGTCAAATGACTAGTTTGCTAATAAGTCAATTGCTAGCAATGGAAAGAAGTTATTTCAGCTCTTAATTGGGATGCAGTTAAATTTAGGTTTACGCAATTATCTAAATAAGTGAGTAATAATTGCATAACATGACATTATTGGGTAGGTTCTCTAATTGGTTGATAAATATTTAATGAGCCAATAATATAAATTTATAAATGCATTCTAATTATATAATAGTATTTAGGCAAAATTAATTAATCTTTCCTCTAACTTATTTTTTGTTTTTAAATTTGCCCTCTAGTTAATATACATTTCAAATTTGCCCTCTAACTTTTAAAAAATGAGTATGTTTATTTTCTTTATAAATAATACTAATTATATTGACTAAAAAAATAATATCTAGCACATGTGCTGACAAAATATTATATATGACATCTTCTGTAATATGTTTTATTTTCAAATCTACCTCCTAATACAACAAACGACATTCACAAGGAACATAATATGTTCAATTTTTAAAAGTTAGATGATGAATTTAAAACATTTATTATTTAGATGGTGAATTTGAAATGTTTACTACTCAGAAAGTGAATTTGAAAACAAAAAATAAATCAGAGGATAAATTGATTAATTTTGCCTAGTATTTACTTGTGAATAATTTTGCATATTGCCATTTTGATTTTCATTATGAAAGAGAAAACTGGATCGAACCAGCTGAATTGACCAAGCTAACCACAAACCGGTCACTTTGCCAATTTGGGTAGGCTCCTAAAACCGGGGGAGTTCAAAACTGGTCAAAACCAAGGAAAGCCAAGAAAATTGATGAACTAGTTTGATTTGGCCGGTTTGGAATTTGCTGGTTTGGAACTTTTGATTTGTTTTTAAAGCTTAAATTCTGACATTTTGCGGCAGTCACAAAGCAAAAATGAAGAAAATGGAACCAAAGAAGGGCATTAATAAAGACTGTTGGGTTGTCTTTCTTCTTTCTCCGTCATTCACAGATTGCTCACCATAAACCTTGTTGGTCACTAACAAATATTGTTTTCAAATACCTTGTGACTGTGTTGCGAGACTATGACTAGAGAAATTTTATATGAATTATGTTTATTTTTATAAACCTATGAATAATTTTTTTTGTGTTGATTAATGATTATGTTAATGTTAATGATTTAATGTATTTTTTTATATTCTAATTAATCATATATATATATATATTAGTATATTCCGATTGAATCCCGACTGAACCAATTGGACCTTTAAAGCCTTTGAACCAGTACCTTGATCGGTTTGATATCCGGTCCAATTTTTTCTTTCTCAGTTTCCATCATTTCTCATTCACAGTGTGGCTCATGAAGCTAATGTCATCTTAAAATACTAGCTTTTGGTAAATTAGAACGTTTTCCAATTTTTGTTAATGTTGTTGGTCACTCCATAAATTTTTTAGGGTAAATTATAGCCAGTTTTCTCGAGATAAGTTGATATTACATTTGTTTCCTCCAAATTTTCAAAATTACACCCACCTTCCTCCAAATAAATTAAGTTAATTTTTGTTAATATTTCATTCAAATTCCTAAATTACCCTTTATGATGCAAATTGTGTTGTGATCCTTTGTTGCCACAACAGCCATTACCACCACCACCACCATCAAAATTACACCCTCCTCCTCTGCAACATCCTAGTTCTCCTTTTCTTCATATTCCACCTACGCCAATGGTCGCAAGCCGCCACCTTGAACTAGATCTGCAAGCTCTCTTCCATGGAGTGCGAAACCTGCGAATCAATCATGGAGACCACAACGTCGTCATCGATTGCAGCATGCCACAGCAGACACCCATAGCATCGCAAACACCACCGTGTCGTTGACCGGCACTCTGCAGTATGTTCCACCGGCCTTTTGCATAGCCACCGCCTCTATCTCTCTCTGACGCTAGCTTCTGGGTCATTTTGATTTTTTTTTGTCAAATCCTTTTTTGGTTAATTTTTGAGTTTTTGTGTCCCTGTTGGTGGAGGTGATGAGAATGGGGGAGATGGTGATGGACATGGTAATCAAATAGAAATAAAGAAATTTATCATGGGTATAAAAATTATTTTACATATTTTATTAAAATTTCAGATTAAAAATTGTGTAATTTATAATCTCCTTATTATAATGGAAGTGAGTGTAATGTTTCTTGAAAAAATTAAGGAAGGTAGTGTAATTTGTAAACTAAAGAGAGCGTAAATATAATATCAACTAATTTTAAGGGAGGTGATTGTGATTATTTCTTTGTTAATAAATATTTTAGTTGCCTTATTGTGTGGTGTCTTTTGGATATGTTGTCTCAGGGGCTAAAAAATAATGGGAAATAACTCATTTATGGTATAAATTTATAACCTTAACACGGGTTGATGTTAGGTCTTAAGCCAGATTTTTAAAAGTTAAAATAAATTATATGTTAGATGTATAATTTTTTTATAATTTAAGTGTACTAAATGTATAATAATTGTACACATGCTTTTGTATATATAAGCATACAAAGTTTTAAAGTGTATTAAATTGTAAAGTACTTGTGTTATTTCCTTTTATTTGTGTAAATTATAATATATATATATATATATATATATATATATATATATATATATTTGGATGGATAACGGGGCTAAAAGCCCAAACAGAAAGGAAAACTACACAGAAATAGTCCTGGGTCTACAGTGAATCAAATGTCAGCAAAAGCATCAAGGAAGACAAAAGCAGGTAGAGAAAAAAAAGAACTTAAAGCCAAGGGGGAGACTGTGCCCGTGCTTAGCAAGGTTGTTCGCGCGGCAATTGGCTTCTTTGAAAACATCAGAGACCTCCACAAACCAATCCCTGTCAATAACCTCACGAATGGCATTAATAATTGCAGCACAAGCATGAGCACCATGAGTGCCTAGGCGAATGAAATCAACTGCTGCCTGGGAGTCAACTTCCAAAATAATCTTGCGAAAGCCCAGATCCCAACAAAGACAACGGCCCTTGAGGGCACCCCAAAGTTCAGCCATCATAATCGAACAAGTATGTAAATTTCCAAAGAAGGTAGCAATAAAACTTCTTGAATGATCACGAATAATACCTCCACAAGCAATAGCCCCTTGGTGGGAAAATACAGAGCCATCAGAATTGATCTTAACCCAATCTACTAGAGAGAGATTCCACGAGACATTTTGAAGACCCGTTTCCTGCGTAAAAGGGCTGGCATTCCCAGTAGCCTTGAAGGCAAAGTTATAGTCTCTGGCCAAGGAAATTACTCACTGAAACAGGTGCCAGCAAGTAACTGATATACCCTCAAAAATAAAAACATTACGAGCTTTCCAAATTGCATTGCCCACCGTAACAAAAAGCAAGGGCCATCTAACCCCATAAAAGGAACAAGACTTAGTCTTAATATTTTCTTCCACCCAAGTAGATAAGGGGGAGAGGAAGAAATTACCATGATCAAGCCTATTGTCGATGCTCATCCACAAGTTTCGAGAAGATTCACAATCACGGGGGATGTGGAGCACCATTTCAGGAAGATGAGAATAGATTGCACAAGTTTCTGACTGTGCCATGTGTCTTCTGACTCAGGCTGTGTTTGTCAACAAAGCATCATTTCCCACAAGCCACATAAACAATCTATGTCTTTGAGGTGCTTCGATCTTCCAAATATCTGAGAATAGCTTACGCAGGACAGCAGTAGGCATAGACCGACAAGCAGAATAAGCTGATCAGAGAGAGAACTACCCAGAAAGGTCATGAAGCCAGGCCACAATCCTTTCCTACATTTGAGTCAGGAGCTCTAATTGGGACAAAGAGGGGAATACAATCTGAAGGCAACATTTGCCTAATAAGATCCCAATTCTAATCCCCATTCTCAGTTGAGAAATTAGCTACAGTACTAGCTTCCATATCGTCCTATAAATCAATCTGGGAAAAATCTTTAAGCTTATGAACACCAGGAATCCAGTGATTTTGCCAGAAAAACACATTTTTACCGTCATTAACTCTCCAAATTAGATTATTAGTGAATTTGTCCCAAACGCTAAAGATCCTGCACCAAGCATTAGACATCTAGGATGTTTTCTTGATAATAGGAGCCAGGCCCTCCAAACAATTATATTTGGCTCGGAACAGATGGACCCAGAGAGAGTCTAGAGAATTCACTAGTCCCCAAGCCAATTTCATCATAAAAGAATTGTTTAAGTCCCTGGCTGTTCGGAAACCAAGACCCCTTCCTCCTTAGGACGACATATGTTTTCCCAGCTCATCAAATGAACATTTTTGCTAGTTTCAGAAGTACCCCAAATAAAATCCCTACAGAGTTTATTGATTTTATTGCAAACCGCTATAGGAAGCTTCATGGTTTGCATAATATAACTAGGAATGGAAGCCAAAGTAGATTTTGCAAGAGGAACTCTACCTGCAAACGAAAGGGAGTGAGATTTCCAGCCATTTAATTTTCTGCCCATTTTATCAAGGATAAACTAGAAATTACTCACCTTACATCTATCATGAATAAGAGGGGCTCCTAAGTACTTACCAAGATTCGAACTTAGTGTGATACCAAGAAAATCACTAAGCTCCTTTTTCCAAAGGTGATTAAGGTTACTTGAGAAAAAAAAGCTTGGTTTTTCAAAGTCCACCTTTTGACCCGAGCTGTTGCAAAAAAAAGTCCAGGACTTCCCGTATGACCCCCACCTGGTCCAAAGAAGCCTTAGCAAAGAGGATTAAGTCATTAGCAAAGAGAAGGTGGGATAACTTGGGACCATTTCTAGACAACTGAATTGGTTCCCACTTGTTTGCTAGTATAGCCGCATTAATGAGATGAGCAAGCCGCTCAATGCAAAGAACAAAACTATATGGAGAGATTGGGTCACCTTTCCTAATGCCTTTGGTAGGAGAGAACTGATCTGATTTGCTCCCATTACATAAGAGAGACATTCTAGAGGAGAGAATACAACAACAGAGGACATCAATAATATTAGGTGGAAGCCCAACATCCTGCATGGTGTCCAGAATAAAGGCTCAGTTTAGCCTATCGTAGGCCTTTTCGAGATCTATCTTTACTGCCATGAAACCAGAATTACCTTTCTTCAATCGCATTGTATGAATAGCTTCTTGTGTAATGAGAATGTTATCCATTGTATGTCTGCCTGGGACGAAGCTACTATGTTCAAGACCAATAATCTGGCTCATTACTCCTCTTAGGCAGGATGCCACTATTTTCGTGACAATTTTGTATGATACATTACACAAGCTAATGGGACGAAACTGACTGAAGCTGGAAGGCTGATCAGCCTTCGGGATAAGAGAAAGAAGGCTATTATTAGGTTAGGAGGCACGGCTAGGATCCACAAACATAGATTTAATCCAAGAACAGATGGAACGATTAATGTGCTTCCATTGGGTCAGATAGAACATAACGGGAAGGCCATCAGGTCTTGGGGCCTTCCAACCCCCCCATTGAAAAGAGGGTAGCCTTAATCTCCTCGTTTTTCACAGCACCACCTAGCTTATTTAAGCTATCAGAATTGAGCAAAGGAAAGGCCCCCTTGAGCATAGAAGGAGCTCTCATTCCTTAATTAGTGTAGAAATGCTGATAAAAACTGACTCCCATCGATTTGAGTTGATCTGGGTCCTTAGTCCACTCTCTATTTCCATTCTTTAAGATCACAATATGGTTCTTTCTTTTCCTTCCTGTGGCTAAACCGTGGAAATATCTAGAATTTCGATCTCCAAGTTTAATCCATTTACAATGAGATATCTGCTTCCAATAGGCCTTTTCTTGGACCAAAAGCGCATAAAGCTCCTCCCATAGCCTTTTATGGAGGTCTTCAAGGAAGGGTTAAGTTGAAAGGCCAGTTTCCTGGAAATACTTTCCAAGCCTAAAAGAATCTTGTTCTTCTTACAAAAAAATCACCCAAGACCTCCTTACTCCAGGCCTGAGCCCGAGTAGTGAAATTATTAATGTTTTCTAACGAGCCCCCAGCGATTTGCCAGTAATCCTCCATCAACTGCTCAAAACCTTCATGTAAAAGCCACTGAGCCAGAAAACGAAACATTTTGCCTTGAGGCATTGAATTGAGGTTGCCGGAGAAATTAAGAAGAAGAGGAACATGATCTGATTTCAGTTTAGGTAGATGATGAACATAGGTCCCTGCAAAAGTCTGAACCCAAGTAGAATTAGCAACTACTCTGTCAAGTCTTCACTTGCAATTACGCCTTTGCCAAGTAAAGGGCTGTCCCATGAAACCCAGGTCATTAAGACCACAATCCAAAAGACAATCGATAAAGGAAGTTGAATCACAAGATAGTCTGGCTTCCCCTCCGCTATCATCAAGGGATAGAATGCAGTTAAAATCTCCTCCTACACACCAGGGAAGATCACTAGAGACAGCAAGCTCACGAAGATTTTGCCACGCTTCCCTCCGAAATCGAGAGTGAGGAGAAGCATACACCACTGTAAGAAGCCAGGGAGGATGGCCCTGGTATTGAACTTGCATATGGACAATCTTCTTAGTGTGGTGTTCAATGGAGATGTTCCAATAAGCCTTCCTCTAGATACACCAAATGTCACTAGAAAAACCCTCACCATGAACAACAAACATACCATCAAAGTTAAATTTTTTGATGATAGAGCAAGCTTTAGGCCCAAAAATATGGGTTTCAAACAAGATTAAAAAGTCAGCATGGTATCTTATAGAAATATCCTTGATTAGAGGAACAAATCCCTTTCCTCCAACGTCGCTATAGTTCTTGAGGATAACATTCATTGGGCAGAGTTGGGCTTGCTTGGGGATATACCCCTCATTGCTTCATTAGCACTTGAGTCTGTTTCCATACCCATACCCACTGATAGATCTCCATTTCCACCAATATCTTGAAGGTGGGAGCTATCAATGGGTGTTTCTTTGCCAGGGTTAAGAGGGTTAGAGGCACTCCCATACCAAAAGCCAGTTTGCTGTAGAGCTAATACACGACCTACATCTTCTTAGGATGAGGGCACAGCGGCCAAAGCTCCTGTTAAAGGAACAGAATCTCCATTATAGTGATCCTTCCACGTCTGATTCGTCATCTGATGCATGAGATAACGTTGTCTAGTCTACCCTAGATCACGAGATTCTAGCGAGAGAAAGGAGGAAATATTGTTGCGTTGATTCATGTTGGTTCTAGAAGGAGTTGTACAAACAACAGGGGTTTTCCCTTTATCTTGGTTAGGGAGATTGGGGGCAACCTGGCGATAGCCGATTTCTTAGAATTATTGGAAGACTTCTTAATGGATTTATGCTGGAAGTTGACATTGGGCTTGGACACAGATCTAATGGGCTTTGTACGGTTCTGTTGACCCTTATTTGAAAGTATTGGGCCTACACTTTTAATAGCATGCTTTATCACCTTGCACTATCACACTATTATCGTGGTTCAGATCCTCATTTAACACCTCACATCGAGATCCTCGGAAAAGAGAAGCAGCTTGTGCTTGATGTTCTCCAAATTTCTGTAGGCCAAGATTAAATCTACGCCGTCCGCTCTTTTTAGCAAGCATCCACGGACCAAACACACCTTCCTTATCGTCAGCGATTCTTTCTCCAATCACCTCATTCCTATGCACTGGGTTTGAATTTACTGGATTTCCCAGATATGGCAGAACAGGTTGCAAATGTGTTGCAGATTCATCATTTTGAATTTCGGTCAGCACTGTCGAGGAGCCGCTGGAGTGGAGTCATCTGCCTGAATCACCACCGTACCGATAACCTCATTCTGTAACGCAGCAGGAACTGCACCTGTACGGGCTTCAAAACTAACACAGCTCTCCACTCTATGACCATACTTTCCACATTCAAAACAGATTAAATGGAGACCTTCATATTGAAGTTTGAAATCTAAGCGAAGAGCAGTGATAGAGGGGATTAGTTCATATCTCAAATCCAAATCTATACAGATTCTAGCAAACTTGCCCCAAGAATGGATTGAAGTGAGCTCATCTACTCGTAGCATGGTGCCTAAGGCCGCACCAACCCTGAAGAGGAAACGCTGGTTGCACAATTTAGTCGGAAGGTCAGGGATCTGGATCCAAACAGCTAGCTTTTGAATCAATTCCTCTACAGGTTGAAAAGAGAGGGCGCCATCTCTGAACTAATAGATAGTGATCGGCAATCAACCATGGTCCGCCAACGAAGGCATGCTTGTAGTCACTTTCTTCTATAAACCGGACTAAGAAGAAATCATTGTTTAGATCCATCACCTTCACATTTCAATTCTTAGCCCATGTGCGCTGGATCCAGCGATCCATTATACGCAGCCCTAAGTGTTTACCCAACACTTAGACAATGAGGATGGACTTCCACAGTCGACACCATTCCTCAAATTCCTCAAGAGAAACTTGAATAGACGGCTTAGGGTTGAAAGTGCAGAGTGCACTATGCATCTCCTCCTTGCAGTTATCTTGGTCTGCATACTCTTCCAAAATAGCCTTGGCAATTTCCTCTGGGTGTAGATGTGGTTTTCTCCCATCCTGCAAAGCCATATCCTTATAAGAGATAGGCCCTTTAGGATTACCACATAAAACCTCGGGTCCTCTCATTTCACTATCATTATCATCGCCTAATGGGTCTTCCGGTTCTACTTCCTCCACTTCAACCACTTTGTCGCCCACCTGTATGAATTTGACCTTCTTTGTGCTGCGGATCATAAGGTCCTCCTCTTCCTTAGAGGTCGAGGCATCGTTCATGCCTTCAGATGGAGCAGCACTCGCACTCGCACTCATTTTTTATGTCCAATCAAAAATAAGTTTCCCTTTTTGTCATATTATTTGTGTAAATTATAATATATTTTACATATTATTTAACCATATGGTTCAATCCATCTATCTAATGACCCATTAGTTGGATTAGCGATGATCCTCTTCCGCATCTAGTTTTATAATTATGAATTTGTCCAGTGACAACACATAGTATTGAATTTCGAGAAGTTACCATCCAACTAGTTTTCATAAATAAATCAATTGTAATCCAATAAAATTTTAACATGCATTTTACTTATATGAAGTGAGAGGAGACTATAAAACATGCGGTATCGCGTTTGGATTAGCATATTTTGTGATCAGAAAAATGTATAATCAAAATGATACACCGAAATTTTGGCTAAATAAAAAATTAAGCAAAAAGTTTTACAATAACGAAGTAGGAAAATGAGATTTATGAATGAGTTTGGGTGTTTGCTATTTCATCATTACCTATATGAAAGGCCAGGCCTGAAAATGAAGAACAACCAGGACCACCAGATAGCCAAAGCATGAGAGGGTCTTTCTCAGGATTGTTCTCTGACTTAATAAAATAATAAAAAACCTGCATGTCATCATCTGTTTCCCCTAACCCCACATACCTGTGAAATAATACACACGTTGGAAAATATAATTAAAATAACAAAAATAATACGAAAATAGAATAAACAGCTAAATCTGAATAATAGAATCATTGCTCACAAGTATATATAAAATAAGAGATTAAAACAAAAATTAGAATAACTTATGACTTTACTCTCAAGACATGCTAAGCATTGGATTGAAGAATACGTTGTTATCATGACTCAATTACTGAGTACAATTGGTTTTCGTGGCTAGTACTTCCCAGACTATAACATTTTATTTGAATTACTCAGGAAAAATACTATAGCTCATGATATTAAAATATAAGATCAATTATAATCACCTCATGGGATTAGTTAAATTACATTAATTCCTTTTAGATTATAAACTTACACAAAACAATCTTATAATATTAATTTTGGTTAAAATAATTTCTAAAATTCCCAAATTATCCTTCATAAAAATACCCTAACACACATTTTCATTCTCCTTTTTCTTGTACTCGCCAGTCCGAACCTAGCACCCATCTTCATCTCCCCCATCTTCACAGTTGCTTGTCAAACTCCACCTTTAATCCATGGCACCAAACCCAGCCTCCCTTCACCATGTCACTCACTCTCCTCATCTTAGTTGTTTGTAATTTTTATTAGCTTAATTTTTATTATGTTTTTGTCTTAGAGTATATTTGTAAATTTGAATTTTGAAGGGGAAGAGAGGGGGAGAACTTGTAGTGTAAAATTATATCATAAGTCCTTTCCTCCCTTCTCTTTCCTTTCAAAATCCAAACTCATGAACATACCCTTAGAGTCCATTGTGCCAAAGATTCTTGCGGCAATATCATTTGGAGGGAGTGATAAATGCATTGGATTGATCATGAGTACAAATATGATGGTTGTTAAAAATAATACCTAGGTAATGATTAATTGTCTGAACAACATAAAAAGCTTCTTGGTCGTGCTAGGGATTTCGCTCGTTAGTGCAACATGGCTCTTGAAAATGTCAGGGAGATGTGGACTGAGGTTCCAAAGACTGGGAAAGGAGATTAAAAGGCTCGGCCAGTCAACAAGGATGGTTTCTTACTTCGTAAGTTTTGATTTGATTTGGTTGATTTTGATTGTTGGTTTATTAAAAAAACAAAGGTGAACACACAATTTAATCCATTGTGAAAAGAAATTAACCTTGTGGTTTTCAAGATCAGAAGTGATGGATATGTTAATCTCTTTATTAGACCTCCACTAGTGCACTCATATGCGAGCTAAAACAAGGACATGTCAATAAATATTGGTTGCAAGCAAAATGATATCATTTTGAAATAAAGTGGCTATGGTCAATTTTATTTGGCCATTATCACTCCTTATTTATTATTTTCATTCGTAACTTTCACAAGATACACTTGATAAAAAAAATTATATTATAGTCAGCTAATTTTTGTTTTTAAAATTAAATTAAATTTTCTACAGTAGAATCTTAATTGTTTATCACCACTCTTTATTTATTGTTTTTATTTGTAACATTTTTAAATGATTTAATTAAAAATCTATTTTATATTTATAATGTGTTGTTAATACGATATTTTAAATTTACGTTTACCAATTGTAATAACAAACATTAAACATAAAAAAATAGTAATATATAATTCAGCAACATTTTTTCCAAATTAGTTTTCTGTAATTACGTAAGCTTTTAAACATTATTCATTTTTAAATCAATTACTTTTATATAAACTAATATACTATTATGTTTTATATGATGTCATTTTTTTAATTGCCAAACAATCTATTTACCACTAGAACTTTAATTTTGAAAATGCTGCCTAATTTAATTTCAGTTCTATAAGTAGAAATGTGGCTTTAATTTTTTTTTTCCTATTGTGTGTTTTTAAAGAATATAAAATTATTTTGATGATGAATTAATATTTGTGTTTAACTCTTAGATAATTCAATATCTACTCTTTTCTATGGTTAAGCTCATATTTACTTTTAATATTAATTATTACAATTATTAAATAAAAAATTAAATATCAAAGTAGCAATTTACAAATATAAAATAAGTTTTAATTTAATACATTCAAAAATGTCAAAAATAAAAACAATTAAGTTTTGAAAATATAATTTTAGGTAAATATAAAATAAATTTTCCATCAAGGGTATTTCAAAAAAGTTACAGGTGAAAGCAATAAATTAGAAGTAGTAATAGATAAATAGACATAAATTGATAAATCCATTAATTTGTATTGAGGGAGAATATTAAAATTAACTTTTTAATTGACAATTATGCTATGCTATAGTAATTAGTTCATTAAATTAATGTGATTTCTAAATAAATTGATATCTCATTTATTAGTTATTTACATTAGTCAAATTCTAGAGATCATTTGATCATTAATAGGATTGTCAGTAATTTATTACTAATAGCCACCAATAAGTTTAATATTTGGTCAATGATAATTAATTTTCAATTTTAATAATACCTTACACTAGTTCCTTCTTCACCATTGTTATTATCTTTTAATTTCAATTGCTATTATTTCACTTTTCAAATCCTGAATTTCTCAACTATGTATTGAAGTCTCCTTGAGAGATGATTGAGATATGCCTTTTACTATATTTTTTTATACAACTTAATATTAAAATAAATTTTTAATTTGAAAAGGTGGGCGACAACTATGGTCCGTTCACCCCTCATGGCTGAAATGCTCAAAGTTATATGGGAGTAGGCTGTGACCATCTAGGACTTACAACGGGACGTCGATACCATGACGGCGATCGAGAAAGATCGGAGGAAGCGAGAAGAGGAGTGCTAGGACAAAGAAAGGCGAAGGAGAGAAGAAAGATTGGCCCGGGAACTTCGCCAAAAATAGGTGGAGGAAGCTCGTTGGCAGTACGAGTGTAAAAGGCGTGAGTCCAGCAAAAGTGGCTATGTTGACGCACCCTGAAAGCCATCACGGAGTCCGGTTTGAAGAAACCCTGGGCGACGTAGGGAAAAACGAAACAGGCACACAAGGTTCGAACTTACGATCCCAGTAACGAAACCGAGAGCTAAACGGCAGCAGCAACAACTAGGAGAAATAAAAGGGAAAGGTTGTTGTCTGTGATGAAGAGGACAATTTCTCGCTCTTCTATTGCATCTTCAGTCTAAGACTCCCTCAGGATTTCAAGCTTCCTACCGAAATCGAAGGGTAGGACGCAACATTGGTCCCGCAAGACCATTTTGACATATTCAATTAGAGATGTCAAAACGGGTTGAATCCGTCAGGTTGGTCTACCAAACTCGTCATTTTTAGCGGGCTGGGTTGAAGTTTTGAATCCACTACAAAATTCCAACCCACCAATCCACCACGCCTAACCATGGGTTTTTGGCGAGTTAAGCGGAGCTTGGCCATGGCCAAATCCTTTTTTTTAAAGAAAAAATTTATAATTTATGGATAAAAAAAAGTAAGAAACATGTACCTTAAAAAAGAAAAAAAGTAAAAAATATGTATAGTTATAAATACACTAATATTATATAGTTAACATTATTGACTCAAAATTAAAACTTAAAATAAAAGTATTATAACTCACAAATAACACTATTAACAATAATATTTTTTAGTCTAAATTAATATATAGTTGTTATGGATATTAAAAAATTAAGTACACATAAATAAAAAAATCTCAATATTCAATTCAAGAATGTACCTACTTAGAGCTTCGGACGCAGTAAAGTGCCGCAGTTTCCCCATTACCTATGGAAAACGGCCCTCAGGCAGTTTAACAATTTACCCTTGAGATCCATCGATCGATTTTCCAAGTTGGCCTCCAAATTCGTGGCCCACTCTACCACTAGACGCTTCAAGCCTAAGTCTGTATTGAGTCTACTGGGTTTTTTTTTTTTCAGCAGCCAAATAAACCCTTTCGAGACTACTTAGAGCGCTTCAACAAGGAGACCCTACTATATCACTGAGGGACTATATTTTTAGTTCTCAGTCTATAATTTATTGTTATAGTATAACAGCACATATATATCTCATAAAAGAGTGCACACCAACAAAACAATCAGCTGCTATAAGAAAAGAAAAGAAGTTCACCGATTAAAACTCAACAGTAATTGAAAAACAAAAAGCAGCTATGAATGGAAGTGGCATCGATGCTGACCCGGTTTCCAGTGAAAAGGGAAGTGGCCCTTCAAAGCCAGGAAGCAGTTCCACCTTTGCTCGAGTGGCTTCAACATGAGAAGATGATATCTGCAAGAAAAGTGCTAAAGCAAGAAGAATATGACAATAGCAACGAGAACTAGTAACCTTATTCATTCTCTGCGTCTATTGTGTTGTTATGTGAACTTGATTGCTATTGTTGGGCAAATGATTCATTCCTATTTCATCCTCTATATACGTCGGCAGCGGGCAGGTAGAAGGAAGTCCCGAACCGCCTATTAAATGCAGTTCGTACAAATGCTAGCTGGGTGCCTTTTTCTCAATCAAATATCTCAATTTTTTTACAGTCTTTGACTTTTTTTTTTTCCTCACTATTCTTCTCTCCGCCTTGGCACCGTAACCCCATCCTCCTGCACCTTTTATAGGAGCTCCTCCTCCTCGACTTGTCTCAATAATGCCTCATGCCTTGCCTCTATTATTTTTTTCAGACTCATTTTCATCTGCATGCATTAATTTCATTTAGATATTTGATCAGAGGCATGTCATTGAATTGTAGAGTCCGTAAGTTTTTCTTCTCAGTAAAGTTGTTGCCAGCTCCTGCTCTTCTAATTCGGATAATAGCTGGATTAGGAGAAAAATTTTTAGATATTTTAAAAATAAGAAAAAATATTTATTCTAATTTATTTATTAATTGACATATAAATTTTTTAGACTAATATTATCTTTTATATTTTTTATATTTTTAATATAATAATTAATTTATTAATTCATAGATAAAATTTCTAATAGATTATAATTATTGGATTAGTAAGTTGGTTTTTCTTAGATATTTTGGTCTACCATAGTTATTAATTAATTATTATGATAGTTTTAGTCCCATGCCTCGTGTTCCTCGTGTCCAATGAGATATATATATATATATGTTTCAACGCTACATTGTTTCAAACAGGTTCATAATATCAAATCATTCAGTTTCATTGCTTTTGCACTCGCGTGAAAATACTTCTCAGACACACCTGCGTGTTTCTTCTCCTCCAACGCATACAGGTCGTTCAGCAGAAGCCAGCTCCTGCTCTCGCCGGGCGTCAACTCCCTGTGCCTTGGCTAGATTCCGCCGCAAGCGACTTCTGGTGGCAGAGGCGGCCTCTGAATCCCCCACAGCCGAAGTCTGACTTGCAGAGATTCCTGATGCAGATGAGATGGCTACACAGTTAATGTCCTGTCCTTGCACAGCTAAATCTGCCACAAGGCGGAATAATTTAAATCATATTTAAATAAATCACCTCATACTGACATATATAAATATATCACCAACAAAAGCTCAATACTTAAATTATTTTTCCTCTAGGCTGTAAAGGAAGAAATTTGTGAAAATAGCAAAGCTATTTTAGGGAAAAGGAAAACATAATGGATGGAGAAAACTTCCTCTTCGGTAGGAACAATCGGTTCCTTATGGCAAAGACAAATGAGCTTGTGTTACCTCTTATTAATGGATGGTTTACGGTAAATAAACTCAACTGTAAATTGAGTTTCTATGCTATTCATTTTCATCATGATATCGATTTGAGAATTTGAGAGCCATTTCTTATATAAATAAAGAAAAGTGTGTTTTCCTTTTCATTAAAAAAGAGTTTTATTGTTCTTTCCTTTCTGAAAAAGTTAGTCGATTCTTTCTATATTTTATGAAAATATCTATTTTCTTAATTCTATATTTTAGCTATGTCAGTTGCTGATACCGAGGTGAAAAAAATACCAACGATGACACTTCTATTGTTAGGCTACTAGGTGTATTATATTTGGGTTGTGCAAGACATTTAATTATGCCCCATATGTATCCATTCATCACATATGACATTACACCCCTGTGACCTAGGCAACTCATGGTCAAATTTTTCTCAAATAGAGGGGACTAACGTGGAGCACATAATAGGATTATTATTTTATTGGTTTCTTGTTTCATCTCTTAGTTGTTGTTAGTAGTTTAGAGTTGAATGTACGTAGCATCCATAGACTCTCTAATAAATAACATCTCGTTTCCACCACTCATATGACATATCCATACTTCATTTCTCTTCCTCTTCTTCTCCCTCACAAACCACTTTCTAAACTTTGTGCCAGAATTAACTATTGCGCCTATACACTATTCTCCTCCCGGAGCAGCAAATGTTTTTTAGAAGACAATTTTCCAGAAGAATATGGAGGATATCTTATTAAGATAAAGAGTAATAACATTTCAGATATTAGTACATATGATGATTTGCCATTGCCGGTGATGACTCAGTAAATAGAATGTTTGTACATTGTTTATATTCAAACAAATTATAGAGAAAGATGCATGTCATGTGTCACCAAGATTGGGCCATCTTAACTGCAGAGTTACAAAGGCATATTAGATGGCCATCTAGTGAACATGGCGAAGCCTTCATCAGGCTAGTCCTGAGCAATTATATGCCCTCCACCTTACAATTAAACAGGAAAGGACAAAAATTTGACCATCCCCTAAACAAAAAGACAACAAATCATTCACCAAACTTTGATTTTTTTTCCCCCTTTTTAAAAGAGCACATATAAGTTATAATAGTAAGTTTACCTTAACAGTTGCAAATGTCATTTGATTTGAGTAAGTCCCCGTGTATCTTATTGAAAGACAAATTATTCACATAGCTAGATTTAAGCATGGTGTCTTAAGGAGCTTTTTTGTAGAAAATACATAAAAAATATTAAGAAAAAGATGATGGATAATTAATGTCGATTCTAGTGAATGGGAAATAAAAATAAAATGTATCTACTATTCTAACATTATATTAATTTCAGATTAATTTTACAATAATCTAGGGTTCACAGTGATACTTTTAATTCTCCTTTGGGTCACTTTTGCCAACGAAGTTGTTTTGATGGTCGTTCATTTAGCTTAAAGTAGTGGGCAGTATAAGAGATCACTTTGGGGCTCTGTTTTGTGCATAATCCAATCAAGGAAAAAGACACTTGCAAATGTGGGACTTAGAGGATGGGGATTAATGTAATTGGGGATCATAGGCAGGCCTAGATGTGTCCGTAAATAAGGGGAAATTGGAAGTAAAAGGGACTTCATTTAGAAATTTAAGTAGACTGGAGCTAATGTAATTTTAGCAAGTCACTTTTGTTTCAGAAATGTGCAAGAGGAATACTGGCAACAATAGGAAGAAGCAAACTCATGATCATGGTTAAAACTATATAAATGACTTTTTTCCTTTCTTTCCCCCTCTAAATCAAACTCGAAAGCAAAGCCAATTTTTATCTTATCCCACTGATATTCGTCAACAGGCTACATAACAGGGTACTTAATTACTTGAAGGGTTCTCCTGGAAAGGGTCTCTTTTTCCCTTCCTAGTCTTGTATGAAACCCAATAGTCATATTGTAAGGTAACAACTATCAGCAAATTCAGCTCATACCTATCTCCACAAAGGTCCACTTAGGTGATATATTCACCAAACCATTGAAATTGAATCCTTCACCCTCTGGATCAATCCTCTCTCTCCAACCTAGGAATGCTTGACGTACATTATACGCAATTAACTAATTTATCCATACATGTAGTTTTAAGAGTGATATTATTTCGACAATCAAAAATAAATTTTTTATTGGGACAACCACTTTATAATCATTGGATATAATAAATAAGTGAGGTAAATGAAATACTACTATTACATCCAATGATGATCAAATATGTGTCCTAATAAAATGTCCATTTTTAGATGTTGAAATAATATTTTTATAATTTTAATTATGTGTAATATTGTGAATATAAAATGTTAGTTTGTTTGCGGGCTATAACAACCTCAATTCGTTATTAGCAATTAAGAGCTAAATGCAGCATCTATAACTATATTGGATCTACTATGATGAATAGTGTTTTAGAAATGGTCCGGATTATCACTATGAGCCAGAAGGATTTCTAAGCAATCCGCCTTACCTGTATATCTCACTAAAGTGAACTGTATCTCTCTTCGTTTTAATTTTTGCCAACCCCTATTTTTTCATTCTTCTCTATATTTATATGTCTCTCCTCTTCTCTTTCTTCTCTCCTTCTTCCTCTCTTCTTCCCACGATCTTCTTTTCCGTGCTCTATCATGCAAACTCACCTACTCCCATTTTGGCCCATACCTTTGCCCGTGTGACTGTCCCATCGAGTTTATGGGTTGTCTCATCGCCAGTCTTCCTTTCATTTCAATCATTCTTTTTTATAGTAATCCGCCTAGGCTTTCCCACCTGAGTATCACCATTTCGTCACTTGTACGCTTGCCTTTCGTTCTTCTTTCACTTGAAGTATTTATTCAAATCATCTTGCTTAATGTTCACGCATCTTTAACATTCCGCTTGGCCATTCAGGCACACTAATTTGCAAGTTTACCTCCAAAACAAATAGTTAGTCTATGTTATATCATTCATATCTCATATCCATACTTCATTTCTCTCATGCCCTAGTTTCAAAACTTCTTATCAGTTTTAACTCTTGAACCTATTCTCTATTCTTCTCCTAGAGTAGCAATTGTGCGACACAATTTTCCAAAAGAATATGAAGGATATGTGACTAAGAGAAAAAGGAATAACATTTTAGATACTAGTCCAAATAATGATTTGCCATTTCCATGCCCACATAGTAAACAGAGTGTATGCACATTATTTAAACTAAATATAGTCGAATGGGCATCTCATCATGTGTTACAAAGGTTTGTGCCATCTTAGCTGCTGAGTTATAAAGGCACATTAGACAGCCACCTAGTGAACATGGCTAAACCTTCATCAGGCCTGGACTCAGTAGCTGTATGTCCTGCACCCTGCAATTAAATGGAAAAAAGAAACAAATTTGGACAATACCCCAGACAAAAAGATAGGCAAATGATCTTTCACCAAACTTTAAATTTAGAAGAAGTAAAAAAAGAAGAAGAGAGAACACGTGTGAATTGAAAATTGGCATGTTTTCTTACCTTAATAGTTGCAAATGTCATTTGATTGGAGTAAGTCCTCGTATATCTGCTTGAAAGGCAGGTTGTTCATAAAAATTTGAACATGCTCTCTCAGCGAAAATAGTACTAATAAATTCGGATTTTATCAATACTTTTAGTGTGTGGTAAATAAGAAAAAGGTGCACATACTATTCTAATATTATATTAATTTGATGCCTTGTATACTCAGCCGTACTTAATTTCAGTAGTCCCAAGTGAACATTTATCATATCAAAGATAGAAGTTTAAAGCTTACCCTGCTACTTGGCCATTTACAAGCCACGGCCTCCAATCATTTACAATGGAGTAGTTTAGAGCTCTTATCCATGCTTGAGTCGAACTGAAAGGAACGTCTGCGTCATGATCCCCACTGTCAAGATAGCAACGCTTGCCATATGATTACAGGTGGTCACTAATGAACCCAAGAAAGCTAAAAGAAAGACGGTGAACATATATGCAAGAGAAATAGAACTGATTTAGAATATGAAGATCTTCACCTGTATATCAATGAGGGGTAGCCTTTAGCACTGAGATTTACATGAATATCAAAGCTGCTAGAGATTTCAAATTCAAAATCAACATCGTTACACGCTTGCCATTCCCCTACTCCCTGAACATTGAGCTGAGTACATTAATATGTATGGCATGTCCATTCATTGCTAAGGCTTCTCTAGTCTATGTTGACACAATTTTAAAGTAGCCATTTGTAATTGGACATAAATTTAAGTATTTGTCAATGATGTAGCACTACTGATAAGCCGTCTCTTCTGAGTGTTTAAACTATTAGGTAGAGGTAGAGGTAAGTAAATGGTTTTATGCTCTAGAACATTCCTCGTGCAGTAATTTTATTTGGGTTTAAAACTTGAATAATTTAAAAGAATGAGAAATAATAAGAATCAAATGCTAGATTTTTGGGTCATAGAATCTTAGATGTAGTATCATGAACTATCTCTCTAAAAGTTTATGTTATTGGATAAAGATACATACATAAAACGGTTTAATGCTCTAACATTTACTAAATATTATGATAATGGAGATTAACTATATTAAACCTCTCTAACATGCAATGCCTTGCGAACACTCTCATCGTTGGCCCATTCATTGCTGAGGAAATGAACATAAACCTACAATAATGAAAATGAGAAAAATCAAATTTGAAACACTACCATGGACAAAATAATGAGTGTGAACCAATACGAGATATGCAAAAAGTACTCGCCTGTTGGCAGCCTGTATCCGGCGGTCTGTCTGTTAGATGAGAAGGGGCCTTCAGCTTTTGTGCCAGAGATCTCCTACGCCTCGCATCATTTAGATTTAACATATATTCTCCGCAATAGGGTTCCAAAATATTATTCAGATCAATTCTTGAAAGGCACTGAAGATAAGAAATGATAGTTTGCCAATATGGTGAGCAAAACAAGAGTTGAAGTGAATATCATCATAGAATTGATATGGTCATTACTTGCCTCATAATAGTAGTCCATGTCTCTTAAACACAATTCATTTTTGGGATCTAAATTGATGAACTCTCCTTTACAATTTCTCCGCAGCGACTGTCCATAAAAAATGTACAATTAAGAATCATTGGAGTTTCTTTTTAACATTTATGGCTAATATGACTCAATTAAAATGTAAACGATATTCAAATATTTAAAGGGAAATTCATGTACGAAAATATTTGCAATCTGTACCAACTTTTTAAGGAAATACTATGCATTTAGCATTACTAGATAGGAATGATATTCAATACTTAAGAATATTATTACTAAGTAAAGTTCATCAGAAATAAGTCCCGTCCCATGAACATATGGGATTCGATCATTTTCCTCTCTTCTTGTCGTCACGGGGTTTCCGAGAAGATATCCCTGTAAAAATTAAGACAAATTTAGGCTTCAAAGTTCATATAGCAGGAGCTATATATTGTTAAAACTATACTACTAAAAAAGTGAGACCTTGCTTAAATGTTTGGCAGTTTTGAATATTGGATTTGGGAATCACAATGTAACATATTATTATTATGATAGTAGTGAAAATATTGTCAGAGGAAATGAGAACAAACCTGAAGATTTATCCAGGGTTGGAGACCTTTTTCATTTCCTGTGAATTGAGGAAAGTGCATATTTAATCACGACTACGTGAGTTAAAACTTTTTATATGTTAGTTACATATGACTTGGTTGGTCATGCTCTCCAAGGAGTGCTCATGATTATGAAAAGCATAAGTCATTTTTCCTATTTGGTAAACAGAAAAGTTAAGGTGTGTTTACTGTTGACTTAAAAGTCATGGGCTTTTGAGACCATCTTATAAGATACTCTTTAAAATTGACTTATACTCTCCAAAACTTAAAAGACTAATATATTTTTAATATAATTAACGATAATAAAAGAAGAAATTATCTTCGTTAATATTTATATTCATTATAGTTATTTTATATTCTAAAAGCAATTTTATACAAATTTATTAAATGCTATTATGGTGACTTCTCCTTATTAAGAGCAATTTTTATATTATTTTACCAAATAATATTATTATAGCTTTTGAGAGTAGGTTTATATAGCCCAAAGAGTTCATCAACGGCTCCCAAAAAGTCATATCAATACCAAATCTCAAGTCATGAAGTGATCTCATTTTAACATTTCTATAGGAAGATATATCTCCTAAAATCTTTAGGAGGCATGTCAAACAGAATCAAATTTTTACATTATTTATTTACGGTAAACCTTACTCAAAGAAATTTGTATAAATTTTCTTTACTGTTTGGGCATGAATGAGATGAAACCATTATCTATCAAATTTAAGAGCGAAGAAAGACAAAGGCACAACCTAGTTGTAGATTGTATGATCTAAAATATTATTTAGACATGTGATCCATGGACCATATCAAGAGAGAGTAGTTTATTATAAGAGTAATATGAATAAATTTGAGTTATAGAACCATAAATTAATTGTTAAGATTAAAAATTAATTAATGATCACATGCATCGTTTAAAAAAGTTATATTATTTTATGTTTTAATCTTGATTATACATATAAGATTCAATGATCAAGATTTATTCCTTTTGCTCCTACAATTAATCACGTACTCCTCTTACTTAATCCTCCTCTCCGTTTGATCCATTATGACATTTATACAACTAGGAACATATGAGTTAAATTATAAGCGTATTGAACGATTAACTTATTGTGTAAGGACTCAAATTTTGCAAACATGAGTGGTAAGAATTGGTATTTAAAATTAATTTCTACTTCTTTTATTTTATTTTCATTCCCCTAAGTTTTCAAGAGGAGGGAAAAGGGAAGAAAGGAATATAACCGAATAACTAAGTAATTGATTTGGGTATAATGAGAAAAAAAGATGGCTAAACACATCTAATCTTGATTTAGGAATCTTGTTTTGCTAACTTCTACAAACAAAAGTAGAATATAGATGATTAGTAAGTATATTGGCGGAGATGATCAAATTAAAATGATTAAGAAACAATTTTGGTGTCATTATTATTAGTATAAATTATATAAAAAAAATTATACTTTACCTTCTTAAATTATAGGTCATGTGTATTTTAGCACATAAACTTTAAAAATGTACAAATCAACTTCTAAACTTTCACAAATATACATTTTAACTAAAGTAAGTGTATTTTATATCCTAAATTTGGAACATGTGTAAATTGACTCTTTGAACTTATCTAAATGTGAATTTGATACCCTAAAATTTCTTAAATGTTTTATATTTTTATTAACAATTGATGGAAAAAATTAATAAAATGGTCAAGTTTTTCATTCAAGAAAGCTCAAGAGGTCAAACTACATATTTTTAATACTAGAGATTTAAAGTGCATATGACCTATAATACATTGGGATAAATTGCAGTTTTCCCTCAATATAAAGGTTATTAACTATTATTTTGTAATCAATTCATCATCATACACATCGAGCTATTTAAAATATATTACCGTTTGAGATTTCTTGAACAATAGCAGGGGCAGGAATGCCAGAGTAAGAATCACCTCCAAAGTAAAATTTATTTGAAATAAATTCCGGATGGTCAACAAGCCACTACAAAAATTAAGACATAAATATGACAGAGTTTAATATCAAATCCAATTTATCAAAAGGAAAAAATATATGTCAAATGATCAATGTTATATAGTTTCTTTTCGTTCTCGCTGTAGTGAGGAGGTTGAATCGGCCAAAGTAAACTATGAACAGGGGAAAATAAAAATGAAAATCTCAAGACAAAATAAGAGGACAATGACATGAAGATAAGCATAGTGACTTTACCCTTCTAAGAAATTGATGGACATGGTGAACTAACTTCCAGTCACTTCGATAGGGTGCGGCATTTTTTGCATAAGAGAAGCCAGTTCCAAAAGGCAAATCTGCAAAAATAATGCTAGATACCTGTCGAAAGGCCATCAACATTATTAGAGGCATATCACCCTCCCAAGACAAAATAATAAGAAAGAATCACGTAACATTTTAAACATAAAAAGTAATTTCTATCAATTTAACTTCTACTTCAAACAATTATTTTAAATATGAAGTTTAATTTATAAATCGTATCAATTTAAATCATTACAATCAAATCAATTTCTAAATTTAATTTTACCAAAAAATTCCTAAATTTAATTATTTAGAGCCTTACCAAAAATAATTTGCAGTACTATTTATACTATTATCTCAACACTAACTAGTTCACACATATTACAAACCCACATGCTTAAATAAATAGTAATCAGTATTACAAATTTTTTTACAAAGCTCAAGAAATTAAATCAACAACTCTTGAGGATGCCATGTATTACCTTTGTCCATGACTGTGGCCTCAAGACCAAATTAGGCAAGCTCCCGTTGTAATCCTCAGTATTAAATGCAATCGGACCTGAAGCACGCAGTTGGTAACAAAAGTCATTCCATAAATGTTGCTGAATGGATCATTCCCAGTAGGATCAATTCCAGTGAAAAACTAAGTCACAATCCATGATTTGCTATCTTGACCATCTATTGCACTAGCTGCCATTATATATAGTGAGCGTGTTTATGCATTGTCCTTAAAAAAAAAAAAAAAAAAAAAAATATGTGGAAGTAGTCAAATGGATTTTCAGGAATGTAGGTTTTAAGTCTTGGTTTATGGGAAGGGCAACACTGTTTGATATTATCCATAGGATACTTACAAGATTCAAATTATGGAGGTGAATTGGACAAGAGTCGTGGGGAGTTTGACTTCGGTAAAAGTTGAAAAGGATTTCTTGTTAAATGGCTTGGTCAGCGACCTTAGGGCCTGTTTGCTTTGCATTTTTCAGTTTCCAGTTTTCCAGATTTGTAAAGGATAAAGCTAAAAAGCGAAAAACTGAAATTTCAGTTTTCAGTTTTTTCAGTTTTTCCTTCACAAAACAGAAAACAGAAAACAGAAAACTGAAAACTGAAAACAGGCAAAACAAACAAACCCTTAGAGTTCTTCAGGATGGAAAAACTATTTGCAGCTCACAAACTTTAATTTGTTGGAGCATCTTGTGCCCCCAAAGTTGTAATTTTATTTTGTGTTTTGCTAACGATTTATGACACCCCTAAGAAATCAAGAAGAAAATAAAGTTTTGATTCAAAAACCATTGTGGTCTTTGGTTGAAGGAAAGAATGTTCAATTTTCATTTTTTATTTTCAGGTTGTTTACTTTTTTTTCTAATATTTTATGGAAAAAAATAATGAAAACTAAGCATCTGTTTGATTTTATTTTTAATTTTTATTTTTAATTTATAAATTTTATGAGGGAATATTGAAAATTTTGAAGACCACAAAATTTAGTTTTTAATTTTTATTTCTAGTTTTCAATTTTTTATTGACAAAATTCTTAAAACTAAAAAGCTAAAAATGAAACTTGAAAACTGAAAAATGAACCAAATAGACCTTAAAAGTCCAATTTTCAATTTTAATTTTCATTATTTCCTTTACAAAATTCTGAAAATAGAAAATAAACTAAAAACAAAAAATAGAAAGTGAAAATTGTTTAACAGAAACCAAATTTACCTTCAGATTTTTAAGATTTTAATGCATTGAAAGCATTTGAAACTTCAAAACATTCTACTCTTAATTTCTTAACAAGTGTTAACTGTTACGACACTCTTTAGCAAAAACTAATTTTGTTTTTGTATATTCATGTACTTAGAATCATGTGTTAATTAGGGAACTGAACATCACGCAATTCAAATTACCACAATGAGTTAGACATGATGACTTTCTAATGTACCAGTTTTTTCAAAATAACAATTATTCTTGGATGAAACGAGTAAAAATTGTGTAGTAAAGAATCTATAATTCATAATTTATTCATAATATTAATATTTCAGACTCCTCTCCTATGAGGAAAAGTTTTTCAAGTGCCGCAACAAAAATAATTTAAGACCTACAGTTTTTAAGAAATCAATTATTAATTATTTTTTAAAAAAATAAAAATATAATTATAATATATTATTAGAACATCATTGACAATCATCAGTATTGATAGCAAGATTGTGCTATAAAAATTAAATGTATTTAAAATTTATCGGTATTTAATTAGATCTATAATACTACTAATATTCAACAATCCTTTGGGTTTTCTAGGTGTAGTTCCATAGTAATTTACAGTCACAAATTTCATAACTTGAATAATTAATATTTTTTAAAAAATTATAATCATAATTATCACATCTGATTAGTTTATTATCATTAATTTATATAATTTTAATATTTATAATAATAATTTTTAATATCTAGACAATTTATGTTAAAATCTACATGGCAAAAATTTTTGTACATTATTTTGATAACCTTATCTATTGGAGTTATTTAAAATAATTAGTGATAAATAAAATAACTAATCAAAAGTAATTTTAAATTATATAGTTTATTTTCAAAATATAAATATTTGAAAAAATTTTAAATTAGATAAGTTATGTTACTTTACTTATATTGTCCTAATAATTAATTAATTAATATATAATATTGATTAATTACTATATAATTTTTGTACCTATTATAAAATGATAACACACACACACACACACACACACACACACATATATATATATGGTAATATAATCCATTATATTTAAATCAATATATTCATTAATTTATAATATTTTTTATAAACTAGAAATTCAACAATAATATATTAAAATGATGTAAATAACTCATTATATAAGAAAAGTCTTCAGTATGATTGTTTATCAATTTTATCTTATAACTCTTTTACTATCTTTATTAGTTATTTTTGTTTTAGATTTTTTCATTTTAGATTTTTTTTTAGTATTATATTTATGGTCTCATTGTTAGTTATCACTTTTACATAATGACATTTATAAAAATCAAAAGAGAATTTTAAAAATAATTATAAAGATAAAAACCAAATTTTTAATATTCATAAAAGTTAAATACATATTTTAATATATTTATATAGGACTTAAATTCAAAATGACAAACCAAGCATTTATAAAATTATAATTTCCTTATTCAATATAAAATTGAGCCTTATTTATCAAGCTAACACGATTTAAGTTTTTTCAAATTATGCTTTAAAAATGATAAATTCATGTGCTAAAGTTATTGAAAATGATTTTTTTATTTTGAAAGATTAATATATAAATAGAATTTATCTAAACTTTCACATACATTTCCTAAACAATGAATTCATTGAAGGTATAAAGGAAATTATTGAATGAATTTATTGAAGGTGTAATGAAAATTATTGAGTTAGTGTCTGGAAATTAGTTAAAAAAACTCTTTGTTACATTATTGGTGACAAACAAAATGAACATGTCACAATTTGTATGGGAGAATGTTTAGAAACTTTAAAAAGATGAAATCTTACATGACCAGAGAAATACATTAAGAAATTAATGTAGGTTTTAAATTGTAATTTAAATTTTTTATCAATGATTTTAATATTATATTTCTCAATTTTAAAGACAAATATTGCATTTTTTAAAATAAGTTGAGAGTTTCATACTCTCATAAAAAAAACTTTTGTTTTTTAGATATCTTTCTATCCCAAGTTCATAACTAAAGAATTTATCTTTAATTGAAATTGAAAAGTTATTTAATTCAAATGGAAGATCTTTGAAAGAGTTGAAGTCCATATCATCCCTATATGATTCTACACTTAATTAATTTCAAAGTCATTTCTTAACTGAATAGTTAGAATATGACAGAGAGCAATTATCTGATGATCTTAAAGGGTATTTATCTTCAATGAATGAAATCTAGAGAATAATTTATGATAATATAATGGACTCAATAACAACTGAAAAATAAAATTATTTTATATATAGTTATAGAGGAACCTGAAAAATATTCATTTGGAGGATATTTACTAAAATGATTCAGAAAACATGAGGTATAATTGACATAATGTAAATTAAATTTACTCATTATTTTTTATTAATTAGAAAGTATATTTTATAAATTAAATATTGTAATTTACTGAAAATATGTAAATAGCTAGCTAGGATGATTTAAAAATACTATCAAAGTAGATACCTACAAGGATTACTTGAAAAAAAGAATGAGAATGAGAACACATTTATGAGTCACCGTTTGTTAAATGTGATGGGGATAATGAATGTAGTCTCTGCCTTATAGAGATTTGGCAATTTCCTATTTATGCAAATTATATATATTTATATAAAAGAAAATCTTAGCACACATTCATTTTTTTTAATTATCTTTGTTGACTTTACATCATATATGTATTTTTATTTTTTATTTGAATTATATTGCATTAATAATATTTATCACTTTCTTTTAAAATATTTGTCAATTTTGGACAAATACAAATATTAAAAAAGATAATAAATAGCATTGGTAATTGAATAAAATATAAAAAAATGTACTAATATATCCCTATATATTAATTAATATAGCACACTAGTATTAAATGGAATGGTTTGAAAATGTGAAATTAATTGGGATAGTATTTGAAGGAAAAAGTAATGCTTTATTGAAATGTGAAATTAATGGATATTTTGAAATATGAAATTTTCTGAAAGTGAACAGATATTCTAAAAGGGAATGAGTATTATACATATTTATGTTTCGAATATCAAAATACTTTTCAAATTGTTTTGAATTATCTTAATAAATCCATAAATTTCCCGTACGAATTCAAATCCTCATAAGAAATAGAGAATAGAGATCCATGATAGAAATGAGGATGAAAACAGAGGACAAATTGAATTTTTTTAATTCATTTTTGGTTAATTTTTGAGTTTTTGTGTCCTTGGTGGAGGTGATGAGATAATGATGAGAAAGATGGCGATGGAAATGATAATCAAATAGAAATAAAGAAATTTATCATGGGCATAAAAATCATTTTATATATTTTTAAAAAAAGATTAAAAAATATGTATAATTTGTGATCTCTAATTACAAGGGAATTGTGAGTGTCATTTTCAAAACAAAGAGAGAGTAAATGTAATATCAACTAATTTCAAAAGAGGTAATTGTAATTACTATTTTTTTTAATAAATATTTTAGTTGCCTTTTCGTGGTGGTGTCTTTTGGGTATGCTGTCACGAGGACTAAAAAATAATGGGAAACAACTCATTTATGTTATAAATTTCCATTAGCCTTAACATGGATTGATGTTAGGTCTTAAGTGAGATTTTAAATAATTAAAATAAATTTTACCTTAGATGTATAATTTTTTTATAATTTAAGTGCACTAAATGTATAATAATTGTATACATACTTTTGTATATATAAGCGTACAAAGTTTTAAAGTGTATCAAATTGTAAACTACTTGTGCTATTTTTTTTATTTGAGTAAGTTATAGTATATTTTACATATTATTTAATTATAGTTTGGTTCAATCCATCCACCCAGTGACCCGGCTGCACTATCAACTGAGGCAACTGCTTTGCCAATTAAACCACGCCTCAATGTGCCCGCATCGAGTTTTATAATTATAAATTTGTCCAGTGACAACATACATATAGTATTGAATTTCAAGAAGTTACCATTCAACTAGTTTTCATAAATAAATCAATTGTAATCCAATAAATTTCTGACATGCATTTTGCTTATATATATGAAGTGAGAGGAAACTGTAAAACATGTAGTATCGTATTTGGATTAGCATATTTTGTGCTCGGAAAAACTTATAGTCAGAATGATACACCTAAATTTTGGCAAGATAAAAAATTGAGCAAAAAGTGTTGCAATAACGAAGTAGGAAAATGTAATTTATGAATGAGCTTGGGTGTTGGCATTTCATCATTACCTATTTGAAAGGCAAGGGCTGAAAATGAAGAACAGCCAGGGCCACCAGATAGCCAAAGCATGAGAGGGTCTTTCTCAGGATTGTTCTCTGACTTAATAAAATAATAGAAAACCTGCATGTCATCATCTGTTTCCCCTAACCCCACATACCTGTGAAATAATACACATGTTGGAAAATATAATTAAAATAACACAAATGATACGAAAATAGAATAAACAGTTAAATCTGCATAATAGAATCATTGCTCACAAGTATATACAAAATAAGAGATTAAAACAAAATTAGAATAACTTATCACTTTACTCTGCATGTGATTTAAGATAACACTGTTATCACGACTTAATTACTCAGTACAATTGGCCTTCATAACTAGTATTATACTTCTCAAGATATAACATTTTATTTGGATTACTCGGGAAAAACACTATAGCTCACAATATTAAAATATAGGGTAAATTATAATCATCTCTCAGTGAGATCAGCTACTTACATTAACCCCTTTTAGATTATAAAATCACAAAACAACCTTAATTATAATATTAACTTTGGTTAAAATAATTTCTAAAATTTCCAAATTATCCTTCGTGAAAATACCCTAACACACATTTTCATTCTCCACTTTCTTGTACCCGCCAGTCCGAACCTAGCACCCATCTTCACAGTTGTTTGTAATTTTCATTAGCGTAATTTTTGTTCCATGGCACCAACCCAGCCTCCCTTCACCTTTGTCACTCACTCTCCTCATCTCAGCTGTTTGTAATTTTTATTAGCGTAATTTTTGTTATGCTTTTGTCTTAAGAGTCCTTTGTGCCGGAGATTCTTGCGGCAGTATCATTTGGAGGGAGCGATAAATGTAATGGATTGATCACGAGTACAAGAATGATGAGCGTTAAAAATAAAGATAATATTATTTTGACACCTACATAGATATAGACACCTATGTGGGTCCATGTGAGTGTAAGAGAAGTGATGGAGGGAGAATGAGTTCAGAGAAAAAATAAATAATGGAATCCATATATTTTGTAAGTAGGATATTTGAGTATTTGAGAATTTAATACGTCAAAAATAGCAAATTCTTAAAAATAATACCTAGCTAGGTACTGATTAATTGTCTGAACAACATAAAAAGCTTCTTGGTCGTGTTAGGGATTTCGCTCGTCACTGCAACACGGCTCATGAAAATGTCAGGGAGATGTGGACTGAGGTAAAAGGCTCTGCCACTCAACAAGGATGGTTTCTTACTTCGTAAGTTCTGATTTGATTTGGTTGATTTTGATTATCGGTTGATTAAATGAACGCACAATTTAATCCCTCAAAAGAAAGAAATTGAAATTGTGATTCTCGAGAATGGAAAATGATGGACATGTTATCTCGCTGTTAGACCTCCTTTTAATGCACTCGTACACGTGGTACTCTCAAGCACCCTAAAAGGAAGACGTGTCATTAAACATTGCCTGCAATCAAAATGATGTCGTTTTGGAGTGTTTTCCACTCCAAAAATGCCGTTTTATGGACATAGAAAAAAGTGAAGAAACCCTGGGCAAGATAGGGAGAAAACAAGCCGCCAGGACCCCGGTCCTCGCTCATGGAGTTCAAACTTACAATCCCAACCACGAAATCGGGAGCTAGATGGTAGCGGCCACAGAAGACGACAAGCATCCAACCACTACATGCGTCGGGCACGAGATCCTGAGGTGACTACAGACGAGACTTTGTCGGTGGAGTCGACAAACTCCACCTCGGGACACAAGCACTCGGAGAAAAGGAAGGGAAAGGTTGTTGTTTGTGACGAAGAGGACAATTTCCTATTCTTCGATCCGTCTAAGACTCCATTAGGATTTCAAGCTTCCTATCGAAATCGAAGGGTACAACGGCACATTGGTCCCCCCAAGAGCATCTTGACATATTCAATTTAAGAATATGTCTGGTTGGAGTTTCGGACGCAGTAAAGTGCCGCGCTTTCCCCATTAGCCATGGAAAATTTACCCTCGAGATCCAAGGATCGGTTTTCCAAGTTGGCCTCGAAATTCCTGGCTCACTTTACCACCAGGCGCTTCAAGCCAAAGTCTGTATTGAGTCTACTCGGTTTCTTTCAGCAGCCAAATGAACCCTTTCAAGACTACTTGGAGCGCTTCAACAAGGAGACCCTACTATATCACCAAGGGACTATTTTTTATTCTCAGTCTATAATGTATTCTTATAGTATAACAGCACATATATATATCTCATAAAAGAGCGCACACCAACAAAACAAAAAGATAAGAAAAGAAGTTCACCAATTAAAACTCAACAATAATGGAAACACAAAAAGGAGGTATAAATGGAAGTGGCATTGATGCTGACCCGGTTTCCAGTTCAAAGGGAAGTGGCCCTTCAAAGCCAGGAAGCAGTTCCACCTTTGCCCGAGTGGCTTCAACATGAGAAGATGATATCTGCAAGAAAAATGCTAAAGCAAGAAGAATATGGCGATAGCAACAAGAACTAGTAACCATATTCATTCTCTAACTATATATTTGTTGTTAAGCTAACTTGATTGCTACTGTTGGGCATATGTTTCATTCCCATTTCATCCTCTATATATGTCGCCAGCGGGTAGGTAGTAGGTGGTCACCAAATGCGTGTTAATAAAAGAGGCCATATATAATGCGTGTTAATAAAAGAGGCCACATATCGATGTCTTTTCACGACAGGAGACGAGTTATGTGTGTGGGGTAACGAGGAGGGTGGAGCCTCTTGATTAGCGAGAGAGGCAAAATCGGATCGAATCAATGAGGACACTGATTACAAGTTTAAATGTTCGGCTTGTTCAGTAGGAATTCAATCAAAATATAAGAAAATATATATAAATATATATGATAAATTTAAAAGTAAAAAATTTATATTAAGTTATCAACATGTTATTTAACAAATTTTTTATTGCTATTTATTTTTATTAAAATGATAATAATCAAATAATGTTATTGAAATTAATTAATATTAATATTAAAAAAATTTAAAATTAAATTTAATATAGTAACATAATAAAAAACATTTATTTATAATTTTACATTTTTATTAGTCTCTAAAGATAATTATAATAAAGTAGAAATATTTATATTTAAGTATTTAATTAAGTAATTACATTTATTTATTTTTTTGGTCACACAATCACCCACCCCCCCGGGGCGGGGCAGGGGGTTTGAGGGACTTATGAGGGCTTTGCCTCTGTGCGAGTCGAATTCGCATGCCGTCAGTTGTGTGGCTTCCTAAAGGCAATTTGATTGCCACTTGATTATAAGTCTCGACCACACATTTATTTTTTGAATGTAAATGTTGGCTTTAAACCAAAAATAATAGAGATCTTAGATTTCATAAGGCCCAAAAATAAAATAAAATAAAATGATAATGCAAAAACCATAGAATTAACAATAGGCTAATGTATAGGCCTAACATTGAAGGAAGTTAGACATGTGTGAGCAGGGCCGAATAGAATTGCTTTCTCCTATTTCATTGTGCTCCCAATGCCACTGTACTGTTCTGTTGTTGGGTTTTTACTTTCTCCTCTTCGTTTTCCTTCATCATTCGAAACAAGTGTGCACTGCCTATCCATTCCCCCATTCCCTGAAAATTGAGCTACGTACATTAATATGTATGATATATTCATTCACTATTAAGGCTTCTTTGATCTATGTCTGACTCAAATTTAATGTAACCATATGTAGTTGGACATAGAACTCAATAGATTTGTCGACAATTATGATGCAACATTATCATCAATTAAGGGCTCGTTTGTGCGTCACTATTTTAATAACAAAAAACTCTTTGGTCAAAAAATATACATTTTGTCTTTTTATATACTTGTGTAAAATTTTTTTAGTAAAGTAAAATTACTCAAAAAACTACAGAAGGCCTATTTTTTAAATTATATTTTTCATCTTATAGAGAATAATTTATTTTTTTGGTGGTGACCGAAAAGGATTTTTTTATAATATAAAAAAGATGTTGAATAATAAATAAAGATCTTAATATTACATCCAAATATATTTGAACAAATTACATGAACCTTCCTTGAAATTTATTAATATTACACATGGACTTTTCTAGATTTCAAATTGACATTTGACTCCCCTCTCAGGAAATTTCTTTCAAATTCTAAAATTACCCATTACAAAAGAAAGGAACAAAAAAAAAAAAAGAAAACCTCTAACATCATCTTTTACCTCTATCCACAGGTAGATACTCCAGCACCATCTTGAACCCAATTGAAGGCGTTTCATAGCAATTCTAAACGTTTTCTCAAGCTCATTTAATCATTGAGAGATGCTTGAACTTCCAATGTGAAGGAGCTAGCAAATCACAACAAACCACACAAGACCTTCCACTAACAGTATATCACAACAAAGCCATGCCCTCATTTTGTGAGATTTTTTTTCCCTCTCCAATCCTTCCCAGAAAAAAAATGAACATCTTGTTTTGTTTTTTGGTTGCTGTTGGTGTTGATCTTGAATCCTGTAAAGAGTGAATCTTGGTGAGGGTTTGAGGGATGATGAACAATAAATGCCTTTATAAAGCTTGGAAATTTATTAACTTTTTTTTCTCCCTGGGGTGCCCCTTGATTATGGTAAGATTGGACTGGATTGGATTTTAATGTTCAGCAAAGTGAAAATAAGATGCACATGTTTATGAGATTTGGAGGATTTTCATCCGCTATGACCTTCAGATGAGTGTTATTAATCACCACCCCTCATCAGCCATATCCTTAAATTATAGGCTAATTTTGACCCATGTTCTTTTCTTCCTAAGCTAGTTTTCCGCCGAAACCCATCCTTGAAAAACTAATAACATTTTTGTACTCCAAGACACAGCATATACAAACTTTTGCTATTTTTAATTATTTAAATGTAAATATTTTTTATTTATTAATTTTGGAAAGAGTCATGTTATTTATACTCATAATGTATGAAATACTATGTCGACTGACAACTCATCTACTATTTGATGAGACGTGGATCTCATTCAAATAATATTTACATCTCATTTAATATGGATTGAATGCGAGTAAACATGGTATTACATTAATTATGAGTACAGATAATATTTTCCAAAAAAAATTTCACCTCTTGCCAAGAACTTCTGGTCTACATACTACAGCCAGGGTCTGGATTTCTTGGTTCTCCCATGTTGGGGACCAATGTTGGTCTCATTCAAAAACTAACAAAAGAGTCCCTCCATGCATTTTTAAAAAAGGGTAGAAAGTCCATCAATTTACAAATAGTCCCTTTTGCATTTTCTGAGTTTATTCCCTGGAGGAAAGCTATTGTTGTTTAGCAGTGGGTTCAGCCTGAAGTTCCCAAATATTGATGAAACCAGAGGAGAAATATCATAATTAATTTTAATAGGGGTATGGTAGCAGCAGGAACCTCATCCACATCTAACCTTGAAGATGATGATCCTTTTGCTGGTTGGCCTCTGCGTCATAGTGGCTCGTTAAGAGGTAAGTTGGGAATTTCTAGCAATGGTACCATAGGAATCCTAAAGAATAAAAGTTTTTTTTTTTTTTCCGTTTTCGTTTTGTGAAATGAATAAGGGGTTTTGCTAAATAAACCCATGAATAAAATGGCCTGCATCGATTGTTTCATATAATAACATTTAATTGAACAGATATTGGATCAATAATCTATACTTCCAACAAGAATGAATAGATTCACCTAAACTCACACCACCACCTTCAACCACAGTGGGTAGAGGGCTAGGGAGAGGAAGGAGGCCGCTTCGACGCTCGGTCCTCTCATTCCCAATCACATTCTGAGCAGTCACCAAGTTCAAATCTGGACTGTACTGCTCTCCAAGCATTTATTTACTATCCTACAGAAATATAGAAATATAGAGATAGAGACAAAAATATTGGGACAGTGAAAACAAAGATAAAAATAATAAATATATATAGAAATATTATTAAAATTTAAAAATATTAAATTTTTATTTTCGTATTCTGTCCCTACATTTTAAAAGTATAAAAATTTTATATTTTTTTATCCCAAAAACTTTCTATCTCCACCCCTAAACAAGTTTCTTTCTTCGATCTTTATTTCTGTCTCAGACATACAGTAAACAAACATTAGCTGGGGTATGCTTAGCCTTACTCCGGTCGACAAAGACATGGGGATTCCACTGCAAAGCCAATTATTTAAGATCCTCATAATTGATTCTGACCATGAATATTGTGGTTAAAATATCATCCGTTGGATTACAAATGAAACACATCTGACCGTTCACAAGGAGAGGTTTTGTCCCCAATAAGGGATGGACCAATGAATCCTTAGCCCATTTACTATAGGGGCCCGTCTTTTTTGCATCTCCTTTCAAAGCTTTTAATTCGGTGGACCTACCACCCTTTTCCTGGTGATTTGGATCTACCACCCTTTTAACTCTTTTACACATGCGGATTGCGGATGCAGAACTTTTCTTCCTCGAGGAGGGTATAAATCTTTCTTATACATCAAGTAGTTTTTAAATAGGTTAGAATTAGTCCAGGATGGGTGGGCTTATAAAAGAAATCAAAATGCTAAGTAACATATAAAAATTACAAAAACTAAATTTGATGAAAAGTTAATTGAAACAAAAAAATTTTAAAATGTATAAATGCTTTGTCATACTATTTGATTTGGCATTTGAGTTTTAATCTTTTTCATTGAGTTCTCGTTTTATTTGTGCTTGTTTGCTCTTGTTATGTTTACATGTTACCAGTACTCAGTTGGAATTAACTTTTATCATTCCAAATCAAATCAGCCAACCTGCACTCATTTAATAAAGAGTTGAGTAGTTTTGCATTCTTTATTACATCGGAAGACGACAAGCAGAAGAACAAGTCAAACTAAAATTAAATTTTCTCAACTCATTGTTCCGTTCGTTAGTAATTCTTGTATCTTCATATGTCCTTAAATTAAAGTAAAAAACCCTGATTGAGTTGTAAATTTATTTTATCTTAAAAGATTTTAGAAATAATAATTTTATGATGGCCCACTTGATAAAGAATTTGAATATATTCTTTAGTGATAGTGATATGAAACTCAAGGACTTCAGTGACAGTAATATGAAACTCAAGGCCTATAGTAACAGTGATTAGGTTGGTTGCCTTGACATCAGCAGCAAATTCATCACTAGTTGCTTAGTATATTTAGGTGATTCTTCATCTCATGAAAGTCTTAGGAGGAGCCGGGCTGTATTCAACTCCTCTGAGGCCTTATATTAGGCCTTCCTTACCACTATGTGTGAATTACAGTAGTTACAGTATTCAAAGTTGTTTTTTGATATTGAAAACCAAAAAGTAATGGACACCCACGTTTAGCGTCATTGTTTGTCAAGATTTTAAATTACAGACCGCATCACGTGATGCGACCATAATATTGCTATTGCGGTCCGCAGTGCAACCACATCAGATCGCAATTGCAGTGTGAAACATTTTCACATAAACTAATCGCAACGCAATTGCATCAGGACCGTAATGGACCGCATCGGACAGCATTAGAGTCACAACGGACTGCAATGGGCTCTTTTTCAATTAGAAAACATGCAAAAGTTTCACACCACATCATTTGCAATGAGCGTTACGACGGTTGCATTTTCCGCAACCCCAGCAATTGCAGTTGCAGCCGTATTCATGATCGCAACCGCAATTTAAAACACTGTTATATGTAATAATGAGAATCACCATTAACCTTAATGGTGATGGAACACCAATTTTTTGAATATTTAAATAACATTACTCTTATATTTGCTTCAAGATCTAAAATTTTCAGCTACTCAACCTATTCCCTTAATTGTGGTGTGATAATGAGACTGTAATTCAGGTTGCTCATAAGCCTTCGTTCCACGAGAGCCAATGAAGCATACTGAGTTTGATCCTCGTATTGTATGGGGAAAAACTTAACATGACTACATGAGTGAATTCATCTCCCACCTATCTTCACAAAGCTCCACATAGGTGATACCTTCACCAAACCATTGAATCCTTCACCCTTTGGATCAACGCCTCTCTCTCCAAGCTAGCTATTTAAAACATTGTAGATATTAATTAGTACACATTATGATTTGCCATTGCCCGTGCACAGATAGTAAACATAATGTTTGCACATTATTTAAGTAAATTATGGACGAATGTGCATCTCATCATTTGTTACAAAGGTTTGTGCCATACTTAGGTACTGAGTTACAAAGGGTTGTTAGATAGCCACCTACTTGATAGATGTATTCTTGGGAATGCAATTCTTTTTGTAAGTTATATTGAAATAATGTTATATATTTGGATTTAAATTTTCAACATTTAATAAGCCAAAAAGAATTTACTTTTGTAAGTTAATTATAAATAATTGATGTTAAATAATTGTTTTGATTAAAATATGAGATGGATACTGCAGACAAAGCAACCAAAAGATAGAGATAGTAGAAGTCATGAAAGACATTTGGAAGTGACATAAATTTGTGGACATGGCTTTGGATGATTTACCAAAAGAGCATAGCCAAATCAACTTAGAGGGCCCTCGATGATGAGACTTGTCAATAAGGTGCTAACACCAAATACCGAATCAGTTCAAAAAATTCAAATCTAGCAGTTATCAAGAGTGAAGAACACGTCCGAATTTGCCTTTCGAGCAATGGCCCACAACCACAATAAAGAGCACATATTGACGTGAAGAATATACAGTTTTAAAATATTTTATTTCATTATGCCGTAATCTATACGAGCGTTTGCATAATTATCGAATGCATCTTGTGTATCAATTGCAAAACATTAACCAATATATATTGGCAGAGTCAAGAAATATGTTTTAGTTATGACTATCAAAGTTTAGGGAGGACTGCATTTTTTAGAATAACCTGAGAGTTTCATACTGTCATTAAAAAATTTTTATTTTTTGTATATCTTTCTATCTCAAGATCATAGCTAAGTAATTTATATTTAATTGAAATTAAAAATTTATTTAATTCAAATGGAAGGCCTTTGAAAGAGTTTAAATCTATGTCATATCGAAATGATTCTGTTTGGTTTATTGTTTTGTTCGGTTTGGTTTGGTTTGGTACAGTTCAATTTGGCTTGGTTTGATTTGGTTCAATCCGGTTCGATTTGGTTTGGTTTGGTTCGGTTTGGTCTAGTTCAATTTGATTCGATTCAGTTTGGTCTAGTTATGTTTGCTCTGGTTCGGTTCAATTCGGTTTGGTTTGGTTTGGTTTGGTTTTGGTTCGGTCCGGTTCGGTCTGGTTTGGTTTGGTTTGGTCTGGTTCAATTTGGTTCAGTTTGATTTGGTTTCGTTTGGTTTTGGTTCAGTCTGGTTCGATTTGATTTGGTTTGGTTTCAGTTCAGTCTGGTTCGGTTTGGTTTGGTTTGGTTGGTTAGGTTCAGTTCGGTTCAATTTGGTTCGGTTTTGGTTCGGTTTGATTCAGTTTGGTTTGGTTTGGTCTGGTTCGGTTCGGTTTAGTTTGGTTCGGTTTGGTTCTGTTTGGTTTGGTTCAGTCCGGTTTAGTTTTGTTTGGTTTTGGTTCAGTCCGGTTTGATTTGGCCTGGTTCGTTTCGGTATAGTCCGATGTGGTTTGGTTTGGTTTTGATTCAGTCTGGTTTGGTTTGGTTTAGTTTGGTTCGGTCTGGTTCAGTACGGCCCGATTCAGTTTGGTTTGGTTTTGGTTTTGGTTCGGTCCGGTTTGATTTGGTTTGGTTTAGTTTGGTTCGATTCGGTTCGGTTTGGTACGGTTCTGTTTGGTCCGATTCAATTCAGTTCGGTCCGGTTCGGTCTGGTTCAGTTTGGTTTGGTTTTGGTTCGGTTCGATTTGATTTGGTTCGGTTTGTTTCAGTGTCATCCGATTTGGTTCGATTCAATTTGGCTCGGTTCGGTTTGGTTTGGTTTTGGTTCAGTTAGGTTCGATTTGGTTTGGTTCAGTTTGGTTCAAGCTGGTTTGATTTGGTTCAGTTTAGTTCAATTCGATTCAGTTTGGTTTGGTACAGTTCGGTTTGGTTTGATTTGGTTTTGGTTCAGTCCGGTTCAATTGTTTCGGTTCAGTTCGGTGTGGTCTGGTTTGGTTTGGTTCAGTCCAGTCAGGTTTAGCTCAGTTTAGTCCGATTCGATTTGAATTAATTTAGGTTCAATTCGATTTGGTTTTGGTTCGATCCAGTTCGATTTGGTTTGGTTGGGCCAGGTTTGGTTTAGTTTGGTTGATTTCAGTTTGGTTTGGTTCGATTCGATTTACAAATTACGAATCAATTCAAACCGATTAATTTTGATTTTGATTGATTTTTAGTTTTTGGCATCAATTTTCAATTTTAATTCAATTTGAATCAGTTTTCAACATCCCTAATGAAGTGTTTTGCTTTATGACTTTACACGCGTGAATGGTGTCAGTTTCTGAATTTTAAAATGAGCCAAATTAATTTCTAACATTGTAATATCAAAACTAATTTGGTTCATATTAAAAGTCAAAGTAAATAACTCACGAGTGTAAAGTCAGTGATTAAAATGATGTTTAACTCTTTAGACATCCCAAAATAAAAAGACACTCAACACTTCAAAAGAAAATAGAGGAGAGATGTGGGAGAAAATAATGGAATGTAAAAGCATACGTGTATAGCATGTTTTTATAGGGGGTGTCTAAGTATTTAAGATTTTAGAGTGTTCAAATATCATTATTCTATATAAGCTAACTAGAATAAAAATCTATTTTGATACCATTTTGTATTTTTTAAATTTTTTTAAAGTTAAAAATTTATATTTTTTCACTTTTTGTTTCATTCAAATAAACAATTTATTATTCCTCAAAAATTTATTTCAAATATTTTTTGACAAGCTAAAATATCTCAAAAATCACTTTTTAAAACACTCAACAAACACTTTATTATTACATATTTAAATATAAAATAACTCGTTTATAAATTATTTTTCCAAAATAATATACTTACCAATTCAAGCCTTAAACCACCTATATATCAAAATATGCAAAATAAAAGTCTGCCTTAGTCAAGAGTTAAAACAATTGGTTGTTCATTCCATATTCAATTTGAGATGACATGCATCAAATAGCTTGATGATTATATCGATCACTGAAAACATATAACTTTCTGATTATTAACACTAGTCGTTTGAACCGTATATCGTATGGGATGATAATGAAAAATAATTTATTGACCATTATTGAAAATAAATAATAATTCATTGATTCATCTAAAAAACTTTTCAATCAGAAAAAATAAAATCAACTAAAAAATAACAAAATCTATAATAAAGCAAATTGCTCACTTTTGCACATTATCCATCAAAATTATTAATTAAAGTAAAAAAATTATTTTTGGACAATAAGATACTTCTAATATTCTTTCACTTTCCGTCTATTTGTCATTTTTTTTTTCAAAACTCTCGTCTATTTGTTATTTCAATGAAACATTATTTTTTTTCCATACTACACATAGTACAATTAATTGTGTCATTACTTATTTTTATTTTTTAATATGGATGATTTGATTCACTTATACAAGTTTTTACTATTATCAAAATTTATTTATTGTTTTCTTAACCTATGTTTTTTTTTTTACTGATAGATTGAAATGGAAGAAGTAGAAAATTTGTTTGAAATTATCTGGATTTTAGATAAATTATAATCATAATAAAATAATATAAATAATCATATATATGCAGCAGAAAATTAATTATATGAAATATAAAAAAACCATAAAGCAAAATAATTACAACATTAAAATATAATCCGCAAGTTTTCACGATTGATTTGGTGGTACGTAGTAATTTGTTTGGGTTATTAGGTGGTCTTGACTCTTGAGTGTGATGGCATGATGGGTTCCGCTTTTGCAATTGGGAAATTTTTATTTTTATATTTAACTGGGCACTTGTGCGTGAAAAAAAGGAAAAAAAATAAAATGGTAGAGTTATGTTGAGGTGATCCGAGCGTGTGTCTTCTAGGAAATGAAGTAAAGTTTCTCATATTTACTGGTATACTGCTTTTTCAATTAAAAATATTTCCACTGGATAGATAAGGAAAGACTGAACATATATTTTGAGAGTGCAACTAAACATATTTTCATATGTATTTCCTATTTTTACTGAAAATAAAAACAGAAAATAGACAAAGCAAACACACTGTTAATTTTTTTAATAATATTTTTAATTAATTTTATATTTTTAATATACTCCATTTAATATTAACCTTGAACATTGTGCTATATTAATTAATATATAAAATATATTATTTTATTCACTATATTTTACTTAATTACTAATATAATTTATTATCTATCTTAATATCTATGCTTGTTCTAAATTGATAAATGTTTTAAAAGGAAGGGAATACTATTATTTTCACTTCACTCCATTTTTCAAAATATATAAAAAAAACAGATATTAAGAAAACTATAAATGAATCTTGAGAATAGTATAAAGCTGTATAAATTGACAAGATTGCCCCTCTTGAAGAACAAATTACAACCAAGTAAATGCAATTAATTACATTAAGAATAATATTAGTAAAAAAATTTATGACTGATGGAGTGAAATATAACGGAGGGAATAAAAATGTTGCATAAGTTAAGAAACTACTTTCCCAAAGCTTGCGTGCCCTAGGGTCATTTTTTCCCCCACTCATACAATTGGCAGAGATGCCAACCAACTAAGAATTATGGCTTGAATATCAGTACCGAGCATCTGAACAAGTTTCTAATGTTTTATTTGGAAAGCTGGTAGTGGTGCTCCAAATTGTTTCCTCTCCTTTAGATACCTTTTGATCACCCGGAATTCAGAGGATCAGCAGTGGAAGCAAATAGAAAGTAAAAACATACTAATAAAGCAAATACCTATGACACATATCGTAGATGCCCATTGCCATGCTAATAGGTTGCCAAGTAACCATTACACGTGAAACAGCAAGAACCAGTTTTGAGGGGCCTAAAACAAATAAGCAATGTGTAACCGATGGGAGGCACAGAAGAAATAAACAGATGGGATCAAAATTGAAGAACGGATTAGAAATGCATCAAGTTCTTATACTAGTATAACTTTAAGTAACTATTAGACTGTTAAATAAAATTTTTATTTGGATTATTTTTTAACAAAACTCAGTATTGAATTAGACATTTATGTCACATAGATCATGTCTATAAAACCTTGAATTAATTTGAAATCAATTAACATAGTATGAATCAATGCAATACATATGATTACATTCTTATTATGTTCAATTTTTATAAAATTTCACACAAATGATTTTATGATGTGTAATTATAATTCAATGGTCGGATCAATAAAAAAATTATTATATAGAAAGTTATTAAGTGGTATAATAATGTTTAAAGTTATATTGGTGTAACTTAAATCCTTTCCCATTAAGTACTATTAATGTTATTTATTATATTTTAACCTTTCATGTGTTTTTCATCTACATCTTGCTAAAATTTTCATAATCATGCATTTTTATATTTTGATTTTTGAAAAAAATAGTAACCAAAGTGAATAATTTTTAATGTTTTAACATAAGAAATAATGTTATAGAATTTGCTTTTAACTGCAAAATACTTAGGTACTGAGTTACAAAGGGTTGTTAGATAGCCACCTACTTGATAGAGCCTGGCAGCAAAAGCACCAAATTCTCTAACAAATAGAATAGTATGGAAGCACTGTAATTACAATATAACAGCAACAAATAGCAGCAAATATGGAAGATAAGACAGAAAAATAGAACACCAAGTTTATGTTTATTTATCTTTTCACGTGATTGCTCATTTGCGGCCGATTTTGGGATCGAAATATGTTTAGTTTTTACTTAGCGACTGAAAGTAATTAATATTGCATTAATTCAGGCACCAAATTTGCGACCGATTAGTGGCCGAAAAGGTTCAAATGGAATGTGGGCGTGTAACCACATTTTCGGCCGAAAAATCAATCACTATAAGGTCAACAAATACCAAGTGACAAGGATTGAAAATTGGTTGCAAATTTGGTCACTAATTTTTAGGGATTGATTTTCCGATCGCTAATTATTTTGCAACCAAGGTTATTGCATTTGACTGAATTGGTCGTTAACTGGTTTAGCAATTGATTTTCAACAATTAGCAGTCGAAAAATCGTTCACAATCAACCAATTTTTTTGTAGTATTAAATCCATATAGTATTATCTCAACACTAACTAGTTCACACATATTACAACTGCTTGTTTAAATAACTAGTAATCAGTATTAAAAATTTTGTACATAGTTCAACAAATGAAACTAATAATTCTTGTGTAGGGCTGAAAGTGATTCGAACTGAATCTAAGCTCGACATAGCTCAAGCTTGATTTGATAATATTGAGCTCAAATCATACGGCTCAGTTTGCTAACATACCAGCCTAATTTTAAGGCTCAAGTTCTACTTGTTAAAAACTAATGAGTTGACTCGAACTCATAAATTAGCTCATTTAGATATAGATTAACTTTTTTACTTCTATGTACATAGCTTATTTTGAATATAACTTATAGTTATATGCTATACAAATAATAGAAAATACTCATAATAATAATATGTTATAATACACACACATATATCAAGCTAGCTCACAAGGTGCTAATTAGTAGAACATGACAAAGCTTAGGCTTGCTCTCATTTAGTAAATGAGCCCAAATCTTTAGCCTTAACTTGGCGTCATTAACAAATTGAGTTGGAATTAACAAACTGAGTTGGAAATAGCTCACAAGTGAGCTTGACTCACTCCTATTCTTGAGGATGCAACCTATATTACCTTTTTCCATGACCGTGGCCTCAAGACCAAAATAGGCAAGCTCCCATTTTACTCCTCGATTTTAAATGCAATCGGTCATGGATTATTGGAGGTCGGTTACATAATTAGTAATTAAGTTAAACCATCATTATGAAGTCAGTTATAACTACTTACTGTTAGTAACTACTTTCCCTTGTATATAAATAGGTACTGATACTCATCTGTAATAACAAATTGTACTCTTTCATCAATTACTTTCAGTGCAAGTCAACTACACTCAAGTGTTATTTCCCATCTGTCTCAATTTCCTCTCACTTTGTAGTTCTGAGTTTCCCGAGATGGATCACACAGTTAATAGCAAAAGTCGTTCTATAAATGTTGCTGAGAGGATCATTTTCAGTAGAATCAACTCTAGTGAAAACCTAACGCAAACACATCAAAATAATGAAATCACGACATATTGATGTCCATATTTTGCTGAAACGGAGTGTGGAAGAGTTGAACAATGACATGACTCCCACCTGGGTACATAAAAATGGAGTGTGGAGGAGCTCAAACAACTCAATGGTCTTTCAGTGTCATGAAAATCCGACAGAGTAGAGATCCACTTTGTTCAGTTCATTGCAACTTTAGAGGGTGTCTAATCAATGCTGTAATCACCTTTAGTAAAATCGGTTAGGTAAATGCATAGTTAATTTGACTTTATGAAGAAATTCTAATTTTAACATTTTATAAGTAAAATTAAATGACTTTTGGTAGAACAATTATGGCTTCTCATTTTATAGCATAAGTCTTAAGGCATGTTTGATTACTGTCTCTAAAATTTCCTGTTTTTTTTTCTATTTTCAATATTGAAAATAATAAACCATATTTTCAGCTTTTCATTTCTTGTTTTCACTATATCACTCTCTGAAAACAGAACATGTAGTAATAGAAAAAGAAAATGAAAATTAAAACCAAACAGACCCTTAGGGCCTATTTGGTTTGAGTTTCAAGTTTTTCAGATTTTATAAAGAAAATGCTGAAAATTCTGAAAACTACAAATTTCAGTTTTCAGTTTTCACTTCTAGGTTTCAGTATTTCCTTCACAAAATTTGAAAATTGGAAAACTGAAAACTGGAAACTCAAATCAAACATGCCCTTAACTTTTGCTTAATTTCATTTTCAATGTTGAGACTAATCACTAATGGGAAAAAGGATTTAATAAACTTCCACTTATCTCCATTTTCCATGTGGGATTAAAAAACATTAAGAAACAACTCTTTTTCTTGGTCTAGGAACAATTTCTAAAACAATTTTTGAAAACTATAAAACAAGAAAACTTGTTTGGATCAACACAAAATCACAACAGTGGGAGTGAGAAACATAGAGAGAAGCAGAGAAAGAGAACGAGAGAGGAAGATTGGCGAAACACGGCGGGGCTTGGTCGGACTTGGTTGCAGAGCACGGAGGGGCTGGGTCTCGTCAGATCTGGGTCACGGTTGCTGGGTTGCGATCGTAGAGTCACGGTCACTGGTCGTGGGGTCGCGGTCGAGGGTTGTGGTGGCTGGGTTGCCTTCTCCTAGTCGTGGAGCTCGCAGTCGCCTGGTCAGTCGCAGAGCTCGTCGGCGCTGGTCACCTAGTCACCTTTCTCCCCTTCGCCTGTTCGGTCGCAGAGCACGAAGCTCGCCAGCGCCTAGTCTCTTGGTCACGGAGTTCGCTGGCGGTGGTCACTTGGTCGCTTTTCTCGCCGGCGCTGGTCACCTAGGGAGCTTGAAGAAGCTGGATGGAGGAGTTAGGAGGAGGTGGGGTGGAGGAGATGGACAAGAACAAGAAAACTGTTTTTGAAAACAACTTAAAATTGTTTTCCATCTTTTGTTTTTAAAACTCAAAGTTTGTTTTTCATTTTTAAAAACAATATGAGGAAAACAACTTAACAAACAAGTTTTATGTTGTTTTTGTTTTTAAAAACAGAAAATTGTTTTTAAAACTTGCTTCCAAACAAGCCCCTAATCTATGCAGCAAACTCACTTCCACCCATCGCCAACATGGACTGATGTTTTTTCTCTAGTGTTAAAAATTCAAAATATTTTATATGTATTTTTTTTTAATTGTTAAAATTGTATACATGTTTATATATATATATATATATATATATATATATATATATATATATATATATATATATATATAAACATACAAATTTTTTAAAGTTCATCAAATTTTTAATTACTTTTTTATTTTATTGTATTTATTTAGATTTTAATATATGGTATATATTTATTTGATTATGCTTGATTCAACTATTTCGACCAATGACTGAGTGATCCAATACTTTTACTGAATTGATCACTGATTGAGTTTTGTAACTATGGTCCATCCCATCACAGCATATAATATAAAATATCAAGATCTACCATATTACCATTCAACCAGCTTTTATAACTAGATCAAAAGTAAAGTACAACTCCCTGACTTAAGAGATCAATAATTGAAGCATGGGTATATTTTTGCAAAGCACACGTATTAGGTACTTTCAACGTGCGGATGGGTATGCATTTGGTACGTACCCAATGACTTCATTGAAAAAAAAATTAGGCATGATGGGGTACACCACGATACATCCAGGTATGCACAAAATTTATATAAAACTAACATGTTCCTAACCTCCCATTAAGTGGTACGCATAATCCCTATTTCTATTATTTTTAAGGATTATGCCTACATTCAATGAATTTGCGAAGTCGTCCGCATTCGATGTACTCAAGATTTAACTTGTCTATTTTTGTTATTTATGTTTGCAGCATATGTTTTAAGTTTTATATAAAATATAAAATAAATGCTATATTTTTGTAAAAGAGAGTATATAATTACCAAAAAATTAAAAGAAAGTAGACACTAATTATATATAAACTAATTAAATTTATCTACTTATTTTTTGATCCGCGGGGCGCCCAGGCCCGCCAGATAGCCGTAGCATATAAGAGGGTCTTGCTCAGGATTGGTCTGTGACATAATAAAATAGTAGAAAACCTGCATGTCATCATCTTTTTTCCCTAACCCCACATTCCTGTAAAACAATGCACGTATAAATATGATACAAGCGTACACCAAAAAAGATACAGCTACAAGAAATGAGAAGTTTACCGAACCAAATAAATTATTTTGATCTCCTATAAGGTTTGGCAAAATCCACTTTGTCTTCTCTTTATTAGCAAAATTTGTGATTCTTGAATTTCTAAAATCATTTCACCAACTACTTTCAATTTTATAAAATTGTTACACCTCTTTCACCTTTATTGCACAATGAACAAAGCATCCAGAAGAGGTTAAAATCACCCAGATAAATAGAGAAGAGGTGTGGTGAATTTCATCTAAACCTTGGGAGAGGGCAATGTAATTTGTCCTTGAAATAATAATAATAATAATAATAATAATAATAATAGGCTCTAGAAATGGAAGTGGTATCATCAATGCTGACCCAGTTTCGAGTTCAAAGGGAAGTGGCTGGCCCTTCAAAGCCAGGAAGCAGTTCCACCTTTGCTTTGCGCCAGAGGCTTCAAATTGAGAAGATGATATCTACAAGAGAAGCGCAAGACCAAGAGTAAGCCATATTCATCCTTTGCATGCAAGCTACAATTTAATTTCCTGTCAACTGCTTCTCTAACTCTATTGTTAGCTGAATGTGATCTTGTTTTGGACACTTGTTCTGTATATGATCGATTCTTATCATATCCTCTATGGGTAGTCAGCCTGGAACGAAAAACGTGGTAAGGCTGATTATGGAACACGTCCACTATAGTGTTAGCAGGTGAGATTTTATTTAACCATGTAATACGGTGGTCCTTAGACAGCGTTTGATAACTGTCGTCTTTTGACGGTGGAGACAAAGACCGTGAGACAGAAAAATATATAAAAAAAATTTACTATTTAAAAGGTATTATTGAAAAAAAATAAATTTCTGTCTTCATATCCTGTCCCATTATTTTCACATTTTGGAGGGATAAAAATGTAGAAAATTTTTATTTTTTCTATCTCCGTACTCTATCTTCAATCGCTATGGTCGCCAACTCCTTCGTGAACTGAAAAGAGAAAAAATTCCAATTCATTATAATTTAATTTTCAAAATGACGCAACATAATTGTTAATCTTTACATGAATAAGTGGATAATATCATTTTATTTTACCAAATAATTATCATGATTTTTATAAAAATTCTGTCAGTATTTTTTTTTTAAATAAAATGTTTCCACCAGCTAGTATGAATGGATAGTATAATATAATAATACTAGTATAAGGTGCCTTATTTCTAGTGGGATAAGCAGTGCCAAGCCCACCTAAATTTTTATTTATAAAAAAAATGATACTAGATATATTTGACTAGCTAGCTAGGCATGATTGAGTTTCAGTTCAGCTCAAGGGCTACGCCACCAGCATAATTAGTTATGTTCCATCCTTGTTTTGGGGATCACATTTCCACGTAGATGAATTCCGAATCAGACACCACAAAGATTAGGAGGGAACTACTCCATAGTTGAGAATGCATCCTCTATGTATCTTCACACGTTTGCCATGTGATTTCACATGATTAGTTCTTAAGCTAATGTTCCCTTTAATCTTTAAAATGGTATACCTAAATCACTTTTAAATTTAAAACCTAATTAGTTAAGGTCCATTTGGTTTAAATTTTCATAAAATTACTTTTAAAATAATTGATCTTAAAATAATTGATAAAGAATTGATTTTAAAATAATTAATATATTTAGGAATGATATTAAAAAGTGAGTTTATAAAAAATGGTCAAACTTAAAAATGATAAAATAAAGTTAGTCTTTCTAACATAATTACCAAAATGGATTGTGATCCTTTTGTGTTTTACAGTAAAAAAATGGACATTGTAGTAATTTGGTTGTTTGCCTTTTGCAGCTAATCCCAATCAGCTTTGATTAAAATCAATTTCAATCAATGCGTACCAATTCTTTTCAACGGGGAAAAAAAGAAGTTCACTTTTTTCTAACCCAATTTCCACCACTGCAATGGGAAAACAATTGCTATCCAAGCATGCTGTTAATCTATGACCTTGTGACCGTGAATCATACTAGTCCTCAAAAGTGTAGTTGATTCATACGAGTCCTCTACATATATGTCATTATTTCCATATTTTTTATGAATTTTTTTACATCATAATTGGTTGGACTTAAAAATAATAATAGTCGGGTAATACCAAACCAAAGAAACAGCATTCACCAATCATACATTAAGATGCTATTACATTATAACTAATATGTAATATCCATGGAAGAAAGACCCAATATATGAGATGAAACAAGGTTAAGCCTATGGACGAAAGAAAGAAATTACCATCACATGATGAGATAAGCAGCAATCCGATAAAATAGAGAATGTGAAAATTTGATTGGACAACACTAAAGCTTTATTTACAGGTATCCCCGTGCGAACTGGCACCTCCATCTCTACTTGAACTAACTTGATTGTCAGTGTCTGTAGAAGAAGGCCCGGGCCCTAAAAGCAAAGGAGCCTCCTTCTTTTCATTGCTGGAGTCTTTCTTCGAAGAGGGGTTCATCGCCCAAGATCGAAGAGGAGGCTCGAAAATCTTGCTGGCGACATCAGGAGGCGTGGCATCTTCTCCGGGAAGCACAAGAAGACCTTTTTCTCGAAGAGCAGATGGCTCATTGAAGCAAGTACTCCATAGTGAATCCACAAGCTGCCTCTCCTCCCTAACTGCCCCAAGGTCTTCAGCTGACATCAAACTGATACCATTTATTCTATCTTGAAGAAGCTGCTTCATTTTCTCATCATCATCTTCAGAGGTATCTTTCTTATCGCGAGCAAGCTCGAGGAGGCATCGGAGGGCAGCTTCTCGGACATCTGAATCTTCACTAGAGGCAAGGCGCATCAATGTACGGGGAAATCCTAGCTCATTCACAATGTTGCAGTCTGAACTATTCTCGTGCAACAGGTAATGAATCAAGTTGAGAGCTTTCCTAAAAGATTGTAAAATTAACAAAAATTAGGAATTGGATTCCTCGATTAATAATGAGGATTAAGAGAACTAACCAATAAGCAATAGCAGCATCACATGAAAATTACAGACCAATTATAAGACTATCATATGGTACGTTACAAATTTCTACTAAATGATAGTTAGAAAGGACCGACAAAGAAACAACCTCATCAGAGGAAACATTCATTACCTTTGAAATCTCACATTTTCAGAAGTTAAAGCATCTTTCAAGGCTGCATAACCATTCGAAAGGCGAAACGCAACGATGCCAGGTTTGTTGTGCCGAATTAGTGCTGTCAAGTCACACCCAAAGCACATATAAGTCAAGAACATTTCAGCAAAGAAAATATCAGAGCTCCAAAGTACAATAATACATACAAGATATTGCACCAAGCGCCTTAGTTCGAACATTCACATCAGGATCTGAACTGAAATTAGAAACAAGAGGCTCAAAGCCATTTGCTTCCATAACAAGTTGCTGACTTCGAGGATTATTCTGGACTATTGTGGTTACAACATCAGCAGCCTTTGCACGAATATTGGGATGAGAGTTCTTGAGGTAACCAAGAAGAGGGACCAACCCACCAATTGTGTGGAGATCTGGGAAGCAGGAAAACACAAATAAACAGTTGAGATATACATTTTTTTAATCAGATAGAGATGCAGATCCATTACCAAACAAATCATAAAAAGACATGAGCACCAACTACGATGGAAAAGGAAGATGTAAAGATTAACAGCAGCAAAATAGTACTCCAGCAACGGCATATATTCATAACCACATAAACTAATAAGACAAGAAAAACAATTCAACTTCTGAGAAGGGTTTAACTCCACTTCTTCAAAACAACTTGACCAATGAAGCCACAAATAGTAAACCGAAAACATTTATTTTTGAGTTAATGCTCATTTTAGCTATTATCATTTAATTAATGGAAAAAAAATGAGTTGGGGGACTAAAATGACTTTTTGTAATGTCAAGGACTAAATTGACTCATTTTAAAAGTTGAAGACTAAAATGACTCACGAGTGTAAAGTCAAAGACCAAAATGAGCATTACCTCATTTATTCTTGCAAAGTTGTTACAACTCAAACAACTGATTAACATTTAACATTGACCTTGTATCCAGTTTTTAAGAAATACGCTTCATCATACAGTGAATAATTCATAGAAGATGCCGCTAAAATCTCAAAAATCAATTAAATCATGATCTCAAAATTTATAGGAACCCCTCCACTGGTAACAGCCACAGGCAAGCATAACCTAGACAATTCAACTACCTCACATATTATTAGTGTCGCTTCTCTCTTCAACAAAAACCAACTTATAACTATCCTAAAAACTCACCATTGGCCATATCAATCGACTCAACATGCTCCTGCAACTCATCCAACAAATCTGTCAAAAAAATTCACGTTAGATAGAGATCTACCTGGAGTTAGTATGAGATTTATAAATGCTACTCATTAACTGAAAATTAAATAAAATATGTTTTTCATTAGTTTTCCACAATGGTAAGTGTTGGATACCTTCAATGTCTGCAGGGGTAACTCCCTGAGATTCCAAGACTTGCTCTGGAGTTTGCATTACAAGTGTGATCTCTTTCATGCGTTTTACAACATCAATGGTCTGTGCTTGCATCGCTTCCATAAACCATCTCCGATCTTCTTCACTACAGAAATCAACAAAATCAGACCCCAGTCCACTTAATATTAATTTCAGCCTCAACCAGAATAGCCACTTTTTTATTTTCTTTTTTCAAAAGAACAGTATAAAAATATCTAAATCTTAGTAACAAGGCATACATTTTTGCAACTGCAACTATGTTAATATACCTGTAATGACAATATGAACAAAACCAAACCATACTATTTGAGCCCATCCTCATTCACTTTCAACTTAAAAAGACTCTACTCCAATTAAATTAATATTTCGCATAAGAGTATGCAACTATGCATTTTAGAAACTATAACTACCCAAAAAAAGAAACCTTTATAGTTCTCAAATACCGAATCATAATAACATCAACAAAATCATACCCAAGTCCACTGAATATCAATTTCAACCTCCTCATTCCTATTCAACTACATGAACCGTAAATAAATTAGGGAAAAAAAGAGAGAAAATTCACAAATGGGTATGCGTTTTGGCAACTACAACTACAACTACAAAAATAAAATAAAAAATAAAAAACCAAAAACAAAAAACTATCATATTGCTGATTACAAAATCAGGCCCTAGTCCACTGATAATAAATTTCAACCTCCTAAATCATATCAAACCACCAAAACCGTTTTTCCGTTGAGGAATAAATCAATAAATAAAAGTTGAACTATGCTATGCGTTTTTTGCAACAAAAACTTTAGAAAAGAGAAACTTTTATTCTATTCACCCATAGAATCACAAAACTATAACAGAACCGGAGTATCAGGCCATGGTCCAGCGAAAACTAAATTCAGCCTTCATTCATATCAATTAAAAACCACAAATTCCACTTTTCTCCATTAAACAATAAACAAATAAATAAATTTGGAAACATGGCTACTCGTTTTTGCAACAAACAACCGCAAAAAAAAAAAGAAGCAATTTTCACAGTGGCATTAACCTGAATCATTATCAGAGCTAACCCAACTCTAACCGCAAGAAAAAAGAGATAAAAAAATTTGAAAAAAAAGAGGAGGAAAAAAATAGAAATAGAACCTTAAATTGCGAGTGGGGCGTGTTCCATCGGAGTGAGCAATGCTCCATTTGAGCAACCCATCCCAGTTGGGTCCTTCTTTGGCCATCTTCCAGAATTCGTTGATTAATTTGATCGATTAAGCAAGCGGAACAGAAAGATGAAGAAGAAACTTTCTAAGATTTTGCGAGATACGGTTTTTTGCAATTCGAAGGGAGAGACTTTAAAAAATATTGACTATTGAGGATTTGAGATGAGATGGTATTAAAGCGTGGAAAGGGATTCGGGAAACGTCTCAAGGATTCGGGAGAGTGGCGGAAATCAGAGGAGGCGAAAAGGGGGAAAGGAATGACAAGTTGAGTTGAAGCTTGGGCTTTTTATTTTTGGGTTGGATGGCAGATGGGCCCAGGACGAGGCCCAATATGATGACTCGACAAGTCATAGCATCCCATAGGTAGTTTTTCGAACGGGTAAAGTGGATATCGATGGATATTGACTCAACCAAAAAAAAATGATTTTGACCCAAAAAAAAAAAATTGAAAGTGAGAAATCATTTTTTTTTTATTTTTCATAAGATTGATTTTTTTAATTTTAAAATCTTGCAAACTTTGATGGAATTCGATAAACACTTATTTGAATAAATTAAATTAGTTTTTTATATGAGAATTATTTTTTATTTTTAAAAATTTAATTTTGATGTGTAAACAATAGTAAAAACTTGTTTAACAATATCATCTAATCAAATCTTCTTATTCGTATCAAATTCTCTTATTTGCATGACGTTTCCGTAAAAGGTGTGAAACTTTACTATCTTTGTTAATTGTAGCAATATATGATTGAATGATAGTTTAGAAATGAATTATTTTATAATTAAATAATGTTTAGTTTGAAGTGAGTTTAGAAAATAGTTTAAGCGGCTTTTTAAATTGTAAAACACTATAAGACAATATATAGATTGATAAAGAGGGAAAAAGTAGGATTAGATAAAATTAACTTAAAAATTGGTTTTTTCCAAACTAATTTTAAGATGAAATTGGTTCTGATAAAAATTACTTTTATTAAAATTCGTTGGTTATACCTACATATAATTTTCAAGCTTGTAAAATACGTACTAAACTTTTTGCAATAGCTAATTTGTAAAGTCTCCCAACTTGATGATTTATACTAAAGTCTCGTGTGCCTTAGTTATAATAAGTAACCTTTATGTATTGGGAATATTACCTTCATTATTATATCTTTTTTTTAAAAAAAAAAACACAAATATTAGAGACTAACATGGCAGGCCGTTGCACTTTTCACATTTCCATGACCATGTGACGTCAAACCTCTGCGAATGCTAGAGATGAGGTAGTACCTTCTTTTTTTTTGTTGGGGGAGTTATTTCACCTTCGTCCCTAAAATAAATCACATTTCACCTTTAAACTTTAATAGGAATAAATACTATCACTTACCACATTATTACATTTGCATTAGGTATATTCCACTACATTTAATTTTAATATATCAACAACATAAATAAGTTTTAAAGAGAACTACCACTTTAGTCTTCAATGGATCAAATTTCCAAAAAATAACCCTAAAAAATTATATTTGCTTGTAGCATTTAAAAGATCCACTTCATTTGACAAATTCACCCAAAGGTAAACAGACGTCTATTTTTATTAAAGAAGTTGTTATATTTTATATTTTATGTCAAGTTCACACTATTCTAGAACTATTACTTTAGTTTCAAAAGATCATATTTTTTTCCAAAAAAATAGTTTATTTTATGCTAAGTTGATATTGTAAAATAACTACTTTAACACTCAAAAGTTTATATCTTTGACAAATTAGTCCCTAAAATAATTACTATGGTTAATGAAAATAGAGATTGCTTGACGTATGAGTGAATTTATCAAACAAATTAAATTTTTGGAGAGCCTTGAGTGAATATGATTTCTTTTAAGAGCTATTTTGCCAATAATATGATCTTTAGGAGACTAAAATGATGATTTTCTCGTAAGTTTGATATAGTTATTCAATCATATGATGTCACATCAATATACATAATTAACTTATATTTTACTATTTGAAAAATTATACAAAATAATACAAATTTAATTGAATGGCGATGTAAAATTTTATTAGTATATTAAAATTAAACTCTATTATATTTTGCATATATTACTTATTGGCCAATAATTCTTATTTTCTTTGGCAATGCGTTTACTTGGTAGGACTCATATTTAAAAATAAAAGTTATTATTCCCATTCTTAGATTTGGTTGACTTCTCTAAAAGTTATCCCAAAAAATTATACATATAACATAATTTTTTTTATCTCCATTTCTGTTGTTGAACTTAGTTGTGGGGATTTTTTTCCTGTCTTGGTTTCTGCACTTTCTGTGAGTTCTTATGAAGACGTCCAAGAAAATAATATATATATAATAAAAATAAAAGTGAAAAAATAATTATTATAAATTTATTAAGATCCATTTTTTCAAAGCTAATGTAGTAAAATGACACAAATACCAAAATAGACATCATTATATATAGAACATTCATAATATTAAGAGCATTTTAATAAATTAAACTATTTATGAAGACATTGCAGGGTAGAGTGCGATCCTCACCCACGTGAAGATTTTAATTTTATGTTCATCCCCATCCGTGTAGGAGAATAATCCTCGAGCTGAAAGACTTGAATCAAGTAGCTCCTATGGGAATCCCCAAATGTCGAAAAGAATTATCATCCCTAACCAAGTTGTTGATTAGTTTAGATTATCTATTTCATGTGGTAAAATCCACCCATGGTTCTGTTAGTATTTGATTAAAATTTGAGTTAAGATAGAAGTCCCACATTGTTTAGAATTGGGATGGACGTGGTTTGCCAAGGCTATATATAGGAGTTTAAGTTCCCCATTTCAATTGTACTAGTTAGAGACACTTTAAGCTTGTATCTGATTTCTTTTCCTCTATACTCTTGTTTTAGAGTGTTCTGAGGTGTAGTTCAAATATTTGCTTTGGAGATTGTGGTTGCATTGGGGTGTGCATGTTTAAGAGAGAAATCTGTGTGTTGTAATAATTTTCATATAATGAGATTCTCTGGTTGTCTTTTGACAGCGACCGTGACTTTTCTCTGATTTTGGAGTTTTCCACATTAAATTCTTGTGTTGTGGCTGCGTTCCTATTTTATTTCTCTGTTTAAGGTGCTTCTCAAGGAGAACTGGCTTATTTTCCCAACAATTGGTATCAGGAGCTTTGGTTCAATGAGATTTATTCTTAGTATGCTCTGTGGTTGCACCTTAATCTGATCTTCCACATCAGAAAAGAATTTCTCCCTGATGCTTGAGGATCATCCTTGATTGCTGTTGCTGGAAGGCAGTATGATACTGTGAGAGTGTGGTTTGGAAAGGTTCTGGCTAAGGAAAGACTTGGTATTCAAGTGTGTCCATTATGACCCACTCTTCTTTCCTGGGAACCCTCCTGGTGCATGGTATATAGTTGATTTACACTATTTTAGTATACAGTTGCAACAATATCAAGTTTTTCAAGTGCTGTAAAGTATGACATAGAGAAATTTGATAGAAGAATCAATTTTGACTTGTGACAGATCCAAGTCAAGGATGTATTGATACAATCAGGTTTGCATAAGGCGTTGAAAGAAAAGATAGCTGATATGGATAATAAAAACTGGGAGGAATTATCTTTGAGAGCAGCTACTGCAATTCGTCTGTGTTTGGCTAAGAATATTCTTACAAATATGCAAGGAATATCGAAAGCCAAGGAACTTTAGGAGAAACTCGAAAGGTTATATCAGGAAAAGGGCATCTCAAATCAGTTGTTGCTGAAGGAGCAGTTTCATAATCTGTGCATGGATGATAGCATGAAAGTCTCCGACCATCTTAGTGCCATAAATGGTATTGTCTTTGAATTAGAGGCAATTGGAGTGAAGATTGATGATGAAGATAAGGCACTAAGGCTTATATTGTCTTTTCCGTCTTCCTATGGGCATATCAAGCCTGTATTGGTGTATGGGAAGGAAACTCTAAATTTTGAAGAAATTTCCAGTAAAATCATTGCTGAAGAAAGAAGAATAAAAAATGAGGGTAGCACTTCTTCTAATTCACTGTTTGTAGCTAGAAGTGACAGTTATGGGAAAAAGAATCGTGGAAAGAGTGTGATGTGCTGAAAATGCGAAAAGCCTGGGCATGTAAAGAAAAATTGTCCAAGTGGTGTGGTATTGGAAAAAGGTTCTCAATCTGATGCTTGCAACCCTGCTCTCCTAGAGGGAGAGAATAATCTTTACTAGAAAGTAAGAAGTATATCCTCATGGTATGTCTGTGCTACCATGGAAAAGGATAAGTTATTGCTAGCGGATCCACAATTACAATGGGCATTAATTGGCGTTGAGATACAGGGTGTGTGGTGGGAGTTATATCAATGGCTAAGGAACTTCCAAGAAAAACTAATGTGGGAGTTGCACCATAATTTTTCAGCAAGGTTTCGACATGTGCCAAAGTGAAATTCTTAGAATTGTTCTATTCCAAGTGAGCATACTTTTTATAGTAGAGTATGATAGTTCTTTGAACTATGATTCGGTATTGACAATGACAGCGAGGGATTATCGGTATTAACAACAGAAGCTAAAGCTGTGTTTATTTCAATTCAAAGTGGAGGTTGTTAGTATTTGATTGAAACTTGAGTTGAGATAGAAGTCTGACATTGCTTAGAATTGGGATGGAAGGGGTTTGCCAAAGCTATATATAGGAGCCTAAGTTCTCCATTTCAATTGCATTGATCAGAAACACTTTAAGCTTATATCTAATTTTTCTTTCTCTGTACTCTTATTTTAGAGTGTTGTAAAGTGTAGTTTAGACATTTGCTTTGGAGAGTGTGGGTGTATTGGGGCGTGCGTGTTTAAGAGAGAAATCTGTGTGTTGCAATAATTTTCATATAGTGAGATTCTCTGGTTGTCTTTTGACAGTAGCCGTGGTTTTTCTTCGATTTTGGAGTTTTCCATGTTAAATTCTTGTGTTGTGGTTGTATTCCTATTTTATTTCCTTGTTTAAGGTGGTTCTCAAGGAAAGGAAGTGGCTTATTTTCCCAACAAGTTCACCCTTAAAATTATAAGACTAACCTCTCTTAATCTCTGATTCTCCATCCACCCTTTTCACATCACATGAACCAATGTTGACCCTATGTCCATAGGAGTGAAAAATATGACATCTCCCTCAACTTCACACAACAGGTAAATAGCGAAAAAAAGTAATTAGCACTCACATTCATTAAGGTTTTAAGATATAGCACTAAACCCCCAAACTTGTGAATACTGTACTCCGGCTATATCACCCTAAACCTTCAATTTAGAGGGGGCAATTTGGTCTTTTTATTTTTTAAAAAATTTTCTTTTGATGGAAATCCAGCATTCTCGTAGGGGAAAATGAAAATAAAATTTGGACATCTTTCGCTAACAAGAATATAACTTTGGGTGTGATTTGGGGTTGGAGTACAATATTGACACAAGTTTAAGGTTTAGTGTAGTGTTATAATATGAAACCTGAAGAGGTGTGATTGTTAATTATTTTTTTGGTGGAAAGGAATTCAAAAGATACTACGGTCTAAGATTACACAGAACCCAAACTATCAGAAAGTAAATTCTGCAGCACTTGTTGAGGAGGATCAAGCCATGTCTTCAGCGCCTCTCGTTCCACCATGCCTATATTTGTAAGTTTAGATTTTAAAGGGAAAGGAAAAGGGATGAGAGGACTTATAATATAATTTTATACTATAAGTCCTCATTGTCCCTCCCTTCCCCTTCAAAATCTAAAGTAACAAACATACTCTTAGAGTCTGCACATGAGTTGGTCTCCCTTAAAACATGCGCAAAACGGACTAACCCAAAAAAGAAGAAAAAGAACTCTAAGACAACCTACTTAAGCTGTGTGTATGTGGGTAAAAGTAATACTAGGATCTGTAGTGTATTGAACTTTAAATTAGGGGAAAGACACAAGAGAAAAATAATTGGAATTGCCTTTTTCTAAAATACTGCATGCACTTTAGAGAAATAAATATATAATTTCAATAATTAATAAGAAAATTAAAGAATAACTATCACCCAAGTATGATCTATCATGAAAATATTTTTATTTTATAAAACTCTAAATTTTTATTTTCTCATTAATAGTTACATTTAGACACTTTGTAAAGTGCACTATGCAGCTATATTAAAAAAATCTAAAATATTTTATTTTCAAAATGTTACATTATATTGATGTTTATTACAACTTTGTTTAAGTAGCTTCGCGATTGATTAGGTGTTTATAACTATTAAAGTAACTAGTTATGTTTCTTCTAATATAATAACACATAAATCAAGTTATAAACCAATTGAAAACCTTTCTCACCATTCAATCATTTTTTTTTAACTAAATTTCTGATTTGGTCCCTCAAATATATATGTGACAACAATTTAATCCCAAAAAAATTTGATATTAATTTAATTCCTAAAAGATACAACGATATCAATTTAATCCATGAAAAAAAATTTATAATAGCATAGTCCCTAAGATAGCGTTTGGTTAGTGTCCTGAGACAAAAATACAAGGACAGAGACAGAAATACTGGGACAGTGGAGACAGAGACATAAAAATTATTATCCCCACTTTCCCCACAAAGGAGTTAAATTTCTGTCTCTATATCCTGTCTCTACTGTCTGCACTTTTTGGAGGGATAAAAATACTGAAAATTTTTGTCTTTGGGACAAAAAAATTTTCTATCCCCATGCTCTGTCTCTGCTACCAAACATGAGTCCCTGTATCTGTGTCCTGGGATACAAACCAAACACTGCCTAAAAAATATATGTGATATCACTTTGGTAGCTGAAAGAAGCATATGACATCTATTTGGTCCCCGCGCTTATTCGAAAATTCATAAACTAATTTGATATATCAAATTGATGTCACATGCATATATTTTTCATAAAGTAAACTCATGTCTAAAATCTTTGAGCACTACACTAATTTTATGTGTATCAATCTTTTAGAGATTCTCTGTATTTCCCTCAAAGGATTAAGCATTTTATTTGTTACTTATAAAACAAAAGTGTATATTTCAATAACTAAATTAATGTAAAAAAATCTTTCAGGAACTAAATTGGTATCATGTGTATCCTTGAGAGATCATATTATTGTTATTATTATTATTATTACTACTACTACTATTACTATTACTACTACTATTATTATTATTATTATTATTATTATTATTACTACTACTACTGCTGCTGCTATTACTACTACTACTATTATTATTGTGTAAGTAACCTCAAGCTCAACCCAAAAGAGGAATGGGGAGCAAGAGTAACTCAATTTTCTCACTACAAGAAATAAGATTTTTTGTGACAACTAAAGTCATCACTAAAAAATTTTGATGTCGTCACAAAAGCTTTTAGTGACGACTTGAATACTTGTTGTGACAACTAAAAGTCATAATTCATACTTCGTAGCTAAAAGGTCAATAGTGACGACTTTAAGCAGTTCTCACTAAAAGTAATACATTTTGTGATTACTTAAGTCGTCACTTATATTTTTTATAGTCGTCATAAAAAGTCATACAATTTGTGACAATTTAAGATGCCACTAAATAAATAACTATTTAGTGACAACATAAACCATCGTCACAAAAAGAGCTTTTAGTGACAATAATTTTTATCACAAAATGTTTGCACTAAATCTTATTGCTAGTTTTAGTAACTACATATAGCTGTTACTATATCATATTTTAGTGACAACTTATTTATGGCGTAACAAAAAGGAAGTTTAGTGACCATATAAAAGTCGTAACTAAAGTTACATATTCAGTGACAACATAAATAGTCGTTACAAAAAGAGCCTTTAGTGACAACAATTGTTTATCACTAAATGTTTGCACTAAAAATTATTACTACTTTTAGTTACTGAACATAATTGTCACTATAACATTTTTTAGTGACGACTCATTTGTGGTGTAACGAAAAGGACCTTTCAGTGACTATCTATACTTGCCACTTTAAACTGTTTTATTTTATTCTTTTGCTTTTAATTATGCATTTATTATTTTTCTGATACCATATTACTTGCATCTGATAAAAAGTATAATTAAATTAAATTTTCTGATGAAGATATCTAAAGTCATATTCATTAAATAATATTACTAACATCAAATGCAAGACTATAATCTTAAAGTCAAGTACTGGGTGGAATTTAAAAGGCTATTGACTGTGCTAGCTATTAGTTCTGTACAAAAGAAAACAAACCTACAACTCAAATGTAAGGTACTTAGTTTTTGTCCAAAAGAAAAAAGGAAATTAAAACATAGAATCTTGATGTCATTCCAAGTGACTTTAATCCAAAGTCAAGTGCTTGGCTCCTTGTTATGACAACTTGTTGCAAGATCATGTGCATTCTTGTTCGTACAAAAAGCCTGTAAAAGAGTTATTTATAACTTCATTATAAAATGTAAATAAACTCTTGCAGCTATATCAACACAACAATAGATAAACATAGTTGAAACAAGAATAATTAAAGTTTATCTACAATTAAAATTTTGGCAGAATATCTCTTGGAAATCTAACACTCTAAAAAGTAAAAGTGTTCACTTTTTTATAATTAAATAGAAAAATTAACTCACAAAATCAAGTGAACTCTAAAATGAAAGTACAACCAAATATTAACCAAGAAAATAGATCCTATACCAATTCAGATCCTCCAAATTTATATACTAACATAATACATCTTTCTATATAGGAAAAAAATAACAACAAAATATAAGGGAAAAACACACCAAAACTAGCATATTAGAGGTTTAGGCCTGGCATAACCAAAATAATCACAAACTAGAAAGACTCAAATGCAAGCAAATAAAAACAACAAAGAAGACGAGGCTTGTTTATAATCTCAATTTGTGCATAAGACCAAGGACATAACAAAGATACACTATTGATCAACAAAGAGGCAACATAGGCAACAACTAGAGAAAATATATGTTGTTACCAAAATTTGAAAGCCACATACTAAAATAACCCCATTATCCATCCATGAATCCACCCATTTCACAAAATACAAAACCACCAAGAAGACCAAAATCCTAAACTCAGGCACTAGTAGCAAATCCCATCAATTAAATCCAAGATCAAATGACAAACAAATCAGAAACTATGATAGACCAAATTTGCAAACACTAATTTGAAGAGTTCCAATCTACTACCAAATTATGCCATTATTGCAATCAATTCATAGTTTGTCGGATAACCATAATACTCAATTGAAACAAAAAATTGTAAAATGCATATCCAAAAAATAATATTTTTATTGATTAATACCTAGTTAAGACTATCGAGATTAGTGTTGGCATTTGATTGAGAAATAGAGCCAAGTATACAAGCGAGTCGAGATTCAAGAATACTTTCTATGTTATTATTGACCTTAACTTTCATTTGTTCAATTCTTTGTTTAACTCTTTCCTCCATCGCTTGTTCAATTCTTTCCTCTATCGCTTTTTCAACTCTTTCCTCCACCGCTTGATTAATCCTAGCATTGATTTCAACTTCTTGAATTCTTCCCCTCTTTGATGGAGCTTTTTTTCCATAACCCTTTCCTCTAAAATATCCAGTCCTTTCACCAAGCACATTTAACAACATCTCATCACTAGTCATTGGATCAGAGCCTTCTGGGGTTGGTTGAGATACAAGCTCCTTCAATTTATCCTACATAAATAATATAGAAAATATTACTAACTGAACTCATAAATTGATTCAACTTACAAAGGCATATGATTAAGCATTACATGGACTTCTTGTGACTTAGGATCAGACCACACAACTTCCCCCTCTTTATTCTTTTTGGTATGCTGAATATACCAAACTTCATCAACTTGAGCTTTCTCTCCAGTTTCAGGATCTCTCTACACATCAAACTCCATTAATGCTATTAAAACACGACTTTTATATATAGAAGTATATTAAAAAATAAAAAAATTACTGTTGATTCCTCAACTTTAGCAAAAGATCTAGTACCACATGTGTGCTTGACAACTAGCTTTTGTCTATTCAATATATTTCTCTTACTTATTTTCTACAATTAAATTTTTGAGTTAATGCTTAACTAAAAAATTTAAAATAATCTAAAAAATTTAATCCATTACTTATTATACCTGAAATTCTTCACTGCCAAAATAACCAATTAAATGCTTCCAATCCTCTATATCAATATCCAGTGGCGGGTTAGCTAGTCTTTCCTCATCGGTTTGAAATTGCTTGTATTCTCGACTTAACCAAGCTCTCCAGACTTTATAAAGCCTTCACATAGTTTCCAAAGCAAATGCATCCAAACGATATTCCAAATTTTGGCCAACCTTGAACTTTTTCTTTGAATGGAAGAAACAAAGAAACTTAAGTTACAAAATTTATTTTGACAATAAATAACACATTTGGCAACAAATTTATTACCTTAATCTTTAGAAGCATTTGTTCACCCACTCTAGCTACGACCTCTTTCCAATCCTTTACTGTCAATGGAGTTGTTGTTCTAACTGTAAATCCACAATAATTCACAAGGTTCCTTGCATTTGTTCCTACTGCTCTTAAGATATCATCAAGAATATGAACTTCAATTTGTCCACCCATTGTCAGCATGTCCAATTTCATGGATTTATATCTTCCTCTTGTTCTCTTATTTGGAATACAAAAACCTATATATAAAATTAAGACATTATAATACATGTATAGATATATTTTACATCACTAGTAACATAAATTGACGTATTATTACCCACACTACTAGGTGTTGAAACAACATTTCCTTCTCCATGTGGTAAATGCAACTCTTCTTCTAGCTAGCGACTTGACTGAGTAGGTATTCGAATTGGTTGAATACGTGGCTAAATTTCTTGAGCACTTGAACATTGGGCTAGTGGCACAGTTGAACTTGAAATGTTCTCATCTTTCTTTCCTTTATCACCCTTTGATGGATATAGTAAGTTTGCTTTTCTTTTTCCATTGGCACCTCGTCGCCCTTGCATTTCTACAAAACGTGTAATAAAAAAGACTATGAGTTAGTTGACTTTTAATTTCCAAGTAACAATAATATAATCAACAAAGTATAAATATGAACAAGATATTAAATTTTTTAATAAAAGTAGAATAAAATAATTGGTCTAACTTTTTTAAATTAAAAGGCTGACCTTTATTATAATCTTCATCACTAGTCTCACTATCAAGGAGATCTTTGTTACTTTCATCACTTAAATCCTTATTTGAGTCATTGTCATAAATAAAACCATCTTGTCTATTATTTGCCACTGAAAGTTCATTCTACTGTGACGACTTTTATCAATTGTCACTTATAATTTGATCTATTGTGATGATTTAATTAAGTGGTCACAAAATATACCCACTAATATGAATCTAGTGACAACTAGTGAAAGTCGTTACAAAACTATCACTTTAAGTGATAGCTTTATCATCGTCACCAAAAAAGTCATCACAGAAACTCTAATTTCTTGTGGTGTTTGTTCTCTAATCTCTTTATTTTCTTTCAATTTTTTAATTTGCCATCAACGATTAAATATTCATTTTGGTTCATAAAATTGAAAAAATAAACTTTTTAGTGCTTGAGATATAAACAACAAATTAAAAACATGAAGCAAATTAGTTTTTAAAATTTAATAAATCAAATTAGCCTCTTAAATTTTAAATTTTAAGTCAAAGTAATATTTAAAAAAATTGTTTTAAATTTGAAAAATTAATTTGATTGGATGAAATATTTGAAGCTGGATTTATTTATATTTTAAACGCTAAATGACTGGCATTGCATAATTACAAATACTTACATTTCAATTAAAAAAATATAAAAATTAAATAATTAATTTCTAAATTTCAATGACCAATCAATCGCTAGCACATACAAATTTAACAAGTGCAAATTTAAGATGAGCCTTCACTTTATCGTAAGAGATACAAAGTTATGGCTGAAGGAAGGGGATACTTGCTGTAGTTCAGATTATTGGCAAATTTGCTTGCTCTGAGTATTGAACGTATACTTGACCCAAAAAAAGAATTGAACATCCAAGTCTATAGCAACTGAACTATAAGATAATTGACAAGTGAGTATTATTAGGTATTTTCAGTTTCTTCAATTATAGGATAAATAACAACATTACTTTGACTAAGTCTTTCATGAAGACTTCACACTCAATTTTCAAAGGGTAATGATAATTGCACACTAACAAACTCACCCCATATACTTACACCATAATAGAGGGGGAAAAAAAGTATAGCGAAGGTATGAAATATAGAAGAACAACATCATGCCCACTATCTCTCCCTCTCACTCTTTGACTCACAAATCCACCCTCTCTCACTCATTCAAACAACCCCACCTCGCCCACGTTTTCCCCTTGTCACACCCTACTCTCACTCACTAAAACAACCCATGGCCTAAAGCTTTCATTTCCTCCATTCATGTCCACGTTCTCTCCATCTCACCTTTTGCTCTCACTAATTGAAAGAACCCACCACTCCATTTCCTCCATTCAGCACTTGCACTGCGCCTTCTCCACCTCAATCGTTGAATAACAAAGTGAAGCCGTGTCATCGGAGTCGTCTAACATCCACCATCATCGCAAGCATCATGTTGGTAAGGTTGGCTTGTTTGTGTTCTTCTTTTGACAACATGAGGGACTTCATTTCACCACTTCTGCATTTGTGGCAATTGTAATGTAAGTTGTGTTTAATACTTAGAAATACATGTTAATGGTTCTATATGTTCACTCTGTTGCAAATGCGTGTTCAAGGTTTTTTGGTTTAGGGATACTGATTGCAATGGCTGTGAGTATAATGTACATTTACAAATGATTTTGAATGAGTTTTTCTGTAAAAGAAACTTGTTTTTTTGTGGTATTGAATATGGTTAGAGCTTATGAGCATTGATTTTTTGGTTTTCAGGTTTGGAATAAAGTATTTGGCAAAGTTAAGTGGTTATAGGAGGTTCTCCAAATGTTTTACAAGTTTTAAAATGGTGTTTATAAATTAGTTCATACAGTTTACATTTGAGGAGAAGTTTACACTCTTTTCTAACATTGTTTACAAGTTTTGAAAAGTTGTATACACTTTTTGTGCACTTGGTTTACACATTGCTGAAGTTGGTGTAGAAGTTTGAAGTACGTGTTTACTAGGCTGATTATTAGATACAAAGATATTGTTTGTAATGGTTGTGCTTGTAATGTGTATGTAAAGAGGATTTTGAATGATTGGAATAAAAGTAATACTGATAGTTTCCCAACCTTGTTTAGTAGTTATCTCAATTGGTTTACAATTTTTTAGAACTAATTTACATATTTTATGAACAAGTTTTTGTTTACCGGTTTATGATTTGTCTGCACATGATTTTACATTTTATCCTAAATATATTTAGTATTTGTCTTTAATTGGTTTACATTTTTCAAAATGGGTTTACATTTTTATTGAATATGGTTTATAAGTTTCTTGAAGTTGTTTACAAGTTATCTGCTAGTGATTTACAAGTTTGTGTCTACTAACTTACATGTTTTTGAGGGGTTTAGAAGTACATTACTTTGCAATTACTTGCCGCATTAAATTATCGATACAACAGCTCAATTTTATCTTTTGTTTTTTGTTCTATACTTTAGAGATGGCTCCTCCTAAGTCTAAGAAACTGAGGAATACAAAAGCTGTAGAAGAAATATTAGACAAAAAAATGTGGAGAAGAAGACAAAGGAGGGAAGGAAAAAGACGAAACGTATTTAATTTGATGGGTACAGAAAAAAAATGGTTATTCAAGTTGCCACCTGGAGGATAAGTGCATTTGATGACACTGAAATAGAAACTCTTTTGATGGCCATAGAAAATAGCCCAGAGTATTTAACTGACGATGACTTCCCTAATGAAGATCCTTACTAATTAGTAAGATCAAGTCTATTTTTGTATGTCATTATATTTAGTACCTTTCTCAAATTTTGTTGAACATGTTTTGAAGCATTTAGTTCTAGTTTTATAAGTTTAGTTTCACTTTGCAAGTAATTGGTTTACCCTTGCAAAAATTGTCAAGAGGTCATAAAACTTGTATACATGTGTTTAACAACATGTAAATCAGGGTACAGAACTTGTAAACTCAACTAACAAACTTGTAAACCGATGATTATATATTTGACTTTCAGGTTTGTAAACCTACAAATCATGGGTTTCCTACTTTGCACATATTTACATATTTTTTTACCATCTGTACTTGACAAAACATACTTATGATAATAGCCAATATACAATTTGAAGCACAAATACCTAAAGATAATATCAATGAAAGGAATTATTGAAAAATTCAAGCATGGGAAATAAAATAAATCACCACTTTATACACAAACATTATGGCGAAAATATATTCCACTATTTATAAAATTCTTAGACGCATCATCCCAGCAGTTGGCACCTCCATCTCATATTTCCTTTCACGATAATTCATCTTCACTTTAACATGAAAATCTGCATCAACATTCATTGAATCCTCTATTTTTTTTTCCAATTGAGTACAATAAAAAACTGCAACAAAAACAAAAGCACAAAATTCAAGAAAAATATAGTTATCATGCAAAACATACCTAAACAAACAAGCATAGGATGCATATGCAGAGACTATACAATTTTTTACCATGGGTTTACAAATATTTTACACTAGTTTTCAATTTTTACTACATTAGTTTACAAGTTTTAAATACCAGTTTACAAGTTTCTATCTCTAGTTCAAAATTATTTACAATGGGTTTGAAGGTATAAACCAAGAGATTATCAATTTGTCTACCACAACTTTACAGGAATTTATAATATATTTAAAGGGCATTGCTAACATACACATCTTCATGTGTAGTTTAGCATCCTACTCATTTTGTTTTGGACCAAAAAGCCATTAGTATTTAGGATAGACCACTTATTCGTATGGGTAAAATTATAAATCTTCCCTGCTACAATTAATGGGTAAATAACTCCACTCTCTCTCTTCCCACCCTCTCTCCCAACACCCAGGTGCCACTCTCTCTCTCTTCCCATCCTTTCTCCCAACACCCATGCCCAGCTGAACACAAACGTTGGTTTTTTTTTTCTTTTTATTATTTTATTTATTTTTTAACCACTTCAGGCCAATTGTATTGGCAACTACTTCATGCAACAGTATTTTCTTGAGTCAAATATTATAAATTAGAATATAAATTTGATATTTTTAAGTATTTTTACATAAATCTTAGATTAATTAAGTCAAACATTATTCTTTTTTACAATTAATAAAGCATTTATTGAATAAAAATTTAAGGAAAAAAAATTAACCAATGCAAATTATATAGGAACCAAACATCCACCAATTAATACATCATCCTATCATTGTAGGGGTTTAAGATGTGGCTTACAAGCAAAAAACTAAAATAAAATTGTTCTTCACTTGTATCATAGCAATCTTAACAAAAGAGCACTTATATCCATTACAAAATATCTTTCACCAAAATTTGTTACTGTCGAAGATACCAATGAGAACAAGATAAATAAACTTCTTGTCAAAGCATTAATCAACCCGTTCAAGAAATCTTTCTCCAACCTCTTGGCATCCTTCAAATCACAAAATAAAAAAAAAAACTCATTAGTATCAATATTTATATGAAAATAAAAGAAATGAAAAAATAACAGCAATAATTAAAAGTTATTAACTCACTTGTTTGGAGATTGAGAGGGCAAGACTTGAGTAGCTTTCTTTTTAATTAGACAATTTCGAGCATCATGATCAGTCCCACCACAATTAGGAACATGACAATAGCGAACCTTCTTGGCAACTTCAACCCCTCCTTTGGCCCTTGACCCTCTTAGTCCACCTTTTGTTACAGACTTAGAAGGATTTTCAACAATATTGCATCCATCATCATTCAAAGAGCTATTAATCTTATAAGTGTTTGAAAATTATTGTTCAAAAGGGATTTCCTCCTGAATTTAAGGCATATCCTTGATGAGACAAACAAGTCTTTCTAGCTCCTTTCTAGCATAACCAAGTCGATTTTTTGTCTTCAAGGATTCAAGTTCTAGATCTTGAATAAGAGACTGAAAATTTTGAGAGGATTTGTTGTTGCTGCTAATTACATGACTACATTTAAGAGTCAATGAGCTTTCCGTTCTCCACCTCACTAAAAGATATTTATTAGGTATGCTAAAATAATTCTTCATAGTTAGCACTCGTATGGTATGTCTGCATAATATTCCAGAAAACTCAAATTCTTTACATGAACATTCAATAGATTCATCATTCTCTCCCCAACTCACAGTACAACCCCCAGTGGATTTTTCAGAATATCTCACAGCATAAGAGCCATTGTTATTTTCCATTACCGCATACTTAAGAAAACACTCTATCTCATGCTGTAATAAATCAAAGGCATAAGGTGTAAAGATTTTTGCAGCATGTTTCTCAATAGGCATGTATGTGTTTACTTGAGTATTAAGATACTTCTGACACATTGAAGCCTCCACCCCAGCTTGATTTCTTATGCTTACAGCAACACCAACCTATAAGTAAAGATATTCTCATAAATAAATAATTAAATTTAGTTAACTTAACTTAATTGCTATAATAAAAAAATAAAGTGAAATAATTTCTTACTTGCTCAATAAAATTTTTTAAACTGGTCTTTGTATCTAGGAATCCTTTTGCATAAGAGTTTATGGATTCTGATCGACCAATAGTTGTCATGCCAGCAAAAAAAAAAGTCTTTTAAGTAAGCTAATGCCCAACATTTACGATTAGAATAAAGCAAATCTATATGCTTATCCATGCTTAATCCAAAATTTGTAACCATTAAACACCATTGTTCTTCAAAGTCTTCCATTGATTCTAAATTATATAACCTATAAAATTCAGATTTAAAGTCATTAAATTTGAGCCCTAATGGAAGAGTAAACCAAGTTGATAGCTTTGCTACAATATACCATATGCAAAATGCATGCTTTGTGTAAGGCAATTCTATAGAAATAGCTTCTTTAAGTGCAAGGTCCTAATCTATTAGAATTATTTGTGGATGTTTCCCCTTCACAAACTCTGCAAAATGCTAAGACATAAAAGTCAACATACTATGCATAAAAGTTTTCTTTAATCTTTTTCTTTGTTTTAAACTATAATTTAGAAAAATAATATCTTACCTTTAAAGCCCATGTGAAAGCAGAGATCTTCTCATCTCTTAACAAAACACAACCAAAAAAATTTAAATTTCCATGATTATTAACTCCAATCCATAGTCCAAGAGGCATGTCATAACAATTTATACGATATGTTATACCAAAAACAACTACATCTCCAAAATTTTCATATGCTCTAATTGAATCTCCAAATGCCCAGATGATATGCTCAAGCTTGTTTTTGTCATCCAATTTAAAATCGTATTTAAAATCACCATCCATATCCTTTAAAGTCTTGCACAGTTTAAGAACTTCTGTTGCATCGTTCTCTTGGCCAATACAACTTTGAGATTAAAGAAAATTTCTAGTGTCCTTCTCCCTAAATGGTAAATGGCCAATGTTAACACCTTTTTCTAACTCCAGCACTTTCATCATAAGATTTACTAAACAACCAGCTTTTGAGAGCAATAGTATACGCTTTTGATCCATAGGATGGATATCACGATAAGCTAGAAGGAAATGAACTTCTTTATCATCCAATAACTCATGATTGTGTGAGTTATTGAAATGTGTAACTACTCATATACTATTCTCCTCAATTTTCATCTTAGTAATCCATATTTTTGCATTACAACTACACCTTGGAGATTTTCTCTTCCTTTGTTGATCTACTTCCTGGACCTTTTGAGACCTAGCAATGCCACTGCAATGACAAACAAATTCCCTTCTATAGATACCTTGCTCTTTGCTTGCTACAACATGATCATGCCTAATTGAAAAACCATTTTTTTGGCAAACATGAAGTGAAAACTAAAAGTATCCTCATCAGTGTTGAATTTTTGTCCATCAAAAGGAATGGAGTCATTGTTGCGAACTATTTCTAACCCTTCACATTATTGACTAACAAAGTCTCTATCTTCACCAGAATCAACCTCTACATGCCAATCACATGCCTCATCTAAATCTTCTGATACTATCATGACTTACAAATATCTAAGTAATTGAAATAAAAGAAAATCAAGATGTTGTCAGCATATGCCTCATGGAAATGTTGATTTCTATGGTGGATAGGGTGTTAATTGAAAGAAGCATAACAGAGGAAAGCATGTTAATGTTCCTATTAGAGAGGAAAGGGAGAATAGCATTCTTGTACTCACTTGGTGGAGGAAGTCGATCTACTGCGAGGGAGGCCACCACGCAAGGGAACCCGATCTGCTACTGGCACAGAGGAGGTGTGCCCGTTGGCTTCCTGGGATGGGCAGATGAAGGCAGATCTCTTTGGCTTCAAAGAACTGGGCATGGACATGATGGAGAAAATAAAATATGTGTTCAGAGAACTGTGCTTGAGTGGTTAAAATGTAAATGAAATAATAAAAAGGAAAAAAAAACCCAATGTTTTGTTCAGCTGGGCATGGGTGTTGGAAGAGAAAGGGTGGGAAGAGAGAGAGTGGCGCATGGGTGTTGGGAGAAAGGGTGGGAAGAGAGAGAATGGAGTTATTTGCCCATTAATTATAGTAGGGGAGATTTATAATTTTACCCCTACTAATAAGTGGTCTATTCTAAATACTAATGGCTTTCTAGTCCAAAACAAAATGAGTAGGATACTAAACTACACATGAAAATCTGTATGTCAGCAATCCCCATATTTAAAAGGGATAAATGCATTTTATCCTCCTGAATTTTAGTTCATGTATAATTTACACCATAACTTTTCAAAACGTGCATCACGACACTCTGAATTTTTCAAACTATGCAAAACACCTCAGTATATTTTTGGCAACTAATAAAGGTAAGATTTATATATACTTAACCCCTGATGTTTCTAATTTGTGCAACTCAACACCGTATTTATGAATACTATGTGCAAATAACTCCCTGGATTTTTTTTATTATGTGCAATTCAACACCTTAAAGTTTTGCACTGTTTGAAAAGTTCATAATGTCATAATACACATTTTGAAAAGTAATTATGTAAATTGCACATGACCTAAAATTCAATGGGATAAAATGCATTTAACCCTATTTAAAATTATTAATAAATACTTTATAACTAATTAACATTTATTGACAAGTTATTAATAGGGGTTTATAAGATTTTAACAATGTTTTACAAGTTTTGTATCATGGCTTTATAAAATTTTAACATAGGTTTACAATTTTCTAACACAAATTTACGTCTGTCTAACTCCAGTCGTCAATAATAATAACCAATGTTAACTTCTAACAAAATTCTCGTTTCCAATAATAGTAGCAAATGCCAACTGTAATACAGTCACTCTCATATTGTTTTGTTACTGAAAATTTCTAAAAAATTAAATAATTATCCATATATAACACGGTTTTACAAGATTTTAACAATGGTTTACAATGTTTTTGTTAGAGAGATTTTTTGACATATGATAAGGAGGTGCAACACTAAGAACAAGTCACAACAAGAGACCGAGAACACGAGAAAATAATCTTCGACGGGCATTGTATATTGAAGAAGAAATGGAGATATGATCATAATTTACAAAGGTCGAGCTAAGGTATGAACTTACATCACGGGCAAGACAAAGTTATCAATGGTTGAGGTATCAAAGGTTGAGAAGGATACATTGAGCCAAGGGATATGGTGGCTGATTTCCTTTTCCTCCCCTTAGCTTGCAGCTTCTTCCTCATCTCCCTTATCGTCCGACCATTATTCAATTTGGGAACTTTCAGGAGCAACATCGAAAATATTCACGGACTCTATGGCTAAAAAAAATATAATATTGTAAGCATTAATCTAGAAAACAATGAAGACACGGTTCAAGGTAAGTATTACCTAGTGGCACCAGTTGAAGGGTTGTAAACCTATGTACCATTTGCATAGTGTGCATTGACACGTGGTAACTGGTATAGGTAATGGGATTGTGTTTCTCTGGAAAATGGAACACGCCAAGGGCTCCCTTAGGAAGATCAGGGTAACTATCAGCGATGCCGAATAGAGCATTAGGTAAAGGAGGAAATTGAAAAGGTTTTTCAAATGAACCCCTTCGAGCAAGGGGACTTTTCTTGGAAGCATGCATTTAAAAATGCTTTTACAATTCTAGCTCGACGTTGCTTTTTCTTTTGGAGAAAAACCTCCATGGCATCCCTAGCTACCCATCGAACTTCAATACTTTTCAAATTTGAGAGTCTCTCAATCATGCATTCCTTTGGTGCTTATCGTCGAAATCAAGGCTGTGGTGCAAGATGTTAATTGAAGGACTTGAAGGTGCTAGGGCGATGTCAAAGCGTGTCACTTGAAGACTCCTAATTTCTAGGAGACAATGTTAGCACAAAGGACAGTTACATGCGAGTTTCAAAAGAAGCAAGTGAGATCGTGCAAATAATGGGGTTAGAGACAATGGACCCGTGTCAAACATGCATGTACATAGGTTGCGTTTAAATGAGAGGAGTGTAGGATTGTAAAGGCAAAATTAGAGAGAACATTTCACACAATAACTAGTGAGGGATCTGGTCTATACACATACTTGATCTTCAACACTCATCATGAGTTATTTCTTGCTCAAGGGTTCTGAAGTCCTCAAATAATGATCTTATTATAATTTCTCACTTTTCATGTTGTTGTCTATTCTTTTTTAATCTATTATATTTTATGCTATATACTTTTGAACCTTTATCATAAATACTCGAGAACTTGCATTGGAGAAACCGCTTTTGTTCTCTGAATAAGGTCGAGAACAAAAACTTGGTTAGTGAGTTTATTTGTTTGTTCATAATCCAAAAACCAAGTGAAATTTTAACACTGGTTTACATGCTTGTAATGCACTTACAATTTTCTAACTTCAATTTCTAATAATAACGACAAATCTCAACTTCTAACACAGTCAATATTAATTTGTTATCAAAATTCTAATAAAAAAAAACCCCATGTATTAGAGCATAAACTATAGTCACGTAAAAAATCAAATGGAAATTATAAACTTACATATCTTATAAATAGAAACTGATTCACAAATTATGAAGAAAGGTAGAAGACATTATTTTTGTTTACTTCTCTACTTCCTTTGAAAAAGAAGTGAAACAAAAGAAGAAGGAAATGAAGTAAGCCTTTTATACATGATGATTAATTTTGTATATTACCAACAAAGATTGATTCCTTCTTGTAAATGATATATGAGAGTCGTAAGCTATGGCAGGTTTTTCTCTCTATGAAGAAGTGAGAAAGAAACAAGAAGAAAAGAGAAAAAATATAAGCTTCTAAAAAGATGGTAGATTAGAAAAATTTATTTGTCCTCCTTTAACTCAATAGAAATAAATTTCCTTTATCCCATAATCACAATATTACCATCACTTCAATAAATAAGCATATTGCATCCTCCAGCATATTTGTATACAATGTATAATGGCTTTGTACTGGTGGACAATTACCATTCCTCATTTTCAAATGAAGCTATGCACCAAAAATCAGAGTTTAATTACAAGTACAATTTGATTGGGAGGGAACCAAACGCTCTGACATGATTTATTACCACCACAACCTTTTGCAACTGACAATAACTGCATATATATATATATATAGATATATATATAAAAGTGGTGCCACCACCTGCCATACTCGACCCATTTTTCAGGCTAAATCAGTGTCTCAGTGATGCAATGATGGCAGCCAAAAAAGCCACCAATGGACCACCGTACCTCGCTGAACAGTACAGTTACATCAATTTAATGCAATAATTCATATTCCCTGATGACACCCCTTTGGCTCACCAAGATTAGAAGTTTAGAAAGGCATGGTTCACACTATGCATACAAACACAAATTAATAGCCCCTCTAACAAAGAAGGCAAGTCTTCTAAACATCAACCTCCCAAACATTCTTCCAACATAAAAACTTGAATATTCACATATGCTAAAAGCCTAAACTGCTGCCATCTCCCACTAATTTATTATGGTAATAATCTATTTTTGGTCTTTCTAGCACAATTCAATGCCTGGAGTCTTCTACAAATCGTGTTACAAATTAACTAGGGTTTCACGTCTAATAACATGAAACTTTAATCTAGCCAAAATAGACCAACTTCCTTCCCCCAACCAACCAATAATAGCAACAAGAAGAAGGATTAACAGGATAGAAAAAAAAAACAAGAAAAGAAAGCCGATTTTTTTTTTTTTTCAGGTTTCAGCTGTTTCTGAGCTTATTACAGTCCCTTCTTCCATTGAAGAGATGGGCAGTTTGCTTCCTGTACTCATTTTCTTCACATCCTGGCTGGAACATATGAAAATTCTTCTCACCATATTACAGAATTCCCTGAAAGAAAATAATGATAACAATTAGAATGGAGCTAATGTGAACAATGACCAAGTTAATGAAACAGTTTTACACAAAGTTATTTATGGTTTTGGTATTATCTACAGTTTTTTTCCCCCTCTCCAACTCCCTAAGTTTTCTGCACTATTGTTCCTACTATTTATTCTCTCGTGTGCAGCAATGTCTTCTCTTAGGTTAGTGTTTAAGGAAATACTCACGGCCATGGATCATCTCCCACAAGCATCATATCCCCTTCATCATCAGTGAAGACAATTTCCCACTTATCCCTGACTTGGAGCTGCCCCTTTATGTCAAACAACTCCTCCAACTCATCTAGAAGTTGATCATAACCATCCAACATGGTCAAATCCACAGCACGACCAACTGCAACTCCCTGCATTTGAACCTGTTGGCAGGTTTTGGAAACCAATGAAAGCCTTACTTAAGAAACTTTTCTAGATTAGACCATATTATGAAACATCTAAACTTATTATCTAAATAAACAATCTATGCTAAACACCTTGGTGCGACTTCTGCTACAAATTTGCTTGCTCTGAGTCTCTTTTGGTGACACTTGCAGCTGCTCTTGTTTCCTCTCCTTACAAGCCTTTGAGACATCAGACTTATGGCCTGCCTCAGTTCTGGACAAGGTGCTGGCGCAGCCTTCAGCAGTGATTCTGGGAACATTTAATGCATGTGCAGATGCCTTTTCCACAGCAGGTAAGCTCCTTGAATTATCAATAAGCTCAATACCAAACAATCGACAACTTGTAGCAGTCTCGGCCTTTTTTTCCTTCTCTGCCTGGTCAGACACATGACCGTTGTTCAACCTGGATGAGTAAGGCTTTGACACAGGCCAAGCTGAGACACTCTTGCTATCATCTATTGTGTCCTGAAATAATTGTGAAGGGCAACAAGAATGGGGAGAAGATAACCAACTTCCTTCTGTCTGATGCCTTGATAAAGTATTGCTGTTGCTTTTACTATTCATATCGATTTGCTTATGGTGCCACATACTAGTACTATCACTCCTTTTGCTTTCAGCCATAACACTAAGTTGTGTCATATCAGCTTGTGTCCGTGCAGAATCCCAGAAAGCAGAGGCTGCCAATGTTGTGTCTGTTTTCAAATTGAAATAGAGGGTCAAAAACAATAAATCAAAGAATTAGAAGGAGTTATTTGAAACAATTCCTCACCAAGATCTGGAAGGTCGCTGGGTGGTCTAGGCCTTTTAGCCTTTACAGTAGTAGGTTGAACCGACGATGTAGGAGCAGAAGCAACAAAGGGTTCTATCTCCCATGGCGAAACACTATCAGGTCTTGGAACAGCTGCCGGTTCATCCCATTGAACCTGGGGATTGACAAAAAGGAAAAGATGAATAACAATCAATCACTGAAAATGACCAATTGCAGAGTCAAAGTGACATTACCTTAAGTGATCGCCATTTAGAATTTTCCCAATGAGAAGAAATATCTTCCACTCCTACTATAGTACCTGAAAATCTGATAAACCATGTATTAGATTAGCTATGCAATGAGAAGGCCGCACAACAAAATACTGCGATAAATTTTACTACCTTTTGTCGGTTTCAGTAGAATCATCGCCCTCAAACCTCATCTTGAACCTCATGCCAACACTGAACTTATTGTGAACAGCCTCCAAATACTTGTTGAGGCTGATGATGAACTGACTCGTCCTAAACAATCAAAAGCCTGTGTCAACAATCATCTACTAAATATTTATCACTTACAACTTAGTTCTTGAAGCAATAATATTCCTGCCTTGGCTTATAATATACTACGAAAAGAGTCTGAGTTGCGACAGCATGAGAGGCAGTTGCAAGCACTCCCAGGTGCATGCTCTGACTGGAAATCACAGATGATGGCATGGTACTCTGCTGACGAGCAAGACGCCTCACTCCAACACGTAATTCTCCATTGTGCCCTCTATACAAAAGATCTTATTCACGTAACTCTTCCAGAAACAACACACGTGAACTTACAGTAGAAGATTTCTGAACCATATGAAAAAAAAAAAAAGAATTTTACCTCAAAAACACAAAGGTATCTCCAGCAACCAATCTCTTCGAAGTCACAAAGGTACTCCATCCAGTTGTAAGCAAGTGTCTGCGCGGCTGACCTGATCAAACCGAAAAAACAAATTCAAGGGAAAATCATTAGCAAGTTAGAAAAGTTAAATTACAAGGAGATAAATGAAAACCTCTCAGATCCTTTACCTCTAAATATATGCTTAAAACGCCATTCATAACCATGAAGATCCTTGGCAACCAATTCCTGAGTTGGTGTTGGTTGGGACATGTCCTAAATAAACATCCAGAAATGGTTTCTCCAAACATCACTAAGGCAGCCAGTGAGTGGAAAAAACAAAGAAATTCAAAAGATGAAACAAGTAGTCTCACCAAAGGAGGAAGGCATTCTGTGGCATGTTTCCTGAGAACAGAGAATCCACCATGTGTACTGGTATCCGACGCGGTTAAGACCTTGCAGAACGAGTGAACCATTGGCCTCAGAGGTTCGGCAGGACACGGATCAAGGCTTGTAGGCTCAGCTTGCTAAACATGTGTTCCATTAGAATCTAAACATCGCGAGAAAAGAATCTAAGGTTGACCATGTAAAGTCATGAAAATCAAAAGGGGCAACTACATCCTTACATCGGAATCCGGCACCAAAGTAATCTGTGCATAAACCTCATCTGTTTCTTGTTCAGCCTAATAAATAAAACATGTCAAAATTCAAGGTAAGATTTTTTTTCCTTTCCCCCTCAAAAATCACACAACAAAAATTAATAAATTCCAAAACCAAACTGTACAAGTGTACATAGTAAATTAAAAACCCAGATTTTCATTTTTGACCTTTTTGTCAGCAACCAAACGAGATTCATTCTTTCACATAAATTAAAAAATAAAAAATAAAGAAGTGAATATTAGAGAGAAAATTACCAGTAAATGAACGTTCACGACACGACAAAGGATCTTCGTGGGAAGTTTGAACAGAGGAATCCTCTGATTCAGTTCCTGATTCGTAGAGGCTTCTAACTACAACAACAAAATTTGTATAAAAAAATAATTAAAATAATAATAATAATAATCAAGCACAACGAAGAAGTAAAGAACTGAAATTTTCCATTTTCAGACAACTTAAATATCCGTTATATGCCTCCAGCTCTGCAACCAAAATTACAAAACAACAATAATAAAAACAATAATAATGATAATCCATCAAAACTAAGAACCCAAAAATTCCATTTTCAGACAACGTAAATCTTCCAGCTAAGAAAGGAAAAGGGATCTGAAAAAAGTAAAATATATATATATATAGCATTTACAAAAATTAGAAAAAGAAAAGAATTTTACAAAACTGTAACAACAAAAGGAACAACAATAACGATAGTAACTCACTTGCTCCATGTGCCCCTGAGGGAAGTAGAAGACCCTCTCCCCAACACGAGGAACGTCGACCAGTGGTCCCGCACACGCCTTCCATAGCTGCTCATACAGCTCATCCCCACCGGAACCAACCACTGCCTCATCAACAAACCCCCCCAGAAACCAAAAAAATAAAAAATAAAAAAATAAAATAAAATTACTCTCTGATAACGGTTAACAGACGCAAAAATTACATGGGATTTTTATGAGAAACATTCGATCCTTACCTTCAGCCGAAACAATTGACCCGCGATTCAACATCATTCAAAACAAGTCAACCAACCCAGAAACGACCAAAAGCAACAAAAAGGAAAAGGTGAAAAAAGATAAAAAGGAGATTTTATTTTATTTTTATTTCACTCCTTGAGATTGAGACCAATATGATGAATCCTCCTCTTCATTCCACAGGAGGGGAAAAAGAAAAAAGAAACCGTCAAGCACGAGCTTTTAACGTGTGGGAAGCACGAGATCCCGTTCCCACGAGCAACACGCAACGAAACGCTTTTCCTTTTTCCTTAGTTTTTTTTTCCTCTTTCTTTTGTTGTTGTTGGGAGTTTGAGGACGTGAACCGAAAAGAGGAGACAGTGTACAACGTAAGACTAGGAACAAGAAGGAGGAAGGAAGGGAAGCAAATCCTGCTGGACGGTTAGAGAAAAGCAGTTTGGCCTTGCTTGGTTGCTTGCTGGTTGCTGCTCATCAAGGAACGCGCTGTCTCTGTCGCTGTCTCTCGAGGAATCTTTTTTCTTGTGGACAAAGGGGGAAACGGCGTTACAATGCTCGGTTGGAATATTATTATGACCAGAACAAATGCCCCTTCGGATCCACTCCTTTTGTTTATTTATACAAACAAGGAGCTTTTTCTTTTCCACCACCGTCTTTCTTTTTTTTTTTTTTTGGGATTAATTTCAATACTGTGACGATGTAAAATTCATCCAATTGTATTTTTTTTTTTTTGTGTGTAAGACTTTTAAGATGATAAAAAATTAGGTCAAAGACTTTTAATAATCGCTGATGATAATTTAGCCTCAGTTTTGAGATAAATCCTGCATGTGATAATCTATCATGTCACATGTAAGATTCATCGTAAAATTAAATTTATATTAATATTTTTCTTTAATAATATAACTATATATTAATGGATATTTGTGTGAAAAATACTACGCTGCCAAAATATATGTATATTAATTTTTTAGTAAATATCTATTTTAGTATATAAAATTATATGCATGGATAATTTTGGCTTGCAAATTAGCATGGTAATTCATAAAGTTACAACAGGTGAGTCATGATGGTCCTTAACTTTATTATTGTTATTATGTCGTCACATTTTCACCAATATTTTTATGTTAATATGGGATAAAAGTAAGAGAGAATTCTTTGTAGATAACTTTCATGTATAAAACTATATATCAAATTCATCTATAAAATTTTTTCCATATTTTTACCCTTAGTCAAACATATTGTAAGTGAAATGTTTGCGATAAGCTGACATCTCACTTGCCCTCCATGAGTTGGTATAATTGAATAATAAGTTTAAATTGCTAAAAAATAGCAAATATAGTAACAATGTTACTTGCATGAAAAATTCATATTCTAATATTTAATTGATTTTAATTTTGATGCATTAATAATATAAAGTATTTTATATTATTATCCAATCAATATCTTTCATTTATATGACTTTTTAAGTAGTTAATGAGATAATTAACTATCATGATTAATGTGGCAATACATAATTGAATAACTATATAAAAAACTTGTATACTATCAATATATAAAAATTAAATTATATTTAATTATCCTTATCTTTGTGCAGTTTAATTATCAAGTAAGATATCAATATATCACTAAAATATCAATTAACAGAAGACATCAACAAAAATATGACTACATAATAACATAATATAAATAGGGTCATATACTAATATGATTCTCATTTTAGATGTAACTTTAGGATAGAAAAGTAAATTTTTATATTTCAGGATCAAAATAACTCACATATGTAATTTTATAAATTAAATTGAGCACTTACTCTTAAACATTTAGGTTAATAATGTGTTGAGGAATTAAATTGACAGTATTTAAAACAAAGTTAGAAAGTTATTTATTTATTTAGGGAAAAGAGTATAAAACCATCTTAACTTTTATCGTCTTACAAATTACCACCACAAATTTTAAAGGCTTCTTAATTAGTCTCTAAACTCTGACTAATATATCAATAGACCATTTTGTTTTACGTTTGTTCATATAATAATAATAACTATTTGTTTTACATTAAATTTAGATCATTGACTAATTTATTTCCTATTTAAATCTTATTTTTTTTATTTACATTGCTAATTCAATTGATAAAAACTCAAAATAAAAAATAAATATAAAAAATATGTTAATAGAAATTACTAATTATAAACAGTTTGATTAAGAATATTATGAATTAATCAATAGTCTATATTAATGAATAGAAAAAACTTATCATTTGTTATAATTATGGGTAATTTAGGAAATTCTCTTGTAAAAAGATCCATTGAGGAGCAAGTTAAAGTTTGAGGACCAAAGAAAAAGATTTTGAAGTTCATGGTAATACTTTGTGAAAAGGTATAAGTTTCAGGGGTTTGCATTCTCTTTTCGCATTTATTTATTACTTCACGACTAAAGCTTATGCTTCACATACAAATAACTTACACAATACTAATATACAAAATTTGGTGTGTACACATACTCCAAGTTGTGATTTGTCGTGTCGTATGTGTTCCGTTTGCATTGTCTATTCTCACAAGACATAAAACAAAGAACTGCTATGGTGGTTGCGTTAGTTGTTACCATATAAATTTTTTAACTCATTATAATTTAAATAATTCGATTCAGAATGAGAAAAGTTTATTAGTTACAGAGAAGCACATCTTTCAATATATATGTATATATTTCTTAGGATCAGTTTTCTACGTAATTAATTATTAATGTACGATCTGACATGTATAATAGTTATGTATTGATTTTTTATTCCAGCGAAATATTTGAAATACAAAGATAATTATTTAAAAACAAAAGTATCACTTTTTTTGTTTTGTTGATATAAAAAGTTCTACGTTGGTACTGATTTAAAAATACATTTTATCTTTGTAATTCAGGTGGTTATTTTCAAAGATTACGGGTGAGTTTTCCAATTGAGTCTATAATAACCTTAAATTTTTTTAAGAAGAGCATTTTATGACATGAGTAAACTTTTAAGTTACTCTTTGACAATTAAAATTACCTATTTAATCTTTGATGATGTCAATTTTTGAATACTAAATGGTTACTAGATATAACATTAGTGACATGACATGTTAATGAATATCCAAAATTCCTCAAATTAGTCCATATCCCATTCATCCCACCACGTTCTCTCATCCTTACTACATCCACCCCTATCGTCACTATCCCCACCTGCTCCATCTCGACCTCCTCCGCCATTGCCCCCACCCCAACTGCCACCATTACACCATGAAACCTCCAGCTCCACCCTCTTTACCAAGTCGCACAACACATTTGTGAACCACATTCCTTCAACCCACTCCACCCGCATTCAATTAATTGCCACATAACTCTAAAAATCAAAAGGGTTAAAGAATACATGCACCTACATCTCATAATAATTAGATATAGAGTCAAAACAATTACATTAGGTGGCAAAAAAATTCATTTTTTCTTTTCTTCTTTTATTTTTTAGCTATTGAACATGAAGAATGATGATAGCAAAAATTGGGGAAAAGCTAGAAACTAAGATATTACAGGATACACGCTGAATTAGAAGGTGGATCTGAGATGGTGAGAAAGAGAAAGGCATCTAAGATAGAACTAGTTCATGCCACCACCAACACATCGTGCATGTCATTTTTAAAGGCTTTAGCTCTCAAGTCCTTGGTGGAAATGGTGATGGTAGTTTGGAGTAGAAACCGTGATGATAGTAGAAGGTATTGAAGGAGAAGAGGAATTGAGGGCGTTGATGAGATATATTGCTCGAAGAAGGAGTTGAAGAAGCTAGCATCAGTGTTGTGCAATGTAGTGAAAAAGGGTGGGGTGGAGGTAGAGGTGGAGTTTGGGTTTGGGATTAAGGGTCGGAGCGAAGATTTCATGGTGGTATAGTGGCAATGGTGGGGTAGTGAGGGTAGGAGCGGAGGCAGTGGGGATGGGGGATGAGGGAGTGTGATGGAGTTGATGGGGCCAAGGACTAATTTGAGAGTTTTTTGTGTTTATTTAGTATTATTAACACGTCACGTCACCAACTTTGTTAGAATTAAAGTAGGGACCAATTAGTGTACGACAATTGACGCTGTTAGAGACCAAGTAAGTCATTTCTGATAGTCAGGGACTAACTTATTCGATGTTAAAATTGTCAGGGTTCAACTTTGGGGTCTACTTTTATACCGGTTGAGGTGAAAACATTTTGTCTGAAGAAGAAAGATGAGAAAAGGTTCCAAGATGCAAATGATTTTTCAATTCTAGCAAGTGCTTGAAGGTTTAAAATTTTGGATCTACATCATCTCATTTGTTATCACAATTGTATAATTCATGGGTATAGGTAGAATCGCGAACTCGACTCAATCCAAACATAAAAGTATAGACCGGATCAAGTAATTGGATTTATTCAGGTAGAATCCAATAAATCCAACTTTTAATTTCTTCGAGTAGCTGGTTTAAGTGTGTGTGTACATATATATATATATATCTCTATTATCTGACCTATGAACCTAACCCTCACTTCCTTTTTTTCTTCAAAATTATTAACAACTATTGATTCATACTCACACACATTTCATTTTCAGATTCAAACACATCAAACCTAACATTGTTTTCCTAGTGTTCTTCGTTGAAACATCCATCCTACTAGGCATTACCGATCATAACCCCTCTACTCATCCCTTCTAATTACTACCAACAACTGTGATGATGATGCTATCACTTGTTTCTCACTTTTGTTTATACGATCGACGTTCATTGCATCTATTTATCGCCATTGCTAACTTATAGGCTTTATGCTCACCTTGAATAATGAGTTGTAGTCTCCACCGTAGCTCACCTTTAGTCCCTTTAGTCATCCCTTCCAGCTTCCAACAATGCCTCCATTCTATTCATGATTGTCCTCATTCACCTCTTGATCTCCATCATTGTGTCTCAATTCCTATCCATGAATGTTATCGCCCTCCTGCCCAACGTGAGAAGGCTAGCGTTGTAACGAAGGATGTTATAGCTGCAAGATCAAATTTGTAGTCTTTGTCTTTTGGGTATCACTCGATTTCTCCTCTAGGTTTTGGTCCCTTTTATTAGCGGTTTCAATTTTTAAGTGGTCATGGTGGTTTTGTTGTTCCATTCTTATATTTAAGGGATAAACCTATTGTTTTCTATAGAGCAAATGTTGTTTCCTCTTTCAGACACATGTAACCTATGTACTCAACCCAGCCTAATATATGATAGATCAGGTTCGGATGGTTCGAGTTAAGTGACAAAATTCCAGAAGTTGACCTAACCCAACCTGACCGAGGAGCACTTTACTTGTACATTATCCATTAACCTAAAAAAAAATTGATTTGTTGCACTATGTTGTAAACTATATTATAATTGACACATATTTTCTTTTATTTAGATATATAATAGACCCATATCCAAGCACCCCAAGTCCTACAACCTTCAAAATGGGCCTATATATATGTGCCTAATCTTTTCCCTTACATAAACACATAGAAGTAGGCTCAATCTCTCCTAAAATAGGGAAGATTCTCATCATCCATCAAACTAGGATATGATCCTCATTTTGTTACCAATGTCTTCTAGGTCAAAGAGGGCTTATTTAAAAAAGCTCCACTCAACTTGACTAAAGTACACATTTAACTTTAATTAATCTCTTACCTCGTGACCTTTTTGATGACTTAAGCATTGGAATCATTGCAAATAGTCCACCATCACGATTCTTAGATGCTTAGAGCAAAGTGTCATTATTGTCATGTATACTCTAGTTCACAACTGATAACCTCACCACTCATGAATACTTGTGAATATGAAGTAATTATATTATGATTCGCAAATTTTACCTATAATGTTGAAAGTTTGAATTAAGGATGTCCATGGAATGGATTAATTCAATGAACTCTAAACTTAAACTAAATGAAATTAGTTTGGATTAATTTGGGATATTCGCTTCACTTCAAATTAAAACTAATTGCTTGTTTGTTTTAATGTTGAAGGAATTACTCTTGGAGAATGAAGTTGAAAGAATTGTTTTTGGAAGAATTATTTTTGAAAGAAGCATATTTGTATTTGGTTAGATATTTTAAAAATAAGTTTAATAAGGTTGTATTTGTTTGGATAAAGTAAAATATAATTAATTTTAGGAGTATAATTACCAAAAAGGGCACAATAAGATTGTAAAGAGTATAATAAAGGGCATTATAGTAAAATTGCAATCTCATATATCCATAAAAATGAAAAGTAACATGGAAGTTACTTTACTATTGAACAGAAAATGAAAAATATAATGCAAAAAGTATAACCAAACATACTATGTTATTGTGCCTTTTCATTTTCGGTGACCAAAATTAAGTTTGGAGCCTCCAAACTATAAACCAAACAGGCAATAAGCCAAATACATTACTATTAGTTTTGTAAAGTTATAGCTGTTAATAAAAGTGAAATTTTATCTGCTTAAAATTTCTTAGAATCGTCAAATTTAAGAGGCTACACCCATTAAAGGTGTCATAGGTGACATCTTAAGTCCATTGAATCTTAAGAATAACACTAGTTAGATAAAGCCAACTAGTTCAACTCACAAATTTATAACTCTTCAACCCCAAGCCCTTTACACCATCTCAATTATCCTATCAAGAATATTTCTTAATTTATTTCTAAATTTTAAAGGTCTTCCTTTTATAATTTTAATAATTATGTCACTTTTCATCTTCTTTGTTCACATTTTTTAGGCATATTATCAATTCATAACATTATTAAAATATAACAAAGCATTATATTATTATTGATTGTTATAAGGATAAAGAATTTTTAATGAAAATGCAATTTTTACTTTTTTCCTCCCACTCATTGACTCAAATTGAACCACTTCATTAGTTGAATTTGGTTAATATTTGCTAAAAAGACTTTTAAAAACTAAACTAAAGCAATTCAATCAAATTTGATTTATTCAAATTTATTTTTGGGTTAAATATGTTTTTGGTCTCTGAAAAATAAATGTGTTTTGGTTTTGGTTCGTGAAATTTTTTTATTGTTGCTCCAAACAGTTTCAAAACTATTTGGTTTTAGTTCCTGCAATTAGTCTTTCTCACTTAAATGTTAAGTTGGCTAATGGAAAAAACATGTTATTTAATCCTACATGATAGGCACTAGTCGTACGTGGTATATTATAACCATATGTGTCAAACTCTATTGTAAAATGAGTTATTAGGTGCAGTAAGATGAGTTATTGGTTGGATTTAATGAGTTATTAGGTGATAATTTTAGTACATAGGATTATTGCATGCCACATTAGACTATGAGATATCATATATCATAAGGAATTGGAATGTGACTTTCTGTTAGTTAACTCAATATTTAACAAAACTTATAGGCAGCAAAACCAAATAGTATTCGAAAGTTTGAGCCAAAAAAATAAAATAAAATCTAGGGGCCAAAAACCAACTCACTTTCTTACAGGGACCAAATATTTGACCCTTTATTTTTTACCAAATCAACTTGTTTAAGCATGTAGTTTGAATCCTAAAGTTGATAGAGGTATCATAATTGTCGATAGTAAGTGGATCCTTGATAGGTTGCATCCATGCACCATTTTCCCTTATAACTCTAAGCGTATTGCATCATTTGGTATGCTAGAATGGTTGATATATGGTAGATTTGCATTTAATCTTCACTATCCATCATTAAATAAAGTCATGGTTAATTACACCATTTTCATGAATAAATATATTTTAGAGTTTCATGTTCTTTTAGTCTTCTTTTGTAAGTGTTATTTGCTTACAGGAACGCATAAAGGCCAAAGAGGAACTTTGAGAAATAAGGAGTTGCAGCAGTACTAGCACACCGATGTTGCAATCCTTAGAGGAAGGATTTGGTGCAACCACGACTAGACCACTACGATGGCCTCCAAGTAGGAGTTCTTGGCGGTAGCACATCAAACTATTGTAATACTGGCTTGACAATATTTTTTGTAAGGTAGCAGATAAGACCACTGTAGTGGTCTATAACTACTTAGCGGTCTTGCAAAAAGAGGTATTGGTACATCAGCACGTCACTTATTATCAGGTGGGCCCAACTTTTCGGTATCTAAACAACACACTATAAATATTCTTTTAGGTCAGAACATAAGGGACTTTTGTCAAACTTAGTCTAGGGTTGTCATCACTCTTTCTTTGCTCTCTCTACTCTCTTTACTCTCTCTAGGGTTTTTAGCTATTCCAATCTCCATTTTCGCTCTCGTTTGGGACTTTCATTATACTTTTCATCACTTTGACTATAATCTTCCACTCTTTGAGGAGTATTTTTCTTTACCTAGTGCAAGGATTACCAAGGATTAGAGGATTTGTTTTGAGACTCTATTATTTTAATGTAATTTATGGTTTGACTTTTCAGTTCTCCTTCTATTTTATCTCTCTTTAATATTTTTGTGCCATTTGACATAATTATATTTTTGAGAGTCAGCTTTGATTATGTATGTGTTTGGATTGTGAATGTTATGCATAGTTAGGGTTCCAATTAGGCATAATTTAACTGATACCTTAATGCATGTTTAATAAGTAAAAAAAAGGATTGGAATTAATTTTATAGAGAATTAGGTTATTGTGATTGGCATTCAAGTTAGCATAAGCATTAGGGATTAAGATTGTGATTTCCTACTATTCATATTAGCCAAACTCTTGGTTAGTTAGTGATTGTGTGACTGTCAAGTATAATTATTCTTTTAAGCCAGTGATAACGTAATCATTGATATGCGGGATTCCTTGTACAGATAACTTTTATTATTAATTTTTTTTACTTAATTTAATTTTTGTAATTGCTTAACAAACTCCCAATTTCCAATTGGTTAGTAACACTTCCTTGAAAGACGACTTGAGTTGTGTCATTTGCTACATTTTTGGAGAAGCTTAACGTTGAATAAATTTTAATTTGTTTAGGGGTAGCGACAACTCCTATCAATCCTCCATTAGTTGAGATAGTTTAGAGAAAGGATAACAATAAATTTTAGGGTTAAATATATATTATTGTTCTTTTAAAAATGAGTGAATTTTGGTTTTGATCCCTAAAAAAGTGGTTTTGGTTCAAATATTTTCAAAACCATTTGATTTTAGTCCCTACAGTTAGTCTGTTTTAGTTAAATGCTGAATTGACTAACAAAAAGCCACATTATTAATAGTCAATAGTTGCCATCATGGTCCTATGTATCAAAATCCTCATCCAAATCCAAAAACCCATTGGACCTAACTCATTAACTCATCTTGTAGGGCTTAGCAACTCATTTTATGATAGGGTTTTGACATGTGCAGTTATGATATGTCATATACAACTAGTGACTACCATATAGGATTGGATTTTGCAGTTTTCTTTCAACTAGCTTAACATTTAACAAAGATAAACTAATTGTAGGGATCAAAAGCTTAAAACCAAACTATTTTGGAAACGTTTGAACACAAACCAAAACAATTTTTAAGGTTGAAACCAAATCTTGTTGATTTTTCCACATAAAGCTTTTGGATGTCCCATTGGACGTGCCAATTATGTTGTCGTGAATTTTTGGGTTCGACTAAGTTTATTATAATAAACAATACCAAAAACACAAACTCATTTTTTGATCTCAAAGTGGAGGCGATTGTATCATGGGGGGGAATTTACCCCTTAGTTATGAGTTCTTCAACTACTTTAAAGAACAAGTTTTGGACAAAGGTAATATGTAAAAAGAGGATTTCATTGATGAACAGGGTAAATACAATAACTTCACATCAAAGCATCACAATGAAATATGGAGGAGAAAACTACACCTAAACTAAACTAAAAGGAAAAGGAAGTAAAGTTGTGTTCTATTGATCCGGAGATATTTCTTCTTTTCATTCTCTTGAAACCTTTTATAATCATGAAGATAGTTTTCCAACTTTAACACATGTCAAACTAGAATAAAACTGCCCACGAATGCTTGGCAACTACTCCATGACTAATTGGTAATGCTCCACGGCTAATTAGCATGAAACATGACTATTTCCTATAACTTAACTGCTTGTAATGTGTCGCTAATCTTCCACACCACCAGTATTTAGAGTTTAATATTATTTGATCCATTTAACCAAATTTAGAGGGCAATATATATTAGCATAAGGAAAAGTACTGGGGAATTATACATTAAATAACAACATCTTTCTCTAATTGACACATAAGCTTCCCCAATTGTAATAAATGCCTCGTTATGATCATGGCTCACAAAACATGGCAGCAAATCACATCATTAGTTAACGTGTAATAATCATTTCCTCTACATGGGACACATCCATTATGACAACTTCATTGGCTTGGCTAATAAAATTTGCATATTAATTCTTAATATTACCCAAATGAAGTCCGATTATCATATTGGCTCAACAAAGCCCCCTTAAACTCTTAGGCAATTATTTTCGGTGATAACACATTATATCATAAAGATGTTCTGAGGCACCTTCCCTGGGATAATAGCCATGTACTTGTGTCAATGTATGGTCCTTTATTCTTTCGCGTCTTAATTAAGATGTCAATCAATCACAATTTTCCATTACCTTTTATTTGGAGCTTTCTCAGTTATTAATTAAAGCAGATATGGCCATGATATGATCATAGGTGGGTAAGCGAAAGTCTTGCCCTTGCATGTTGCCTGAGTCTTATAAGGCAACTGCATTATGTTTGCTTGTTGTTAGGCATGTTGAGACGTTGGGTAGCAATTGATTCTTGTGGAGTCTGTAGTTTTACATTTATTTAAATAAATAGGGAGCTCAAAGAGATAGAGAGCAACAAGCACAAACCACTATAGTAATCAAACAAACGATATAGCCACACAAACACAGCCACTTCCCATCTCTGAGGGGATTCAGAAACGACAATGACTCTTTATTTGTTTATTTATTTATTTTTTTCATACACATTGCAAAGGTCAAAAACCACCACAAAACGTTACAGAAACCGTCACAAAGAGGTTTTTTATTTTTTTGTACTATAAATCGTAAGCCCCCTCATAAATTAATATTGCATTGAAATTTTGAGGCCCCAAACAAATTCAATAGTTTTAAAGAAATTGATTTCGTGAACAACCCTCACGATTTCAGTATTTATGATGAGCCCTTACCATTTCACTTAATATAACTAAATGCATGACAAAATTCTAATAAATGTGAAATTGGACCATATGGGTAAATAATGTCCTTTTATTCTATATGGGGTAAGAAATCCGAGTATTTAATGCTTTAAACTTTTGGCGTGGATGGAAGAGCTCTTCTAAATGTAGAGTGAGAGATAATTTCGGGTGACTTCTGTATGAATAATGCCCATACACATTTTTCTTTTGCAAGAGACTATTAGTTGTAATTAGTTAGTTACACTTGTGTTGTTTATCCTTTGGATATAATAGAATGCCAGAAATATATATATATATATATATGAGTGAAAATTTATTTATATCAAAGTGTAAGTCCTTGTATATTTATACTATTTAATAACTTTTGAATATAAAATTTTATCAATCAAATCCTTGAATTCAAAATTAAGTACATCAAATAAATCAAATATCATACAATTTAAAAATAATTTAATATTTTATTATGATAATTTATTTTGATGAATAATATGTTTATGAAAATATAAATAATATCAATTGTTAAAACACATGTTTATTAATTATTATCTGATTTTTTTAAAATTTGACATACTTGATTGTTAAAATAATATTACATAATTCAATGATCGAAATAATTAAATTTAATTTTTATAAAAGGTTATTAAATAGTATAAGTGTATTTGAGTGATACCTGGTGTTTTGAAAGAAGTAAGAGAGGTGGGTGGTGGCAATTCCAGTGGAGGAAGAAGGAAGGAGGAGATAGAGAAGAAGAATGGATATTTTTAGAACATTCTGTTTATGATGGAAATAATTTAACAATTGTTAACATTAGAGTTTGGTTACAAAAATTTCGTTTTAAATAAAGATTTAGTTATAAATTTTTAAACTATAAAAATTTAATTATAATAAAAATAAATTATAAAAATTTAATTAAAAATTAAATGAAATTATAGGAAATAACAGAATAATTAAACTTTTTGGGTTCTTTCATGTTGGGAGATGATGGATGATGGTTTCTAGGGTATTATCTCTGTTATGAACTTTCTTCTTCATTCTTCAAGTTAAAGCGCTTATAATCTTCTATTTATTTATATTGAATGAAATCGCCGGTCTTTAAATATTATCATATATAATTCTCTTTGAATTAGTAGATAAATAATGACCATAAAATTATTTTATCGGATGTGTAGTCAATTACGAGTTCAAAATTTTGAGTAAAATGTTTTTTTTTCCTTTTTTGTTTAAGGAATCGCTCGCGTAATTTTAAGTTAGAATAATTAGTAAAATTCTTTTGAAAATAACGACTTTGGAGTTTGAATTCTTAACAATGAGGTATAGTTCGTCAAAAAACATATCAGCCACTTCTAAGCAATGAGTATAAGTGCTTGTTTAGGTTTTGAATTCTCCTAGACGGAAATAAAGAATTAAGAATTTGACTCGATAGAATAGTCCTGATAGAAGTAACTATAGAGTATATACCTCATCGTTGTTCTAATCGAAGTAACTGACATAACAAGTTCAGTTCAGATTCAAGGAAATAAAAAAAATAATAATAAATGCTAACATAATTTATTTATATAAAAAAGAGTTTAATTTTAATAAATTAATAATATAAAATATTTTTATACTATTATTCAAACAAATTATCTCATATATAATTTTTATTGATGTGATAATATACGATTAAATAATTATATAAAAATATTTTATATTATTAATGTATAAAAATTAAACTCATGAAAAAACTAACATAATTAAATATATTCGTATGATACTCTGAAACATCGAAACAATTAATTATATTCTTTGAAAAATATGTCGAAGGAAAACGACATCACCACCACGGCTTAGACTATAATTGAAGTAAAAGTCAAAGTAAATGGTCCAAAGTCTTGAAACAATTCTTGCTAAAGGAAAAGAAAATTATATTAAAAATATGACTTAGTTTTTATGTATTAATATATATATATATAATTATATATTTTTATATCAATTATAATAATTAATTTTCTCACATTACTTTAAAATCATGTAAATAAAATATTTTAATTAGATAATAATATAAAAGTGCTTTACATTGTTATTATCAATACTTCAAAATCAAACTTATATAAGTGTATTATTTCTAATCTAACATAAAATTAATATAAAATATTTTAATAAAAATATTTAATAAAACATATTACTGAAATAAACCTTTTACATATGGTATTTTTCCAGAAATCTTATAAAATTTATACCACTAATACTTTTTAATTATTTATGACTAAAATTGATGCGCATTTTACTAATTCAAGTTATTTAAATATGTAGTTACTATATATAAAGAGAATAATCTCTTTTAATTATTTTTTAATGTTTAAATTTTTATTTTCTAAAATACCTTAACGCACAGGAGTTTGCAAATTTTATAACAATAATGAATGAAGTTTAAATTTTTTTTAAAAAAAGTTACAAAAATGAAAAGTGCTTAACAATGCACTCGTAAATTTATAAAACCAATGACTGAATCACAACGGCCAAATATAAAAGGGTACTTTATCAAAAATTCTGAATTATTATTATTATTATTATTATTATTAATTGTTAGATATTAATTAATATGTATTAATAGTGTAAATCTATTTTACAGTACTATTGACTAATTAAAATTTGACACATCACTAATTTTAGTAATATTTTTTAAATTTTTCTCATCAATTAATTAATACATTAAATTTTAATTAATTAACGGTATAAAATGTGGTAAATACATACCAATTAGTCTCCAATTATTATTATTGTTATTATTACTATAAAACTCTGTTGAAGTCTTGAAGAAGAGTGAGGTGCGTGGCTGACGGCGCACGGAGATGCGTGAAGTGGGGTTAACGGAGACGGAAGGGAGGGACAACGGTGAAGGCCGTCAGCGTTAGTTGCCGTCTGATTCGTTGTCTGCTTCGAAGCATGCAACAGGGTTGGCTGGAGTTACCCCAGCACAAGGCACAACATTACACACATGACACACACAACCATCACTTCAATATTTCATTTCAATTCTTGTGTGTGTACAGTACTGTTTCGTTTTCAACCCTTATACTGTACTATTATTATTGAGGCTAAAAGGGTTTGGATTGAGTTGTCCACTTGGCCCCTCCCCACTCTTCATAATTGCGCACTCTGCCACTGCTTTTTTGGGCCCACCTCCTTACATTACAACTACAGCTCATGGGCTGCCATTGAATTTAAGCAGAAGAAATAGTTTTTATTTTATTTTCCTTTTAACACAATGTACGATTCTAAATTAAATTAGGTGCGTTATTTATAGTCATTATATATAATCATATTGACTCATATTATATTTATTATTAAATATAATACTAAATTAACTTATATCATTTTTATTATTAGATAAAAAATATGATCCATTCAAATAAAATTTATATTTTATTTAATAATAAATTAAATATAAATCAATACGATATATCGCATAAAACAAACGCTAATAACATTTTCAATTCATGTAGAAAGCAAAGTTCTCTTCTTCTCCTCATAAAAATTAAAAAGAAATTAAGCCGAAAGACTCTTCTTCTTGATCAGAATGTACTTGAGGGTGGGTCCTCCGCTTTGATTATTTTAGGCTTTTATTTTTTTTTCAACTTACTCCTTAATTTTTTTTTATTTTCTTTTCATGCGTTGTTGGTGGTGGGTCTTTCTATATTTTATAAATACCTCTTTTGATCAGTACATATTTTAACTTTTAAAACATAATAGTGCGAATAAAGATATAATTTGTTAATTCGATTCCATTGAAAATTATATTTATTTAAACTATAATTTGAGAGTGGATTCTATATTTCTCATATTTCACAATTTGCCTCCTTATCTAATTAATTTTGAGAGTTCAATACAAATATATATAGCATTATGTACTTTGTCTTTGATATCATAACATATCACAATATTATACATCACATTACATTATTTCAAGTCTATTATCTTTTTTCTCCTTTATCTAAGCCTCCATAATTCAACAACAAACATAAGCTACCGAAGTAATTCTTTTACAGCTTCTTTTTCTTAACATAAATTACTATTTTGAATCTAAAAAGTTAAACTAATTTCAATTTGTCTTATGAATGATAAATAATGTCAACCAAAAATACTAAATACTGTCAGTCAATTCTTTAAAGAAAATAACATGAGTATAGTTCCTAAAGAGTACAAAGGATGGATTGGATTATTTTTATGTGGAGTCATGCTTTTGAGCTTGAACATGATCCAATGATGATCTAATCCAATTTTCAGATAATATAAATATCTGAATATTATAGATAGTAAAATTATAAATTTTTTTACAAATCAAAAATAAAATTTAAGAGATATTTTAGAATATATATTTCAAATAAACCACATCTATATAGAAATAACATCAACTTATATAAAATATATTAATTGAATATAAAATCCTATAATACATTACTATTTTATATTTGACTTTGGCTCAAATCCCAAACTTGGCCCGAAAAGTATATCTAGTCAAATTTCAAAATATGAACCCAATTTAATAAGTTTTGAGATGGAACGGGTTAATGGGTTGGATTGGGATATGAACACCTATAATCATACCCTCAACGATTGAAAAATTAAATGATCTTAATTTGATCCATTATCAATCATTAAGAGTTAACTTGATTTTTCCCCTTAATTTTCCATTTTATAGGGCAAGATAATTTGAATATCACTTTATATGATTGAAAAACTAAATTAATATTATTTATCGTTTGAGACCAACTGAATGTGTGGGTTATTTAGATGTGTTGAATAAAGTGCTTAGCATTGTACTAAAAGTTACAACAATTAATCCCCTCTTATAGGTTCTGTAACTCACAATCTGTGCTTTTTCAAGGATCAAGTCTTGAACCCAATCCAACTCTGACCCAATCAAGTTTGTGACTTTTGCTTTAATATTACTTGTTGAATTGAGTTCTCATCATTAGGTCAAAAACTATAGTTGTTAGTCAAAACACAACTCATTTTATGTAAAATATTACCAAAAATCATAGTCTAATCCAATTCCAACCCTATCTAGGCCATGCTAAGGTAGGGTACAGACCCACAACTAGCAAGCTCAATTTTTGAAAGGGCGCATCCTATAGGCATAGGTGTTGGAAGTGGGATGTTAGTTGTGGGCAAACATCTTGCCTTGACAAGACCCGGATCTAGTCATAATGTTCACTAATGAGTGTAAATAAAAAAGAGTTGCATCATAACTAACTTCTATAAAAAATTTTAAATAAAAAGGCTAAAAAAAATTTTCAAACTAGAAAGAGTGTCAGTCACCCTTACTTGTTACTTCGGGTTCTGGATTTCACTAGGTTTGGACCTTATACGTCATTGGATGGCCATATGATAGAGTCATAGTCTTGGAATCAAAAGTCCCGGTAATGGTTCCCAACAGAAAAATAAGTTGAAGAGTAATTCTTAATGAATTTTATGAAACTCTCAAACATTTCGTTTTTAGCCTACAAGTTTATGAAATCGTAAAAATTCTTAAATTTAAACTAAAATCCAAAATTTTAATTTTAATTTGTCTGGATTTTATTTTTCTAATATTTTGTTTAAATCTAAATAGGGTGTATTTCCTTATTTACATTTATATTTTAAATTTAATGGAGAGTAAAATAAATGAGGACATTAACTTATGTAAATAAGTGTATTTTGGAGAGCACTGCAGCGCTCATGTAGAGAACAGTAAGGTGAAGTGGGTGCAGATTTCATGCTCTCTAACATGAGCATTGCTGCGATTAATAGAATTGTAAAAACCCCCCATTTTGGGGTCCAGACCATTCTAGATGCACCTCACACCCCCCAAACACAAGCTCTCACCCAGAAAACATGGTTTTCACCCCCTCCCCCCAAAACTCCATTTTCTTTTAATTCTTTTAAGCTTAACTTGGAATCTTTATCCTCCAAGGCTTTAAAGTATGTTATTTTCTTGGTTTTGCTATTTTCTCCTTGATTCTCTAGGGTTCTTGGGGTGATTCTCATATTTATCAAAAAAGAGGAGTTCTTTCTCTATGTTATGAAGAGAGCTGAGTTATTTAGAGGATGATTTAGAATTCTGTTGATTCTGTATCAGATATTACTATCTTTCCTGCTTCTAAGAGTCTTGTTGGAGCAAGAGTCTTCACTGTTCACCCTACCAAGTGAGTGAGTTCGTATCTATGATCTCTATGTTGTGCATTATAATTATTTTTATAAAGATATCATTTACTGCTTAAGTTTAGAGATTTCTGCAGAGAAGTTTGATATTACTGTTGGCTTTATGTTTTAGAATTCCTGGTTTTAGAGCGTGAAATTGGTTTTTAATAAAACTCATGACACCATGCTTGTTACACGGATTTCATGTAGAATTGATGATTTACGTAATTGTTAGAGATTTTTATGATTGTTTTAAAGGATTATGAAACTGATTTATATATAAGAAATGGTTTTATAGCTAGATATACAGTTTAGAGAAGAAAATGGAATTATGATTGCAAGCTTTGCTATTTTGAAGCATGATATTGAGTTTTTTTATTATGAAAAGCTTGATAGTTGAGATATGTTTTAGATAATCAATCAAAAGGTTTTAAAGCTTGAATCTTCATGAGATTCAGAACAGATGATTGCTATATACTCTGTAGAGGTATGGAATCATAAATGTCTACACAGGATGATCCCTTGTACATGATTCCATAGCCACGATTATGCTAATGTCAGCCTGTTAGAATCAGGTGGATTCAGAGCTCTCAGAGTACCACGAGTTTATTGTTGATGAAGAATAATCTAGAAATTCAGACATAAAAGGATTTAATAGCATGAATCATTGTATGCCTCAGAATAGTTGACGAATACATATTCTGTGGACTTGAACTCATCATGTATGATTTCACAGTCACAGTTGTGCTAAGGTCAAACTGTTAGAGAGTTACAGGGATTCAGTGCTCACAGAGAATTAAAAGGTTTTAAAGATTTCCAAATATGGATGGATTTATTTAATTAAGTTATAAGGCAGCTATAGAGAAACAAGCTGTATGTTGACGGAAGTTAATTCGTCAACCTTGGTACCAAGTTGCCTGGGCCAGAGATTATAAAGAGTTCATTGTCACATTGGGGACGATGATATATAATGTCCATATGTGACCAGAGATTCATATTCAGAGTTTTGTTATGTCACAAATATTGTGTGTAACCAGAGCAGAGATTATTGTTTCTCTAGAAGCTACTACGATATGAGCTTATATGATTTCAGGTATGAAAGTAAGATAAGAAAATTGTTTTTGAATTATACATGGTGCTTGGAATGTATATATAAATATGTATGCATGCTTGATTATGAATACTTTTGAGTATAAATGATTTTATCATAATTCTATGCATTGTTCTTTGGTGTCCCATAAAAGAGGATTTCGGGTGAGATCCAACACATTATGATTCTATGCATTGTTCCAACATTCTCCCCTCAAGTGTGAGATCCAACACATGTGCTTCCCTTTTAACGGAAGCCCTTTCTCGGCTCTGATATCACTTGTTAGGTTGGGGGAGCTCAATAGAGGGAGATCCAAATAATGAGTAAAGTGAGATAATCACACAAGTGGGCCGGACACCACCTCTTGACAAAAAACTTTAAGGCAATGAGTTCATAGATCCTCCCATATTATATTCATGTAATCAATTCTTAAATAGTCTGAGACTTCACCTTTCGAACTTGAAACTCTAACAAATATAGGAAGCAAAATTTGATACAACAAATGCAAAAACAAGAGTTGCAATCCCGATACATTAATTAACCAAAAATATATCATCCCTCCTAACTTATGCAACCATTGTCACCATCATCACAAATAGTTCAAAATAGTTGACTTATCTGATATAGATATATGTTGTATGATATACTTTACCAATACTTCTAATTAGATATATCTTACTATATTTTACATGTTTTTAATTTGATTTATTGCATATCTCTGTTTTGTCCCAAATAGCCCTATCAATATCCATGCAACATATGCAAATGACGCTTCAAGCTTTGCCAAGACACCAACTTCTCTATCACCCTTCACTTTGAAGAAGTACAAGGGGGTTTGATCCTTGGTGAAAAGGATCACCGACAAGAACGACAGGGAAGAGGCCCATGCACTGTGATGTCAAAAGTGTGGTTTTATTAGTATATTCAAAAGGGTGTTGAGACAACTGAAATTCATAGTGGGCTAGTGACAAAGCAAAGGGACTAGAATGTGGAGGGTGATATGAAGAAGAAGTAGGATAGCCGCTGCATTAGCCACATTTATGAATGTGGCTAAATGACAATACAAGGTGCACCAAACTTACACCATACACCTGGGCATTTGCCCCTTCCATTTGAAGGGGGAAACAAGTTCAAAGATAGTATTTCCAATCTAATTCATAGTTTAATTTACCAAGAATGAAACACAAAATAATATCTATATCTTCAATATGTAGCTTAATTTTAATATATTATTGGTAAAAGGTATTTCATATTGTCAGTCAATTAAATATTAATTTATTTTCTACAATTTTTAAATTGATTATCATAAGAACCAAATATTTTCAATAACTTGACACTACATAAATTGAATGACATTGTACAATAATTTTATATAAACAGAATATTAAAATCAAATTTATATATACATATCATAGTAATAAAAAACAGACCTGCCAATTTGAATTAGTAATTGGTGAACCGGTCACTAGTCCTGTTTAGTGTTTAGTGATTGGATCGGCTATGCAATTAACTGGGTCAAACTTGGTCAAACTCGAACTATTTGGTCCACATTTGAACTGTTGCGAGCCGAACTGGTTAGAACTCTTTTAAACTACGTGTGCCTAGCATGCGCCACTTTTGAACTACATCCAAACAATAAGCCCAAGTGAAATCTTGAATAATTCTAAAAAATACACTTCTTGAAAGAAGAGCATGCAACAACCACCTGGGCAACCTTGCTATAGTGCATGTATTTGCAAATAATTATACATATATTATATTTAGTTGACTTAAACTGTATTTATATATAAATAATGATTTAATAAAATCTAGCTTATTAATCAGTGACATATTTCATGATTATTTCATGATTATAGGTCTCTTTCCTTTACACAATTTTTTAATTGGGCCCTCATCTTTTAATTTTCTTAATTTGGACTCTTATATTTCAAATTATTTTTAATTTGGTGTCAATTCACTATCCTGTCATATTAACTAATAAAAAAAAATGCTAAAGTGACATATTTCATGTCAGATTTATATGTGTGACATGTTAGCACTATTTGTGCCACATTAACATTTACCATATGTAAGTAATGTGATGGAACAACAATTTGGGGTCAAATTAAAAAATAATTTGAAATATATGGTTAGGACCAAATTCGGATAAATAAAAGATAATGGACCAAATAACAAATAAAAAACTGAGTAAAAGTAAGGGACTAACAAACCTATTTTGCCTAATTTAAATAATAAGATAGAAATAAGGAAAATGAACTATCAATTAATAAATAAACAGTGTTTCATGTTAATTTAAGAGTAAATAACCATTTTGGTCCTAAGATTTTATAGTTGGCATCAATTTAATTAGTCTTAAGATTTTACAAATTGACATCAATTTAATTTTCCTGTTAAATCATACTCGTTAAAGATTTTTTTACTTGGCTGTCCGAGTTACTTTCTGTAAATTCCACCTAGCTAAAATCAAAATAAAAACATTTAAAATTAAAAACAAATGAGCACTAATAAATATCGTCCATTTTGGAGGGCCTGGAACTGGAAGGTTCATCTACAAATGCAAACGAACGGAGTAGCTCTGTTCTAGTGCATACTCAATCAACAACAAGGCATCTATCATCCATGTCATAAGAAGTTGAGTATTCATCTACGATGACCACCACTGTGTTTTTCAATGAACTGTTTATGATATATTTGTAAGTTTAGATTTTGGCGGGAAAAGGGAGAAGAGAGAAGGACTCATAGTGTAAAATTATATTACAATGCCCTCCCCTCCTTCCTTTCCCTCTGAAATTCAAACTCATAAACATGCTCTTAGGCTCCTTGAAATGGGATATTTGTGTTGGTCCAGCCTTAATTGTTGAAGCAGCAGGGATAGGAAAAAATTCAAAGTGTGAACAGTAAATCACTATTCATGCGTGAAGAAAGTTAGGAGCAGCTAGGGAATTTTCAACGCGTGAACAGTGAAATCATTGTTCATGTGTAAAGAGTTCGGTGCCGTGGGGAGAATTTTCAACGCGTGAATAGTAAATAATTATTGTGCATGCATTAAGCTTCCTCTATAAATAAAGGCAACGGAAGCATTGAAGAATGTATCAAAGCAGCGGATGAATACGAGCTGCATAGAGAAGAGAGAAAAATACAGAGTGCGTTATTTTTTTGAGAGTGAGAAGAAAATAGAGTGTGAGTAAATCCCAAAGAATGTAGGGTGTGGGTAAATACACCGGGAATATTTTTGGATATCATCTTTATTAGTCCTTGGTACTGCAAAAGTGTAGTATTTGAATAGAAGGATTCTCACCGGGAAACACTATATTTACCTCTTGGGTTGGCGAATGTGGAAAGGATATTGTGTAATTATCCTGAATATGGTGGAATATTTTTCGGAGTTGTCCCGTGGTTTTTCCTCCGGTATTTGGGGGGTTCCATGTTAAAAATTCGGTGTGCAGATTTCTTTATCTATTTTGGCGGCATAAATAGTGACATGGGTCCTACTGCAGTGAATAGTGATGTGGGTCTCACCATAATGAATAGTACACGGATTATACTATTCAGGAGAATAGTGATACGGTTCCATTGCTGAGTGCTGCCCGCATGAATAGTGACTGTAACACCCTAATATTTAACTCAACACGCCTAGGACGCATTTAAGTTAATTATTAGTTGATACTCTTTTGTTCCAGATCTTAATTCAAACTTCTTGAAAATACTTTAGTGAAAATATGGGTAAATTTTTTTTTTTGAACTTAAATACCAAAACATGGGCTGCGCTTTCTAAGTATCTAGCGTCATTCATCTTGCCTGTGTAAGAGATGTTAGAGACAAATAACAGTTAAATACATAATACAATCATAACATAAACTCGAATAACACATTAATAACAATATCATAATAGTGATGTCCTCTAAATGTAAGGACATTAATGTATATCCATTAATAGAATACAAACTGATAAATAAGATACGATCACTTTAAATATCCAAAGGAAACTATCTCACTTAGCTCCTTGTCGAGTCTTAGGTAAATCACTTAACTACCCCATCATTCACAATGCAGGCGATACGGAAAAAGAAAAGGGATGAGAAACTTATACAAGAATCTCGGTAGAGGCTTCCCGACTCTAACACAAGTGTCATCGTCATAGCCCCCGGGGAATCTCGGGTTTAATTATGAAAATGGTGAACATATATATAAGGTTCATTTATTAAGTTCTAAATATCATTAGCCGGGACCCATATCTTTTAGCATGAATCTTAATGTCATGAATGCAACATATTAATCATGGATGCATGTCAATATCATATACATAATATCATAAAATTCATAAAACAATGCATATGATATAAAGAACATCATGATCATCATTCTTACAGGTGACTTAAACTTCTTTATTCTCTTTTCCTTGAAGCGCCCTATAATTCTCTCTTTTCTCGAGAGTTCTAGGTTATGAGCTCATACCTCACTAGTCGTCAATAGCGCAATCTTATCCCTTTTGATAAGTTAAATTCCCGACTCTTAAGGTACGGGATAGGGGGCATTAGGATCATCTTTCATAACCTTTAATTCGGGGAGTTTAAAGGATCATTTCCTATTTGGATCACCTCTCATAACCTTTAATTCGGGGAGTCTAGAGGATCATTTCCATGTGTCTTATGTCACCTTTAACCTTGACATGTTATATAGAGATGCAAATATGAATAACTCATCATTTCAACATTTCATGCTCATAAACTTCATGGAATCATGCATCTCAATTTATCAAGCATAATTATAACATACCATAACTTAAACTACATAAAAATGCATCATACTTCATTGCATATATCCATAAGCCATATAAGTTTCAACACATGAATATAGCCTTCACAAGATATCAACCGCATTCATGCCATCAAATTTATCAACATTTACGCTTAAGCCCCAAAGGGTCAAATCACAATTTCTCAAAGGTTACGGGTCAAAATGCAAATACCCCTTTGTAACACATTCTCACAAACTAGAGATCTTTAACATTAACCAATACTTTTAATAGACATATAACTATTAGAAACCGTTATAAAATCATCATAAAAAAAAAACCCTTTTAAGGCCAGAAACCAAATTTCAATACATTTTAGGGGTCAAAGTGCAAAATCGCTTGTTTTTAATATTTAACGACGACCGAAATTTCTAAAACTTTATATAAACTTCATGAATGGTATTTTGGACTCATGGACACATTCAACATCATTAGTAGCTTTAAATAAAATCATTTGGCTGAAATAACATAGTTGATAGTTCAAAACACAACTTTCTGCATTTTGCAAAACGGCCCAAACTAACACTTGTAACTACCCTTTTATGCATCTATGGTACCAAAAATAATTTTTACAATAACTATTAGCGATTTAAACTCATCTAAACATCCTAAATCAGTAACCTTTCCAATTCTAAAGGATTAGATCAGAATACTACAATTTTAACATTTAAAATCATGAGAAAAACCGTATTCTTAATCCTTTATAATTTCTAGGTCTTTCAAAATTTCTTTGTACAAATTTAAAGACAAGATCATACCTAAAAATAAAGTATATCAAGCTTTAAATCAGAATTATATAAGTGCCAAAAATAAATAGATGAGAAGTGTCCATGATCAAAGTTGTCATTTAAAATAAAACAAGTAAATCTTGAACTTTAGGATTTAAATGATAACTAGAATCATAAACTTGTCTTGTAACCTTATTATTATCATTATATAAGGTGATAACTTGGAAATATAAATATGAAATGCAAGGCTTGAAATATAAATATAAAGATGCAAATTCATTCTTAGGTATTTGTGATTTAGGTGACAACTTGAAAGTAAATATGAATATGCAAGTTCATATTATTATCTTCAAGAATTAAAGTGATAACTTGGAATATAAATATGATTATGAAAAGCTTGAAATATAAATATGATATGCAAGAACTTATAACATAAATATGGATGCAAGTTCATTTTTATGTCTTATTAACAAACTCAAGACTTAGTAACTCCTTTAGAAATCTTTTGTCATCAAGAATTAAATCTTGGGCTTTAGAGGACATTTAAATGATGGATTCACAACCACCACCATGATTCCTCATCATCAAGCCATGGTCATTATCAAATCATAAAAATCGAAAATATAAAGGAAGAACAAAAGAAAGAACATGAAATAAAATCCCTACCAAGTTGTTTCTTTGTTAATTAAGGCAAGAGCTTGATCTTCTATGAGATATTAACGACAAAAATCTGATTTTAGTGATAGTATATATTTGGCCAAGTGAAGATGAAATGGTGGGAGGATTTTTATTGTGTTCTTGTGTTTGGATATGGAGAGTTTAGGTGCTTAGGGGTTGGTTTATGGTATGTATGTGTTTGTTTGAGCTTGGGAACTTGGATGGATATCAAGAATGGAGTCTCTTGGAGGTGGAGAAGGAAGAAGAAGAGAGCTTTGTATTTAGAGAGAGAAGAGAGGATTTTTGGCTAATTTTTGTGAGCAAGACTACAACCAAAAATGCAAATGGTAAGAATGAATGTTTGTGTGTGAATTAGGCTTGGAAAAACACATATTTATAGGGATTTTGGGGGGTGAGGCAGCTGCATTAATGGCTATAATGGGGAGTATTTTTTTCAATTTTTATGAGTGGTAGGACATATATTTGATGGGTATTTAATTTGTAATGGTTTAGAAATGATAAATTAGTGTAAGTGGCTTAACCATCAAGAGTTTAAAATTCCTCAAGACAAGATTAAATGGCTAACACTTATAGTGGAAATTTTAGTGCTAATAATCTGAAGTAATAAAACAAAAATAAATCTAAAATATATTTTATTTTTGAGAAAAAGAAATTGTTAGTGGAAAAGAAATTGATAAACTAAAGTAAGTGCTAGGTGCTCCATTACAAAATTAAATGGCCAACATATGTAGTGGAATTTTTAGTACAAATAATCTGAAGTAATAAAAAAAAAAATCTAAAATATATTTTATTTTTAAGAAAAAGAAATTTAATACACTAATTTCCTATTATGTGTCTTAAGAACCCCTTTTTAATTAAGAAAGAAAAATAATCTTTTCTAAAATAATCTTATGCTTTAAAATTACCTCAAATAATTATTTTGACTCAAGATAAATAAATAAAATTAATTTATCTTTAATTAGAGTCTAATATTGCCTATATTTATTTGATTACGTAAATAAGCTCATTTATTGTTAATTAGGGGTAAAATGGTAATTTCACACAAAAACTCCCCGAAACTACCCGAACATTTTCAAATATCAAATTACACATGTAATAAACATTTTAAACTCCCGGGCGATGACTAGGTTCAGAAATTACTTAATCTCGTGTTAAATTACCACATGGGTATTTTGGTAATTTCACTTGCATGATAAAATTGAAGTTGATATTTTCATCTACAACACACATAATCCCCTTCAAGCATAAAACTAACCCCTTGAGGATAGCACGGGTGTAGTCCTTGATTTTGGGGTAAAAATGACCTTAGGGGCATTTTGGTCATTTGTACATTGAAAAATTGAAAATTGTGATTTTTGCACATATTGCTATTTAATCACCATATAATGTTATTCTAATATCAAAATATCCTATTGAAGATGGCCTGGACTATTTTGGCTTCAAATCTTGTGTAGAAATGACCTAGGGGTATTTTGGTCATTTTGCATAGCAGTAAAAATCGAGGCGTTACAGTGACAAGTGGGCCCCACTATGAATAGTGATCAATGGGTCCCATCGTAAATTACTATTTATCCTGATATTTATTTTTCGCTGGGCTGCGCCGATTTGGTAGATTTAATTCTATCAAATTCATTTTGGTACTCATTACCACACACATTGGCATCATTTAATTACACTGTGAATTAGTCTCTGAGCCCAACAAGTGGTATTAGAGCACAAGTTGAGCTTAGGATTGTGCTGTGTAAATCAAATGGAAGAGAATATAGGTACCATGATCAAGTATGACAACAGTAAATTACTCCATTTGAAAGCCAAAAATGGAGGATATACTTTTCTGTAAGGATTTGTATGATCCTATAAAGAAGGGAGATACAAAGCCAGCAGACATGAAAGTAGAAGATTGGAAAAAGATGCACTAGAAGGCCATTGGGTTAATTAGGCAATGGGTGGATATTAGCGTATTCCACCATGTGACCACATAGACGAATGCCATACTCTATAGAAGACTTTACAAGATCTCTATGAGAGAAAGACTGCACAGAAGAAAGCTTTCACAATCAAGAAGCTTGTGAATCTCAAGTACAGAGATGGAAGGTCTATTGCTGAGCACTTACGTGACTTCCAAGATATGGTGAATCAGTTAAGCACCATTACTATTGAGTTCTTTGCCGAATAGCTGGGAGACCTTGGTGATATCATGAAGCAACTCTGCTTTAGGTGGGAAGTTGTCTTTAGTCCAAGTCAAAGACAGTATGTTCAATGAAGAAACTAAAAGAAAAGACTTAGTGAGAATAGATAATTCTTAGGCCCTTGTCACAGAGAACAAGGGAAGAAGCAAGAGTAGAGGGCAGTCTAGAAAATCAAAGGATCATCGCAATCCCAGTCAAGAAGAAAGTTCAAATATTACCATTGCGGTGAAGAAGGGCACATCAAAAGAAATTGTAAGGCCTGGAAGGACAGAGGCAAGAACTATCAGAGAAGTCAAGACGTGGCTGATGATGAAAATACTACAACCTCTGTGACAAATGGGGATGTGATGTTGCTCTCTTTTGTAGATGAAGACTGTCATGTTGTAGATTCATGTGTTGAATGGGTCATTGACTCAGCGGCTTCTTATTATGCCACTCCCAATAAGGAATTCTTTACTGTGTACAAAGTAGGAGACTTTGGCAAAGTGAGGATGGGTAATACTAGCAATTCTGATATTGTGGGAGTTGGTAATGTGTGCATCCAAATAAATATAGGATGTACACTGACATTGAAGAACATGCGACATGTGCTGGATTTACGCCTGAATTTGATCTCCGTGCATGCTCTGGATCTAGCCAGATACCATAGTAACTTTGGTGATGGCAAGTGGAAGCTTTCCAAAGGTTCGATGGTGGTTGCTGGAGGGATACTGTACAACATATTATACAAGACTAAAGTGAAGCAGATTGGAGGGTTGAATGCAGTTGAGGACGATGCTTCGCCAAATTTATGAGACAAAAGACTGGCTCACATGAGTGAAAAAGGATTGCAAATTTTGGCTAGGAAATCCCTCATTCCTTATGCCAAAGGTACAAAGTTAAATCCTTGTGATCATTGTTTATTTGGCAAGTATCATAGAATGTCTTTCAGCAAAAGATTGAAGCTAAAAAAGAATATTTTCGATATGGTTTACTCTGATATATGCGGTCCCATGGAGATGGAGACTCTGGGTGGTAGTAGATATTTTGTGATGTTTATTGATGATGCTTCACGGAAAGTGTGGGTTTATTTCCCAAAGAGGAAGGACCGGGTGTTTCAATACTTAAAGAGATTTCATGCCATGGTAGAGAGAGAAATTGGGAAACCTTTGAAGTGTCTTCGTAGTGACAATGGGGGAGAGTACATTTCCCATTAATTCAAGAACTATTGCTCTGAACATGGTATCAGGCATGAGAAGATGGTTCCTGGCACCCCACAACATAATGGTGTAGCCGAAAGAATCAACAGAACTATTATGGAAAAAGTCAGATGTATGTTGAGAATGGCTGAGCTGCCTAAGCCATTCTAGGGTGAAGCTGTTTAAATGGCGTGCTACCTGATTAACAGATCCCGTTTATTCCTTTGGGCTTTGACATTCCTGAGAGAGTATGGTCCAGACATGATGTTAGTTACTATCATTCGAAGGTATTTGGATCCAAACCTTTGCTTACGTTAGTAAGGAGCAGATACAGAAGTTTGATGATAAAGTCATTCCTTGCATATTTACGGGCTACGGAGATGAGGAATTTGGCTACAGGCTATGGGATCCAGAAAAGAAGAGGATTATAAGAAGTAGAGACGTAGTATTTCATGAGCAAGAAACTATGTCGAATTCTATTATTTCGGATAAAACCGCTGAATCTGGTGATAAGGTTGATTTTACACCAGTCTCTCTTCCTAAAGAAAATGCCATAGAAGGAAGAGAGGTTCAAGACCATGGGGTTGATGATGAGCCAACAATTGATGATGCTAGAGATAGAGGAGGTGTTGAGTAGAGGGAGCAAGCTCATACACTACAGCTTAGAAGATATAACAAAGTGCGGTATCCATCCAGCAAGTATCCCAGGTCGGAGTATGTCCTTCTTACTGATGAGGGGGAGCCAGAGAGTTTTGAAGAAGTACAGACTCATAAGGATAAAGTTCAGTGGATCAAAGCCATGCAAGAATAGATGGATTCCTTGCAGAGGAACGATACTTTTGAGTTGGTAAAACTCCCTGAAGGCAAGAAAGCCCTGAAGAATAAATGGGTGGTCAAGCTGAAGAAAGATGGCAACAAGCTAGTGAAGTATAAGGCTCGCTTAGTTATAAAAGGCTTTGGTCAAAAGCGAGGGCTAGATTTTGATGAGATTTTCTCTCCAGTTGTCAAAATGAGTTCTATTCGAGTTATTCTCGGATTGGCGGCTAGTTTGGATTTGGAGCTTGAGCAATTAGATGTGAAGACTGCATTTCTCCATGGTGATTTGGAGGAAGAAATCTACATGGATTAGCCAGAAGGATTTGAGGAGACTAGAAAGGAGAACATGGTTTGCAAATTGAAGAAAAGTCTGTATGGATTGAAGCAGGCTCCTAGACAGTGGTACAAGAAGTTTGACTCATTCATGGTGGGTCATGGATATACTAGGAGAGATGCAGATCACTGTGTATATGTCAAAACATTTCCAGGTGATAAGTTTATCATCCTTTTATTGTATGTAGATGATATGTTGATAGTAGGACAAGATGTAAAGATGATTGGTGATTTGAAAAAGGAGCTATCAAAGTCCTTTGATATGAAAGACCTAGGCCTTGGAAAGCAAATTCTGGGTATGCAGATTTTGCGAGATCGGATGGCTAAAAAGCTTTGGTTGTCACAGGAAAGATATGTGCAGTGGGTTCTAGGCAGATTCAATATGAAGAATGCTAAGGCAATTAGCACACCATTGTCCAATCACTTCAAACTCAGCAAAAGGAGTTGTCCCACTACTAATGAAGAAAAGAAAGCTATGATTGATATTCCTTACTCCTTAGCAGTCAAGAGTTTGATGTATGCCATGGTTTGTACTCGGCCAGATATTGCTCATGCGGTTGGAGTTGTTAGCAGGTTTCTTTCTAATCCAGGTAGAGACCATTGGGAAGCTGTGAAGTGGATCTTAAGATGTCTAAAGGGAATTTCAAAAATGTGCTTGTGCTTTGGAGGACCAGAACTAGTTCTGGAAGGCTATGCAGATGCTGATATGACAGGTGATCTGGACAGTAGAAAATCTACTTCTGGATTTGTGTTTACTTTTGCAGGTGGAGCTGTGTCTTGGCAGTCAAAATTGCAGAAGTGTGTTACCTTGTCCACTACAGAGGCAGAATATGTTGCTATAACTGAAGTTGGGAAAGAAATGCTTTGGTTAAAAAGATTCCTGGAACAATTGGGAATGAAGCAGAACAGGTCTGTTATCTATACCGACAACCAAAGTGCTTTGGATTTGAGCAAGAATGCGATGTATCTCTCGTGGACGAAACACGTTGATATCAGGTACCATTGGTTGCGTCAAATAGTAGAAGAAAAGCAATTCAAGCTGGAGAAGATTCACACTGATGAAAATCCTGCTGATATGATGACAAAAGTTGTAGCACGAGATAAGCTTCAACTTTGTGCTGAGTTGATCAGCATGGATCTCAGATGATTTCTCCTAAATTATTTCCCCATCAGCTGGATGGGGAGAATTGTTGGTCCAGCCTCAATTGTTGAAGCAGCCAGGAGAGAAAAAAAATTCAAAGTGTGAACAATAAATCATTGTTCACGTGTGAAGAAAGTTAGGAGTAGCCAGGGAATTTTCAACGCGTGAACAGTGAAATCACTGTTCATACGTGAAGAGTTCGGTACTGTGGGGAGAATTTTCAACGCGTGAACAGTAAATAATTACTGTGCACGCGTTAAGTTTCCTGTATAAATAGAGGCAATGGAAGCACTGAAGAATGCATCAAAGCAGCGGATGAATACGAGCTGCATAGAGAAGAGAGAAAAATACATAGTGTGTTATTTTTGAGTGAGAAGAAAATAGAGAGTGCGAGTAAATCCCAAAGAGTGTAAGGTGTGGGTAAATACATCGGGAATATTTTTGGGTATCATCTTTATTAGTCCTTAGTACTGCAAAAGTGTAGAATTTGAATAGGAGGATTCTCACCGGGAAATACTGTATTTACCTCTTGGATTGGAGAATGTGGAAAGGATATTTTGTAATTATCCTGAATATAGTGAAATATTTTTCGGAGTTGTCCCGTGGCTTTTCCTCCGATATTTGGAGGTTTCCACGTTAAAAATTCACCATGCAGATTTCTTGATCTATTTTGGCGGCATAAATAGCAACATGGGTCCCACCGCAGTGAATAGTGATGTGGATCCTACCGTAGTGAATAGTACGTAGATTATACTATTCAGGAGAATAGTGATACGGTTCTGTTGCTGAGTGCTGCCCGCGTGAATAGTGATAAATGGGTCCCACTATGAATAGTGATCAGCGGGTTCTACCGTAAATTACTATTCATCATGATATTTATTTTTTGCTGCGCTGCGCCAATTTGGTAGATTTAATTCTATCAAATTCATTTTGGTACTCATTGCCACACATTGACATTATTTAATTACATTGTGAGTCAGTCTTTGAACCCAACAATTTGCGCCTCATTTGTTTTAATTTTATTTGGTAATTTTAAATGTTGTTTGAATTTTGATTTTGATGAGTTGAAATTTAGACGACGTAACTTTGGAAGTCAGCTAAGATAATCTTTATTGGTGTTAAGTAAGATTTAATGGGGAAATTAAATTAATACAAACTTGTAAAATCTTAGAACTAAATTGATGGCAAAAAAAATTTTCAGGACTAAATTGATGTTAACTATAAAATCTTAGTACCAAAACGGTTATTCACTCTTAATTTCAATACAAAAATGAATGACAATTGAGCATGTGGTATTGCAAATATTCTGTGTTAAATACATGCACGGTGAATCTCATTGATGCAAAGCAGGCACATATTATATGATTAACTTCTCAACTTCAATTGTCTTGGCTGGGACTGCAATGTACAAAAGGTGAAAACAAAATATTAATAATGATTAAACAACAAAGGTAATAAGAATTCAAATATTTTGTATTTTGAACTTAAGTTTAAAATCAAAATAGATAAAATAAAATGTTTGACCTGAATTTTAAATTTTTTGAAACAACTCTTGCTAAACTAAATGTTTTGTAGTTATATATGGATTTGCGTTTTCATCTCGAATCAAAATGTTCAAACCAATTTTAGATTTGACTTTTGAAACACTAACCTAAAGTTGTCTGTTGGTAAACATTAGTTTTGGCAAAAACAAGTCTCATATTTAATAAAGATTGGTCTTCACTCTTATTAATTAATCATCAATTTGTCATAGCAAAATGAGTGTGATCGAAAATCACCTTCTAAAAAATTTAAGGGGAATTCCAGTAATCAATGAGACTATACCTTCGTCTGAGGTATTTAAATCTTCTCTCCATCGTGATCGCCTATAGCGACAATTGCACCTATAGTATAATTCCTCAATTCCTAAACGATTAGTCTTATTACATTACAGAATCGGGAATACATGTTTTCTTTAAAAGAACCAACAAGAAGAACATACCCGATATTGGACTGAAATTTACGATAATATTAGAAGACGTGTTCTCATATTAGTAGACTTCATGTTGTTGAATTTTCCTATAATAAATAAAAAAGTCATATATGAAAAGCTTAGGTTAGAAAAAAATAAAAAAGATATTTAGGTAGTTAGAGGGAAATTGTGATCTTCATACCACAAGACTAAGCTCCACTTTTCTCGTGTGTTTATAGTCTTTGGGTGGAAAGAGCCATCACAAATACCATAAAGTTCATTCCTTATTTCATAATACATATTGGCAATAATCATTGAAAGATGGGTTCACATTGGAGATGGTGAAGTATTATTGATAGTCTGATAGGTTGTTGAATCATATATATTTCAACTGAAAATAGAATAAAAATATAGTCTAATTTTGATGTATTGAAATTGGACAGTGTAAAATCCTTTGAAAATCTATGTAAAAAAGTTTTATACGATCATCTAATTAAATATCTTCTATTTGCATAATTTTTTAAATAATAAAGATAAAAGTTAATCATATTTACTGATATGATATTATATAATTAGATAACTATACAATTTTTTTACATTATTAATGTATTAAAATTAAATCCATAAAAATATAGTAAATTAGTAATGAGGGGGAAAAAAAACTAAATATGGACTATGAAAGCAAATCCTCGTGGTTTTAAACTATTTTTGGCATTTATCGTCAATCCTTTTTCTCTTGTTTCCCAAGAGAATTCTTCTTCTAATTCTTGTCGAATGTGTCAATTTTTCTAATCTCTTCCATTGTATTGCAAGTTGCCACGAGAGCAAAGAAAAATTATTAGTTGGCTTCGGTGCGTCACTATTTAGGCAAACAAAATATAAGAAAACTAAAAGAAATAATTTAAATAAAAATTATAAACAACAGAAAAAGGGAGTATTCAAGAACAATCAATGAAAAGTGGTGTTCGGAAATAATTTTATCTGAGTTCTTGAATTTTGCGTTACCTAACATTAATTTAATTTCTTTTCCAATTTAATTATTGGTTGAGTTTCTCAAAACTTGTAATCACAACTCAATAACTTGTGATTGTAATCCTCTCAAGATACATTGAACAAATAATTCTAAACTTTTCTAAGAATGAACAACACAAATATTATATTACCACACAAATGAGAAATTATATGTCTAGCCACTCTAATTTATGATAATTTTTAAATTGACTTATTTTATATCGTGTATTGTCATTCATCAATATAAAACCATAAAATATTCAAAGGAGTAGCTACTTTCTTGATAGCATTATATGCAAACTCCATGCCTAGTGTATCTGGGCTCTCAAGGTGGGCAAGAATCTATGAAATTAATTTTTAGGTATTTAAGTATGTAAAAATTAATTTTTCTCCCCTTCCTTCTTTCCCATTTTTCTTTCATCCAAACATATTTATGAAAAATAAAAATCACCTTAACTTCTTTCCTCTCCATTTTCTTCCTCTCTATTTCTTTCTTTTGGCAAGCAGAGCCTTAGGGTGGTCCATCATGTTGGAGTTTTGGGATGTTGGTGTTTTGGGATCCTAGTGGAGTCATGCTTTTGAGACGTTAAAAGATACCCAAGTAGAGATTAAGACATCAAAATATGTTGTAACGTGTGTGTGTGTATATATATATATATATATATGCTTTGATGAATTTGTGGGATGTGTAGGCTATGTGTATATGTATCTCTCGTTGAAGTTGAAAAACTCACCCTACTTCCTTTTCTTCCTTTTTCAAATACAGACGTGTCTTAGGTTGCTAATCCCTAAGCCTCTTGCTAGAGTTTGTTCAGACTTGGTGAGCCCTACTAGTTGCAGGGCTGATTATGCTATTTCCAGCTTTATGATGATTTTATCTTATTTGTTATTTTTCCATTAATTTTGTTTATATAAGTTGGTTGTGTGCAAAGAAGGTTGGTGTTATTCCAAAAAATAAAGATAAATTAAGATAAATTTTAGTGAATCTCAGAATGTTTGTGTAACTTGCCCTAAAACATTATTTTGCATATAGAAAAAATGGGTATCCTTATAAGATAACTTGTCTTTCTACATTGTGTTATTTTAATTTGTAGTATCTCTAGCGTTTCATTAAAAATATTCATAAAATATTTTGAACATAATTCTGTACGCAAATTCTTCTTTCTAGCCATATTTTTTCATTTTTAGATTAAAAATATTTTGTCATTGTAATATGTGGGATTGAGCTGCTTTTAGCCTATCTCCTTATGGAAACTTCAAGGTCCAATAAAGAGAAAGGAAGATGATTACATTATCATCACAACTTGATTAATTAGTGATGAGTACCTGTATTCCATTCCCACTTTGCAACTTTCACACATCAAAGCAACTCTCTGTCGCTTATATATATATATAACAGAAAAGTTTGATGAGATATGACACTTAGAAACTTGATTATACTTTCCTCCAAATTCTAATAATTTTTTTTACCTAAAAAGAAAGTTTTTAAAAATAAATTTGAATATGTTTTCATCCCACTTAATTTACAATATTATCCTTTCCTTTTATTATCTTCTCACTCCACTAACATAATAATCTTTATTATAATAATGACTTTTCAATATATATTACTAAATCTTCTCCCATGTTTAGTTAGTTTTATTTAGAAAATCAATTAACTGATTTATTTCTCATTATAAATAAAAATTTAATTTAAATAAATAAATTATTTGAATATCAATATATCATGGTTTAACAATACCAATATATATATATATATATATATATATATATATATGTATATAATTGAATTGTCACATCAATGTGAATTAAACTAATTATATTATTGTTTAATATTTAAAATTTATAATGAATTCCTATATATAATGGCACAATACGTTAAAAAAAATTTACTAATCATTACTATTTTAATTTTGAATAGAATAAGAGTTTGAATTAAAAATTCTTTATTTAATTTGAAGAGTTTTATTTAGTTGATAATGTTGCTGCACATTCTTTTTGAAGATTGTTGAATTTAAAAATGTATTAAGATCTCTATTGCTTCAAATTACATATGATTAAAACTCTAAAAATTCATTTGTTGAAATGAATTTGAAAATTTTCTACTTTTTATGGATATTTGAAATTTGAAAAGCTTCCACCTTTTTTTTTTCAATATACAATCGTCAGATAATAGAGATTTATGGGACTATGTTTTGTTTAACTAATTCAAGTTGAATCTCACACAATAATCACCGGAAAAATCCTTCACAATTAAATTGGAAACTGAAAATAAAAATAAAATCACTGAAACCCTATTATCCCATGAATCCAAAACAACGTAAACTAAACTAGTTATATTATTGCTTAATATTTCAAATTTCCACTGAACTAAAAGGTGATTTGATGTGATAAATCACTGAATTAAAATAAATTTCTGCCGAATTATAATATTCTATGTGATTTTATGTTTAATATTACGTTGTTTATAATAATAATAATAATAATAATAATAATAATAATAATAATAATAATAATAATAAGTGAATTATCACTTGAATTCAAACTACGTAAATGATCACATGAGTTCAAAACAATGTAAACTAAACTAATTATATTATTGTTTAATATTTCAAATTTCCACTGAATTAAAATATCGTGCAGTTTAAAAATGTAATGGCACAAAACGTAAAAATTTACGAATGGCATACATGAGATGAATGCAACTCTATAATTATAGGAACCAATTACAAATTTGAAAGTTCAATGGATATACAACAGCAAGATAGCAATCATGTACGTCAATTTGGTCCTGTGAAATAAACTCAAGCAATCTATTAACTAAATCAAATCTGATTGGAGGCTAATTCAAAATTAAAATTGGTTACAAAATTGTCGATAAATTATATAGTAAACATAGATATTTCAGTCTCATTGTGTGTAAAAGTTTGGTTATGAATTTTTCCTTCCACCTCGAATATTATTCTCTCTTTATTTGTTCTATTCTCATTATTATCGTTTCTTCTATCGAACTGTAGATACCTGATTCAATGGCTAATCAATTCGATCCATTGAAAAAAAATTACACAATGAGAGAATGTTGGCAAGTAAAAGTACGAATAGTTAGACTCTAGAGCTTGCCGATTTTTAACAACTCGGACATTGTCAATTCCATGGAGATGGTATTCGTGGATGAATCTGTAACATGTTCTTTCATTTTTTTTCCAATATTTTCAATTTATCTCTTTTCTTTGAATCTCCCTATAAAAGGAACACTATCTTGCGCTATCTAATTCTATTTGTTGTTAAAAACAGGGTACTACTATGCATGCCACCCTAAAGAAGACATTGGTATATAAATTTAAGTCCCTTCTAACTGAAGGGTAAGTTACATCATTTCCTAATTTGATGTTGGAAAAAATGGTGGGTTTTATCATACCATAAGACATGAATATAGGTTGAACTTCCAGTTCAGAACTATTGTTAGGTTTTCTCAAAGTGACATTATTCCAATGTATGGTTGCAAATTTATACGCTTTGAAGAAATATTACAATCTGACAGTCAGTTTCCTTACTTAGTACGTAGGTAAGTTGTAGTGGATCCAACCTACTTATTCTTTATTTTTGCTTACCACAATTTATTAAAATTACAATACTAACCATTAAATATGTTGTGTACATAGATACCATGGGTGTTCTGAGAGGGAATATAATAAGGATGGGAAAACAGCAAAGATGATTGTGATTCAACGAACTGGATAGGTATTTCGTCAATCCATTTATTTTAATATTATTTAAAATATTTATTATTTTATTTTAATAATTATTTTATTTATTATATTATTTAATTAAATAAGTGAGATAAATTTTATACGTTAAAAACTAATAAGGATTTATCATTCCTCCCTAGGCATAATTGAGTCATCTATCATTTTAACCTATAAGAAATATTTGATAAATAAGTTTATACAATACATTACTTGTATCAAACAACATATAAAGTCATTATGTACTGTACTAGTTTATCCTATCATACGTTACATGATATGCGAAACGAGTCCTGGCTATTTAACATTTTAAATGCTAATCTTTTGGGTAACAAAAAATGATTGATAGGACACAATCCCTTTAATCCAATATCATAATCTTAGTCTAATTTGTTGCGTTTCAATTACTTCCCAATATATGCTTATGCATCTTTAATTTCAAATAGTTTATGGGGAATTCAATTGGTTTGAACTTTAGTGTTCCACAAAAGATTGGATGTATATGGTTAAAGCATAATTTTGGTCCCTACACACACACACACACACACACACACACACACACACACACACACACACACATGTATAGTTTCATGAGTTTTACGCGGTTAACCGAGTACGCTCTGACTATATAGTGTGCCTAATTAAGATGTAAGATTCATGAAATGATAACTTTTATTGGTTGTAGGACTTTACAAATAATAAAATATATAAGACCCTATGAAGTATGGACACACCCATTGGATGCTCTGTCTACGTGTTGGACATGCATCTATGTAGGATCTTATATGATACACTAATAACATATTAATGACGCAAGTTTATATATATTTAATTTAAAATATATTTTTTTCTTATTCTGACATAGAAAAATATAATATAAACATGGTTTAAAAAGAAAATAATATATAACCTTTCGAGTTTATAAGAAAATAAAACATAAGTAAAACTTATATAAATAATATTTTGAATAATGTACCATTATCATTAAATTTTTACTTATATATGTGTTGTATCTATGTTCTATAATTTTTTAACTTTTGCATGACCCTCGTGTCCGCGTCCTATCCCGTGTCTGTGTCAATATTTGTGTTTCATAGATAAGAACTAATTCATAAACCTTATTTTATAGGGACTAAATTGAAAATTAATATATGTAAAGGGAATAAAATTACGTTTTAATTGATGATTCTATTAAGGGAAAATTACACTTTATCTATTGAACAATTGATGTGCATTTTTTATCCTACACTTTAATGACTCTATAGTAGGTCACTATAGTGTCACTCGTCAATTTTTAATAGAGTCCCTATAATTTAAATATTTATAATCAAGTTCCTATATTGTAGAAGAATTTTTATTTAGGTTCCTATAATTTAAAAGTTTGTAATTGAGTCCCTACATATCATATAAAATTTTGCAATCAAATCTCTATATTGCATAAAAATTTTCAATCAAATTCCTATATTGTATAAAACTATAGGGACTTGATCATAAAATTTTTAATATATAGGGACTTAATTAAAAAATTTTATATAGTATAGGAACTTGATTACAAATTATTAAATATAAGGACTTGATTGGAAATTTTAATAAAGTATAGGACTTGATTACAAAATTTTAATTAAACTAGAAGAACCTAATCAAAATTAAAACTATAAGGATATCCCAAGTAATTAAACCCTAAAAATGTGTAGTTCAACCCCGTAAGCTATCTTGAATATGCAGAATGGTCATTTCATTAATTTTTCAATTAAGTATTAATAAAAGTGTCACCAATTAAAAAAATTAGGGTATTAAATTATAATTTAGAAAAATTCAAGAGGTCAATTTGTACATGTAAAATGCACATTTGTAAAAAATAAAAATAAAAATTATGAGGTTAATTTTTTATATTTTTAAAGTTTAAGAGCTAAAATGAATATGACCTAATAATAACTAAAAATCAATGGTCAACTCAGTAAAATCAAAGAAGCCAATAAAAATTGATTTATAATAATGATACAATATCAATTAAAATCACATTGAAACATTGATAAAATCATGAGTTAATTCTCATTTTCATTCATTTAAGATTTACATGTCATTTCAAACCTTGTCAAGCTCTTTTAAAGAAGTTTTTTTGACAAATAGTGATAGAAGGACTATCATAATAATATTTTTGATGAGTGAACAATTAAAACAAGAATAAAGTTAATTGCACTTACTACGATCGATGCACACCCGCCACCCTTGTTGGATGGATGAAGTATTTTAACAAAATATTAAACACAAATAAATTTTAAATGCTTTTTAACTTGAATTCAGTTAAGATGCGTCGAAGTCATGCGTCCATAAGTGAGTACATAATCACACTGACTTGCATAAGTTTTGAAGATTTAAAATAATGAAATGTGAATCTTTGTTTATTGAAAAGGGTTAACTCCAAAGAAAGAAAGAATATATGACACATCCATGAGATTAAGAGATTATAATTCACAAAACTTTTTATGATATAAACTTCAAAATTTTAAAGTAAAAAAGACCCTTCTTCTTCTTCTTCTTCTTCTTCTTCTTCTTCTTCTTCTTCTTCTTCTTCTTCTTCTTCTTCTTCTTCTTCTTCTTCTTCTTCTTCTTCTTCACCACCACCACAACCATTATTATTATTATTGATAAGAATAATATATATTTGAATCATGAAGATATTTATCACTATTTTTTTCGATCTGGGAAGATATTTATTATCTCATTTTAAAACATGCATCTTTTCATTATCATTTACCTAATTAAAAACACTTTCTGGATCTATTTTGACTTTGTTAGAAATAATTCTTGAGTGAAAGAAAATTTCAAGGTTTCCTAACGTAGGAAAGAGCAATACTTTTTACTCATTTATTTTTAATGGGTCGAAGCAAGCAATGTTCCTAATCATTTGTTCTTCGAATTTATAATTCTTGCCTAAGGCTTAGGGGTGGATAAGCCACACTAGCAGTGTGGATAGGCACCCTTGTCCAAGATTGGTATCAAAAGCTTTTCTATAGATAATATATATGTCGAATAATATTTGATGTATAATAAAATTACATAATAAATGTATGCCACATACCTTATCACTATTGGATATAATGTGTAGTTCCTATTTATTCCACTTACTTATTACATTTAATAGTGATAAAATGTGTAGTGTACATTTATTGTAATCCAAATATTATCCTAATCTCTCACATCAAAAAAAAAGAAAAAGAAAGCCACAAAACCAATCAAAATTTAGTTATGTGTGCGTTTGGCTGTATAGCCTGTGCATATATAATTAGGCCAAAAGTATAACATTTTATACATATATAACCTAATTATTTGATACTTGTCTTTCTGACAATGATAATCAAATGGAGTAGGCTATGCTTTGGAGTAATGACCAACAAGAAGTGTATTTACTACCGGTGCCTTTTGCCTTGTGGCAAGAGTCACTTTCAATTCTTTAAACGCTATAACGCAAAATAATGTGGTGATTGTCGCTTCCCTTTTGAACTGAAAAGCATACATCAGATTGATCACACATGCATGCAGCAGAAATTATTTAACACACACTCTCTCTATGTACATTCTATGCATACATGAAAATAATTAGTAAAGAGAAAAATGCTTATTTATTTTTATGATCACTAACAAGACCAGTTATGCTAAAATATGCTGAAAACAAATGGTCTGATTGGATAACATTATGTATGATTTTTTTTAATCTTATAGAAATTAAAGGTTATATTTTTTTATTTTTTATCTCATCTGACTATACAGTTTACTATTTTGAAAAACAAAAAATCTCTAGTTTGAAAAAAAATATTTTTTTAAAATGCTCAAAACAAACACTTTAATCACTGCATACTTAAATACAGAATAATTTATTTATAAGTTATTTTTTAGAAGTCCATTTCATATTGTGACTTGTGACTTAAATATTTAAGCTATTTTAATTTCAACCGAATCAAAGTTCACAGTAACAATTTATTCAGTTTAATTTGATATTCAATAATTAAAAAACTGAATTAAATAAACGAAAAATGTTGAGGGCATGATGTGAAATGTGAGTTCTCACAATGATGAATATATATATGGGGGATAAGTTATTGCTGTTGCTGCACTCTATAGTTTTCAACGGGACGTGCTGCTGATTCTCCCACCATCACCACCAGCCCCTCAAATCAGGAATGCTTTTTTCAACTTTATAAACGTCACCCGAGACTACGGACAACGAAGCCTTAAACCTTTGTTTAATAAATTAATAGTATTATATGCAATAAACTTGAGCTTTGTTGCAGGTGTGCGTATGTGAGAGAAAAAGAGAGTACTATGATTGGTGGAGTTTTGTAATTTTGTATGTAGGAACCATGTGGAAAACCAACATGATTTTTTCGTTGTTTTTCTTGTTGTTGTTGTTGTTGTTTTTTTTTACTTAGCTACCCTTGGCCTGCACAAACGAAAGATTTCATTCGAGTCAAAATATTATTTATTTGAATTCAATTTTAACATTTTGTGCGTGAATTTTCTTTTGAGAATATATTGTTTATGCAGTCAATGTAATTTGACTCAGCTCGTAGGATTGAATAATGTCAATAAAAAAGATTTTGGGCTTTAACATACTAATATTTTGTTTAACTAATTCGTTACGTACCGTGATGTCATATTAACTTAAATGGACAGCCTTCCATTGTTTATAAATTAATTTTCAACGCTATAATATTCAACTATATATAATTTATTAATTGTATTGTAGCAATATTAAATAATTTGATTATGATATTGTCATACGTGAAAGGGTAAAGTTTCGTAATAGTATAAAATTAAATTGAATGATATAGCATGAAACAAATGTACATTAACAATGGATGAAAATTAAGCTCTATTTTATTTTTCAGAGGAAACAGATGAAAATGCCTTTTGGCGAATTGATCTCTATTGATTCCCACGTCTATCTCCATCTAGATTTAATTGGCAGTGTGGCGTTTTGGATACTAAACTTACATGTAATAAGTGGGAACATGAAGAAGAGAAGCAATTTGACATAATTTATATATTAATTGGGTGCCTTTATTTTCAAAGCAGCCGATTAAATATGCATTATGGGGTTGGGGACTTGGGATCCATGTGAGGACAATCATGGGAAAATGGGAAGAAATTTTTTAGGTTGGTGGGTGGTGGAGGGTACCCCTCCATTGATTCTATGCTTCCATATGTTTGGTCACAAGCGAAAAATATGGAGTAGTCTAAGTGGAGGCTTTGGTCCCCCCAACCCCAAGTTGTTCCCACCCTGACTTTACTTTTGACGTTATTTTAAGCTTCTTTGCCGTTGTAACTTATTATCAAGTTCATGACAGATAATGTTATTTTGTTTGAATTACTATTATTTAAAGTTGGGTTCATATGAGGGTATTGGTTAAGGAATGAAAAATAGAAAGTTTTGTATTGGGAATATGTGCTTTTATATTTTTAAAGTATAGGATCCATAAAAAAATTTTAAAACATATATATATTTTTTTTAGTATGCTTAATCATTTCTTTTAAGACACCGGTTAGAAAATCCTTTAAAGTTTATTAAATCTTTATGAATTGATTTAAGTTAAATCATTATAAGAGTAAGATTCTTCCATCATTACTAATTTTTTCAATAAAAATTTAAATTTAAAATATTGTATAAAAGAAACAAGTATCAAATTGTTCAGGGTGTGTTTGGAATAAAATGAATTAGATAATGAATTGAATTCAACTGAATTGAATTAAACAAGATTTGAATTGAATTAGAAATGAACTATTATGTTTGGAATTCAATGAAATGAGAATTGATTTGATTTAATTGGTTTGTTATTTTACTTGTGTACTCTTATTATATCATATCTCTCTTCTTTTAAGATTTTTTAAATATAAAAGGTTGGAATAGTCTTTTTAAATATTTAAAATTGAAATTAAATCATTGATTTTTATCCAAATCCTATAAAAAAAATCAAATGATTTGAAAATTATAAAAATGAAATTTCATGAAATTAGATAAATTTATTCATTTCTTAATTTTTTCAATCCAGACAAATCATTTCCATTTTTCTTGTCATATCGATCACACTCTTAAACTTTTTAGGTGTACGTAAAGTACCAATTAATTGTGTCCTTCGGGCTCGAGGCGGGTTGGGTATGGTAGAATCAGTAGGAATGTAAAAGGAGATTAGGTAGCAGCTTTTTTAGGTCATAGTGAAAATATAAGAGTCTTTCACACGAAGCTACTTGCTATCTAATGGGATCTTTAATATGCATGGTGCAAAGGTTGTAGGAATATCATTTGTGAGACTGATGGTCTAGAAGCTTTCTCTTCTATAACTTCTTATAAAATGCATAGTGTAATCATAGTGAAAAAGATCTACTTTAATTTCTGAAATTCAACAGCTGATTACTCATTAATGGTGCGTTCACTTTATTTTGATTTTAAGGGATGCAAATAGATGTGCTGATTACTTGGCGCGTTGGGGAGCTGTTTCGGGTGATGATTTCCATCAATGGGAGGTTCCTTTTCCTACTCTTTTAGTCTTGATGGCTATTGATAAAGAAAGCTAGTCTTGTGTGTGCTTTCTTCTTTTTCTTCATTTTTATCTTGCTATCTACCAAAGAAAAAGTACCAATTAATTTTCCTATATACGGGTATGGGTTTTTTTAAAAAGAATTTTGTTTTGGATATATTGGGTAAAGTATGACACATCACACACTTAGTATTTAGTCCTATTTATTGAATGTGGCTAAATGCATTCAAAATAATGTGATTAAATTTAACCACATTTTTTTTGGCAAAATGTGGCTAAATACACCCTAATGGAGAATTGTTTTTTTTTTTTCTGTAGAGAGTTAATTCATGTTTAAAATTACACATAAAATTTATTCATGAAAAATTATCTCCATTTTTCATTTCTATACTGAATACCCGCTTAGGGCATTTAGCGACATCTATTGAGTGTGGGTACACGTCAATGCACGGTACTTGCTCGTTACATGACAACCTTAGCCGGTTTGAAGATGCAAATGAGAATAAAATTGGCATTTTGGATTAATTTATGGAAAAAAAAATACTTCAAGTTAGCTGTAACGGTATAGGAATTTGAGACAGGGAAATGGTAGAATTGGTGGAGAATATAAGAGTAGAGATAATTCCGAGAAGGGGGAAGAGAGACTCAATATAGGGAAATTCACATTTCAATTCACATTGTGCTTTTAAAATTTTGTCGAATACAAAGCACATAGAAGAGATTGAGGGCTCTGCAAATAATGATTTTTCAATCAATCGAGGAAATAATAGATCAATGTCACACGAAGCCATAAACTTGTGATAATATTCATTTACGTTACCAATTTACACCACGCTTAAGGCTTTCTCAATGAAAGCGCCATTGTAACAAGATAGAAATTGGGAAAGAGGGAAAGCGAGATAAATCTATAGAGGGGAGAGACTTAAGAGTGGGGAAAATTCAATTCATAATTCTCAAATAATTATTACAATAGCTAATAGTCGTATTTATAATATTCCTCCTAAGTCTAACTCTACCAACTGGGTTATGTGGGTCCAAGTATACATGTTACATTAGCCAATTTGTTTAAACGAATTGAGGAGAAAAATACGATCAAACAAAATTTAAATCTTGAATTGGTTTGAAAATACAAAATTGGATTTAAGCTTATTTAACTTTTATAATTTCATAATTTTTCAAAATATTTTAAATTTATTAATTTCCAATTTAATTGATATCTTTGTGATACAAAAGGAAGCAAAAATAGAAAGATAATATAGTTTAAGGCTCTTTAAAAATTAGAGTTGGGATAAATGATAAATAGGTTTAAACAGAATCACAAAGTCATAGATAGAATTACAAGGAGTGTGTCAAGAGAGAGAGATATTTATATGAAAGGTGAAATGACCAAATATTGATGGTATATTTAGATATTCAAGGTTAAAAGTTATTTAAATGTCATACTATATACGATTTATATTTTAATTTTGATTACTCATATAAGATTTAATGATTAAAATTTATTTTGCTCTTTCACTCTCATAATTAATCACTATTCTTACTTGATTCTCTCAAGAATTACAATTTACCAAATAGTAGAATGTTGCATTTAGGGAAGAGACTAGATTCTCCTAAGTAACGAATGGCATATGGGATCAAATCAAAATTCTCCTCCAAAGGAAAAGAAGGGTCATTAGGCACTGGCCATACAATAGCTTGTCAAACAAAACATTGCATTCATGGAGGAGACCAGAGAGAGTTTCAAGAATCGTCAGGTAAACATAGAACTTAGACTTGCAGATTAGAAAAAAATTTAGAGAAGTCATGGGTACTTTTCTAAGTGACATTATTCTTATGCCAAAAATGAGCAGTATGATGAAATTACTTTTGTGAATGAGGGAGTAATGTAACAAGGCGAGAATGAGCAAAAAGGTGAAGAAAGAAATTGAGAGAAATTGTGGAGAAGATGATAATAAAAAACGAAGTGGAGAAGCCAACAAAGTCATTCCATACATAGAAGTCTCATATCTTGAGAAAGAAAAAAATCAACAGACTTCTTGGTATTTAATTTATTCAATTGCTAAATCAAAGGAGCATATACCTTATTGCACGACATTTAAGAAGAAGTTCAAGTGAAGGTCATAGCCCAAACTGAAGGAAGCAGTAGAAGAGATGGTTAAGTAAAATTTGGAATCCTAGCATAAAAGGTAAAGTCTAACTAAGATTATAAATAAATGTTTTTCGGGAGGCAACCCAAATTTCTAAATCCTTATTATTTTTCTTTATTTTTAGTTCAGTTGGCATGCTTACTTCTTTAATTTTTAATTAGTTGTGATTTAAATTGTTATTTGGACTTTTAATGACCATGTGCTTCTTTTATTAATTTATTAAATTATTTTTCGCTCATAATGGTAAAGGTTGCACATAGGTTTGGAGGTTCGGTAAATCTATTTTTGATGTAGAATCAAATCAAGAGCAATATTCAAGTCCAAAATAAATTATGAGAATATAATCCCAAGAAAAATTAAGGGAGTACTCGCTCGTTGATCCTTTAATTTTATTTCTTTTTATTTTTCTTGTTTAGGACGCGTAGTCATTTTGTTTAGTTTCCTAGCCATGTCATCCTAGCCATATTATGTTTCACTCTTCTTTCATTGGACCGATTGATTGACTTTGGCAATGGATTGTTTATGATGGTAGATGTAAAATTTTCTCAAAATTGCTTAATTCACTAATATTTTTCCTTTTGTGAGTAATCAATTTGTTAGAATCTTTCTAAGCATTGTGTAAGTAATTTTGGCTCAAAAACCAACGAGGTGTTTGTCCGAATAGAACATGAGATCCTGGGTTAGATCCCAAGATTCATATGTATAGAAAAAAATACTGTTGGAAGGGGTCCCTATTTAAGTGCCTTGACCGCACCACAGGAGATTAGTCCCTCACCTGCCGAGTGAGGGGATATTCTGGGAAAAAAATTGGCTCATTTTATTATTCTTTATAGCATTCTTTTTGGAATAATTTATTTGTTGTTTGTGAGTGACATTGTATATGTGGTGGTTGAAATTTTTGCATATCCTAAATTAAAGAAAAAATTAAAGAGAAAAAAGTGAGTGAAAAAAAATAAAAAAACAAAAGGTGAAATGTCAAAGGCTATAAAATAGTCTTAAGCACTAAGTACCAATATTCATGCTGTGCCTGTTGCATAATTTTAATCTCGAGTAAGTGCTTGCAGTGTGATAAACAAGATTTTTATACATCTGTTATCCCTCATTGTTGGCGAATTAATCTTCTATTGTGCTCAAATAACTTGATCTGGATCATATTTGACGTTCTGGTTTGATTGGACTTTATTTCAAATTTGTAGTATTATTGCTATTCTAACACTAGTTTTGTTTTATTGTTATAGTTCTTTAACTCTCCCTTTTCCTATGGCGTTCTATTAGAATGGGGTTACAAAAGCCAGAAGGTCCTTAACCACATAGGTAGCTTATGAGCTTTTTGAACATCTGGAGTTGTTGATTTTTTCACTATTATCTATTTTTGCACTGATGTTGTCTTGGTTGATTTTGCATTTGAAATGACACCTAAGCTTCTCAGAAAGAGTTGGTGGCTTTTGTGGCCAAGAAGAGGGGGGCTATTGGTGTTGGCTGACTTCCACCGATGTCTCCCAAGACGGGGTCAAGTTTTGGGACATCAACCGACCCTACCTTTTTGCAGCCTTGGAAGAGGGCTAGGGTGGAGGTTAGGCTAAACAATGCTATACTTTCTCCATCAGTAGTAGTGGGAGCTCGGGAGATAAAGGACTTTATCGACATCGTCAACATTGCCAGTCTTTGGTCTTTGTCGCTATTTTGAGATTCAAGGGCTCTAGTCTACTATGATTGCTAAGTACTTGGAGAGGGAGTATAGGGACCCACCCTGAGCTAAAGGCCACAAGGTCGGCTATGGCATAGCTCCAAAAAGATAAGGAAGAGTTGGAGGCAAAGTTGGATAGGGAAAGGAAGGACTGGGAAAGTACTAGAAAGATCCTCCAAGAGAAGGCCACTAGCATGACTACCCAAGCAAAGCTGGATACCGAACTTGCTGAGCTCCAGAGAAAGGAACTTGAGGGTGAGAATCAGTGTTTGAAGGAGGAGGTCAAATCCCTGATAAGAGAGGCTGCCAACCAGTATGTGGTCGGTTTAGATTGAGCTCTCGATCAGGTCTGATTTCTTCATGGGAGGTCAACTTCTCTTAGTACGAACCTTTTAAGGAGATCATCAAATGTGTGCTTGTTGATACTTTTCTTCCAGAGGGAGTAGAGGAGGTTAGCGAGGGTGTTCGGGTTGAAGCCAAGGAGGGAGCTTGGGGGGAAGCCAAAGGGGATTACGGTGATAATTAGGCTGATAGGGTGACACCGATTCAGAACATCTTCCTTGAGGATGCCATGGAACTTGACCCATAAGATTTGTAACTTTTTCGTTTTCAACTTCAAGTATTGTAATTTTTGAACTAAGACGGTGCTTTGTAATTTGCTAGGTAGATTCGTAATATAAATTTTCCTTTCTTTTCTTCAAGTTGTGCTTAACTAGCGATTGTTATTACCAACCAGTGACACTATAGTCTGAGTCTATTTTGGTTGCTAAGTACTGAGTTGAATATCTTATGTGCTTTGTGTATTTTTCATTTTTCTCCCACATGAAGTTATGCTCGCCTAGACATAGTGTTGTTTATTGAGGGAATCCAACTTATGCCTCTGTTATGCCAGGGATAGCTCTGGAATAGGCCCAAGGACAACCTGTACTTTTAGTTGTGCTTTGGGGATAGCTCGGTATAGATCCGAGGACAGCCTAGTTTGCATGTCTTTGTTCGCTGGGAACAACTCCATATGGATCCAAGGTTGGCCCAAACTTTCAGTTGTGCTTTGGGAACAGCTTGGTATGGATTCAATGACGAGCCAGACTTTCAATTGTGCTCTAGGGATAGCTCGATATGGATTCAAGGATAGCCCAATTTGCATGTCTTTGTCTTGTGCCTAATGGGGTCTGCATGGATAAAGATTTGGGAAAAGCAAAATTGTGAAGACATAATATATTATTAGAATATGGAACAAAGATTCCATCATTGTTTACCTATGTGCCACCAAAATTTTTAGTTTATACATGATCATGCCCCAATAAACCTTTGTTGATAAAACCCAGTGGGCGAAATCCCAACCAAAGGAAAAAGAGTGAACCCACTATGTATGATTTCAAGCACTGTCTTCTAACTGTAGTATTTCTGAGGGATGTGGCATTCCACGTCCTTGGCAGTTCTTAACCAAATAGTTCAATGATCTTGTTGGCTCCTCGACTAACGTCTCCTATAATTTGGAATGACCTTTCCTAGTTTGGTGCTACCTTACCTTTTCCTAAAGCTTTTCTCTGGGTTTTACTTTCCTTAAAACCAGGACACCAACCTGGAATGCTATGGGGTCGATGTAATACCCTAAGTACACATATCCATAGTCAGGTTCGATATGGCCTTAGGGTCCCCGGGCCACTTGTGAAGCCAGGAAAGCACAAGAAACCAATTTGTAGCCAAGTTTTATAGAATTTTGCAGAACAGGCTCGCTACGATGAGTGTGGGTCATTACAGCAAGCAAGTGAGATTTTCTGTGGGTTTTGGACCAGGCTCATTGTAGCGAATTTTGGTCACTACAATGAGTCTGTGCAAGACAGGATTTGCTGCAGCGAGCGTGCCTAATACCAAAATGACACAGTTTCGAGTTATGACACCCCCACCCCTTTAAAACTCCTGAAGCTCGGGTTTCACTTCTAGAATTTGAAACCATTCCTCCCAACCCTATTCTCTCATTTTCTCAATCTAGCTCCATTCTTCTTCTTCCAACTCAAAGGTAAGCATGGTTTAGTGATTTTGCTTCCTTTTTCTTCCATTTTGCATGTTCTTGGAGGTGGGCATTGTTGTTCTTCATGCTATGAAAGCTTTGGTTTGTCTCCATTGTCATTAGTGATGGATTTGAGTGATCTAGAGATTAATATAGAGTTTTGTTTCTTTAATGGCAGATATTGATACCATTCCGACTCCAAGGAGCTATGTTAGTATTGATCCTACATTGTCCACCTCTCTAGGTGAGTGGGTTCAAACCTATGATCTCTATGTTATGTATTAGAGTTATTTTTATAAAAATATAGTTTATAATATGATTTTAAAGATTTCTACAAAGAGATTAGATATTTCTGTTGATTATTTAAGCTTGTGAGAATATGTGGCATGAACTATATGATTTTATGAAAACCATAGGGCCATTGTTGTTTAAACAAGTTCATAAAGAATTGGATTTGGCTATAAAATGTTTATAGATGTTATAATGATTATATGATTCACATAATTTTTGTTCATATGTTGGAGTTTTTGAACCCTAGGATAGAAAACTTTATGAATATAGAGAAAGGAATGAGATTTTGGCTGAGCTGGTAGTAGCTATAAAGAAACAAGCTGCGTGTAAACGATAGTAAATCCATTAGCCTTGGTACCAAGTAACCCAAGGATAAAGAGAAATTATAATCACACTAGAGATGACGATACGAAACACCGAGACGTGACCCAAGATTCATAGTAAGAGAATTTAAATGATACACTGGAGACGGTGAAACGTGATGCCTAGATGTAATCATAGAATATTATACAGAGAATTGTGTTTTTTTATTAGGATACTGTTAGGTTGATATATAAAGAATTGTGATATTTATTATATGAATATAAATATGAAATATTTTAGAACCTTATTATTATTATTATTATTATTATTAGTACTACCACTACTACTGCTGCTACTGCTACTACTACTACTACTACTATTACTATTATTGTTGTCATGACTTTATCACATTGCCTTTTTGATGTCCCATGAAGGGGGTTTCAGGTGAGAATTCACTCACTGAGTTTTTGCATAAAAACTTACCCCTCTCTTTTTTCTCCTATTTACAGATACATCACTTGCTGTGGGTCCTCCCCAGCCTCCTTTTCCTAGCAATAATAGAGACTCAGTTGGTGAGCTTCACTTTAGTGAAGCATTCTTCGTACATTTTAGAGTGCTCCAATGTCACTGCAGGCAGGAGTCTTGATTCACATAGAGATTATTTATGCATTTTGCATACTTGGTCATGTTTTGATTTGTATTAAAAGAATTTGAACTATTATGGATATTTTAAATGAAAGCACTTAATATGCATTCATACTTAGATGATATATGGACTTCTGGATTTCAAATGTTGATTACGAGATTTTAGTTATGATTATCTTGATTTCAGAGAACAATGTTTTGTTTATGGAAATGATATTATATTTATTGGATTTTATGTATTAAAATATGCATATAGAAGAACCCACAGGTCATGAGGCTTACGTGGGGATGAGATTTCTTACATGCTGGTAATGTACCCATATCGGGTTATGATGGCCGAGTTCTCTATTGTATGCTCATGCGACTTGTTGTTTAGTTGATTGTTCCCTGATATGAGCTAGTTCTCCATATTCTTTGATGAGGTTTAGTTCGACTCTCTAGTTTTCTGGTCTATTTGTTTAGCGACTGTCATCCTTCGGATATTGGGCTGAGCTCTTTCGACAGTAAGACTTTATTCCATTTGGTAGGATTTTTCTTATGATTGTAGCTAATGGTTAGACTTTATTCCATTTCGTAAAGTAGTCGACGGCCTCCATGAGGTATTTGAGTTGACTTGGTGCTGGGAGGAAAAGGGCTAGGTGGATTAACTCCCCATCTGTAGAAAAGCTAGCTCGACTCTAAAAAGTGTAGTGGCTTTGGATTCTTCTAGGAGACTTCAAAAAAACTCTAGCATTTGTCGCAATTTTGTACAAAGTTTATGCAGTCTGTCTTCATGGTTGGCCAGAAATAACCAGCTCAGAGTATCCTAGCCATGAAAGTTCGACCTAAGGTATGGTTGTTGTATACTCCTTCGTGAACGTAAGCCATGACATTGTTAACTTCTTGGGGGTTAAGGCACTTTAGGAGTGGTAGAAAGTAACCTCATCTATAGAGTTGTTTCCTGCCAAGGGTGTAGTAATTGGCCATTCTTCTAAATTTCTACACATCAGTTGTCCCCTTGGGGAGTTCATCCATGGTATGCAAGAATGGGGTTCACTAGTCCTTAGTCTCGATTTGTATAGAATACACTTTGGATTGAAGGTGGCTTGGTTCGTCTAGCTTTAGCTGTATAACTGATTTATTGTTCTAGGGTTTGTTGGTCCTTGCAAACTTAAAGAAGATGTCTGCCCTGGTTTTGTGCTCTCGGGGGGGTGTGTGCTACTTCACAAACCTTGAAGGTCCTTGTTAGCGTCTTGATCAATGCTAAGTACTTCTCAAGGAGAGGGTCTAAGGCAATGAGAGTGTCGTTGACTTGCCCGACGATGAGCTGGGAGTCTACTTTTACTTGGAGTAAGTGGCGTTGTCTTCCTGGGTGAGCTTGATTTGGATTTAAAGGCTTTATATTTTGGTTGATCTTTGCTTATTTGGAAGAATTGGAGATTTTTTTTATAGTTATTCCTTTGCCATTCTTTAAGATTATACCAGCTTCGCTTCCTTTACTGTTGGAGGCCTCTTCCACATGGAGCATCCAAGAGTTGAGTTCTTGTGGAGATTTAAGGGTGAGTCCGACGATGAAGTCAGCAGCGTCAGGGGTTTTATTAGTCCTCTTGGTTGGTACTCGAGGATAAATTCAGTGAGCTTGATAGACCATGCAATCATCCAATCTGCTAGTTTGGGCTTGACTAGTATTTGCCGTATGGGCTATTTTGTCCTGATTATGATGTAATGGCTCTAAAAGTAGGGCCTGAGTTTTTTGGTCGAGATTACCATGGCATAGACATGTTTTTGAATTTTCCAGTATCTCTGTTTAGGCCCTTGAATTGTCTCACTGATGAAATAAATTGGCTAGCTCTCTTTGTCCCATTTTGTGACCAAGTCCGAGCTTACTACATGTTCAGTCACAGAAAGGTAGATGAAGAGTATTTCTCTGAACTATGGTTTGGTGAGGACTGGAAAGGTTGTGAGGAATGTCTTGAGCTCTGTTAATGTGGCTTTATATTCCTAGGCCCATTTAAAACTTGTGTGCTTTTGTATTGCCTTGAAAAATAGGGTAGCGAGCCGTCTAATAAGTTGCTATACTTCTTTGACCAAGCTTAGGCTTCTCATTACCAGTATAGCCTGACACTTGTCTGGGTTGGCCTCGATTCCTTGGTGAGTCAGCATAAATCCAAGGAACTTCTAGTCGTAGACTCCAAAGGAACATTTTTCTAGATTTAACCTCATATTGTACTTTCGAAGCTAGCCAACGATTTCACACAAGTCCTGTATATGGTTGCTACTTGGCGAGGTTTTTCCAACAATGTCGTTGATGTAGACTTCGACGTACCTACTGATATGTTCTTCAAAAATCTTGTTCTTGAGTCACTAGTATGTGGCCCTTGCACTTTTGAAGCTAAGGGCATGACCTTGTGTACTCCATAAGGAAAGCTGTTATTTCTTCATCTTTAGGGTGCTTCTTGATCTGGATGTAATTGGAGTAGGCATCCATGAAGCTCAGGTATTAGTATCTTAAGGCATTGTTGACGAGTTTATAAATACTAGACAGTAAGTAGGTGTCCTTAAGGCAAGCTTTGTTCAGATATGTGAAGTCAACATACGTTCTCTATTTACTCGAGATCTTTTTTTACCATGACAAAGTTAGTTGGCCAACTAGTGTCTGATTTCCTTGATAAAACTGGCTTTGAGAAGTTTTCTGGTCTTCTTCAAGGCGACCTTTGGTATCTCTGCTCCGATCATTCTTTTCTTCTCTACTACTGGTTCAGCTTTGGGATTGACTGCGAGTTTGTGGCTAATGACTTTGGGGTTTCTAAGCAAAAAGGTTGGAATTGTTGAGGATGAGAGAGATGAGCTCGGAAGTGGCATCTATTGGGAGGTCGGCTCCTATGAATGTGACATTTTTTGATAAATAATGCAATCCATCTCTATCCGGGACCACCCTGCCCATCATGTAACTGGAGCACCCTATCTCTAACAAAACTGAAAAGCACTTCACTTCAAAGTCAAGCTTACCAACTAAAAGATCTCTACTTAGGGGGAGGAGGTGGAAGAGAAGAACCCGCAATGTCTACTGCACCTATAATGGAGGAAGGGAGAGAGGTGAGTTTCATCTAAAATTCAGTGAGCAAGTCTTCACCCATAACCTTCTCAAGGGACAACCAAGAGAAAATACAATATATAATATAAAATCATCAAAACTAGTTAATACAATAACTCTTTAAATTTAAATTCACATACCTGTGTATATATATATATATATATATATATATATATATATAATGTCTCTAAATGATATTCCTCTGGGAAAACTTAATAACAGTACTCTATGAGAGAAACATGGATTTCTACTCTATAGTCTTTCAACAATCGAAAATATTATACTCTATGGTCTATCAGGGATCTAATGCGGACACCTAAATAGGTTCCTTTATCTGATCTATGAAATTGCCTTCTCGGGATAACTTGGTACTAAGGTTAACGATCGGAGTCTAGCCGTTAACTCACTGTCTATTTTTCTATAGCTACCGTCTAGCCTCTAATTCATAAAACATACCATTTTCTCTAAAGCTCTGATATAGCATTTCTCTAGGCATAAAACTTTATAATTCATAATTGTTCATCTCTTAAATCATCATAGTAATTTTATAAAATCTCTATCCAAACCGTAATCATACTCTAGCCCTTTGATAAATATCGTTTAGCAACAATGGTCCCATGAGTTTACATTAAAACAAATATTTCATGCTCTAATTGAAAATCATCTTTTTGGTAAGCATAACAACCATTCAGAATCTCTACTCTCTGTGAAATATTCTCTAAAATCATGCAATCATGTTATCTCTTAAGGAAATTAATTTTAATGACCAATATAAGAGCCATAGGTTTCGAACCCACTCACCTTGAGGGAAAGGAGTGATGGCGTCAACACCAACGGAGCTTCGGAGAGACAGAATGACACCAACGTCTGCCATTGAAGCCATAAAACTCTAGATTAGACTCCAACGACCTCTAGATTACTCAAACATAACTCTAACCATATTGGGGGAGCATCCCCACTTAACAACAATAGAGACAAACAACAACCCATTCACCAAGATATGAAATGGGAAGGAAGAGAACAACAAAATCCATGAAATCTTACTTTTGATCATTTGGAAGGAAGAGAGATGGGGTTAGATTATGTGGGGAGGAGAAGAAATGTGTTTAGAGAAAGGGTTTTCGGGTTTGGGAGTTCAAAATCCTAACATTGGGTGTTTTATAGGGGTTGGGGTGTTCATTTAATGAAATTGCGTCATTTTGAACTGTATTGTCTTGGGCCCGCTTGCTGCTCATTGCAGCGAGCCAGAAGAAATAACCACTCACTGTAGCGAGCCTTCTGGCCTGCCTACTCGCTATAGTGAGTCTGTTCTACAGAATTCTACAATAACAATACCCAACCTGCGTTCCAAGACTCCCCGCCTATCTGGGGCTTTCCCGACAACACGGGTGGGTCCCACGGGACCCTAGGGCAGTAAGGAATTTATCTACTACCACATATACACCAAGTATCACGCTGAGCTTGTTTCCTCACCTCCAATGGATCCCCTAGCAATGTGATCAATGACCCTTTGAATATTGGCCTTTTCTATTGATTGACCTTGTCTATACTCGGACCTTCGGTGCTGATATGGGGTTTCGCTATTAGATGAAAATGAGGAGCTACAATGCTTGTCTTCCCTTTCTCGGTTTTGCTCACTCTTTTTAGACGAATTGCTTGAAGTGACCCTTGTTGATAAGTCACTCTATTTGGTTTTTCAAGCCTTGGCATTCTTCATCTTATTGACCAAAGATGTTATGGTAACTACACTTCTTATTCTTATCTATGCCCTTTAGGGCAGGTCGGGGGTTACCTTTGGGGGTTTGACGAGTCCGGCTGAGTAAATTTCTTTCAGAATAGTGCCTACTTGGGCATTAAACCTCAGCTCATGGTAATTGGACTAGTCCTTTTTTCTCTTACCTTTTGATCTATCTCCCGTCTTCTTCTAGTTAGCATCCTCTTGTTAGTTAAGGCCTTGTTTACAGTTGTTCTTTTCGATGATTTGTGTAATTTCCTTCCAAGTACAACCTCATCCTTAAGTCATGATATTATACTTAGGAGTTGTTACTTATAAATTAGCAGATCTCTCTTAATTATTTATAGCATGATCGATTGAATCAGGTAGTAACTAAATCGTAGTTCTATTAAAATATATAACAAAGTAACAAAGTATTTATTTAACACAACATCAAGCACAAAAAGGAAACTCTCCTATGAGCTTTAGTACATATCTGTTCTCTATTACATTTATAGGCATATACACATACAACTAAGTACAGCATAATAAAAACACTAACAACTATTGCAGTTTAACTCCTTTTGTGTAGCAGCCCCATTGTTCTCTGGACTAACCTAGAAACAACACAGAAATACAAACACATGGAGTGAGAATTATACAATTCTCAATAGGGCATTTCCCCAAATACATAATCATAAATGTCATCGTCATCATCTCAGCCATTTCGATTTATTAAGAAAAAGATGATCATGCAATTCATAATAACGATTCATTTTTTAAAGTTCCAAACCGTACTTTCAAAGTGGGTTGTTTTTAAAAATCAATCACTTCGTATATATTTATCATAAGCTCATAATGATAGTAAATAATGTCAATCAAAATGATTCGATATGATAAACATATGTATGTGCCAAATGTAGGGAAATTATCTTTATTTGCCCTTGATAAATCGAAGAGGATTTCATCTATCTTTATTTTCCCTCGACAAGTTGAAGAGGATCTCATCTCTCTTTATTTGCCCTAGACAAGTTGAAAAGGATCTAATTTCTCTTTATTTGCCCTTGACAAGTCAAAGAGGATCTCATTTTTACTTATAGCTATAGAACTTAATTCGATGTATTTTTCACTTTTCTTTTTCTAATGTATGCATAAAACACATAGAGGCATTCATTCACAATGTGATTTCAATCATGCCTCATAAACCAATCTTTACTCCTCTAGCATGCATTTGTACATCACAAGTCGCATGGCCAAATATTTAACATCAAGTATTCATGTCATAGTAGAACCAAAATGCCATTACTTTATCAATCCAAGTCTTGGGTTTATTTCCAGCAATTAGGCAGATTTCACACCATTGTAGCACAGATTTATTTGTATACCAAACAATCAATTCGGTGGCTATAAAAATTACCCAAGACACTTCAATATGTCCCCAAAGTTCTATAAAAATTTTAGAGCAAGAATCATTCTCTAACTATGTTAACAAAATTAGATAAATTTGGTGGTCTGAGGCCACCTAATCACAGCCTAAAGCCCAAATTCCATAATATTTAACCCTGGCAAAGGACTGAATCAATTCAGAATAAAAATCATGGTTGAAAAGCTGTTTCCAACACTCTATAAACATTTCAAAGGAAAAATCAATCGTTTGCTATGGTTAAAAAATTAGCAAAATTCGCAACTTTAGCTTCAACAATTCAGGCAGCACAAGTAAAGCTTCGGTTCATGATTTTTTTAACATAACAAAAGTGCCCAGAATGACTCCGAATTTTCACTAGAGACACCTTACATATTATATACATTCCATAAAATTTTCATCTCAATCCAAGATTTCTAAATAGGTCAGAAAATTCAAACAAATTCCCTGCTTGCTTTAAATCGGGATTTTCCAACAACAAGGTTCAAAGTATATGATTTTTTTTCAAGTAGTAAAATTCTTTAAAATGACCTAAGAAAAATCATGGAGTTGTCTTAGGATGTTAGATTCAACATATAATTTTTATAGTTCATAAAAATACCCACAACTCCCTCAGAAATTTTGTGATCTTTTCCTGCCTATAAGAAAATCGAATTTCCAGCAACAAGATTAACACTTCTCTTTAGCAACAAGATTAACACTTTTCTTACAAAACTATGTTTTTCCACAACACCAATACATTCCACCAATACAAATACACCTACATCTATGTATAATCATTTATTAGAACCAAGAATATCAATTTTCAAGCTCTTAAATCAGCAAGAAAATAGAATTTCATCAAGCAAGAAAACACTACCCTACCTTGCAAACTTTAGAGCTTTGCACTCCAAAGATGTTCCAATGGATTTCTCTTCACTTCAAGGACACCAAAGCAAGCCCAAAGACTTCCTAAGGCAGTATACTATGTGATATAAAAGTGAGAAGTAGTGAGGATTTGAAATTTCAATCGGTTAGTTTCGTAGGTGGTGATGAATAGAGTAAGTTTTGTGAAGGGAGTTTGTGGTTTTAGCAAATTTTGGCAAGTGTTTTGGTGAATTGAAATCAAAACTTTGAGCTCTTGGAGAGACAACAATGATGGCTACTTGGTTCCCTTTTATGGCCGAGAATTGAAGCTTCAAATATAAACTTTTGTAGCTTTTTTTCCTTTTTAATGATATTATATTAGATAGTAAGAATTATCTAATATGAAATCTAATTGTTTCTAATAAAAAAAGAAATGGATGGCTAGGATTTAATCTTGCTTCATGTAACGCCTGGTGACGAAGTTGGGGAGTGATCGCCAGAGTAAGAAGGCACGGACAAGGAGCGGCTCCTGACAGAATTCTAAGCCGAAGGATATATGAATGAACTGATTACACACCTGAATGAGAGGGATCCTGAGAATGTTGTAGGTATAGGACTATACAGTTAAGGAGGGCTTATATAAATTGATTTGTACTACCTATACCAGCAAGATGCATCTTCTTTTCGGTAGCCCATCACTAAAGAACTCCATAATTAAGTGTGCTTGACTTGAAGCAATTTTGGGATGGGTGACTTCCTAGGAAGTTTTTCGAGAGAGTGTGTATGTGAGAACAAAGCACGCTGAAAAGATTAGTATTGGTTTGTGGGGACAGTCGTCAATCCATAAAGCAGTAGGAGCTGTTACAAATAGTATCAGAGCCTGCACCTCTCCCAGTACGGTGTGGTTCAGGGACGGACCAAGGGGAAGCTGGTGGGCATGCAATACTCGGTGACGAAATCGGGGAGTGATCGCTGGTGCAAGAAGGCATGGACAAGGAGCGGCTCCTGGCAGACTTCTAAGCAGAGAGGTACATGAATGAACTGATTACATACCCAAATGAGAGGGATCTTGAGACTGTGTAGGTATGAGACTATACAGTTAAGGAAGACTTATATGAATTGATTTGTACTACCTATACCAACAACATGCATATTCTTTTCGGTAGCCCATCACTAAAGAACTTAATAGTTAATTTGCTTGACTTGGAGCAATGTTGGGATGGATAACCTCCTGGGAAGTTTCCGCAGGAAGCATGTGAATGAGAATAATGCACGCTGAAAAGACCTGTGTTGGTTTGTGGGGACATTCATTAATTCCTAAAGTAGTAGGGGATGCTACAGTTTGACATTAATGTAACTGATTAATTACTCATGGAGCTCTTGCACTGTCAGAGGTCTATGGATTGCCAGGTGTTCTTGATAGGTTGCATTTAGGCACTTATTCTTTTCTATAACTCTAGGAATTTGCATCATGTTTGTGCTTCATTGATTGATAAATGATGGATTTGTATTTCATCCTCATCATGTATCATTAGATAAATTCATGATATTTGCACCATTTCTAATGAATAATTATATTTTAGAGTTTCCTGTTCTTTTAATCTCTTTGTGTGAGTATTATTTGGTGACAGAAACTTCCTAGATTGGTGCATTGGACCAAAAAGGACTCAGAACATTTTTGGGCACACTTTGGTGACATTATTGACTGCCCTGGTGGTGGACAGAGACTACAGGAGTTCTAGGATTTTTAATTGACCACCCCAACTATCATGCACCTGCAACCCGGCATTAACGACATGTAATTTAACCCTACTAGACCCACTTTTATGTTATTTTTGCTGTCAAGAAATTTCTTTCTACTCTCTTTCTTCTTATCTCTACTCTCTCTCCAAGTTTTAGGAATGACGAAGTTTGTCACTATATCCTCAAATTAGAATTAAAATAATAAAATTAATTGGGAATGAGCAAGAATTAAAGGTACTAGTGCAAGTTATTCTTAGAATTGAGATTAATTATCATAGACAAGGGATTGAATACATTAGTGGCTATTAGTAATTAATTACTAGTGATTGTACAAGTAATCGATCAACCTCTAGAATTTGACCTATGCAAATAAATAACAAATGGGATGCCAATTTATTAGAAATTATATTGATTTAATGCACTAATTTCTATAGCCTAACTGCTAATCAAAAAGTAAATTCTATTATTCTCCTTTGAACATAAACTAATTGATCAATCATTTTATGCCTAAAGGATTCCCCTAAATGATAATCACCAATTTAGTTATTCTAATAAAAATTGTAGCATGCACAATAATAATTATAAGAATAGAAACTTAAGAATATTGAGAAACTAATGCATTCAATCAATAAAGGGGTTTCAAATTTCATCCCAATCCATACAGAATCCTTGACACCAGTAAGAAAACTACTCTTCTATCTCCAGAGGATCACAACAATGAATTAAAATAGTACCTGAAGAGAATAACAATAATCTTTGCTACATCCTCCAAGAACAAAATAAAATCACCATTGCTATCCCTGGGGAGAGAAGGAAGAGTACAGGAGATAGAGATAGATAGAGAAAGTGTCACAATTGTAGCTAAATCTCACTATAAAAATTGAGTCAAAAGTAGGTTAAAAGTCGATGCTAATATAATTTATACTGTATGCAAAAATAAGCTAAGTGGGGCTCGAAATTGCAGTGCTTAGTAGTGAGTTATTCGTTGAATTTTTTCATCAAGCACTATTGAGCACTACGACGCTCAATAGCGCAATATGAATCTTGTGTTCCAGTTGCTCCAAGCTTTCTTGCAAGTGGTCTTGCACTTAAGTGGAGAGATCTTGTGTACATAATAGCACTCAAAGAAAAAGAAGGTCACATACATTGGGCTCTTATAATCAATAAATCCCATAATTAAATGAAATTATCCAATTGTTTAACAATTATGCACAATGAGAACAATGTTTATATTCATTGCAAATGCAGATAAAAATGAGCAACATGATGCAAAAATGCCTAGAGTTTTGAGAAAAAATAATATGCATAAATGCAAGTTATCAGGGAGCTTCCAATCCTTGTTTTGGCTCCCATTTGGGATTGCAATTGTACTCTTCCTCAACATTGATAGTGATCTTCCATATTATGATCCTCCACCTATGGAGTAATCTTTTTACTCTGTGCAAGGATAACTGAAAATTGAGATTGTTCTTGAGGTTCCTATTTCAATTGCAATTTATGATTGGTTTTTCTCTCCCTTTTATCATCTCTCATTAATATTGGTTGTATGAATTTTTGCAATTGTATTTCTGAGGACTACTTGATTGTGTGTTCATCCGCATACATGATTAGATTCAAGTATGGTATTTGGTCAATTGATATATTTACACCCATTTGGTAAGGGATTGAAATTAACTCCATTTGGAGATTAGGTTGTTGTAATTGATAATCAAACTGGCATAGGTTCATAGAGTCACAATTATGGATCACTAGTTCATGTGTTAGTCAAATACTTAGTAGAAGTGTGTTTGTGTGACTATTAAGTAAAATTATATCATTGTTGCCTGAAAATATAATTAATGAAAGTAACCACTACTATAAATGTATCTTTTAAACCAATGATTGAATAACTTTTAATCTAAGGGACTCATTATGTAGGTAATTCTTCATATATTATTTTCTCAATTTAATTTCGATTCCAACATTTTTAAAGCTCCAATTCCTTGAATCAATTAGAATACTTCCACGTGAGACGTTCTGGATTGCAATCTAACTACATTTTTAGTGTATTTTAGCAATTAAATATTTTTAGTTTGTTGCGAGTAGTAACAACTTGCATCAAATTTTGGCACCATTATCGAAAAAATTATGCTAGTTGATTCTTTTTATTTATTTATAATTTATTAATTATTTATTTATTTTTATTTTATTTTATTCCTTTTTTATTTTATTATTTCCTTTTTATTTTTATTTATGTATTCTATATTAAAAAAAATTTATTTGATTTAATTTTAATTTTGTTTCATAACTTATTCCCTTGTGTATTTAACTGCTGCTGTAATTTAATTTTAAGATCCGCTCCCTTTCTAATTTTCCCATACTTCCTCTTAATCTGGAGATTGAGAAAACTACTAGGCACCTTAGGAAGACCGCGAGGGAGAAAGTTAAATTACCAGACAACCCTTCTTCTTCTTCCACTTCTTTAGATATATCTTGGGGATTAGCTGATTTTTTTCAATTCACCCGAACCTTTTGATCTATTTGCTAGTGTTCCCGTGACATGGCGAACCATGACAAGCCTTTGATGGAGTTTGTTACTCTTGACCTTACTTACCAACCATTGGAAATCACCTACCCTGACCCTAAGGTCGACTTTGAGTTTAAATATGGGCCCTTGCATCACATGCCTAAATTCTATAGGTTAGTTGGGGAAGTTCGCACAAGCACTTCAAGCAATTTCACATAGTTTATGCTACGATGAAGCCTTTGGGAGTAATGAATGACTAAATTATGCTAAGGGCCTTCCTATTTTCCTTTGAGGGCATTGCCAAGGATTGGTTTTTCTATATTCCCTATGGAACAGTTGACAGCTGGGCTTGTATGAAGTGTATTTTCCTAGCAAAGTTTTTACTAGCCTCTAGAGTAACTGCAACAAGGAAAGATATTTGTGGCATTCGATAGTTACAAAGTGAATATCTATACGAGTACTGGGAGAGGTTCAAGAGATTGTTTGTTAGTTATCCCTAACACCAGGTTCAAGAGCAACTCCTCATTCAATATTTCTATGAGAGACTGCTAGTATGGAGAAGAGCATGATTGATGTTGTGAGCAGTGGTGTATTGGTTGACAAGACCCCTACTGCAGCTAAAGCTTTGATAGAGACTATGGTAGAGAGTTCTCAGCAGTTTGGTTCAAGAGCTAGTGTCAATGCCTGTAATGTAAGTGAAGTGTTTCTAGTGGATAATATTATGGTGGAGAAGAAACTAGATGAGATGACAGAGTTTTTGAAATAGATTACCTTGAATCAATCCAGACAATCTCCTTCACCACAGATAATTTATGGTATTTTCTCTTTTAATACGCATACCACTAATGTATGTCCACAGCTATGGAAAAACCCCACGTTAGTTGCTAGTAGCAATGTATTCCCTGGTAAGACTCAAAATCAGAACAATTAATAGGGTATGACCCCTATAACAGCACATATAACTTTGGTTAGAGAAATCATCCTAATCTAAAGTGGAGCAACTCATCATAGCAACAACAAAAGTACGCTTCACCCTAGCAAAGACAACAGAGCAACCAACCCATCTACTCATAGCCACCTGCTCCACAATTTCCTACCCCTCAGCAGCCTCTATTATTGACTGCACATCTTACAAACTCTGAGGCTTCCTTTTAGGATATGATGAAATTGGTGATGAACCAATAAAAGATGATGTTTGAGATGCAACACAAATTAATCAGCTGAAGGTAGCTCAAAATTCACATATCTAGCAGCCTAGTCCTTCTCAGATACCTTTTTAAACCATTCCCATTCCTAAGGGGAATATTACTTCCATTACTTGGAGGTTTGCTGTAGTTTTACTCAAGGTTGTTAATTATTTCACTTGAGCAAAGTGTTGATGAATGAGGTGAGATAAATGAGTATATGGTGCAATAGCCTAAACCCATACCTTAAAAGAAGAAGTCAGTTGAGCCAGTGGAAAGGCCCATTCCACTGCCTTGCCCTTAGAGAATGCAAAGGCCAAAGAGGCCAGGTGAAACAAAGTTAGAAAGAGGGATCTTGGAGACCTTCAGGAAGGTAAAGGTGAATATACCTCTATTGAATGCAATCAATAGATTCTAAAGTATGCCAAATTTTTGAAGGATCTATGCACCAACAGGAAGAGACTACAAGATAGTGAGAAAGAGAAGGTGACTATGAGGGTTAATCCTTCCTACCATCAAGCAAGTCGTGGCTAATCTTAGGGCGAGCAATAATGTTATGCCAAAATCACTCTACAGGTCCTTATATTTTGGAGAGCTCAAGCCCACTGGCTTGACAATCTAACTTGCTAATTGTAGCATCATAAAGCCATAGAGGGTATTAGAAGATGTCTTGGTAAAGGCAAATGATTTAATCTTCCATGCTGATTTTTATATGCTTGAGGTGGAAAATGACATTGATGCCAACCAATATACATTAATCTTACGTATACCCTTTCTGAAAATTGCTAGAACTAAGATTGATATTTATGTTGGCATATTACCCATGGAGTACGAAGACATGAAAGTCCAATTTTGTTTATATGATACTATGAAATTCCCTCTTGAGGAACACTTTGTGTTTCGTATTGATGTCATTGACTCCCTTATGGAAGATGCATGTGGTTGTTTACTTGATAAGGATGCGCATCCTCCCTTTCCTATGTTTTCTTCTCCCATTGGATATGATGAGTCCGCTGTTATAGAGCTTTTCGAGCTTGCAGATGCAGGCACCCAGCTTAGGCAGCATTTATTAGTTTCAGAAGTGCCTTATGAGGAACCATTATTAGGGAAGAAGCAACAGGCAAAACTAATGACTAGGAAGTCAAAGTCTAGGTGGAAAGGACTGTTCTTGGGCACCTATGTGCACCCTGATGGTGCAATTGAGTTAGAGGACTCGAAGACCAAGATTCACTGCAAGGTCAATAGGCATCAATTGAGCATCTCTATAAAGCTCCCAGGGATTTAGGGGTTGAGATGGGAGTCTTGGGGGTTGAAGCTGTATGCCCTCCATGAGGGTTCTGGCTGTTCAATTTAGAAACGTTAAAGCAAAGTGGTGGGTAGGAGACAATACACCATGATGGAGTTCTTCTTTACTTTTTCTCTTTTATATTTATATATTTTATTTATCTTTATTTTTAATTTTAGCTTTGAGTCTTGCATCATGTTTTGTTTTATTTTTAGTTTTACACGATTCTTTTGATACTTTAGAGATTACATGCTTAGGCAGACATTGCATGCACTATATTGATTTGCTTGGCATTGACTTTATTTCATATTGCATGATTGGTGATTCATTGTGTTATTTAGATTGAGTACATGCGATTGACCTGTGAGTTTTTGAGCTTCTTTGATTAATTTGGACTATGATGTGCCATCCTTGTTTGTTCATATATGTTTTCCTCTTTTGATTTGCATTCTAGAAATTGCTTAAAATCTTGTTTGAAAATATTTAATGATGTGCATGTTGAAGACAATTGAGGTAACTTGACCATAGTCGAGCCCCTTTGTGCCTTTATGTTCCTTCTTTTGTCTTAGCATCCTTAATCAGAAGTGAAAAACTATGAAATTTCCTAACCTTTTAGGCTTAGGAGAGTATTTGTGCATATCTCATATGTGTTCGAACATAAGTATGGGGGAGAGCATGAGGACATTCCCTAATTTAAATGTGGGGAAAGGATACTATGTATCTGTGAGTGGCTAAAAAACAAATTTCGAAAGCAAAATTCAACAAGTCACACAATACAAAAAAAAAAAAAGAGAAGCAGAGTTTAAAAAAGGAGAAAAAATAGAAAAAAAGAGAGTAGAGGGTTGCATTTGTATAACCCTTTTCCTCTATAACTGTAGGCATTTTTGTTCATGTTTGTGCTTAATTGATTAATAATCAATGGATTTGTATTTCATCCTTATCATGTATCATTAGATAAATTCATTGTTATTTGTACCATTTCTGATGAATGATTATGTGTTGGACATACCTGGGCTTTTAATCTCTTTGTGTGAGTATTATTTGGTGACAAAAACTTCCCAGGTTAGTGCATTGGACCAAAAAGGACTTAGAGCAATTTTCAGGTGCACTTTGGCAACATTGTTGACCACCTCAGTGGTCATTCATCACCCTAGCAATGGACAGAGACAGTGCAAGTTCTAGGATTTTTAATTGACTACCACAACGATCATGTGCTTGTAGCCTAGCATCAATGACACGCGATTTAACCCTTCTGGGTCCACTTTTATGTTATTTTTGCTACATTATAAATAGGAATAGGTCAAACATTATAGACACTTTTTTATTCATTATATTGTTTTATTTTTGCAGTCAAACACTTTCTCTCTCTACTTTCTCTTTTCTTCCTCTCTATACTCTTTCTCTAGGTTTTAGGAGTTTTCGGCTTCCATTTGGGAATGCAATTGCACTTTTCCTTAGTATTGATTGTGATCCTCCACCTACAAAGGAGTAATCCTTTTACTTTGTGTATGGATAACTGAAGATAGAGATTGTTCTTGATGTGTCTATTTTAATTGCAATTTATTGTTGATTTTTCTCTCCCTTTTGTCATCTCTCTTTAATATTAGTTGTATAAATTTTTACAATTGTATTTTTGAGGGCTACTTGATTATGTGTTCATCTGCATACATGACTAGTGTTCTATTAGGGTATTTAGTTAGTTGAATAATTTACATTCATTTGGTAAGAGATTGAAATTAACTCTATTTTTTCAGAAAATTCCAGTTTTTCAACTATTGTTGGAGAAGTGAGTTTGGATGTAAGACCATCAAATATGGTTAAAGTAACTAGAGCATCATTGGATGGCCTAGTGTGTTCATCACATCCTAGTTGGTGGAAGCCTGTAAAAATCATTCAAAGGTAAGTTTTTGAAGCCCTAATTGGCTATAACACCTATAGGGTCATGGCAATCAAAATCAAGATGCTCACTGTTGAGGCAAAAAGGGTGTACTTTCTAGTATAGAACATCATCTTGCCTAGATTAGATTTATTGGATGCTCTTGTTGGGATAAACTTCATGCTTCCTTATTGGTTGATGACAAAGAAAAAGGTAAATCACCCAAAGCTTGTCATTAATTTACATGGCTAGCACTATTAGCAAAGAAAATAGAGGACATACCTATTTTCCTTATAGGATGTTGTTCATAAGAATCTTCAAATAGTGTAGGTGTCCTCTCAAAAAAGAAGAATATAGTAAGAAGAGATCAAGTTTCTTTATGAAGATTTTAGAAACCTGCTGAAGGCCCAAGATGGAGGAGAAAAGGCCATGAAAGCTCTTAACAAAAGAGAAAAGAAGAGCAAAAGAGCCTTCAATCTGTCTAAGGAATCCAATGATAAAGAAGATAACATGCTAGAACAAACTCCAAGTAGGAGTTCTAATGATGATGATAATGATAACAAAATTATGAGCTTGTAATGGCCAAACCTCTCAAGAAAGTGAGGATTCAAGGAAAAAAAAAAGAATCTAGAAAGAAGAAGAAATAACAAAATGTTATAAAAGAAGAGATAAGCTGCCAACAAGAATGAAATTCAACCCTAATCCCGAGACTCAATGTATTATTTCTTTCACAATCAAGGAAATGCTTGAAGAAGAAATAAGAAAGGCGATGAAGAAGAAGAAAAAGAATTTGAGTTTGATGATGAGCCCTTGAAGAAAACCAGGCTTTAGGCTCATGCAAGTAAGCTCGGGCTTGAGCTGGAGAAAAAAAAAAGCTAACGAAGCATGCCAAGGGAGCCTAAAACTCCAAAAAGGTACTAGAAACTAAGAACTTTGCGAGAACACCTTTCATTGTTGTGTAGTCATAGCCAAGAACCATGTTATAACAATTTGGATACACTTCCTTTCCCCCTTCAATAATAGTGACACAATTTCCTTCCCTTCAACAAAGTCAACAAGGTTCTGTTGGTCATGTAGTTGCAAAGCAAGAGCAACTTCTTAAGAGTACTTCAGAAATTGTTCTTGATGAAATTTCGAGTCTCATAAGTTATCTCCGAGATTTTTGAAGAAATAAGAGCTTAAGGAAAACAACTTTGAATTCTTGAAGCTGCTCAAAAAGTGCTCCAATAGAAGAAAGTTGATGATGCTCATCTTCTAGAGCATCTTTCTTAGGCTCTTAGCAGTGATGAGCATACTGTTAGAACTCACTTTGAAAAAGAAATTCAAAAGTAGATTGTAGATCTCAAAACTATAGGGGCCGTTTGGAAGTGGTTTTTTGCTTTTGCTTTTAAAAACTATTTTAAAAAATAGTTTTAAGTTCAACTTTTAAAAACGAAAAAACAGAAAAATTTGTTTGGCAATTTAACTTTAAAAATAGTTTTATAATGATGAAAAATAGAAAATTTGATTGGATAAACAGCCACCACCATCCTCGTTTTCCCATCATCATCACACCAAAAGAATCAAGCTACAATTCTTCACCATATCCCAAACCATAAACAAAATAAAACCAAACAAAAGCCAACACCAATAAATTACTGGAATTCCAAAAAAATGAAAAAAAATAAAAAGAAAGGGACGAAGAAGCAGCAATGGCGGTGCTCCACTGTCATCACTTCCCGATCCGCCCTCCACCGCTGCATGCACCACTAGCGCCAGCCTCTCCTCCATAACCGCGAAGCGACCAACACCTACCATGCCTCCAGCCCACACCCACCGCGCCTTCGCCGACCAACTACGGCTTCCTCCTCATCCCAATCACAGCCCAGCACCGTGGCCTACCTCCATGCTCGCCGCCTTGCCAGACCGCCGGCTCTCCTCTCTGCTTCCTCCCTCTTCCCCCTTCCTCATTCTCGATCCTTCATCCTCTCTCTCTCACCCTACAGCTGGGTCCGACGGAGCTTGGAGATTGGTTGACGCGCCTCACCGGTGGCTTTGCGGGCTAGGTCCGGTAGATCTGGTGGCTGGCCGCGGTGGTTAGGGGAAGTAGCTGAAGTGAGGTTGGAGTTGTGTAGTGAACTGGAGAACATCAAACAAAATAAACATGAAAAACATTTCCCACAAGATTCGAAGAAGGGAAAAACTGAAACTCACTATAATAACAAGTTTGCCACCGTGTGTTTTTAAAAACGTCTTTAGATTATTTTCTACTTTTCAGTTTTAAAACACAAAACTAGTTTTTCTGTTTTTAAAAGTAACATAAAAAAATTAGTAATACAAACAGGTTTTACGTTTTATAGTTTTTAAAAATCAGAAACTGTTTTTAAAAATCGCTTCCAAATAGGCTCATAATCTCTTAATCCCCTCATAGCCAACATGTTGAGGAAACCACTATTCATGATCAAGCTGGTGGACTACATCTTTCTAAGCTTCAAAAAGAACTTGAAAAAATAGTTCCTTTTGTGCAAGAGCCCTCCAAAGCATCAACCATAGTATCAACCTTAACCACTTCAACCACAATCGATACCTCAACTACTTCTTATCACATACACTCCAAGTGGGCCACAGCCTTAACTTCTCTCCACACCTTTAAAATTCCAACCTTTGAGCCTCAATAGCATACAATTCCCTTGCTTTAACAATGCCTTCATTTGCAACCCTGGTTGAGCTTCAAGTTATATTGTAGAATCAGCATGATATGGTAGCCAAAATGGATAGAATGGAAGCATCAAATAGGGATTTAGTAAGACATTTGAGGACTCAAGACCATTTTTTTTAGTAGATTCTTTAGGTTTTACGGGAAATTCAGAGAACAGGTTAGTGATGGAGCCTAAGGTCCCCATTCTATCTTTTTGTTGATGACAAAAGAGGGAGTAGTACAAAAAGAAATGATGATAGAATTCAGGGGAAGCCTTTGGAGACAGGGGAAGAAAAGAAAAAAAATTCGAAGATATCAACACAACATTCATATCATATCTTTTGCATGGTTGTTATTTACTTTATGTTTTTGATAAACATTTTATGGTTTTGATAATTATGACATGCTTTGATAACCTATTGATATGTTTCTAATTTGATTATGCTAACTCTTTGATGCTCATATGTTTACTGATAATTCTTATTAAGTTGATTTTTTTCTTGCTCTCTATGACTCTAATAACAGTTTTCTTTTCAAAAAATTAACTAAAATTGTACTCGAGAAAACCTTTTCTTAGATAAAATTTTTGCCATCATAAATTAGTTTGTCATTACAAAAAAATGGGAGATTGTTTGCTCCAAAACCCTATCAAAAATTGATTCATGCAAGGTTTTGATAACACAAATAATTTAAGCTAATAAATGTTTATATCTCACATGCAAAAGTATTTATCTCATGTTTTGAAAACAAGAAGAAACTTTCTAACAACACAACTCTTGTCAGGTAGTCATTCTCATGGCCAGAAGGTAGTTTCTGATTAAGAAAATTAGTACTTGATTCACTTTGATACCTTGAGTGGTGAGTTTTCTTATAAGAAAGAAGTAAGGTTTTAAAAAAAATTGTTTTCAAATTAAAACACCTCCAAAAACCAAAACTGTATTGTGTTTTGCCTTGAGAAAGTTGTTTCAGGTCCTTACTCATCATGAGAAAGATAATCTGCTCACAAGAAACCTTGAGAAACCAAGTCTTATCTTCAGAAAAATAATCTTGGTGCAAGAAACAACTTTAAGGATAATGATTAATCAAATAAAGCATTGATTGCATGCACTGGTAATGGAAAAACTACCCAAAGGTATGGAAAGGTATGCATATCAGTGGTTACCATGGGGTTGCGACCATAATACTAGAAATTATGGCTTTGTCCGATCTTTGGATATGACATGCCTTTTTTGGAGTTGCCGGTTCAAACAATGATATTAATGTGTTAGACCATTCGCTAGTGTCTGATGAAATTCTGAATGGTCATGCTTCAGAGATAAATTACACTGTTAATGGTAATAATTATACTATGGGTTGATATTTAATAGATGATATATATTCTGAGTAGGTAATATTTGTCAAAATAATCCCTTGACCACAAGGTGATAAGTAGAAATTATTTGCATAACATCAAGAATCACAAAGAAAAGACGTAGAGCGAGCGTTCAAAGTATTGCAAGCTAGCTTTGCAATTATACGTGACCCAACATGATTTTGGGAGAAGAATAAGCTTGCGCACATAATGAGAGCCTACATCATATTGCATAATATGATTGTTGAGGATGAAAGAGACATGTAGGTAACTTTGCTCAGCTTCCCTATTATGACAATGTGAATAACAGTATATCACAACCGGAGTTAGGAGAGGAAAACTTTGCTCCATACGAGAAGTTTATCCAAATGAATGTCCAAATTTGTGATTAACAAAAACATCAATAACTAAAGGCAAACTTGGTGGAACATAAGTGGCAATTCCATAATGGTTGTTTTGGTAATATAATATTTCAATTATACGTCGTTATTGGTCATATTTTATTTTTATGCATTGTTGTTATTAATCATGTGATGTTTTTTAAATATATCGAATACTTGTTTTAGTTTCAATAATGTTGTTTGGCTTTTTTACATTTTTATTTTTAAAAAAATTTTGCACAATATTTATTTGGAATTTAATTTACTAAAAATTTATTTAAAATTAAAAATATTTAAATATTTTATTTTCTTTTTTCAAAATCAAAAATAAAATTGCATAATACAATGCATTAAAATAAAATGTTTCATAATATTAATTTTCTTTTTAAAATTTAAAAAAACCATGTGGGATCCAAATGGGAACCAAAGTTGGTCTCTACTATTGGGAGAAGAGAGGGCCACCATAAGTCCCCATTTGCCCTTTTATGACACCTTGATAATGTGTTCTTAGTAGGGTTCAAAAGAGAGACCAAGTTAAGTCCCTCCATTGGAGATGGTATAAGGGATGGTCCCTCATCCCTTCTCCGATGCTCTTTCCAAAGTCCTCATCCTACTTTGTTAGAAGAGAGATGCAACAGTTTTTACGCTGGAACTTGGAGGTGCTCTACGAATTCGGTTACAAGAAAATGTTGTCTCTAATAGACATGCATACATCCACAATTACATATTTTTCTTCATTAGGTTCTAATTATTGCAAGTTGATATAAACATGACAGTTAAACAGCGTTGATTTCAGCATTTTTTTTTTCAAAAAAAAAATTTATGATTTTTCTAGAAATTATTTATAACATTTGAAGAAAGTATTAAAATATTGTGTACAGAACTAAAGCTTATTTTTTAAACAAATTATTTTGAATTTTTTTATACATATCTTTCAATTGAAAAATCTGAAGCAAATGGACTTTGATTTTAACTAATATTATTTTCCACAGTTTATTAGGAGGTGTTCCTACATGAACGTGCATTTGATTGGGTTATCTAAGCTTGTCTAATAAATGCATGTCGATCTTTTATGAAGGTTTTAACGTGTTTAAGTAACAAATGAGGCTTTTATAATTCAACAAGATGATAGATCATTCTACTATAAGTTCTTGTGTCTTGGTCCAATATATTGTGACTTTATTATGAGCCCCTAATCAAATACCCGATAAGTGCTAAGACGAGCAAGGGATGGGGTTGTTGTTCTATATTCTATACAAAATAAGATTTTTTTTAAAAAAAATCTTTATTCAATCTTTCAATTTGGTTTCTTATTTTTATTTTTCTTAATTTTGTCCTTTATATTTTAAATCATTTTTAATTTGACCTCAACTCAATATTCTAACATATAATTGACAAAAAATGTTTACATAAATTGTGTCAGATCAGTAATTTCTATCAATTATATGACGGAACAATGATTTATGAATAATTTCAAAATAATTTGAAATATAATAGATCAAATTGAGAAGAATAAAAAAAAATAACCAAATTGAAAAATATAGGAAAGATAAGGGACCAAAAATCCTATTTTACCCTTACATTATAATTTTTTATTTCTCTCTAATATTGATAAGTGCACTTAATCAACCAAATAATAAGTAGGAAGTAAAACATCACACTCACAAAAAGTAATTTTATTAGTAACTACTGAATTTAAACATACCCATTATCAATAAATTACTCGACAAGTGATAAGTAATTTAGTCTTCCATAAGGATGATGACACATAAGTAATTTAGTCTTGGGTAGGCTGGAATACTGGACAAGAGCAAGGTGTAATAAATTACCGTATTGCCGGGTGTTCTTTGTGTTAAACTTGGAATAGGTTAGAATATGGAACGGAGAAGTTTGATGATGCTCTTAATGTCTTGTTTCCACTGCCATTGAGGAGTACATATTGGTAATAAGGCATGCTATTGTTTTTAGTTTGGCCTTTTGTGATTGCAACTTCTGCGAGGTTTATGGGAGTTTTTCAAGCCTCAATATGTACAAGACAGTGATTGCTGTGTGCAATGGTACATATGGTTCTCATGTAGTTATGGCAAGTACATGTGTCTTTTTATCACTGGTTTAATTACTCTGTTGGAGCTGGTTTTGTTGCTGCCTTCGTTTTGCTGTATGTATAAGGTATAAGGTGCCTCTGTGTGTGTTGCCAAGATGAACATCCTTGCTTTTCTTTGGAGGTGTGCAGTCTATGAGATGTGATATGCTCTTGTAGCTTATGTCTTGTCTTTGATCCTATTGTCTTTCTGTTTCTGCGCTTGTGGTTATGCCTTCAAGGCCTGACTATGGTTTTCTTTCTTTGGTGAGTGCAGCTGATGTTATCTAGCGCCACATGTACTTGATGTATTTGTCATTGACTTTTGTTTTCTTGCTCCTCTATTTTGGGGTCGGGCCTCTTTATTTATCCAAAAAAAAAAAGGACGATGACACAAGTTTTAATTTTAGAAAGCACATTTTTTTTTTATAAAATAAAATTCAAACATACCCCACGAACGGTTAGGTGTTTCGTAATGGTTTTCACAATAATTCTACTAAGTATTGCTGAGAACCTTGCTTATTGCAGCTGTCATCCATGCTAGAAAACTCAGCTATGGGAACCTATGATACTTGTGGTATAGTAGTTCCACATTATACATCATTTTCAATTGAACAATTAAAAAAATTATGCCAAAACTTTACATCGATATTTAATATCAACAAAGTTTTCAATTTGCTACTGTCAAGCAATCTCAGTCTCAAATTCAAATCTCTCTCTTCCACCATTTGTGATTATCATTAAACATTAGCATAGAATAATTTAGATAGCACCCAAAAGGGAAAAAAAAAGAAAAAGAAAAGAAGATTAAATTTTCAATTTGATCTCTTAGATTTGAGGACAAATTAGTTTTTTAAATTTGGAAAATCTCACACTGGTCACTCAAATTTCACAAATTGAGATAAGTTAGTCCCTCCATCAACTTGTCACTTCAACCGTTAATAGCAATATCCATGTGCTCTGCTAATTTACTTATGTGTACTGTTAATTTTCACGATGGGTCCTAACTTGCCTCACTTCTCTATTTTAGATAGAACAAATAACAACTTAAAATCGATCAAAATCTTTCTTCTAGGTAGAGAGCTATAGTGAGAGAGTAAATGAAAAAGAATATCTACATGACTGTATTTAGAGAAGTGAGTCAAGTTAAAACCCACTATGAAAATTAACAATACATATAAACAAGTTAACAGTATATATAAGTAAGTTAACAGAACACAGTTTAAATGATAATTTCACAGATGGACTAACTTGTCCCTGTTTGTGAAATTTAAGAGACCAATATGAAAAATTTCAAATCTGAGAGACTGATTTGTCCTCTACTATAAATCTGATGGACAAAATTTGGAATAATGGTTCAGCCATGTAGTTAACTTGGCACCCTTACAAAAGAAAAGATATACTTCTAAACAAATGCATAGACGAAGGTTTAGTAATCAGCAAAGATCCTTCCTTCTGTCCTACCTTAGCCTTGAGAGCCACAATTCTCTGAATAATATAATTCAGAGAGTGAGTCATGTATGTACCATATGATTGGTGGAATTAAGTACATATAGCTCACTGGTAATCAAGTAGGAATCCATGTTACAACGGCATGATTAGTCAGTCATAGCCCCTATTAACAATAAGATTAGTGCTTGTGAAATGTTTAATGGGGGGTGGCGGCTAGCAAGGTTACAAAAAAGTGAAAAAAACAGTTAAACCTAGCCTGTAGTATGGCATCAGCACTTTCTGAAGCAGATGGAATTGATTACACTGACCCTGAAGAGGTTTGATTCTCCATTTTGTTTTGTTTCTGTCTGATCCAAGTGATTATTTAAGTATTGATGTTACATACTCTTTTTCACTGAGAGCAGCTTGAGTTGTTGATCACAACTCTAATAGATCTCGATGCAATGGACGGTAAGCATAGTGTATCTCTGTTGGCAGAGCGTTCTAGCTCTCCTGATGTCAGTACTCGATAAGCTTCTTTCAGAGAATTTGTTTGCATTGCTGTATCTTCATTCGAAAAGATCGAATTCTTTTCTCTAGGAATTTCTGGCATTAATGCAACCAGAAGGAATGGTATTTTTTTTACTGCTGTGTGCCGTGAAGAGCATTAGCATGGCAGTTCTGACAATCAGTCAAAGAATAAAGAATGATTGACTCTATATCAATGGAATCTCATCATCCATACATAGCGAATTAGAGTGATATATTCAAATCATAACATTGAACAGTAAAAACTAGTATTCTTGGCTTCATGATTTGAATTTTATTCTTCATGATTGACATATACTAGTGGAAGTGATTTGCACATCAATGATCACAAAAATATGAGTTGTATGAGTGGCTTGGATGGCTCAGACTTTTAAAGTGATAGGTATGAATTAATTAATTATATTAATAGTGTATTATTGTACCCTTTTGTGGACAATGAAAGGCAACGTGTCTGAGAAGAGAAAGGAAAATCCTCAACATACATCTGACCATTTTGCCTATGAGTTTGTGATAGTGTATGCTATAAGAATTTGACTGATTCACAAAATCTTCCAAGAACAAGAAATATAAAACAGAAATCAGTCCATTGGTTTCCTTCTTACTTTCCATATTTTATGGGGCATTGTCTGCAATATGGAGTATAATTGCTACCCGCTTACCTACCACCGATATGAAACCATAATTACACGTTGAACCCCATAATTTAAGTTATTGACCAAATTGAACTTGATGAATAATCATTTCAAATTAACATTGATGAACTAAAATCAAGTTTCACGCCACAAACTGTGGAAATGATAGCGAAATAGACTTGAAAGAATAGGAATATGCCATAAGCAGTGTAAATTAAAAATAGAAAGAGGCAATACACGTATATATATTCTGATGAATCAGCCACTCATATTCATTATTAATATATCTTTTCAACTGCTTGATTAAGATTGTTTGATTCCAGTGCTTTTCTTTCGAAAAACAACTTTTGGTGGGCAGCATGATAGATTTATAGGAAGTTAAAGAGGTCTAATTAAATATAGAGTAAACCCTCAAATTGATCCCTAATAATATTATCAATAAACAAATTAGTTCTTGATAAAAATAAATTAGTGTTAAGATCCCTGACAATTATAAAAATAGGACATCATAGGTTCCTAGTACACCTACAACCTATAAAGAGTCTGACATGTAGATTAATTATTGATATGAATGGTCATTGATTGATCCATATGATATTATTGAGTTTCTCAATACCAAAATATTTGCAATCTCATCTAAAAATATAAAATATTTATATCCCAACCCTGCCCTCTAGAAAAATAAAGATTATTCCTCTCCCTCATTCGCACACACTATCCCTTCTTCCTTCCTTCACTGCCCTTCACAACCTCACCTTCCTCCGCAACCAAAAGATGGAAGACCAAAGGGGTGTTGTGCCGCACAAAGGAGGATTCCAAGGCCCGTGGGGGCTAACATAGTAGAGGATGTGTTGAGTGATGAGGTGGAAGATGTGATGTGAAGTAATGGCGATAATGGCTATTGCGAGTTTGTGGTGGTTTTGAGCACTGGCTAACAAGCTAGCCACGATTGAGGTTATACATATCTGGAATAGAAAAGAAGAATTGTTTCCCCCCCCCCCCAAGGATAGGGTTAGGATCGCAAATATTTTATATTTTTGGGCGGAATTACAAATATTTAGGTATTGGGAAACTCACTAATGCCACATGGATCACTTAATGACTGCCCATGTCAGCAATTAACCTACACATTAGACTCTTTATAATCTGTAGGTGAATTGGGGACCTGCAGTGTCACATTTTTATAATTGTCAGGGACTTTAACACTAATTTATTTTCATCATGGACTAATTTGTCTATTGATAATATTTTTAGGGAGGAATTTGGGGTTCACAGTTAAAAATAACATTTTGTATCGAACATCATGGGAGAAGTGATGTATATGTATGTCATTAAACATTTTTTTCCTTTTTCTATTTTGACGAAAGAAGTTATGACAATGCAAGAAAATTTTAGAGTAAAACCCTAAAATAGTCCCTAGTAATTTTGTTAATGGATAAATTGGTCTATAACAATAAAAAATTAGTGTTGAGATATCTCATAATTTTGAAAATAGGATACTATAGGTCCCTGTCTCTCTACAACTTGTAAAATGATGACGTTTGCTTTAATTATTAATCTATATGACACCCACTAATCTCAGTCATTACCAACTTACTATACCATTCCCTTTCATTTTTTATTTTTTACAAATCCTTCCTAAACATTATAATATTCCACACAGTACCCATTTATCAAGAAAGAAACCCTTGATCCCAAGCTTCTATCGTTCCAGGAAAGGAATTGGATTTAGAATAGAATTCCTTATGCTTCATTATCACATTATTATAAGGCACTATGATATCAATATCATAAATTCATAATCATTTCTTCAAAAGAGTTGTCTGCTATAGTATAATGATTGCATATTATAAAATAACATAGTACTATTGTGCTTGATTTTATATCAAAAACTAATTTATGGAAGACTGCGATTCCAATAGCAAATCAAAGTCATTTTCCCACCAATTTATTAAATGAACACAAATACAATGAAACAAGGGTGCTCTATTAAATTTTGAAATATTTTAAAAGGGATTTACAAAAATAAAAGAGTGTATTTTTGTAAATTAGTGATGATTGGGATTAGTGAGTGCCACAATGATTAATAAGAATTAAAGTTCACGTTAGCATTTAGTAGGTTACAGCTGAGTTAAAGACTATAATGTCCAATTTCTGCAATTGCGAGAACCTCAACATTAATATTCAGGGACTAATTTTTCTATCAAAAAAATTTTCAAGCACCAATAATTTGGTTGTTTACACAAAATTTTATATTATTATTCGACTATATATTATCATATCAATAAATATTATTGACTCCTATACTAACTACTTGAAAACTCATATAATTAGAAGTGTTTAATTAAATGACACTACATCAAAATTAAACTTAAATCGTTATATAAATTTTTAATGCTTTGACTTATTCTCTTTTATATAAATTTGATTGTTCATTATTTGTAAGTACTTTGTGTAATTTCTCTATGTAAAACTATATATTTTTGTTAAAAATGTAAATGTAGTATGTGACATCTTTATAAATGTTGTAAATATAATGACATGCGGGATGCAACATTTTAGTGAGCAGCCCCCATAACAAAATTCAAGCTCTTTCACTTTTGTCATTGCGTAGGAGAAAATAGCTAAGATTTGAAACTTGTTTTGTGTTCTAATACATGTGCATGCTTGCAGTTTCAGTTGCATTTGTAAACAACCGCTTTGAGAAACTATATTCTAATTATGGTGTATGCATAGTTTAGCTTCAGAAGCATTGTCTGCCGTCTGATGGGAATATTAGTAATCAGAAGAGCTTAATTAATAATTATTTACCAGAAAGGGAAAAAGGAAATATATGTTCAATTTGACATCACAATGCACCAAATTGAAACTTCACAGATGCTTGGAAGTTCAAGGGTACTCCACCGCTGCATAGATTGCTAAATGAAGCAAACATGACGGTGGTCCACACACTCCAGAAGCATATTCTTCTAACTTGTCGTATCCGTTTTGAGGTAAATCTTAATGAGATGCAGATATTTAGCAATAGATTGATAGTTAATAAATGTTTGATGAAATTCATTGTGTAACTAGGAATTAATAAATGATCAACAATTGATTAGGATACTAGTATCCAGAAAATAATCCTAGGAGGATTGAGAAAAGAAATTTGAACCCTAAGTTAGATGCCCATAACTTTTAGAGTTGAAAGAGTTGGAAAAGTATTATATGGAAATGATAAGATGATGAGGACCATAGTTTCGTGTGCAGATATTGATGAATGTCAAAGATAGGTGTACAAATAACAAAACTCAAATATTTTGTCTCTCATTACTTCAAACCATGTAGAGAAAACTTCAAATAAGCCAAAGCTATAGACTTATGAGTTACAATGGTCATTTAGGCTTATTTATACTTTATTAATGTGGAATTAACTAATTAACTAACAGGGATTGTATTAATATCTCCTATTAAAAACAGTATTGCCCTCAAATTGCTTAAAAAAAAATTGTTACTACTTTTTTGAAACTTGTTCCTACTTGAACCACTAGTTAACTTTTCTTTTTTTCTTTTTTATTCGTTGTTGTGTGTTTTGTGTTTCACTAGAGCAACGCCTCAAGTGCTTCTCATTAATTTTTAAACCTTCACAGATAACTTCCACTAGAATCCGACTGTCTAATCTGACTAAAATATTGTCTATGCATTGTGCTTTTGGTCAGCTCTAGGCCTCTTAGAGAATAAATTTCCACAACCTTCTATGAAGTTGGGCTTGGCCCTTTAAATCGGGAACGAATCTAGAGGACTCTCCAAACTCACTTTGGCTCCCTTTTTTATGTGAGCCTGGCCCATTCAAACCACAGGGAGATAGCCCAAAATCCATTTCAAAATTACCCGTTGACTTGATCTTCCGAACCACAAATAAATATCTCTGTCTTATTAAAATTTTTACATCCCAATACCACAAAAACTTCCATGATATAGCCCAAATTCACTTTTACCCAAAAAAAAAATATACACGTCACTTGTCTCCCAACTGCCAATAAACTTCACCTGCTTACTAAAGGCTGTTTAATTTCAATTTTTAGTTTTTAGTTTTCGTTTTCCATTTTTAGGGTTCTACGAAAAAAATACTAAAAACAGAAAATAAAAACTAGAAATTAAAAATTATAATTTTCAGAATTTTCAATATTTTTTTCACAAAATCTAAAAAATTAAAAAATTGAAAACTAGAAACTCAAACCAATTAGGCCTTGATATCTCCAAATCCTTATATCCCTTTGACCAAAAATAAAAGGAGGATCCTTATACCACCAAAACTTTCATCCTGTAGCAATTTAGACCTCCAACCTCACTGGATATCCTCTTAATCAACTTTTTGATGTGAAAAATATATATATCCATTTAATTTTTTCAAACATTGAAAATATAGAGTTGTCAATAAATGTACGAGGAGTAGATGAGCATGGGAAGAGGAAAATTGTGGGGGAGAGTGAAATAATGAAGGGATATTTTTGTATTTTTGTTTAGTAATATCATTCTCAAATCGTGCGAATCTTTTATTCTTGTACTCTATCATGCTAAGGAATCTCACCAAAACCTTGAAACAAAAGCACTCTTGAGTGTTGCTGTTTCTTTATCCCTATCAACACGGCTAGAACTCATGATATATTGATCTGTTGAGGTTAGGATCTTGATTCTGATTCCCCTCAATTTGCTTCAAGTATTCTATGCATTGATCTATAAAAGCTCTTGGTCTCCTTAATTGAGGTAATTTCTTGTACAATTTGGGTAGTCTTTGTCATTGCTTTGTTGATTGCTCTTGCCACTTGAGTTGTCTATGTAAATGCTTTATCTATTGCAATGTCTATGAATGAAAGCACCAATTGTTAAAACCAAAATCTCTTTCTTTTGACTCCGAGAAAAAACTCCAAATATACTAATGTTGCATATTTAAACCAAACTAATGTGAAACTAACTAACTGACTAATTGGGATTTATCATATTTCCCATTAAGTTATGCTAGAAAGAGATTGAGCATTTTTAGGGTAATTAACAATTCCCGAGCTTGTAAATCATTACAAAATTATACATCATTTAAATATAGTTTTGGTCCCTAAAAAATAAGTGAATCTTAATTTTGGGGCATGACTTTTTTTCTTTTCAATACAAATATTTTAAAAATTGTTTGTTTTACTCATTGTCATTAAATTGTCTATGATAAATGCTAAACTGGCTAATGCAAGGTCAGGTGACTTGAGTCATTCAATCAGTTATGATAGCCAGCAATAATACATGATAGGGGTTAAAACCAAATAGTTTTTTGTGAATGTTTCGATAAAAACCAAACAAATTTTTTTTCCAAAGAACCAAAAATTTGCTTATTTTTCATGGATCAAAAATATATTTGAGCCATCATAAATTGAATTTAATTTCTATGCACCAATAGCATCATAATTTTTTATATTGTCATCCAATTATATATTAATGCATTGCAAAGTTGGTTAAGTCCTACACCCATTATTTAAAAATTCATACAACTGAGGATTTAATTGGAAAACAAAACTTATTTATACTATGAGTACATCAAAATTAAACTCTTATAAATTTGTATTTTTAACATACTTGCATCCCATGCAAAATTTAAGAAATGAAATCATCATATAATTCCAATGTTAGTGTTTTGAAAAATTTTGTGTGTAGTATAAATTTATGTAAGTAGTATAGGACAACTCAGCGACCTAATAAGTCATTTGCATTAAATAATAAATAATTATATAAAGGGAAATTATACCAAACTCTCTTGAGGTTTGTCAAAATTCAACTCACCTCCTTTCTGTTTATCTAACTTACACTCCTCCTTGTTGCACAACAATGGAGTTTTGGCAAGGTCGTGGGTGATTGAAGATTAGGGAGACGGAGGCATCAATATGGTGATCAAAGAAAATGTTGTCGGCAGCCTTTCGACATGTAAAGAACTTGAAATCATATAATTGTCATTGTCATTATCGTTTGAGTAGAAATTAGTGTCGTTTGAGGGAGCGAGTGGGTTCTCTTGGGTAAGAACTTGATTCGCAATGTCAACAAGTTTATTGGTGGAGTAGGTGCTTAGGCTTGGACACTGAGTCCTTGTCTATTGCTATTCTTTTGTAACCTTCCAAAACTCACTCACTTATCCTTTTATTCAAATCAGCAACCACTTTCCTTAGTTGCCACTATTTTCACGGAAGTGGTTGCAAACTTGGTCAAAGCTCATTTGTTCATGTTTTAAAGCACCTATCTCCTTTAGCCAAAGTCCCAAAGCAATTCATAGATGGACAAGTATCACAAGGACCAAGGCCTAGTATGGGACCCATTCCGTTGGTTGAAGGCTAGCATCTTTACAAGGCTAATTGTTCTCGGCTAATGGATATCTAGCCAAGGTCTACCGTTGTCAACCTTCATTCTTTAAGGACATTGTATATGGATGGATAAACATTCTTAAAGTCATAGAAAATATCTTAATTAGTATTCAGCTGACTTTAACATAATGAAAGTAGAAAAAAAGGCCAAAATAGTATCGAAATGACATCTTTTCAGGGCCGAAACAATCTTAATCGGGTAAATCGCAATTGTTACGTCAAAGCTTTAGTCCTAAGCTTTCCGTCGATATACATTAATAGTAATTCTCATGGAAGAGAAAACCGGACCGAATCGGCCGGTCTGACCTGGAACCGGTCACCTATTTGGTCCAGTTAAGTTCAAAATATCGGGGGAAGTCAAAACCGGGAAAAATCGGTGAACCGGACTGGTTTGACCGATTTGGTTTTTTTATTTAAAATCTTTTTTTCAAAGCTTAAATATTGATATTTTTTTATAGTCACAGAGCCAAAAAAAAGATCAAAAAAGGGCACCAACAAAAATTACAAGGTTGTTATTCTCCTCTCCGTCATTTTTGGCTGCTCACCATAAACCTTGCTAGTCACTAACAAATGTTGTTTTCAAATGCTTTGTGACTGTGTTGTAAGGCTGAGAGAGAAATTTTATATAGATTATGTTTATTTTATAGACCTATGAATATTTTTTATTGATTATGTTAATCTAAATGATTTAATATATTTATTTATATTTTGATTAATCATATGTATATATTTATATTTTTTTTATTATATTCCGATTGAACCCCGGTCGAACCTGTTAGACCTCTAAACCTATAAACCAGTACCTTGATTAGTTCGATATCCGGTCCGATTTTCTTTTCCTTGGTAATTCTAACAACCACAACCCAACCTTCGACTGTTTAAAGTCGTGATAAGGATTCTAGCCTTTTGGGGTTGTTTTAAGCTAATTTTTCATCTGCTATATCCTCAATGTGAGTGCTACCAATCATCATCCATTCATCAACCAAACACTTAGCCGTAGGCTAATTTTTTATCTTCCCAGGCAGGCTTTTTGGCTACTAGCACCCATTCTTGGAAAACTAATATTTTTGTTCTCCAACACATTCCTCGCTATATCATTAAGCTAATTCTAAGCAAGAACAAAGCTGAAATGCTGCATTTTTTCAAAAGGACTTTTGTCTTTTTTTTCATCATGTTTTTTGAGGATGTTCCTTATGTTGCCTTACCTTTACTAGCAAATTAGTCTGCCAAAGGCTAAAGGTTTTTCACTCAAGATACTGCTTACTTTAGCATACTTAGATTTGCTCATTTCTTCTTCTTTCTCGGCTTGCCTTTCAAAATAAATCTAATCTAGGTTGTCGAAAGGCTAGCCGATGCAAGATTTCCAACAAAGTCTCACCCACACTACCAGAAAAATGCGAGTTACCAGTGGATTTTACAGTATATTTTCCCCCTGGTATTTACCGGCAAATTTATCAATTGGAAAAATAGGAATAGGAAATAAAAAGCTTGGAAAACCATTATCGGCGGATTTTCCGCTGGTAATCCATCGACAACAACATACCATCTAGTGCCAAATTTAGCTCGCCCATTACCAGAAGATTTTTCCGTTGGTAATTTATGAACTTTTTGTTAAAAAAAAGTCCATTTCTAGCACATTTTTTTATTAAAAATAGCAAAAATCCACCGGTATTCAAATTTTAAAAAATGCGCTTATTGTTAAAGTTACTAGAAAACTTTTCCTTTGGTAATAGGCTAATTTTTTTTTTATAAAAATTATAATATTACTAGTAGATTTTTCCATCTGTAATAGTATAAGTGAAACGCCATATTTTGTGTTAAATTACTGGCGGATTTTCCACCGGTAATGGTAAAAAAAGTTGTCAGTAACAGTTTTAAATATCTCACCAGCCATCCTCCTCCCCCTTTCTGCCACTACTCTCTCTCCCCCCTTTCCGCCTCTCTCTCTGGTCGTGGTTTTTCGCCCATTACTCCTCCATCACGCAACCATTTTTGGTAAGACGACCACTATTGTCTTTGTCTTGAAGTCTTTTACATTTTAATCGGTTTTGTTTTTTGATTTGGTTTTTTTTTGCTACCTTTTTATTCTTACCATTTTCTTCTTTTTTGGTTCAAATCTGTTGTTGCCGCCACTATTGCTTGCCACCACAGTTGCCCACCGCCGCCACTGCTTATCACCGCCGCATCGGAGATGTTGCCATAGGTGAGTTATTTTTTTTTTCAAAGTACCAATTATGTTTTTAGATACTAAAAGAGTTATTGAAAATATTGATTTGGTGCATTTTTGTAGCTTTATTTTCTTGTTTTGCCATTGTTGCCCGCCACTGTTGCCATCAGAATTGTTGCCGCCACTGGAGTTGCACACAGAAATTCAATTTTTTTTAAAAAAATGAGTGTTATGGATGGATTTTCGGTTGGTAACACCCAAAACATCCATTGATAATGTTCCCCACTAACTTATTTTTCTAGCCAGTCACCGACATATTGTTTTAATGTAAAATCCACCAGTAATTCTCTCGAAAACAGTTATTGTTGGATTTTTTTTCACTGATAATAGTTTGGATGACATTATTACTGTCCGTCAAAATCCATGGGAAATTCCGTTGGTAACAAAATTTTCCACCATAAACATGAAAAATCTGCCAGTAAAATTCACCGGCAACAGACATTTTTCTGGTAGTGCTAGCTGAACCTACAACAGGCTTCATAGTTGACTTTCTTTTGTGAACTTCATCTATTAATGTGTCAACTGATTTTGGGGCCTGTTCTTCATTTGTATCCCCGTCAGCTGAGTCATAATCATCAACTCAAATTAATTCTGGGTTTATGCCTCCTTCTTTGTTTAATTTCCTTTCTTGTGGTCTTTTTCAAGAATATATTGCTCGATTTGAGAAGTGTTAGACATCTACTAATTCAAATATGTATATTCCTTTCTTGTATTATGGCATTTTGACATTACACTTGCACTTTAGCTTTTGAAATCTCTCTATGAAGTTAATTACAGGCTCATTAGCCTACTGCTTAAGGCTTATAAAATCAGCCACCATAATATCTGGATCAGGCTAGTATAAACGATCATGGCATAACCGATCCATATCAACCAAATTCTACACATAATTAGGAGGCAGAGATGAATACTACGAAAAGGCTGCCCCTGTCAAATACAAAGGGAACAATTGTAGCCTTTTAAAATCTTTCTAACTAGCCTCTACACTTTGTGCAATGAATTGGCTTACATGTTCCAAAGCTGTTTTGCCATGTTCCTTTGAAAAACTAGTAAAATCAGGGGTTCTAAACCCTATGGGGCATGGCACATGATTCACGTAGTCAGGATATGGTTTCTTATAGACGGGCCATTCCAATGGTTTCAGTTGCATGCTAAAATGATGTCTCAGCCTCAGTTAACGCATTTGGGTCAATCAGCAAAGACTGAGCCATGCCTTGGCCCCTGGTAGAGGATCACAGATTGTCATGTGCATAGGCTGTGGAGGAAATGCACTAGGCGCAGGCTGCACAAACTACATGGCTATTCTATGCATTCCTCCATATAGCTGAGCCGTTTCCATACCATACCCCCTAAGTGTATCAGTCCGAGGATAGCATGGCTGGGCATAGCCTTATGTAGAGTTCATCAACTCAACATAAGTTGGCTGATCCGTGTGATCTCTTGAGCCTAACATAGCTCCATTGAATCCTTGGTTATTGGGTACGTTAGGCTATTGAGCCCTTGGCAGCATAATTGGCTATTAAGTCATAGGCTGCACAATTAGCTATTGATCAACCATAGACCGCACCATCGACTGTTGATTCATAGGCTGCACTATTGGCTATTAAGCCGAAGGTTGCCTTAGTGGACCAATGTGCATTGGTTGAGTTATTGCAAGAGGTGAGGGCAGTCCCCATGGCTGCTCTACAACCGAGTCTTTAGGGACCAAAATCATATATAAGCCTTTTAAAGTTTTACTATATTAAAAGAATAAGTTATTAATAGCAACAACAATAAGCAATAATTAACTTTAAAAAATTAAAAATTACACATATTCTTAGCAATTAGAATACTAATGTATAAAAAATAAAATTATTTATAATTAATATTCTATGTAAAGATGAATCACGAAAACAGTAATAGGAAGAATTGGTTTTACTATAAAACGTATACATAAGTATTCTAAAATTAATAATTAAGAAAAGACGTAATTTATTTTTAAAAATAAAATTATTGCTATTTATAATTTTTTCTTAATATATTAATAACATTGAAATTAAATTATATATATTAATATTTTATATTATTTAAAGGCATATATATATATATGTATTATTTTATCAATATATATAGCTATTGATAAAAAGATATTTCGGTAAGAAAAATAATAACAATCATGAGAAAATATAGAATTTTAAAAGAACTTGAAAATAGATTAAAATATAGTTTATCTTATTTTTAAAGAATAAAAATAATGTATTGAGTATGTGTTTGGTTAAAGTCATATTTTGCTCTTATCTTCTATCTTTTATATGCAGGGAAAAAAAATTAGCTGAGTATAATTTTAACAATACATCTTTATACACATTTATAATAAAATAGGCCAAATCCAAAAATAAAAAAGTGTCTCATAAATAAAATTGATGAGTGTTATTTTTATTGCTGTTAGTGTTAATAAAGATAACATATAGAAATTGCACGTGTCCAAAAAGTTCTCTATGCATAGATCGGTTTAGGCAATCGATTCCATAAATTTTTTTAGCGCAACTTTTATCCCAAAAGCCAAAGTCACCCATGTTAGAAAGAGGATAATCCAATAGAAATCATGTAGGCAATCCCTGCGAGCTCATCCAGCCCCACCAGAACCATATCATTTCATATCCTCTGGACTTCCAACAACAACAACAACACAAGCCACCATTTTATCACTTTCCTTGCACTTTTCCTCCCCTTCTCTCTCTCTCTCTCATGCCCCCTCACACATAAAACTCATGATGGCAACCGCCACTGCTCACAAGTGGCTCACACACTTCACCAACACAAAATGCAGCAGCAACAGTACCCTCTTAACTCCTGTTTCAAAGAGACAGCAACAAACCATGTACACCATCCACCACCACCATGTAATACATAATTCACTTTCAACTATACTCGCTTTAATCCCTTCTGTGTCTTCCAAAAACCGAACGTAAGATGTATGTGTGTTCCTTACAACCACACTAATTAACAACTAATCTTATGTTTGGCTTTTTTTTTTTAGAGACCCTTGTGCCAGGGATGCTACCTTTCAATGAATGGGTGCAGAGGAAGACACCACCATTCAAGAGACCCTGTTGGGACCATAGAGACATGCACCTTGGCACCAGTTGCATCTACTACAATGGCCATGTACAGCATCAACAATGCAATTGCAGAGATGAAATCAGACCCTCCTTTTTGTGCCTCATCTGGCATAGTGAGGGTGCAAGTCCCCATTGAAGAGGAGGTTGAGGCCATTGATTGGCTCCATTCTCAGAGCCACCTTCTACTTCCAAGGTGCTTCTTCTCTGGCAGGGAACACAGCCGCTGCCATGGAAGCTTGGTCAGTGTTGCTGGTGTGGGCTCTGCTGTTTTCTTTTGCCAGCCACACCCTTTTTCCTATTGGGATTGGATATCCATTAGGAGGTAAGTAGTCAATCTTTGGAAAATTGTCAACTCAGTTGGAATTAGAATATGTTAATTGAAACAAGGGTGCATATATTTGTTCCATTTCTTTTCTTTTGTCCAATGAAAGGTAGTTTTTCTTTTCCCCCTTTAATAGAAGGAGTACTTCTTAATAGTAGATGAAGAGCTGCTCCTAACTTTTTATCTTAAGGTTGTGTTTGGTTGGGATAAAAATGAAAATGAGAAGAGTCCCAATTTTTGGATGTGCATTGGAGTGCTTCATGGAATTGGGACGAGGGTCACTAAGTTGGAAGCAAAAGCACTTTTGTTTTGTGCAATCACATGGTGCCATTTGTACATTGACAAAAAAATATGAAGATGTGGGACCAAAATTGGTCTCTTCCATTCCAGTCTAAAACTAGTGTTATCAAATGGCGGCCATGGCGCCATGGCAGTGGTTTGGCGGATTTTGGTCCCCTGCCATGAGAAAATTTGTACATAATGGTGGCCATGGCAGTCTTATGGTGGCCATGGTGGTTTTATGGCGGGCATAAATGGCGGATTTTTGGTCTACCTCCATGAGCTGCCATCCACCATTGACAACTTTGTCTAAAACTAATCTCAATGTTTATGACACATTAATTAAGTGATATTGATATGACAGAGTGGGGGCCAAAGTTGGGATCCAAAATGGGATTAGCATTAGAGATGCTCAAAGAAACTAGAAAATGTTTAACAGTAGTGGTTGATCTTGTTTATTGCATGAGGAAACAAACTATTCGGCGTGTGCTGGCATCAACAATGTTACCGTGGAAAGTGTTTCACATAACTCTCGACCCCCACTAGAGAAAGATGTTTGCACACTAAATTTATACATGTGATCTATGTGCAAACTATTGGTGATCAATGTCTATTATGTAGTGAATAAGGATGACAATGAGTTACCATTATGTAGTAATTGATATATTTTGTAGTGATTAACAAACATTTCTCGTGACTAGCATGTACTATGTGATGATTGACATGAAAATTGTGTGCAAAAAAGTGGTGAGTAAATAAGAAAATTGAACCTGGTGTACCCAAATTGAATGTACTAGATCAACACATCATTAATTAGTGATTAACTATGTCAATTAATGATGTGCTTGGTATGGTGCACCCAAATTAGATGCACTGGGTTAGCTGATAATACCTTTTAGGATTTCATTCTCCTGAGTTAACAAAGGCACACGCCAAATAATTTCTTACCCTCTTGCAATAAAGCAAATCAACCACTCAAGCCACTTATTCAACTCTTTCTAATTTTAACAAAAATCCACTTAAATTTTCACCATAATGTTGAACTTTCCTGCATGTGTTCCAATATGCAGCAGCAGCCTCTGTGAAAATTATTCTGCCAATTGATTGAAATATATGGAACCTCAACATCTGTTTATATTTTTCTGTTTTGTGTTTATTTTCTGAAAAAAAAAATCTTTTCAAGGTTTCTTTCTGAGAGATGTCCATTAATTCGTGCATATGGAGCTATCCGTTTCAATGCGAAAGCTAAGGTGTCATCAGAGTGGCTGCCTTTTGGTTCTTTCTACTTCATGATTCCTCAGGTGCATACTTTGTTTTCTTTCAAAAAAACTGATTAGCTATTCCATGTGTGTGTTAGTATTATAGCATCAGCAGCTAGAGATACCAAGCCAAAAAAAAAAAAAATTGACAGGTTGAGTTTAATGAGCTTGAAGGAGGATCAATGCTTGCCACAACCATTGCATGGGACAATGCTCTTTCTTGGTCATGGGAAAATGCAATCAATGCCCTCCAAGAAACCCTTAGCAAGGTGATTGCAAACAAATCGTGTACTTTTATTTATGGATTTAATTTTAATGCACTAACAAAATAAAAATGTTTTATACTGTCATCAAATCATATATTGCCACATCAGCAATTGTAGTTAGCTTCTACACTTACTACTTGAAAGCTCATGCAAATAGAAGGATTTGATTGAAAGCAATGTAAAAGTTAGTGTATCAAAATTAAACTCTTTATTTATGAAGCAGAAGATTTAGTTCAAAGTTTACATCTTTGCGTGCAGGTTTCTGCTTCCATTGCGAAGTTTCCGAAACAAGCTCCTCCAACATTAATATTAAGCAGCCATGACATTCCTAGTAAAGTAGATTGGGATATTGCTGTTAACAGAGCTTTGCAGATGATAAAACAAAACAACTCCTTACTAACCAAGGTAACCTATATTCCATGCTTGTTACTTTAGTTTTCTTGTCAGGCTTTGCTTTAGTCCTTTTATATCATAACTTATGTTGCAAGAATCCATTTGAAGCCACAGTTTCTTCTGCTATATTGGAAACTCAGGTTGTGCTAGCTCGCAGCACCAGAGTAGTGCCTACTGCTAAGATTGATCCTCTTACATGGTTAGCTTGCTTAAAGGTATTGAATTCTTCTTTTCTCATTTGACCTATTCAGAAAACAGTGCTATCTTCATAACAGGTAGTAACATATTTTATATGTCTCCAAACTATTATAGGTCGAAGGTGAAAATGCTTACCAGTTTTTCCTTCAGCCGCCTAATGCACCAGCATTTATCGGAAACACAGTAAGTGTGCCTATCTGAAATTTGACCAAAAGCTAGGAAGTTTATTCATTTTAACCCTTATATCGTTGCATGCTACTTGCTGCAAGTCCCAAATACTATATACAAAATGGGGCTTTCAATTTTATTAATTTTGCATATTTTGAACGTCATCAGGTAGATAACCTGTTTTAAGAACTGCTTTCTGAATTGAATCGGCAATGATACATTTCTCTCTCTTGCCATTTTAATTTTTATGAACTTGATGAATAGCCAGAGCAACTATTTCACAGAAAATGGCTCTACATTACCAGTGAGGCTTTGGCTGGAACCCGTGCTAGAGGAGTGTCAATGGCACTGGATCGTCAAATTGAACTTGACTTACTTACCAGGTTTAACTTGTTGCTTAGAGCCTGCTTGTTTTAGACATGCTTTCCAGTTTCCACAATGCCTATGATTACCCCCCTTTGCATTTATGTTTAGCTACTCAACTTAGTTGTTTAAGTTTTTGTTACAGTCCAAAGGATGACATTGAGTTTACGATAGTGAGAGAGACCATAAGAAGAAAATTAGAGGTGAGTTTATTTTTGTAATTTTGATTATCAGCATGGATCACTTATCTGTTCAGAAATATACTTCACTATGTATGCTTGATTTTGTTTCCAAATGAATTTTTTCCTTGGAATCTTTTGAGTTTGTAGGTCAAGAAGAGAAACAGATGGAAGGAAGAGATTATGCTTTAGTAAAATTATTCTTGATTATATGATGTGAACTTTTAGAATTAGGCATTGGTATCATTACCAACATTTGGGTTGATTGTATCACTTTCTTTAAAATATGGAACTAAGTTGTCCTCAATATGACCAAGGCAATATAGATTGGAAGTACACTGTATAATGCCACACTCAATATGCTGTATCATTTGCCATATTACTTTTGCATCTTCTTGTAGTCATTTTAGAACTTCCTGAGTTATGATAATGATTAAACATTTATCTCGTTACTTGTTTTAGCAGGCAGTATGTGAAAAAGTTGTAATCAAGCCAAAGAAAATGATAAGAAAACTCCCCAGGATCCAACATTTATTTGCTCAATTAGCTGGCAGGCTAAGAAGTGAAGAAGATGAGGTACACATAATATAATTTGAGTGCCATATACCCTGGTTCCATTGGACATGCCTTTAAAGGCTCTAACTTTCAATTGTTTCAAATGTAGTGATTTAGTTTAATACTCTCCACACAAGGTTGTTGTTCATGTTTTTTCTTTTTTTCTTTTTTTTCCTAGTTTGAAATTTTGTCTTCTCTTCACCCAAGTCCAGCTGTTTGTGGGTTTCCAACAGAAGAGGCACAGCTTTTAATTGCAGAAACAGGTACGATTATTGTTTCTGATGCTGTTTAATCTTTTCGCATTTGTTCTTCAAACGTACTTTTTGCTTGAGCATTTAGATTTTCTTTTGGAAATTACAAAAATCATATAAGTTGTAATAAACTCGATGTGATAAAGTATAATATTCTTTGCTCTAGGCTAAAATAGGAACATGGCTTTTAATAAGGCATGAAAGTTCTTGCAACCTAGCTTGTTGACAATGGAAGTCATTTAATTCACTCTAATATTACGGCATATTTAGGCAATTGGAATATGTTAATGTGGCATAGAGTAATGAGAACAGAAATGAGTTTTTGTTATGTGATGTATCACTGATTTACAAATTTGATCACTGTGGTATTATGTTAGGGTAATTGTATTAGGGAAAAGTTTGCTGATCCAATAATAGTTTACAGAAGGAAAAAACATAGGGGCAGTTTAGGTAATGGGACGCTAGCTGACTGGGCTAATGGGGGAAATATCTTGTGGGCCCTTTACTGAATCAGGTGTATAATGGTTTTAGGGGGTGAGGTGTGATGAGAGAATACGTGGGTTGTAATGGGAAAGGAGTATATTTCCCTGGGGTGGCAGAATAGTGAGGTAGGAATTTTGTTAGAATTGGGTTTGGGAGTGTGAGCCACTATAGAGCTCAAGGCCTCTCTCTCTGTGTTTGTTCTATTCCATCTTCTACCTTACTCAGTCCAATATACAGCTTTTCATACTGTTGCATTCTGTTATTCTTGTTTTAGCTTCTATTAAATTGTGTTAATGCAATTATGGTGAAGTTGGTTGGATACTTGGATGATTTTTATTGATACATGTTTTGATAGAATAAATTAGGTGAAGATGATGTCGGTTAATGCTAATATAGATCCTCCTAGATTAAAATATCTTCAAAGCATCCTATAGTTGCATGTGTTCAATTAGATCTACGAAGTACGTAGCTAGATTTTTTTGAAAAAAAAAATAATAAAAAAAATCATTGTTTCATTTAGGGTGTGTTTGTGAGTATGTATTCTGGAAGAGAATGGAGAGGAACGAAGGGCTTGTGGTATAGAATTTTAAAATCTTACAATACAAGCCCTTCCTTCCCTTTCTCCCCATCCAAAACCCAAACTCACAAACATACCCTTTGGATTTCTGTTTCCAATACTGTAACAAGGTTCCTATTTTGGTAGGAAAAAAAAAATCATTTCCTTGGTAGAAATACCTGTCTTCGGAATGAGTGTTACTATTCCAGCATCTAATTTTGTGGGGGACTCTCAAAATATCATTATTATTTCAACATTTTTGATATTTTGATATGCTTGGAAAGATCATTTCAGATCATACTGGCTAGTAAAGAAATAAATAAATTATCTGCCTGGTGTTTCATGCTTGGTTGACCAAGTCATGACTTCCTTTCACTTCGACAAACTTGTCTAACTTTTGTACTTGGTGTTCAGAAGTATTTGATAGAGGGATGTATGCTGGACCTGTTGGTTGGTTTGGAGGAGGAGAGAGTGAGTTTGCTGTTGGCATCAGGTCAGCATTGGTGGAAAAGGTTAGGTGTAAATCTGAATGATTTATTTTTTTCATTTTTAAGTGATGCCTCATTTTGTTTGCACTGGATGGTATTTTCAGAAGATTTTGATTATAATAAAAAAGTGATTAATTCTTTGTAGCAGTTTGTGCATTTAATATAATTCGTAAAGAGAAAAAAAAAAGGCGGTCCACTGCACGAAACACTCATTTGATGAGGTTTGAGGAGGGTAGATGTACACAATCTTACTCTTACTTTGCGGAAAGGCTGTTTCTAGAATTTAAGCCGTTCAGCTCCAAGTTACAAAGACAGAGCTACCTTACCATTGCGTCAAGACTCACCCTATAATTCATATATTACTATTTTTTTTTCCTTTAAAAGAAAGCTACATACAAGTTTAGTCAATCTATTTCTGTGATCAATAATCACATTGGCAAGTTTTTGTTCTAGGATCTTGGTGCGTTGATATATGCCGGAACAGGAATAGTCAAAGGAAGCAATCCTTACTTGGAGTGGGATGAGCTAGAACTCAAGACATCTCAAGTGAGTTTGTGAATGCCTCTCAGTCAGGTGGCAGATTCATTTATGGCAGTGTATTTAGAGCTCATGCATGCATATTTATCTGGACATAACATCTATTGCATGCATGAAAAATGTTGTTAACTGAGTTTTACTTCACATGATTTCTGAGCATAATACTACAAAGATTGATTGCCTTAATGGTTGCTGCCCTGTTTTGTAGTTCACCAAGTTGCTTAAACTCGACTTGCCCCTGAGACAAAAAGTAGATTGTAAATGAGCTCCATCAACTGATAACTGATTCGGTTAGCACCTTTGATAAACCATTTATGCTGATAAGCTTCATGATAACTATTCTTTTCATTTGTATGTCTATTTTATTATTATTATTATTTTTATAACAAATGCTGACAGTTTAAAATTTTATCTGGGAGACCTAGGATTAATATTATGTTTTTTTGAAGTAAGCAAATACTAAAAGTACGTGAAAAATCTTAAAAACTTCAAGGAAGAATTTTTTATGCCAAGCTTCATAGGTAAGATATGTAGTTTTATTATTATTTTTCATATCAATCTCATTATTAAAAATTATTTGATCCAAAGATTGTACAGTGTAAAGCTTACAGAAGCAAGATGTCTAAAAAGTAGCCTTCCGTTTTTCCGATTTCCTTCCATATAACCAAACAAAAAGAGAAAGGATGAGTATCAAGTTGTTTGGTTCATTTACAGCTGAAACTTTGCTGTTCCTGATTCTGAAAAATCTGAGACATTAACTTTTGCCTATTGTAAATCCAAGTTAAGGCTTCCATAGTATCAATTAGCACAAACTCTAAATTGAACTTGATTCGTTATACGATGAATTAAATTGATGTGCATTGTCCAGTTTGAACTAGTTTTTACATGTCAATATAAAGAATAATCTTCCTTTTCCCAACTTCAAATGGGCAATGTAGTTGCTAACTCTTCTTTTGGTCTTGCAGTATTGCCACAAAGTTTGAGATTATGTTATTTCTTTGCTTAGACATTGTTGTTTCCAGTGAGTCAACCTGGCATCTATTAGCTTATTCTATTGGCAATTCTGGGATGATGATTTGCTTTCGACAACAGCATATAGAATAAATTTACTCATTTATATTATGGATGGAATTTGTTGCTCATTAGACTAGATTAAACAACAGCTCATTTGTATTCATGAGTTAAAAAGACATATGATAGAACGTATTTTTTTCCCCCGACACCTGTACTATTTGTTAGATAGTGACTCGAGTAAGAGAGATCAAAAGCATCATTGTGTAATAATATATTTTGGCATACCATGACAATGGAACCACTATTGCTTTCAAGGGATCTTGCATAGTGGGTGAAATCAAGATTGTGGTGTGCAGAAATAGTAGCCTACATTCAGCCTATATTAATCATAACTCTGACAAACAATTTCGGACAAATTTTCTGGCTAGGAACTATTTTCCTTATTGGAAATATGTGAAAATCTAATGGATGCAGCAAGTTTCCTCAGTTAAAGACATTCAAGTTATGTAAGAAATTATTAGACATCCTCCTATTCCCTAATAAAAAACACAAACAAAAGACATTTTCAAGAAGGGACATGCGGTAGAAGTATAAAATAATTTCTTCCATCATACAACCAAATATTAGGCATGCTCATCACCTAAAGATAATGAATGTAAGATAATGAAATTAGCAAGGAAGAGAAAATTGGACCAGGTATCGAACTGGTCAAAGTACTGGTTTAAAGGTTTAAAGATTCAATCGATCCAATTGGGGTTCAACCGGAATGCAATAAAAACATATATATATATATATATATATATATATATATATGATTAATTAGAATATAAGTAAATATATTAAATCATTAACATTAACATAATTAACAAAAAAATATTTATAGGTTTATAAAAATAAACATATTTTATATAAAATTTCTCTAGTCTCAACCTCATAACACGATGATAAAGCATTTGAAAATAATTTTTGTTAGCAACCAATGAGGTTTATAGTGAGCAGTCTACGAATAACGGAGAGAGGAGAATAATAACCTAACAATTTTTGTTAGTGTCCTTCTTTGGTTCCTTTTTTTTATTTTTGCTCTATGACTACCATAAGATATCAATATTTAAGTTTTAGAACCAAAAAAGAAAAAATCAAGTTTGGAAAGAAAAAAAAGGTCAAACCGGTCCGGTTTGCTAGTTTTTCTCGATTTTGAACGATTCTTGACCGGTTTTGACTAGTTTTAATTTTTCCTGATTTTTTGAGGTTAATTGGACCGGCTAGGTGACCAGTTCCCAATCGAACCGGTTGGACTGGCCAATCCGGTTTTCTCTTCCTTAATTATTTCCAAACACTAATTCTTTCAGTTTCAATTCTCCTAGGAGTAATTCTTTTAGTTTTAATTATTTCAAAAGTAATTCTACCGGAATGTAAAACCAAACGGGCACTATGCTGACTGTGGGAATATCCTAACCAAAGTCCAAAAGTCATTAAAATGGGATAGCATGTGTAGCCACAATTTCAGCTTGGTGAGTTCCATTGACCTGAATATCCTAACTTATAACTCCTTGCCTAATACCTGATATCAAATTGGTTGAGTATACAAGAATAGTAGAAAGCCAACTTGGAGTGCTTGACTATGAAGGACAATCAGAAATCTCATCAGCATTATCAATCAAGTTAACAGATAAGCGCAGCATATAAATTAGTTAAGACACTGGACTCAACCACATGTAAAGGCACATAAATGAAAGCAAGCACTTCATAGTTTCTGGCATCAAAATGAGCAGTATTCTCGTTCAAATCCTTTTCCACATCCCATAGCAAAAAGGAGTTACAGTCTCCATGTAGGGAACATGGCCTATCCAGAATGATCAATATTAACAAATTCTCCTCCACATTATCAGCATTGTTTTTTCTTCTTTCCAGTAAAACATATGGTTGGGATCCTAAAAAATCTGTCCTTGCTGAAAATCACTTAATCAGTTAATTTGTGTTTACAACTACGGTATGGAACTAAGGATGACCACATCACAAGCCAATGCCAAATAATCATACGCAACAACAGAAAAATGATTCCTTCTTATTTGTTCTTCTCTTATGTCTATAAGTGAAACCATTAAGAAATATTTAGATGCTAATCATTTGGTCATAGACATGGTTAACGATAGAACACTCTGGCATCACACGACCCACATGACTGACTCAATTAGGAGGGACAAGGTTGACAAGAGAAGGACTATAACAAGAAAGATTATATTGAAGAGATCATAAACCACTCATTTGTAAGAGTAACGAAGGAACTATGACTTCATAAAGAGCTTGAAGAAGATCGTATGTCGGATGCATTGGCAGCTTGCAAAAAATCCAGAAAGGCTTTTATTTTTCGGGTGGTGATTTTGTTTTTTTTGTTTTTGATTTGGGGGGAGTGTGCGAGTCAAGGAGAAACAAGAACTGCAGTTTCTGCTAGGTTGCCTCGTAAAAGTAGCCCATAACAGAAAATCAGAAATGATGCATAAGACCTTTGAGTTAATAAAGCAGGTTTCAGAATCAGAACGCAGGGCAGGACAATCAGTAAGTTCATGAGTCAAAGTCCAAGAAATGAACTAACAACAGCATATTGTGAAAGTAAATTTAATAAGAATAAGAGATCATATAAACTTTAGAAACATTTAAGTCATTCCACAGTCCTATTTCTTTGACCACAGAGAAATACAACAATAAATGTGTTAACTCTAGTCGGTTCAAAAGGTCACATGTTGTTTTTTCGCCTTCAATGGGCCTCTATTGATCATTTCACGAAGAAACTTCTCTGCCTTTTGAATCTCATTTTCATCTAGTAGAGCCTCAATAATTGTTATCGCAGTTATATCATTAGGGGGGCAACCATTGTCATCCATTTGTGCAAGCAAGCCCATGGCTTCATCGAACAAGCGTTCTTTGCAGAGCCCATTAATCATACAAGCATATGTTATGACATTCATCCGATAACCTTCCATAAGAAGATGCTGAAAAAGTTCTTGTGCAATTTTAAGTCTCCCACCTTTGCACAAACCATCTATAAGTATGTATGTGCTCTTCTTTCTCAACAATTCGTTGCTGAAATAATGCAATCGCCTCGTCAAGATGCTTGAGTTTGCACAATGCATCTAATAAGATATTGTAAGTGAAAATATCAGCACATTATGACATGCATCTCACCAAGAAGATCTTGTGCATGAGATATTCTTCCGGATATGCACAAGCCATCAATAAGAGTGTTATATGTTACAGTATTAGGAACAACATTTCTGTAATGCATCTCCTTAAAGAGTGTTATAGCTTCATCCACTCTTTTATTCTTGCAATATCCATTAATCATAATGTTATAACTCCAAACATCAGGAATCAAACCTCTTTTCCTCATATCATCGAATGACTCTTCTGCCTCATTGACCTCATTTCTTAGGTAATACCCATCTATTAATGCATTGTAAGTGACAACATCAGGCTTTTGACCTCTTTCCAACATCAAATCAAGTATCTTTTGGGCTTCTGTGATTCTTCCTTCTTTACATGATGCATCTATTAATATGCTATAGGTATATGTGTTTGGCTTGATGTTCTATTGAACCATTTCATTCAGCAACCAAGCAGCTTCTTCTAATTGACTCGCACAACATAAACCATGAATTAGGGAACTGTAAGTAACAACATCGGGAGAAATCCCCTATGCAATCATCTTAGAAAACAAATTTCCAGCCTCAGTTAGAAGCCCATTTTTACCTAACAAATCAATGACGGCACTGTACATCACGACATTAGGCTTAACTGGTTGTCTCTCCAGCTTTTCCAACATCTCAATGGCAGCTCTAGTTTTCCCCATCTTACAAAGCCCATTGATTAAGGTCCCATAACTAACCTCATCGAGCTGATATCCTAGTGCCCTTACCCTGTCATGAAACTCCAGTGCTTTCCCAATTTCACCATTAATACAGAACCCTTTCATGAGAGTATTCAATGTTATGACATTTAATTCTATAACCCATCTTGATAATCTTGCCCAAAACAGAGAAAGCAAAATCCATATGACCCAAATGGCAGAAACAATTGACCAAGATGCTCAGAGTAACCATGGAAGGAGCGATTCCCACCCATAAAGTCCATTTGTGCAAAAAGTGAAACAGCAGTGTCATAGTGTTTCATCTTAACAACAGACCCTAAAATCTTACCAAATTCAACAGGAGAAGGGGGATAACGCTTGGTGAGAAGGCGAGTGAAAGAGGCAACAGCATCATCAACATTACTATGGAACTCAGAAATGCTCTTAGAATTAGATGAAGGAGGAAGACCATAAAGCCTGAAGGGCACAGAGGGAAACAAACGAAGGAGGATGTTGGAGTTGAGTTTCGCATACCTTGTCATTGCAGTTGCCATTGTATTCTACATCATCAGATCCTCAACTCACACTCAAAAAGCACCTCAACTTGTAGTTCGTTCATAATCATACGCTTCACTTGTCTTTGACGCAAACTCTTGAATTGAGTTGAGCTGACTGGTTGGAACTTGTAACCTCGCATATTATTTATTACTTATTTATAATTTACTTTACTAGTTAATAATATATAATTGATTTTTATGCTATATGTTATTTAGGATTTAATTTTGATGCACTGAAAGTGTAAAAGAGTTCTACACTGTCATCCAATCACATCTCTTCTTTTGTATGACTTTTCAAATAGTTGAGGTAGAAAGTAACCATATTTGCTGATGTGTCATTAATAATTGGATGAATGTGTAAAACTTCTTTACACTATCAGTATATTCCAATTAAATCATATTATTTATTCAAAATATTTAATTTTTATTAAATATTTATTATTTTATATATTATTATTTATTTAGATATTTATTTTTTATCAATAATTATTATTTATTTAAATATTTGTTATTATTTATTAAATAACTCCTTTTTCATTATATTATTTTATTATTATTATTTCAAAAATAAAAGAGTTTGTTAAAAATTAAAGGCTAACCAAACCTAATACAGTGTCCCTAAGCATGATAAGGTTATGTGATTTTAACGTATAAATGGATCATAATAGATAAGTTTATACAAAACATTTTCAACACTAAATAATGGATAGGAGTATAATGTGTATTACTAACTTATTTTGTCATGTTTAATATCACATGCCAATACCACCCTTAGTGTAATTATGTTTAGCACCCCTCTATTTTATAAAATTATTATTAATCTCCTTGAGATTTACTAAAATTACACTGATCTTCCCTAAAGATATTGGTTTGTTAATTTAAGTGACAAAAAAATAATAATGGACATGTACATAATTGTTAATAATGAAATTATACTATTTTAACAATATTTGATATATTAATTGAACAAAATATTTTTTATCATATAAAAATAAGGAGATTTCATCGTTACCTTATAAAATTCATAGCTACCGATACCTTCTAAATAATCTGTGACTGAAAATTTGTCATGTGTCTCTCACTAACTAAATTTATTAATATTTTAAATATTCATGATTAAATCATAATTCTTGAATTCAAAAGGGCACCAGTGCCTTGGGGTACCATAACAAAAAAACTTATAATTATTACTTATGATTAAAAAAGAGGTATTTTAGTTAAAATATATGTCAAATGTTGTTAAAATATTATAATTTTATCATTAATAATCATGTATATGTCATATTTTATTTTTTTTATTATTTAAATTAAGGAATCAATATTTACAGAGGAGGTCGATTAATCATAATGAATTTTAAGGGAGATCAGTGATAATTTTACAAAATAAAAATATAATATAATAATATTATCTCTTAGAGTGTTGTATTGTACTTTTAAATTTATAGAGGAGGGAAGTGAGTGTTTTTGAATATATGAATAAAGAGGAATGTAATATGATCTTCTTAGAGAATTGTATTTTACTCTAAATTTAATTAAAAATAACGCAACAAATCATAAAAAATATAATAAAAGTATTGTAGATTTTATTACCTTCCTAGTAACTACATATTCGAAGGTAACTTTGACAAATGCTATCTAAATAACATTTGTTCTATTAAAATCATTTTATATTAAAAATATATGTTTGAGACATAAATGACCTTCCTATAAACTCAATTCTACCCGAGATTTTGTAAAATCAATTTAAGCCAAACATAAATTTGCAAATGCTAATCCAAAATTCAAACACAAACTAAATTCTTGAGTGTTATGCCTGCACAAAAAAATATATTTAAGCCATTCAGGATTGAATCCAAGCTACTGATTTTACTTTTTCCTCATTCTTAATTATTTTTCCTCCTCAAATAAGCAATTAGCATTAGTCAAAATCTAACATTGCGGATGGTTTGAATAAATTCAGGACTTATGTGTAATTTAAGGGAAACCCAGAATTAGTAGTTTAGTAACAATGATTATTTTTGCAGAAAAGCTACTTGTACATTCCTGAAGTAGCTTTATAAAATGTAAAACAGCAAAAATCCATGAATACATGACAAACATTTGCTTCATAATCTCCTCTCTTCCTCTGATCTATTTTATAACGAGTAATGCTATTTTGACTCACACTTTATGGGATACCGTGTCGACACACTCACATCCACCATTGAATGGAGTCCACATCAAATTCAATGGTGGATATAAGTGTATCGGCATGATGTTCCACAAAGTGTGAGTTAAAATAACATTACTCTTTTATAACTAGATCTCTTTATATTTATAACACATAAGATGTAGTGCTTGAAAAACATTGCAGAAATTATATGGAATTATGCATATTTGCAAGCAAGAGATGCAGTAGAAAACTCTGGCATTGAATGATCTACACGACTAGCTCAATTAAGAGGGAGAAGGTTGACACGGGAAGGACCATAACAAGAAAGATTATATGCAAGAGATCGAAAATCACTCATTTGTAACAGCAACAAAGGAAGTAAGTCTTCAAAAAGAGCTGAAGCTTGACAAGCTTGAAGAAGATCGTATCTCAGATGCATTGGCTAACATAAAATCCAGAAAGGGTTTTGTTGTAGTGGTGGTGGTGGTGATGGTGTAGGGAGGGCAAGGGGATGATCTTTCTCAAATGAAATAACAATCAATTTCTACATGCTTGATGCGCTCATGAAACCCTGGAGTAGAGGCAATGTGTAAGGCTGCCTGATTGTCACAAATGAGTTTCATGGCCCCAACTTTACAAAATTTCAACTCCTTAATTAACTATTTCACCCAAATAAGTTTACATACTACAAAGGTCACAACTCTATATTCTGCTTCTGCACTGGATCGTGCAACTACATGTTGTTTCTTACTCTTCTATGAGATACGGTTACCACTTATAAGAACACAGTATCCTAATTTTGATCACCTATCACTCATCTAAACAAGAAACAATGTCTGTATGGCCTCTGTTCGCATACACTAACCCTTTATGGGGAGAGCCCTTAATGTATTTCAAGATTCAAACCACAACATTCCAATGACTATCACAAGGAAAGTTAAGAAACTGACCCACAACGCTTACACAAAGGCGATGTCAAGTCTAGTTATAGTGAGATAGTTCATCTTACCAACTAATCTTTGATATTTTCCCGGGTCTAAATAGATCTTCCCCTGATCTAGTTGAAGCTTAACATTTGGATCCACAGGAGCATCAACTGGTCCATAATCGGACATCTCAGTTTCGTCCAAAATATCAAGCGCACATTTCCATTGGGTGATGGCAACCTCACTCTTTAACTGAGCCACTTCAATCCCAAGGAAATATCGCAATTTTCCCAAATCCTTTGTCTTGAAATGCTTGACTAGGTGGTGTTTTAGGCCCTTCATTCCTTCATAATCATCACCTATAATCATAATAGCGTCTACATATACCACTAGAAAATAGGCCTCCAATGACACACACATGATGTCGATCAAGGAAAAAGGTCATCGTCGTGCAATCTTTCAAACATTTCCTTGTGGTTTGTGCAACCGCCATCGCTTTCCTTTCTCCATCCCTCCTTATTTTGGCACTTTCGATCTCAATCTCTCCCGCGTTCAAAAACCCATCTTTATTTTGTGTGGTTCAACCTGTTTTTCTCTTACTCATTCTCTCCCACTCTCAAATCCCTAATCTCGACGCTCAATGCCACTCACTCACTACTCACATGTGAATCTCGATGCTACCACTCATTGTGGAGAAGAGTTGCCATCACAAAAACCTTGCGAGCTTTCAGTCTTTTTTGAATCTCATCCTACCACAGCTTTGAATGTACCATCTCTCACTCCACTATTTCTTCATCTCGTCACTTCCAAGGTCCTTCACTCACACCTTTCATTTTTTTTCATTTATTATTATTATTATTATGAACCTTCACTATCCATTGTCATGGGTAACTAGAAATGGAGTATCTATAACATAGCGAATAATTTGCCTCATTATAGATCATACCAAACTGCTGCAAGGCCTTGCTAAATCTTCCAAACCATGTTCGAGGAGATTGCTTAAGAGCATATAAGCCTTAAGCAATCGACAAACTAAGCCTGAATCCCCCCGAGCAACAAACACAGGTGGTTGCTCCATGTAAATCTCCTTTTCCAAATTACCATGCAAGAAGACATTCTTGATATCCAATTGATAGAAAGTCCAGCTTTTCATGGCATCCATAGACGGGAAAAGCCGAACAGAGGTCATTTTGGATGTGGGAGGAAGTGTCATCACAGTTGAGAACAAAGATTTGGGCAAGGCCATTAGCTACAAGACAAGCCTTCAAGCGATCTACCTAATCATCAAATCCAACTTTAATAGTGAAAACTCACCAACAACCAACTGTAGACTTTCCATGCAGAACAAGATTCCATGTCCAATTGGAATCCAAGGCTAACATCTCATCAATCATCACTTGTCACCATCCTGGACTGGCAAGTGCTTCCTAAATAGTTTTAAGGATAGAAATAGAAGATTCTAAGAAAATTATAAATAGGATATGGATTACAAGTGGATACTCTTACAAACAACTATAGACAAGTCAGCAAAAAGGTCAAGTAGGTTCGATGCAAAGAGACAATAGAGCAGGTGATGAATCATCGTGAGTTAAAGGAACTTTTATTACCTCAGCATCAGGAAGGATAGGACATGGTCTACAGTGACAAATAATAGGTGGATATGAAGGACCCAACTAAGGAGGAGAAGACTCTGGTGGCACTAGAGTAGAAACAATGAGGGCGAGAAAGCAAGGTGAGGAAATGGGTAAATACCTAAGACAAGGTGGTTGGTTCAGTTAAAAGGGTGAAGTATAGAGTGTCCTCAAAGAATGTGACATCAGCTGAGATATAAGTACGATTGGCAAAAAAGGAATAACACCGGTACCCTTTTTGAACCCTAGAGTATCCAAGGAACAGATATGATAAGATCTCATTTCCAAATATTGGGAAACTAGCTAATCTGATCCTATAACCGATTATATATAACATAACCATATCAACATATGTAAGCTGAAGGCAGGGATACCATAACCAACAATTAAAAGTCAATAATATTGGATAACATATGTAGCTGCAACTCCAATATAGTGAGTTCCACTGTCCTGATTATCCTAACTAAACCCAAACTTACAAATGACTCCATGCCTAATACAGTAATACCGGATATCAAATTGGTCAAATTAGTAGGCATGCTAGAAATAATGAAGATAGTCAACTTGGTGTACTTTACTATGAATGACAATAAGAAATCACATCAGCATTACCAATCAACTTACAAACAAGTGCAACATAGTAATTAGCAAGACTCAACTACATGTAAAGACACAAATGAAAGCAAGCATTTTATACTATTTGGTATCAAAATGAGCAGAGTTCTCATCCAAATCTTTTCACCATCCCATAGCAGGTTGGAGTTGCATTACTCCATGTGGGAGGGGGAAGGGGGGAGGGGGAGTGTGTGAAATCAAGGAGAAACAAGAAATACAGGTTTTGCTATGTTATTGTTTGGTAAAATATATTTCATCATTGAACAAAAGCAACCAAGAACTAGATATTTTTGACTAATCAACGAGCAAAAATCAACAAAGACATACCAGACCCTTTGAGTTAATAAAGTAGATTTGAAAATCAGAATGCAGGGTACAGGGACAATCAATAAGTTCAAGAGTCAAGGCCCAAAAATCAATTAATAGCATATATTGCAGGTAAATTTAATAAGTGTCACAACATACCCGGAGGGCGCCGCAACGGAAATGACGACCGATTTCAAAATAAACTGGTAAAAACGGGAGTCGCCACCAATTTTAATTTTTGGTTAAAATTGGAAAACCTTTTAATTTGCAAACTGGTCTTTTTTAAAAGAAATCAAAGGTTCGGGAGTCTGATTATGATTAGGGAAGGGTGGAAACTTAATCCCACTGCACCCCTAATGCATCCGTATAAATACGGTTACCCTAGAGCTCATTATGCAAATTAATTATAATTTTAATAATATTTACTTTTCCCCAATAGTTATAATTAAAATAATAATAATAATAATAAAAGAAAAGAAAATTAAAAAAAAATAATAATTTTGACTTGATAGTTGTTGGCTACGCCGACGTATCCTCTGGTGCAATGAGGAACTCAAAGTCACGTCGTTCTGTAGAAAATAAGTGTGTGTTGACGGATTTTATTATAGAAAAGGAAATGTGTGTTGTTTGATTTTAACTTGAGTTTTTTTTTTGAAAATTGATTTTCATTACGGAAGGCAAATATTTTAATACGATTTGACAAAATTAATTTGCACATATGTAACAAACACAATTAATTTGAACAAACATATAAAATAAAAAAATAAAATACAATAAAACAAAATAAAATTCGAATTACTTTTTTTTACCTTTTTTATCATTTAAAAAAAACAAAAAACAAAAAAAAACTGATTTAAAAAAAGAAGAAAAAAAAAGAACTTAGCCCAGTATTTGATAAAAAAAACAGAAACAAAAAACAAAAAAATAATCAAAACTGATATTACTATTTTTTTTTACCCTTTTTATCATTAAAAAAACTTTGCACAAAAATAATAAATAAAGAAAATAAAAAAAAATGAGAAAAGGAAAAAAAAAGGAAAGAACTGATTAAAAACAACGAAATAAGAAAGAAGAAAGAAAAAAAAAAGCCCAAAAAAAAAACTAACTTAGCCCAACATTGATAAAAAAAATAGAAACCAAAAAAACAAAAAACAAAAAAAAAAGGCTCGAAACAAAAAAAAACGAAAACTGATATAACAACACAAAAAAAAAACAGAAACCATAAAAAAAAAATAACTTAACACACACACACACACACACACACACAAACACACAAACACGCACAGATGAAGAGAGAGAACGAGAAAGGAGAGAGAGAGGAGGGAGACGCCGGCGCGGTCGCCGGCGCACGAGGCGGAGGGATCGGCACCACCGCGGAGGTGGCCTGGTTCGTGTAGCTTCGCGAAGGCACCGGCGGGAGTCCAGAGGGAAGAGGTTGAGGCAGCGCGCGCGGCTGAGATGCAGGCCTCCGCTGCGGCTGAGAGAAGACCGGCGAAGAGGAATCCCGGCGAGCAAGGAGCGGCTCTGCCGCGGATTGCATGCGGCGGTGGCGGATCCCTCTTGGTCGAGCTGGCGCGGTGCTTGGCTCGCGGTGGTTCACGCGGTGAGGATGGGCTTGTGCTGTTGGGATCTGCCAAAAGGGGAGGGAGCCGCGAGGGAAGGGAAATGGGAGGAGAGTGGCGGTGGCGCGGTGTTGGCTGGCGATGATGATGTGGGGAATGAGATGGGATGATGGTGGCGACTGAAACCATGGGAGGCCGCGGCTGGGGGAGGGAACCGCCGCGACCTCCTCCTCTTTTCTCCTTTTCTTTTTTATTTATTTTTTATTATTTTTTTGATAATGTTGCCATTATTGTTGCTGCCTTTTACCTTGTTTCTTCCTGTTTGGTGCCGGATTGAATCCTCCCTGCTGGTTTGTTGATCCTTTTCTCTGTGTGTTTTGATGAATTGGACACTGTATTGTTATTGGATTCTCTCTCAATATGCTTCTCTCTGTTAACCCCCCTTCCCTGGAATGAACCCATGCCTTTATACGCCCTTTGCTAATCAATTGCCTGGTCCCTCATTGATCTTTCCAGCTATAAAAAGGAATGATTTGCAAATCTGGAAATGATGAAACAGCCTGGCTCATCAACCTTTTAATTTCTTTTTATTTTCTTCAAATGATGCATTATCATTCTGTCCCGATTTCCTTTTTATTTTTCATTTATTTTTAATTTTTAGCTAACAGATCAAAGAAATGTACGGGAATGAATAAAATCTAATGGGCTGGTTAGATTGCGCTGAAAGGAAACAAAATGAAATGGGCTGATCAAAAGAAAATTTTATTGGGTTGAATGATGGGCTTGGAGTAAAAAAAAAACTGAAGTTTTTTATGCACATGCACAAAGAAAAATAAATAAATAAAAAATCTGGACAAAATATGGTGTTCACAATAAGCAAAAGAGATAATGTAAACTTTAGCAACATTGAGGTCATTGCTCAGTCAACAATAATAGATGTGTATCTCAAGTGGGTTCAAAATTGTCACGTCTTTTCTCTTCAGTAGGCCTCTATTGATCATTTCACGAAGAAACTTCCCTCTTTTCATTCTCATTTTTTTCAATTAGAGCCTCAATAATCGTTAACACAGTTATATCATTTTCTGGCTTCATCGATCAAGCCTTCTATACAAAGCCTATTAATCATAGAATTATGTGTTATGACAACTCTTGCATAGTTTTTAAGTCTCCCACCCTTGCAAAAACCATCAATAAGTATGTTGTATGTGGACACCGGTGGAGGGATTCCTTTCTCAACAATACGTTGCTGAAACAGTGCAGTCGCCTCATCAATATGTTTTGAGTTTACACAAAGCATCTAATAAGATATTGTCAGTAAACACTTTAGCTCATTGGCCGTGGGCTTGCAACTCATCAAGAAGATCCTGTACCGCAGATTCTTGCTGATTTGCAAAAGCCATCAATAAAAGAGTTATTTGTTACATATTCGGAACCACATTTTTGTGATCCATCTCCTTAAAGAGTGATACAGCTTCATCCACTGTTTTATTCTTACAATGCCCACTAATCATAATGTTATAACTCCTAACACTAGGAATCAAATCTCTTTGAATCATATGATCAAATAACTTAGCTAGCCTTCGCCAATTAAAAAGTACCCATCCATTAATACGTTGTAAGTGACAGCATCAGGTGAATTTCCTTCTTTCATCATCATTTCAAAAACACGACGGGATTCTATGATTCTTCTTTCTTTATACAGTGCATCAATTGGTATGTTAAAAGCTACATAGATCTAAGTAGATGTTGTTATGAACCATAGCATTCAGCAATTGATTTGCTTCTTTCTAATTGACCAATACGGTAGAAGCCATGAATTAGAGAATAGTAAGTGACATTAGGAAAAACTCCCGGGAAATCATCTAAGCCACCAAATCACCTGTCTCCATTACAGGCCCTTCTTTTCATAACCCATCAATGATTATGTTGTACATTACTAATCAGGTTTAATCACTAGTCTCTCCAGCAACTCAATTACAGCTCTCGTTTGCCCTATTTTACAAAGTCCATTGACTAAGGTCCCATAACTAAACTTGTCAAGATGAAATCCTTGTGCTCTAACCTTGTCATGAAATTGCAATGCTTCCCTAATCTCACCACAAATACTGAACCCTCACATGAGTGTTGTCGAAGTTATGACATGGATCAAAACCCATCCAGCCCAAATGATAGAAACACCTGATCAAAATGTTCAAAGAAACTGAAAATGGAGCAATACCTCCAAACTCCAAGTGAGCAACTAATGAAACAACAATGGCATATATGTTGCACCAATACGGGTACGAGTTTCCAGTACGATACGAGTATGGTAATATAGGAAGATGATTAAAGTGAGAAAAGTGATCTTATATGACAGTGAGAGAGACAAATCTAGACTATCGGATCTTGTATTAATAATCAGGATTAAAACATAGTATCACATGACTGTTTTAAGTGATCATGTGACCTTTTAATAACTTTTAATCCTGAACATTCATGTATGGACATATGGCTCAGATTTAATCCTCTCACTCTCATATAAAACCACTCCTCTCACTAGTGTGTGTATACACACACTCTCTTTTGGATAGCATCTTACTAAATAGGCTATTGTGATTTTAGGTAGGATAAAATCTTAAACAGCATCATCAACAAGATTTTAGGTTCTAAAAAATCCACTCTCTGACTTATCTACTAAACAAGCTAAGTCAAATTAGGTCAAATATAGACTATGCAAAAGACCCTCATGAACTATCTTGCATACTTCCACCCCTATATTGGATGTATGGACATTCATCATTTTCACTAAGAGTGGCACTTGCTAGATAGGCCACAAGTATGTTGTAGTGCTCTAAGATAATTTGTCAAAGTGTTTCTTTCCTGATGTTTGTTGCTGTTGTTTACAAGTTCAAGTCTCCCAGAAGGGTAAGAGAGAAATCCACATTGACAGATGCTAGCCAGACCCACATCAGTTTTATGTACTACTTGTCAACCAATAGAAATTCAATAAAATACTCAATTGTAGTGAGTAATTATCATAATAAGTCTATTTTATCCAACAAGACTTGACACCTTTTATTGAAGTTTATTTTCTCATAGTAATTTTACATTTCCCAATGCACAAAATTTAGAGTAATGATAATATAATGTCAGGTGTATAATAAACCCTCCACATGACAATATACCAACTATTAAAGTTATAAATATACAAATCTTATAAAAGCACTAGTTGATATTATATCGCATATTGGATTCACCATAAACTCAAGTCGATATTAATATTTTTCTAGAAATTAAGGCCCCACAAAATAAGGAGTTAAAAACACAAACACGCAATGTTATCAATGGTACTGAAGGAGTCCATAACTTGCTTTAAGCAGTCATATACTTAATTGCCAACACATAGTGATTTTGCTTCAGAGAAGCATGGCCCTGATCCCAAACTTAAATAATAAGGATATATAGACCATAACAGCAGCAACAAAAATTAAAAACGAAAAGTGATCCGGGAAAACAAAGCCTTGAAGTCCTTTGTTGGTGCACCTGCTCCCTCAGGTTTTGATGCCAAGTCAAATGCCTTGAACTGAGCCTCCTCAAAATTTAGTGCCTGTTAAACCAGTTGAATGAAGAACTAATATCCAAATCCAACAAAAACTTGAAGTAGAACAAAAATTGAAATGCTGGGAATTTATTTTTGTAGGGATTGGGGTAGAGGAGGGAAGGGGTGTTTACTTATTTTATCTTAGAATTTTCTGTACATGGTAGAGCAATTATATTGACCTCCCCTAAGATTTAAATTCATCTCGAGTCCACTCTATTTGTCCAAGAAACACTAGCCTCCCCTGAACGTACTGCTCAATGTGCAATGGAGAGAAATTCAAGCAAAGTGAATGTAATGATTTCATAAATTCAGAAAGTGAATTTTACAAATAGAGAAGGTCAGAGACTCAGAGTGAATTTCACCAAACTTTAAGAAAGTTCGGTATAATTTGCCATTTTCTGGTCTAAACCACAGGTACTAATTTGTCTCAAGCCAATCTGCTCGATATAGAATAAAACTCTCCCAACCCCCGTTTTTGTCTACTGTTGAGTCTCAAAGCTGAGACCTTACTCAAAGAAAACAAATGTTGAGTGATTTAAACCAACCAAGCAATTTGGGAGGGGAGCTATTTTTATTTGTTGCAAAGAGAGACAGTTCTATACAAAGTATACCTGAATGCAGCCTTCAGCAACATCGGCTCTAGGTATGCTTTTGGTTTCAGTTTGGAGAAGCTCATCATCCTTCCCTACAATGAGCTCCCGAAGACCTCCATCTTTATCGAGCAAGCCACCCGCCCTGACTCGGATAGGTGTGAAAAAGATTGTAAAGAAAGGAAAAACAATCTCACAACATGTCAATAAGACAGCCACTGCCCAAGAATGTTTCTATGCATTGGCAACAACTATGTTTGAACACAAGTGTGCTCAAAATATATACATAAAAAATTATGATAAATTATGTTGAGAACCAGTATGGAGACAATTATACGTACTATGTATAAAATAAGATGTTATTGTATGTGTGTCTAAACATAGTGATGTATATTCCAGAAAAGATACTTCTATCAACTGCTGTTCTATAAAAATGTTTCAATATCAAAGGCACAGTGGCTCACATAGAGTATCACTATCCACACAAGATCACAAGATGACAATATTTATTTATAAAACTACAAATACCAACATTTGCTGTCGCTTCTTTTCTCCAGAAAAGAACATTCTGAATTTGAAGAGCTCTTAGCTCAAAAAAAAACAAAAAAAAATCAGGGTTACCTTATGATTGTGCAAGGAATACCAGAATCAGCCAGATATTGCTCAGCCTTTCTTTTCCAAACCTGCAATCAAGATGAAAACTATATTCTTCCAATCAACAGGGAAAAATGAAAGGATTTCTATCTTTTAACCAAACTCGCATTCTTCTTTCAAATAAAACCTAAGATCTATTCAAATTAAAAAACAAGGCCTTCACATTATGAAATAAAGAAGTCTAAAATGACTGGAGAAAGCATTACTAACCAAAATATTCCCATTCCCCAAACTGTTCAAAGGATGATTAGGGTTTGTTCCACCCATAGACCCAACCAACACAATATGCTTCACTCCAGCTTCCTTAGCTGTTGAAACAGATAGCAAAATGTTCATTTCACAAACATGAATAAGTTTGTATTGTGATTTATGATAAACGAAAAGAAGGGCAAGGATACTCACCAGCATCTATTTGATTTTTCTGCCCAATCCAGTCAACCTAATACATGAAAAGCACACCACAATATTAGTGAAAAGGAGTTCAACATTGAAAAAAAGGGGTACTTAAGCATACAAAGGAAAAAATGTGTCGGCACCTGTTCAGGGTATGCACCATCTTCAAAGTAGAACTCAGGCCTTACACCTTTGGTTGGATCAAATCCAGGCTTCATTAGTGGCACTGCACTTGTGAGAATTATCAGAGCATCTACACCTTGAATTGCAGGAATAATACTGCCAGCATCTCTTATATCCCCAACAAAAACATCGGCTGCACCACCAATCTTGTGTTTGCTTTCTTCAGTTCTAACCAGACCTCTGGCAACATATTGGTTTGGCCTTTCTTTTAATTTCTTATACACTATTTGTCCTGAAAAAATAACCAATGAATCACATCAAGAACTCTCATGTAGTGACAAAAAGGAAAGTGTCTCGTTCTTATTTTATCCAGTGATGATGAAAAGAGGCAAAAACTGTAGTGATAACGAGAGTTAGCTTCAGCTTTTAGATTGAAGGAAGATTAAAGATGCCTACAAATCTAAAAATAGATTGTACAGAAAGGAAACTGCATGACATTGTAATCATACGTCAAGGAGTGTTTGATTTTCTTGTACAAGCAACTTATATATCATATACAACTACAGCAACTAAGCCTGGTCCCTCTAGATACCAGATGGAGTCGGCTTTCATGGATCAGATGGTACTTACTATAGTGTTTTGGCATAAGTCATGCTCACATTAAGCCCATTAGAGAAATATACGTATAGCCCATTCAAACAATTTACTAGTAAAATGGATTAGTGTGAAGCCTTGAACAAAGTTAGAGTGCAGCAACGATATAACAAAGTTCAACTTTCGGATTAGCTAGTGCTTACCAAATTCCATTATAGTTTATATTTAATTCTGTATGATGACATACCTGCCGCAATCATTACAAAGAACAATTAACCTTTATCCTATTTGATGTGGTACAAGGGTACATGGATCAATTGACATCACTGGGCTCAATCAAAAAACCAAAACTACACATTCTTCTTGTACATAAAACCAAAATTATACTTTTCTTACTGAAAACCCTACCAATCTTTCCCCCGCGTGACCACACCATTGTGTAACTACCCATGTGAGATTACTGCGAGTGTAATGTATGGAGATTATTCTCTTATCCCTACCTTTAGGGCCTATTTGGTTTCCTTTTTAGTTTTCAGTTTTTTCAGTTCTTCCTTCACAAATTCAAAAAACTGGAAACTGAAAACTGTTTTCAGCAAACTAAACAGCCACTAAGGATTCCGAAGTTCTCGAAAAAATATTGATAATTATTTTTCTTTTTTTCATAAGATGTGTGCCTCGGAACAACGGTGAGATCGCTGCCGACCTCTAAGTGACAAGTTCAAATCCTAGAACCAGCCTCTCTATTAACAGGGGTAAGAGTGCGTACATCTACCTCCTAAGACCCCACGAAGTGGATCCTCATGCACTGCACCGCACTTTTATTTATTTATTTTCAGAAATTCCTAATCCAGCTACATCAATAAAACCCAAATCCCCGATCACTAAATTTACAGATTCCCATGAACCATGCGATCACCTAGCATCAATTAAAAATTATATCAACCTAGCACAGCCCAGTTCCATTTTATTCCACAGTTTTTTTTTTTTAGCACAAGAAAAAAAAGTAGAAGTAGAAGTGGAACCCAAAATGTTACTTGGTTTCTTGGTGGCCTACACTGTCAATTTTCTGGGAGTGAGAAAATGAGAACTTAAAGAAACAGACGAGAGAGAGACGAGAGTGTGTGTGTGGATGTGTGTGTGTGTGTGTGTGTGTGTGTCTATATATATATATATATATATAGAGAGAGAGAGAGAGAGAGGAGAACCTGTGCGACCACCCGCTCCAGTAACAAGAACTGTGCTCGAGGACGAACCGGCCATGGTTCCTAGTACAGTGCAACAGCCACTCAGATGTTTTCTCTGTTTTGCTTTTTGTTCTACCGCTCTGATGTTCGGAAATGACAGAGACGTAGAGGAAATAACATGACAAGGTTGCGGGGTGTCTGGGAAAAATGGAGTGCTGCTACCAATGGAAGGTTTGGTGGTTTCTAGAATTATCGGGAATGGAAAAAATTAGTGCAAGTAAAATGTTATTTGTATTTATTGTGTATAAGATATAATTATGGATATGACATGAGATGATTTATGTCCATGTATATTTGAGTTCAAATTTATAATTTATCTATAATATTAATATTTTAGACTTATTCTAGGAAAAATTTTACAGGTGTCGCTCATAGAACAACTTATGACCCATAATTTTTGTCACTTTTTATTATTAATTATTTGGTTATAAAAATTAGGTTCATATCTGTTTCACTAATACAATGTAAATATTTAATATTAAATATTAAATTTCAAATCATTACAATTCTTAATATAAATGATATAATGGATTAAAATATATCATTCTAAATTATTTAACATTAAAATAAATATTCACGTGATACATATTATTTTCCATTTCCTTTATAATTTTTTTTATTTTTTCAATTAAACACGTATTTTTCCATATTAATTACAAAATTTTAAATTTTGAATTCACCTTGATATTTTAAATTTTGGATTCAATAGACTATTTAATTTCTATTCTATAACAAACTAGAATCCAATTAGATTAGTGCAAAAACAAAATTGAAAATAAAAATTATTGCTATCAAGAAAGGTCCACTATAATCAAAGTATAAATCCCTTAAATTACTTCTAGAATTTGTAACATATTCATTGCTACAAAAGATCGACACTTATATTAATCAAAATAAAAACCCTTAACTTCTCTTAGAATCTGCAATATCAATTTGTTACTGAGATCTCTACTGCCTAAAGCTTTAATTTGAAATACTAACAGGTCATCATTTCATTTATCCTCTATATTCCATAACTTTCTTTTCTCTTCCATTCTTCCTCTCATATTTTCATATTTTTCATTTCTTTTCGTTTATTATCTATTAGTTCTCTCAAAATATATTAATTCATTTCATCGTTTAATTTTTTTCTTCATAGTTTATATTAAGGAATAAGAATTTATTGGTTAGAAAATTTAAATATTCTACCATTCTTCTTTGAAGCTCTTTTCTTCTTTGTGAGACCTTTTTTTTGTACAACATTTTTTTTATGTTTGTTTGTATTTTTAATTTATATTTATATTTTATTATTTTATACATTTAAATGTTTCATGAATAAAATAAAGACTTATTTTTTAGATTTTTCTTAAAATAAACCAATTTATTTATCCTTTTTATTTTTAGTATTTATAGCCAATTTATTTCCACCTTTCTTCTTTGTAATTTTTTTTGTTTCGTATAGAGATTTTTTTATATTTATTTAGTCTTTTACTTTGTGTATATATCTTAATAGTTTTTTTCTATGTTTTGTGCAAGGGACAATCATTAAGCTATAGGCTCAACTACATGTTGTTAAATCCTTTGTGGTAAAAGTAATTATATTTTTTGTAAATAATTTAATAAACATTTTGTTGAATTTGAGATTAATTTTATTGATGTATAAACTAGTGTTAATGATTTTACAATTTTTTTCCAGAATTTGAAGCCACAATTAAGTAAGGACATGCTATTGATGGACTATCTCAACTGGTCATTTCATTAAACTTAAGATAGTAAAGATTAAAGATAGAATTATTAAAGATTGTGTTTAATTTTACTTCTATTTTTACGTTTGATTTTGTTTTGCTCATTTGTTTGGCAAAACATTTATATTAGAGAGAATTGTTGTTATGTCAAAAATAACACTTTCCTTAGTCAATTTAGTGCACAACCAAGTTAGCTGATAATTCCAATAGCAATATTAAACAAAATGCATCAGCTAATCTCCATTGGAATTTATTTGTGTTGTTCCACCTTCTTCAATTTATTTTTTCTTCATTTTTTTGTAAGGCTTAAAGATTGCTAAATTTAATATACGCATAGCTATTGAATTATAATTTCAATTCCGTTTACAAACACTAATTATGGAAGATGGATAATATTTTGGAACAGCATTATATTTTTTATTTAAATTTTCCATTGTACATTAATATTGTATAAATTGATTGTTAACTATTATTCTTTTTTATGTTGATGTGAACCAAATATACTGATATATGTATATCTATTGATTGATTTTTTTTTCTCGTATATGGATTTATTGTTCCCTTTTCTTTTATCATGCTAAAACTTTAAGCTAATTGATAAAATAATATTATTTTTATATCTATATACAATCCATATTTATTTGTGTTTGCTTTTTTAAGGTACAATCATTATTAATATTGTAACGAGAAGGAGAGAATAAGTTGGTTACCTCGTTACTTCAATATCTCGAACTCCACTTAGAGAATGAATTTGTATTGCAGCAGGGTGTAAGTATGATGTCAAGAGCATGTACAAACCTAAAATCCCCAAAAGCATTTATATAGGGTATTAAGGAGTGTCTACCCATATCCAAGCTGAGCCCACGTTCTTGTCTCCACATTCTTCGTGTTGAAACTGGTAAGGATGAGCCCGTTAATCCCTTACATGTGTATCTATAATAGCATTTAATATTGTCATGACCCGACTTGGGCACATAATCAACACGTGAGGAATTCTCATTCCCACGTAAGTTTTGTGATCTCTGAGTCCCTCTATATGCATAATTTCATATAAAGTCCTTTTTCCAAAACATAAATTCATCTCTGATATAAACGTTTAACTCTTTGAAAAACAAATCATCATAAATACTTTCATAATCAAGCTCTGGTAAATATCTCTGATACAAAACACATGAATTGCTCTTAATACAAAATATTCATGATAAAAACATGTCAGTCTATCTCTATGATCCGGGACCCTGCCCGTCATGCACACTAGAGCACTCTATCTCTAAACAGAATACCAAAAGTACTTCACTCACAAAGTGAAGCTCACCAACTGGGAAATCTCTACTGCGAGTCTACTGCATCTGTAATGGAGGAAGGGAGAGGGGTGAGTTTCATCTAAAACTCAGTGAGTAAGTCCTCACCCATAACCCTTTCATGGGATAGTCAAAGGAAATAAATAGTAATATATATATATATATATATATATATATATATATATATTCATCAAACCAGTTAATGCAATAACTCTCAAGTTCATTATTCATAGGAATAACAAATAGTTCTAAAATCATTACTCTATAGAAATCATAAACCATAGTATACTAATAAAGAAACAGGAATCTCTGGTTATGCCCAATTCATGTGACATAACAAATCTCTGGTTATGCATAGCATAACAAAGTCTCTAATCTCTGGGGCACCTAAATAGGTCCCGTTTGTTATTTCTTTGGCCTTAAGGCGACTTGGTATACCAAGGTTAACGGAATAACTGCCGTTAAGTCATAGTCTGTTTCTCTATAGCTCTTTGTCAGTTCAATCAGAAATCTAAATCTTTTCTCTATATCTCATAAGTCTTCTACCCTAGAGTTCACAAGCTCTAGCATATAAATCAACAGTTCTGAAATTCATAAAATTATTTAAATGTGAAAACTCTTGAAACTCGAAAAGTTCTGGTCTCATATAACTCTAACAATCTGATTTTAGCATAACTGTGACCGTGAAATCATGCTCAAGGGATCACCCATTTGTAGGCATTCTGATTTCAAGCCTACAGAATATGTATCTGGCAGTTGTTACAAATCATATTGAATTCCATACTTCTGAGAATCATAAAAACACTTATTTTCTCTAAAACTCTATCATATACATATACTCTACTATGGAAAATCATCATAATGTTCCATAAATCTTTAAATATATACTCTGGCTTTTTGATAAAAATCACTTTAACAATAATGGTCCCATGAGTTTTCAGAAAAACATATATATATCTCATGCTATAATTTACTGAAATTAATTCTAATGATCAACACAAGGATCATAGGATCTGAACCCACTCACCGTTTAAAGCCGGGAGTATGTGGGCCCAACCAACTTGACCTGAAGAGCTTAGAATGACACCAACAACTGTCATAGAGCAACCATAACTCTAGATTAACATCTAAAAATCTCTAGAGAGCTCTATTCTAACTCTACTAAAATTGGGGAAACACCCCCATTTGACAAAAATGAGAAAAATAATCGGTCCAAATCCAAGATCATGGAGAAATAAAGACATAATCTAATAACATGAACTTACCTTGAAGCTTGGAATGATGGATTGGAGTGAATTTGAGAGAAAGAGAGAAAAAATGGAGGAGAAGGGAGAGAAATCACGTTTCTGCTGCGCTCTGCCCAATTTGGGGATTTTAAACTCTCACTGACACCATTATAGCGGTCTAACAGTGTTTGACGGTCACTTATGACTGCTATAGCAGTCTTGGACCGCTATAGCAGTACCTCAGTCCGTTGCACCGCTTGAACAAGGGCTGATGACCGCTATAGCGGTCCTGGACCGCTATAGCGGTGACAACAACTCCCAACTTCTGTGTTTTTCAGTCATTCCAGCATCTGGGTTGTTCCAACACTCACTTATTTACATTTAATGTTCTCATTTATTTTACTCTCCATTAACTTTAAAACATAAATGTAAATAAGGAAATATCCCCCATTTGGATTCAAATAAAATATCTTAAAAATCAAAACTCCATCAAATCAGAATCCAAATTTTGGTTTTTAGTTCAAATCCGGGAATTTCTGAGATTTTCTAAACTTGTGGGTTAACAACGAAACATTTGCAGGTTTCATAAAATTCCTTAAAAATCACTCTTCAACTTGTTTTCCCTCAAGGAACAATTACCGGGACTCTTGATCCCAAGAATATGGTTCTATCATATAGCCCTCCAAGGAGGTATAGAATCCAGACTTAGTAAAATTCAGGACCCGACGATGGTTTCCAAGGAATCCTTGAGGCTATACAGAACTCTATCACGACCGTAATATCGGGTATCACAAATATGACCAAGTGGTTCTATTTCTGGGCCCAATCGTTTTGGGTTCCTGTGATGGGCCTTCCAAGACTAATTCAAAATTTGGGCCAAGATTTGTCCATAATAGATATATTATTTTATTTAGAAAAATATAATTATCAATAGATTGCTGATTTTATTTTCCAATTTTCCACCTAACTATTTAAGTGACAAAAAAGTCAATATTACACACATACCCAAAAAAATAGAAACACAAAAAAAATTAATAATAAATTATATCATTACCCTTTTTAATAAGCCTAATACTATAACCTTTAATTGATATTGATATCCATATCAATCAATAATGTATACATACTAATAGTATTATTATCCTTTCTATTACCATTTTAAAAATTTTCCTTTTTTTGAAATTCTTTTAATAAATCTATGAATACACGTAACGATTCAAATCTCTGCAAGAAATGAGAAATAAGGATCTATGACGAGGATGGGAATGGGGATGGGGATGAGAGGAAAATTCTAAATAAGGATGGGGTTGGGAGAAAATTTTCTAGCTTCAAATCTAGAATTTTTGAAAATCATATGTGTGTGTGTGTCACTATGCCATATTTAATTCTTTGAAACTTAAACATTTCAATTTATCAATTCCACAATTGTTTCATTTTTATTTTTTTTGAAAAAAAACTTCACTTTTTCAAAATTAAAATATTTTTAAAAAATAAATTTCAATTTATATTTCTTTAATAATGATACTAATTATTTATTAATTTTTAAAAATTAAATAATTATAATAATTTTTTAATTAAAAATAATTATGTAATTGATATACTATTTTAATAATTGAGATGACATAAATTAGAATTATATATAATTTTTTTACTAATTATAACATATATTTTAAAATTGATATTTTGATTTACTAAAAGGATGTATAATGAAAGAATGTATAATTGAAATCACATAAATTAAATTTATTTATTAATTTTTTATTAATTAAAAAATATATTTTTATGTTTTTATAAATTAAATACTTTAATTTACTAAAAAGATGTAAATGACTAGGGATGACCAAAAAAAATAAAAGTAGATACATACAGGGATTACTTGCAATAATGGGATGAGAATGAGAATAGGTTTTGTCTTTTTGGGATGACTGACAAGGAAAAAGTTCTTATTTGTTAAACAGAGTATGGATAGAGATAATACACCCTCATTTTTTCAATTATCTTTGTTAGATTTGCATTTTGTATATATTTTTAATTTGGATTATGTTGTATTAGTAGTATTTGTTACTGTGGATATTTATGTTTTGAATTTCAAAACATTCTTAATTTGTCTTTTTTTGAAATTTTTAATAAATCCATGAATATCTATAGGGATTCAAATCCCCATGGGGATAGGGAATGGGGACCCATGACGGGACTGAGAATGAGGATTAGAGCAAAATTTCAAATTAGGAGTAGGCATGAGACATGTTCTCTTTTTATGGATACTCATTGTCATTCCTATAAATGGCTCATGATATAATTAAATTATCCACTTATTCTCTTTAATTTTTTAACAATTTTAACTTTCAAAATGTATAAAATATTCATAAAATAGGCCCTTTATTATTAGTTATAGGTCATCCACCAGGATTTTTTTTAGCCTTATAAACATGATATTTGAAATGAGATATAAAATAAAATAACACATTTATATTTTTCTCTATTCGTTTAATTATTTAATTAACTTATTTTCAAAATAAATTTATATATTCAATTTTTTATAAGATATATTTAAAAAAATATTATTTATTTTTCTTAATAGCCAACAAACTATTTTTCATTATCACCCTATGCAATGCACGAGTCAAACAACTAGTAATTCAATCAATGAGAAATTCTTATATACCTGCTCCCAACAGAACTAATGGCTTGCTATGTACCATTTACATTTTGTCATGTCACTGGTGTGGGGAAGTATGTTTCTTTAATTATTTTTCTTTTAAAATTATTTTGAAAAAATAATAAAAACTAACCACATTTAGTCTATCCTTAATATTTTAACTTAATCTCTTTGTGATCAAATAATTTAGTGGCCCCTTCAAGGATTTAGAGCTTGTTTAGATGTTCCTTTTAAAAAGTTTTTTAATATAAAAAAGATCTTTTTATATTTTTCGGTATGTTTAGGTAATTTTTTAAAGTAAAAACATAATCACTAGAAAAAAGCAAAAAAGATCTTTTTGATAAGCTAGAATTTTCATCTTCTGAAAAAAGATATTTTTTATAACATAAAAAAGATTTTTGACAATAAATGAAGAATTTTTAATATTACATCCAAACATAAATTGACTTTTACTTTTGAAAAGATCTTAATTAAAAATATCAATTAAAAAAAATCTTATATACGAGGCACATCCAAACTCGCCCTTAGTGTGAACTCCAACCTCGTTCCCTTCTAGAACCTTCAATCTATCACCATCGCTGCCATTGTGACAAAAAAAAATGGTAATATTTTTAAAAACCATTACAATAGCACTTGCAGTTACATTATTAATACATATATATTGAAAAATGTTCTTGAACTTTAATATCTCAAATGTGCTCTTGGAGTAGTAAAACTACCAAGAAAATATATATATATGAATTACATATGCCTTATTATCATGGCTGGATAAAATAATGAGTTGTTCATGAAAAAAAAAATTCATTAGGCTTGCTCAGTTAGCTCTACTCCATTCCCTTAAATGAATGTGACAAAAATTATAACCCTAGAAGTGACTAATAAGTTTATTGATAAATATTATCGCTATTGCATCAAAGTGAATTTGGCACGTAGTGTTATACATTGAGACATTTGTTTGATCTTTATCAACTATCATTAAAGGAAAATAAGAAAAAACCATAAGCTATTTTTTTCAAGATATATCATGAAATCATTTCATAATTAATATAGTTCATTTGGATGTATCTTTTACCATTAAATATTTTGATATAGATATTAATTATTTGATTTAATAAAGAAATTTGCTATTAGATGTATTTTTTAGTAATATTTGTGGCATTTTTCATAATTATTAATTATATTTTTATGCAATATTGTTGAGATTTAACAAATCATTTACTTTATCATTTTAGGTCACAAGATAATTTTATTTATTGTTGTAATTAATATATCACAAAATTATAATATATGATAATACTTGTGATATATGTGTTTATATCACTATTAGATCATGATTATTAGTGATTTATCTTTGTGAAGTGATTAAACATGACAAGTTTCTTTCCACTTACATGATATGACATATTTTGATATTTTTTCTATTATTCATCTTGTAATAAGATAATAAAATCCTAACATGATTATTAGTTGTGTGAATATGATTAAAGGCTCTAGAAGAGTTACTATTATGTTTCTTGAAGGAACAAAAGTGCTTAGAAATATAAATATCATTCTTGGTAGCAACATGAATGAAGGCTGCAGAAGAGTTATTATTTTGTTTCCTAAAAAAAACACAAATGTTTCTCTACTAGCTACAAAAGTAATAAAGAGACTTGGTGAGTCTCAAAGAAATTTGCTAAAATGGATATCATATTATGAAGGTGAGCAAGAAAAATATTGAGTACCTCCATATCACAACTTATGTTTCAAGTAAGAAATTTGCATTAGAAAATTTTATGTACATTTCTTCCTGTGTATAGTACTAATATGTGTGCAATTGAATTATCATATGCTATTGTAAACCAGATGTTTACTAGCCCAAATGAATTTATCTTTTGGCATAATCAATTCAAACATCCTAAAGCAATAAAGATGTAACGAATTACTAAAAAATTATATGAGCATTTGTTGAAGAACTAGAAGATTCTTCATTTTAATGAGTTTTCTTATGCTACGTCTTCTCAAAGTAAATTAATTATATGACCTTTATCAGCAAATATTGGATTTAATCTCTTAAATTTCCTGAAGGAATTTAAGGTGATATATGCATATCAATTCATTCACCACGTAGACTTTTCAAATATTTTATAATTTTAACAGATGCATCTATAAAATGATCACATATGTGCTCATTATGATTTTACAATCTGAAGCTTGCGATATTAATTGTGCAAATTATTTAGAGCACAATTTCTTGATAATCCAATCAAAACAGTTTATCTTGATGATTCTGGTAAATTTATTTCTCAAACTCTTATTGCTTGCATATCAATGTTATAAATGTTGAACATCTAATTATTCATGTTCACATATAGAGAAAGTTGGCTAGCATAATTAACTTATAAAAAAAACACCCATTTAATTGCTAGACTGCTTGCTTATGACAACAAATCTTCCAATTTTCTAGTAGGTAATATATTTGTTTATATGTTGCCGCACTTATTTGTATAAGCAAACAAATTGTCATAATTCTCTCCCTTATAATTATTTTGGCCTGCAGCCAAATAATTCTCATTTAAGAACTTGGGAAGTGCAATATAAGTCTCAATTGCTCATCTTATCACTTCAAATGGGACCCCAAAGAAAATTAGAATAACTCATGTCCACGTGTCCCTAAATAAATGTAGTATAGCTTTAGGCTCTCTTGGGGACCCACCGGGTTGCTGGGAAGGCCTCGGATGCAAAAGGATAATAAAGTATGCAGAACTAGTATTTTGACTGTAACTTCGCCAGGTAAGCCTGAGAGCTTGCCAGGCGAAGCCCTTTTCTTCTGGAAGGGTTATGGAGCTTAGTTAGCTTGCCAGGTGAGGCTTGTGAGCTTGCCGAATGAGGCCTTTTCTTTCGAAATGGTTCTGGAACTTGGTGATCTTGCCTGGTGAGGTACTTCGATATTAGAATAGTACCAACATGACAGAATTTCATTTTTTTTTTACAGCCCAAGCCCTTTTAAAACCTTCCCTACTCAGATTTCTTTCTTCAAATTCGAAAACCAAGCCTCCCAAATGCCATTTCCTCCCTTCACTCTCATCCTCCACCAATCTTACCTCCTCCAAGCTTCAATGTAAGAGATTTTTGTTGGTTTATATCATCTTTGTCTCTTCCTACCTATGATCTTGAGTTTGTGTTTCTCATTGTAGTTAAGTGGGGGCACTCCCCAATGTTATTTGAGTTGGTTTAAATGTTATCATAGATTGTTTATGGGTTTTGATGTGGTTATAGCAGACATTGGTGTCATCTCTACTCCATCGAGCTCTTTGGTTGTTGACACCACTAGTTCTCCTCCTCAAGTTTTTGGTCATTATAAATATTTTCTTAGTTTGATATTATAGATGCATGATTCTAGATATTATTCTTAAAATGAAAAGAGATTATTGTGATTTTGTCAAAGCTTATGAACTTATAATTTTCAAGTAAGCATGAAGTATGTATTATGAAAACTCATAGGACCATTTGTTGCTAAAATGATTTTTATAAATGGTTTGATTATAAATGTGAATATCTAGAGATGACATGACTATCCTAATGATTTCAAGAGTAGTATATTTATATGATGTAGCTTTCCAGACTTAGAGTAGAACTCAATTATAAAGTTTTAGAGAAAATACTTAGTTTTCATGATTTAAAGTCTAGACAGTAGTTATAGAGAAATAAATAGTGAATTAATAGCTATGAGAGATCGTTAGTTATGGTACCACCACTAGAGAAATTAGAGATGAAACCTAGTTAGGTGTCCAAATTCAGGACCTTATGAGGTACCCATAGATACCAAAGAAAATCCCAGAGATCATTATTGTTTTGCTATATATGTATATATATACATAGCTAGAGATTACTATTTCCCTATTAGATTACTGTTAATTATGATTTATAGATATTATTAGTTTTGAGATTACTGTATATGTAAATATGAAAATGATTTTACAATTAATGCATTTTATTATATGATTATATATTTTTGTTGGTTGTTCTATGCGAGGATTATGGGTGAGAATTTACTCACTGAGTTTTAGATGAAACTCACCCCTCTCCTTTTTCTCCTTTACAAATATAGTAGCTATTGTAGATTCTTCTCAGTCTTTTTCCTAGCAGTAGTAGAGATTTCAGTTGAGTGAGCTTCACTTCGAAGTGAATTATCTTTTGCTTTTTGTATAGAGTGCTCTAGTATAGTGTGGGCAGGGTTCCGAACCATGGATGCTATAGTATTTTGATAGCATGATTTACATTTATCATATACTTAAAAGTGTATAGCTTTCATGGTTTTATTTTGTGTAGAACAACTCATATTTTATGATGGGATTTCATATTTAGACTTAGTTCATAAAATGAATTACTTATGCTTATTATGATTTTGAAATGCAAGTTGATTTATATTTAGAGATGGATTTTATATTTTGAATTATGCATATGGTATGACTCAATGACCATGAGGATTATGTAGGGATAGGATTCCTCATGTGCTAGTCATGTTCCCAAATCGGATCGTGATAAAATTAGGGATATATATGAGTTAGATATGATTCTCTTTTTTACTGTCAAATATATTGAAATACAAATGTGAGATGCTTTGAGGCTCAGTTTGTGTATTTCCAATTTGATGAGAAATAATATTTCCAACATTAGGAGAAGAGAATAGACAGCTGGAAAAGAAAATAAATTGGAATGCATCAATATTATTCTATTTAGATCCTTACACAAGGCAATATGAACTAGAAGTTCAAATGATTATACATTTGAAAAAAAGAGCAAATGAATTGCCAAATAAATTTTTATGATTCAAAAGATAACTAAATCCTATATCCCAGCTGAAAATACCTCAATCTAAATTGATGTCCTTGTTGGACAATTGGTTAATATAAAGATTGCATGCCAGAAGCTTTCAATTTTATGTAGAAGTGTTATTTGCACCCTATTTTTTAAATACCACTATAAGGTCATCAAAAATTATTTTTTAAATCTTGTTGGTTGTCTCATGCTGGGGTTATAGGTGAGAATCTACTTACTGAATTTTAGATGAAACCTACCCCTTTCCTTTTTCCTCCTTATGAATACAGTAGCTACTATGGGTTCTTCTTAACCTCCTTCTTAGCACTAGTAGAGATTTCAGTTAGGTGAGTTTCACTTTAAAGTGAAATATCTTTTGCTTTTTGTATAGAGTGCTTTAGTGTAGTATGGGCAGGGTCTTGAACCGTGCATGCTATAGTATTTTGACACTATGATTTACATTTATCATGAGGGTTATATAGGGATAGGATTCTTTACGTGTTAATCACATTTTTAAATTGGGTCGTGACAAAATTAGGGATATATCCTTTTACCGTCAAATGTATTGAAATAAAAATGTGAGATGTTTTGAGGCTCAATTTGTGTATTGCCAATGTGACGAGAAATAATGTTCTCAACATCAGGGGGAGAGAGTAGATAGCTGGAAAAGAAAATAAATTGGAATGCATCCATATTATTCTATTTAAATCCTTACACATGCACAAGACAATGTGAACTAAAAATTCAAACGATTATATATTTGCAAAAAATAGCAAATGAATTGTCAAATGAATTTTTATGATACAAAAGATAACTAAACCCTATATACTAGCTCAAAATGCCCCTATCTAAATTGATGTCCTTAATAGACAATTGGTTAATAATTAATATAAAGATCGCATGTCGTAAGCTTTCAATTTTATGTAGAAGTGTTATTTGAACCCTATTTTTTAAATACCACTATAAGGTCATTAGAAATTATTGTAGTATAACCAGTGATAAGTTTAAAATAATATTCAATTCTATTATTATTTTTATGTTTTTCTTAATTATGACTTCACGATGTCTCATTTAAAATTAAATATTCAAATAATAGCATGAACTCCGGGCATTAGTAGCACTATTTTAGTCCCAGATAGGACTGGTTCGTCTCTTTGTGGCCAAATCCTTGTTGTGGAATCAATTATCATACTTCATAATGGTGTTTGTGGGTTAAGAGTACAATAATTAATTAATTAGTTAAACACCTTGCGTACGTACCACTCAAATATCTTTACGCATTGAAATAGTTAACACATTTTAAACATGTTTAATTTTTTAAATCCATCACATCTGCTTGACTTAGTAGTTGTTTTATATAAATATAGCATGACAACAATGGGGGATTTGACCATTTCAGTTTCCAATTATGTTTGCTTAAACAATTCGCAACCAGAAATTGTGAGACTAGTCTTTCACGTAAATTCCATTGTTTTCAATTAAATTATGCTTTGCTTGAACAATTCACAAGAAGAAAATGTGAGACAGGTCTTTTACGTAAATTTTAATTTTGGACAAGGTTTGACTTTACATATCGCAATTTATTTAATTGCACTTTATTTTATTTTAGTTCGAAATATACTTCCCTTTTATAAGGTTGGATAAAATTCATTTGATTCCCTTTTATTTGTAAAATTTACTTAATTTTCATTCTATGAAATTATTACGTCAGTTTTCGTTGAATTTATAAAATTATTACATTATTCTTACATTGCATAATATATTTAGAGGAGATCAATATGATCCGAATAAATAGAGGAATGCAAGGATGAATTTGATCAAACCTTAAGAGAGAGTTCGGTATAAATTTTTCTTATTTTATCTATTTAAAATTTTTACCTCGAGAGAGTTTATTGGGTGTGATGGTTCATTTTGCTTAACTAACTGCATCAATGATTATAATTCAATGGAAACTTCATTTAATCTTCAGGAATTTTGCTAAACGAGGAAAATAATTAGTTGTAGACATTCTACCAAAAAGGAGAATTTATTTTATATGCTAATAATTTATTATAATTTTAACAATGAACAAAGCATGAATCTACATCAACTACAGTGCTGCTACATCTGACAGTCGGGGAATCCCCAATGGGCTTCTCTCTTTTGTTCTTGTTTTCGTCTGTTTTGTTCGATTTTCAATTTCATCAATGAACAGTGATAAAGGGGTGTTCCCTTTTTCAAAGAGAATTGTTATTTATTATGAAATACCATAGGTGGATGAAGTGTGAATTCTCATTCAACATATGTACAAATATCATAACCCTTTTTGCAAATGGTCTCAAGCTGTCACTGATGTCTCCACTGCAAGCTTCCCAGGGTATGCAACTTCTGATTTTATTTCAGCCTCCCATAGTTCAGGCACTGCCTCCCTAAGATTGTGGATGCTCTCCAAGGCATAATCTGCACCTTTAACTCTCTGAGATTTACCAACCTGGAAATAGCAATCAATAAATAGAGCCTCATATATTAGTTCATGGTAGCGCTCAGCCTCATTAAGAAGGCACCAAAATAATAGTTGCTGGAAGGAAATCAATACCGAATGTTTGGTTTTATGTTTTCTGTCTATTATCTGTTTCTTAAGATTTTATTAAGAAAATAGTGAAAACAATAAAGGAATATAAATATATATATATATATATGATTTTATTGTTTTCACTGTTAGTTCCCAAAACATAATAAAATTTCCAGTGACTTACCAGGACAGTGTGAAGACCCACATGTTTTCCAGCTTGTATGTTGCGGACACTGTCATCAAAGAACAACTGAAAGTGACACAGAATCAAAGAAAATGTAAGCAAACAGCTAAAAAAATTATTAACTTTGATAAAAGGCAACAAAATTGGATCATAAAGCCAAAAAGGGTGATGTTCTTACAGCTCTTTGTGGATTAAGGTTGGCTATCTTGAGGGCCAATTCAATGGCACTTTCTGATGGTTTGCAGATAATTGGTGTGTTTGGCAACACTGCAGTGGGATTGGACTGAGCAAAGTGCTCTATGATGTCAAAGATTTGAGTGTTGCTTGAACCATTGCTTGTGGCTGGACTGGTGCTCCTTGATGAGCCAACAAACACAATGTCATCTTCATCATCAGAAACAGTAGTCTTGTGGATAGGATTAAGGGTCTCAAAGCATATGATCCCTTCAAAGCAGTCTTCTAATCCAAGCCTGCTAAGTGCCTTAGCTGCATGTACTTTGTCTGCGTTTGTGAAGATCTGATAAAAAACAACAAAGAGAAGCAATAGAGGTCAGATTAGATTATGCACAATCTTTCTGACCTTTAATCTACTGCTTCCAATTTTTTGGTTGCAAAACAAACTTACAAGTTTCCTATAGGGAAGGCTCAGCAAAAGGTTCCTCAGAACTGGGTCTGGTTTTAAGTTTTCATAAGGCAATCTCCCATGAACAAAACTGTTAAGAACGGAAATCCAAAAGTCAATGTCAACATTTCAAAATAACCACAATATCAGTTTGAAAGTGATGGGGTAGAAGTAAACAAAAAGGAAAAGGCCAAGGAAGGTACCTATGATATTCATCATAGTCAAAGTCATACCCAATAGCCTGAGTAGAAAAATGAAACAAGATACAACATAAGTAAGTTGTCAGGAATTTATATCGAAAAAACCCTTTTGACAATTGACATGAAATGACAAGGAAAATAAGGAAGTCATACCCTTAGACCAGCCATAGTTGTTCCATAGTTCTTGTAAAGGAGGTTGGACAAGTCATCAATTTTGCTTGGTTCTATGCCAAGCTTCTCCACCATGTAGTCTAACATCAACGATACCACTCAAGTCAATCCAAAAGAAGTAGCAAAAATGAAGAAGACATTACTTAGAATATTGTGGTACTAATATTGAACATTTGCTTACCTTTAATATTTTGGAGACATGATTTTGCAAGACCAGAACTGAGTGGATACAAAGTATCATCTAAATCTGCAGAACAATCTCATAGTTATAACACACCCAAAAAAACCAAAATTTCAAATTGGTACTTGAAAATTGAACTGATTACAAGGCTTACCAAAAAGAAGGCAATCATATTTTGGTCTCTCAGCCTGTTGTCTGAAGCGATTCTCGTACCCCATTTCAATCAGAAAACCTTTAACACAGGACATAAAACAAAATTAGCACCCGGTTCCATGACAACTTGAACCTGCCAACATTTATATAGAAGTTCACATTGATTCCCAATCTACAGATTTTCATGGCTTTTGCAATACACAATGATTGCCCCTATTGACTCAGATTAGCACCAGAAAAGGCAAAAAGGATCCACATGGGGGCCAATCCAAACCACTGGGGATAAGGCTTTGCTAAGTTTCCAAGTGGATGATCCACAACCACTGGAAGAGGTTGATAGTTGCATTAAAAAAAAAAAGTGAAACAGTGCCCCTCTGGGGCACAGAATTAAAGAAACTTGAGAAGCTAAAAAAGTTGCTGTCAATTGTAAAAATTTGCAGCCACAAGAAGTGGACTCCAAATCAAGGAGAGCTTATAGGAAAGGGGACAATCCCTTTATTATAAACTTTTGAACAGAGTTCTTTAGACAGACAGAGCAAACCACTTCCCCAAAGTGCACCAACTTTTAGAATTATAGAATTGCCCATTTGACAACAAAGAAAAAGAAAACAATGCATAGTTTTTTAGCCTCATCATTACAAAAAAAAAAAGGTGTTAACATGTCTAGAATCACTAAATAAACCTCGTTGTATTTCTAAATAGCAGAGTTATGGTATGGTTCTTAATTCCAAAAATTTGTTCCATGCTTGTGAATTTTTAATGCAAAATCTCAAATAACTAGACTTGTGGTGCTCGTGGTTTAATGTCAATTGAGTTTCAATGGTCGTGAAGCCATGGTTGGTTGAAAAATCAGAAGGTGGAAGGACTCTTGGCAATGCCTGAAGAATGAAACACATAAAGAAAGAACCAAAATGCCAGAGCATGAAAGAACACATGAAGCTTTTTAGCTTACCGGAAAGAGAAAAACAATCAATGAAGGGTTAAGGCCAAAAGGGGAAGATGGTATGAAGAAGCAAAAGGCTTAGAGAGAATTAGAAAGACAAGAGGTATTGAAGGAAGCAAGAGGAAGAGAAGGGGGGGAGGAACAATTGATGCCAGAGTGTCCTTATATAGGCAAAGGGTTGCTTCTGTGGAAGGAGTTTTTGAATATAAAAATTGCATTAATCTATTCAGTTACGTTTAATTTTGGAATACAATAACCAATGAAACTCGAACAATGATTATTATATCTCTCACTTCCCCTAGAAAGTGACAGCAAATTCAATTTAGTTTAATTGTTTTTTTTTAATTATAATTTTATTTCTTTTGGTGGTTTTCGTTTGTGACTGAATTCAAGAATCAAAATTTGATTTCTTCTTTTCCCTTTTTGCAGTGATAGAAGGAAATAAAAACCGATAATAGAAGAGAATATGCCAGCTGCATATAAGCATATAATTGGAGGCAAAGTGGCAGGTGGAGTCTCTTGTAACCGTACAGAAGTAACACAAAATCTTGTTTCCCATCTTCTTGGCTTTAGGAAAATCAGCTTTTCGATTTCACTTCCCTATCCATGTGCACATTTTAAACAAGATCAAACTCAGAAAGCAATTTGATGATTGAATGTCTTCAGTAATACAGTAAATTATAAGGTGGATCTCGTATATTTAGATTTATTATGGATTCCTTATTATTAATCATTAGATGAATACTATTTTTGTTGAATGATTTGAGCCAATGATCAATAAATAAGGGATCAATGATGAATCCAAATATATGAGGTCTACCATAAAACCCATCAAGTAATAGTAGCCCTTTGAATATCTGATTCCACATATTCCATTTCGAAATTCGGATGCTGAAACAAAAACTTAACTGCAAAATCCGCAATCACAATGCAAATATTAATGACAAGATCAATCTCATTTTAAAGATTCTATTGTAGTTCACAAAATTTTGGGTAAATTAGAAAGAAAAAAAGAGTTTAATTTCTATCTAATAACAATGGAATATCTTTTTTTTATGAAAAAAATATTGATGTTGATTTATTTTGGTTGTACTGCAAGTGTCTTCTATTGATTGTTTTAAGCAGTTTTTTTTTCAGCCTTAGTTCAAGTAAAATTTGTTTATATTGAATACTAAGCAAAATTTGTCTATAGAAGATCTATTAGAGAGAATTCTGTTTGAGTGAATACTAAGCACCTCTTTCAACAGAAATTTGATCCATAATTCGTCACATGTAAAGGAGTAATAATCCCTTCTGTTAATTAGTCATCCAATATCCACGAGTTAAAAAAAAAAAAAATTAATTTTCCATTCTTCATTTTACTAATGCGATTAAAGAAGTCATTTTGTCTATAATAAAGAGACGAATTGCCACCTGTTTGTATACGCAATGATCTCTTGATTGGTCATGTTTATACTATTGAAATTGAGTCTCACTAGCATGTGCTTCACGTTTTAACATTCAAAAACTTAAGGATGTGAATGTAAAATTCTCATGTTTGATTTGTAGATTAAAAAAGTATTTCTAGGAGAGTTGTATTCATGGAAATAAAAATAACTTCATTTTTATTCTCAATCTCTACCATGAGAATGTTAAATTTCAATAGGAAGGAAATGTTTCAAAAAAATAAAAATACTAAACTAACCCAGACCCAAAGCCTTGAGCAACTATCACGGCTGCCAAGCCACCATCATCCCATGCTGCCTGATGTCGCACCACCTTCAGTCGATGTTGAGTCACCACTGGTCGGAGCCAGCCCACTAGCTAATAATGGTGTATCATTCTGCGAATCACACACCCTTAAAAGACATATTAGCCTAAATGGCATGCAATTAAATGGCTCTAAGTTACTGATCAAATTTTCATTAATAATTCTCATATAAAAATCTTTGCAATTTTAAAATTCAGTTGGACTCCACATTTGTTTCAAGGAGGAGAAGAAAATGTTTGTAGTTTTTCTATTAACTTCCTATAATAACTACACAAGCATTTTTTATGCTCCAATCTTTGTTTTTTTTTAAATTTTTTATTTCGGGGTACAAATGCTTTTACCTTTGTTTACGCGATATGAAGCAAGTAGACGCAATGAAGAAACTAACAACGATTTAATTTTCAGTTTTTAATTTTTATTTTTAGATTTTTTATTTTTAAATTTTATGGAAAAGCTATTAAAAATATTTAAAATTATAAAATTTAATTTATAATTTTTATTTATAATTTTTAGTATTTATTAATAAAATTTTAAAAACTAAAAGAATTAAAAATTAAAAATTGAAAGCTTAAAGCAAATATAGCCTTAATTAAAAGGAAGGAAGAAAAGAATGCTTGTAAATCTTGCACCTTCTCAGCTTCTGTCCACAAATTTCCAGCTGTAGAACCACCATGACACTTGGTCAATATTCAACCTCTTGAATATTTCAATATCGCGGGACTGCCCCCACATAGAAGCAACTTCTCTGTCAAAACTATTGATTGAAGGCCACCTGTGCTGACAAGGTGGAATAAAACAATCTTAAGTAATTTAAAAAACATTTTTTTATTAATGATATAATTATCTTTTGCGTGCAGGACTTCCCATTTGGCCGAAAAATGAGTTGGGGAGGAAAAAAAGTGTGCTAAAACAATTGGAACTTGGACACACACACAAGTCGCATACAGCTCAATATTGAAGACTACCCTAGCTAATTTGGGAAGTTAATTTTGATGAACTTTGTTGGAAGAATGCTTCATTTTAATGGCTTTTTTCGTTCATATGGTTTCCACGCAGATAGAAATTCTCTGTCTTAATCTCATTAATTATTTTCTCAATCATTTATTGGTATATAAAAAGAAAAATCAAAATAAATTACAAAATTTATAAATTATTAGATATATAATACTTATCTAGCATGTGTCAATGAATAATTAAAAAAACATGAAAAGAGACACTATTTAATTACAGAATATTTCTATCTCAATTCAGCAAGATATTTTGGGGCATTTTGGTCATATGAATATTATAAGATGAACCGTGATCACTCATCACCTGGACCCTTCTGGATGCTTGGTGCACGCAAGTGGACTTGCAACAAACAGCTTACAGCTAATAACAGCTCCACTGTTGATGTCCTTTATGTTAGAGGACAGAAGTTATGGTTTGGGCAATCTAATTAACGATTAAAATTATTTTTTAAATATATATTTTTTCCATGTATAACATTTACTAGAATAAATTGAGAAATTAACCAGATGCATGTGTTATTATTATTGTTATTTTTTAATCTCAGTACACCTTTTGTGACCGTGTAAAGTTAAAGTATGGTCCGTGCAAACCCTACAATAAAACATGGTAATGACCATGATTGATGAGGCCATATAATAATATGCTTTTATGTTTTGAATCTTATTTTTTTATTCTTATGAGAAACGCATCACCTCAGTGGAAGCTTCCTCATTTGTTTTTTTAATTTGATCTTTTAACATTGCAGGTGTAAACGCCCTTAAATATTACTCCATTAGTAACACTAGACATCTTCAAAATGTGTAAAATTTTCCCTTGAATATCATTGTGCATTAGGGATCGCTACGACTGATTTCAAGAGAGAAATTTATTTAGTTGAAAAATTATTGGAGTCGTGTGAGTTTATTTAGAATTTGGAAAAACGTTGAAAAAATTCATTTTGAAAATGGCTGAAAGCAAGATTTGAGTTGAGTCGGTTATGCATAGGGAAGGGTAGGAGTTTAATCTACGCACTTGCTGAATCTGCCCGTCATGAAACAGTCTTTAATTAATCTTGTCTGGAGTTAAATAAATAACCCTTTTTAAACATTTATTTTCTATTTTTTATTCTGAAAATTGCGAAGAAGATAAACTTTCTTTTGAAAAAGAAATTTCAAAGTATCAATAATCACGATTTAGATGTCAAAAAATATTAAGTTAACAATGATCATAAATTAGCGTTTTTATTTGAATAAAGAAATTTACTAAATAAATGGCGAACTTAAATTGAAGATAAATATATAAATTATAAATATTTACAAATAAGATAAAAGAAAATTATTTTATGTATTTTATAAATCAATAGAAACAAATATAAAAGAGAACAAACATTTTTAAGAAAATTTTCGAATCGTTAAATTTGTCAACTCGAATGTTAAAATATGCTCGAGTTCATTACAATTAAAATTAACTCTTTATCTATAATATCAAAGTAAATAAAATATTTTGAAATAAAATTATTAGGAAAAGAAACTTAACAAAATACGTAAATAGCATAAAAAATAGGAAAATTATTTACAAATAAATTAAGTAGTAAAAGGTTAATTTTGAAAAAAAGAATTTTAGAATATTAACTGTCATTTAAAATATTCTAAAAGCAATAAAGCTTAACAAAGTGTGGTCAAATTAAGCTTTATTCAAAAAGAGATATTTACAATTCAATAATTAACTCAAATTAATATAAATAAAAAATAACAAAATAATAATAAAATATTTCACGAACAAAATAATGTTATAAAAATCTAATTTTAAAGGAGTTTTAGAATATCAGTATCGTAATTAAAATATTACAAAAACATAAAGTTAACAAACTGTAAGTCAAATTAACTCTATTTTTGAAAAAGACTTTGAATATCAATGTCGTAGTATTTAAAATATTAGGGACATGAGATTAACAAGCCGTCTAAATTCAAATTAACCTTTTTTTATAATTAGTCAATTAATTAAGTAGATAAATTCCAATAACACACTCAAGCACTTATTTTGAATCATAAATGGATAAACTTCTTTTTTTAGACAAAATTCTAATTTTAACGGGAACCTATAAAATTAAACACAAATTAACTTAAATGAACATATAAAACACATAAAATAATTAAACCAAGAGAAAAAATGATAATAATAATAATAGTCATAACCCTAATTACACACAAAGCATAATCACATAAAATAACAAACTAAATAAGTAATTCTAAGCTAATGTCATAAGATATGTAAAATAATTAAACTAGAAAATGCAAAATATTACAATTACATAATTAATTTTAATCAAAACACAAAACAGTAATTAAACTAAAAAAACATAAGACACAAACATTCTTAATCTAAGCAAGACACTAAAAAAACATTCATGAATATCATTATATAGTTAATTTTAAACAAAAGCGTATAAACATATAAAAAAACTAAAGAAACGTCCTAATTTTATTTTTTAGTCCTTTTCAATTAATAGAAACATTAATATTAAATTCACCCAAAATAATAAAATGAAATTAAATTAAATTAAATTGAACCACTTATTTTTGTTTCTTTCCTTTATGCAATTAATTTACCTAATTTCATTCAAATAAAAAAAGGAAATATGTTACAAATTTTTATTTTTTATCAAATATCAAAATATTTATTACAAATTCAAAATAAAAACTTTTATCTAAGCCTAAATTAAAATGAAATAAAACTAATAAAAAAACAAAAATCTAAAATCATCAAAATATAATAGCCTTAATCTAAGAACATAGATAAATAAACAAAATAACTCGTATACACAAACTTTAAATAAAAAACATCATTATTTTTATTTATTTATTATTATTATTTATTTTTTTTGGCAATACTTTTAAAACACACCTATACACAAATTTAAAATTAACTCTACATTCTAGTCTAATATAAATACAAAACTCAAATTCAGATAGCTAATACATACCTATATACTTTAAAAAAGGCATAAACACATAAATCAACCAAAACATATACAAACAATTTAAAAAAAAAAACAAAGGAGTAATTAATTCTTGTATTTTTTTATCTTTTTAATTAATAAAACTTTAACATTAACTTCACTTAAAGTCGAAGAAATAATTAAATCACTCTTTCCGTTTTGTTTTGCATAATTACATATCTTGAAACTAATTTATTTATTTTCACTAGAATACTAACAAAACTAAACTCAAATAAAAAATCAAATCTAAATAAATAAATTTTAAAATTTGAGTCAAATAAAATAAAAATAAAAAAAATTACCTACACACACACCCTCACCCTCACCCTCACATTAATACTTTCTCCCATGCACTCTCACGGCCCACTCCCTCACTCATGCATCCACACACAAAAATAATAATAATAACAATAAATAAAAATAAAGCCCTTTCTCTCTGTCATGCACCATGCCAACCTCTTTTATGCATGCACTCACACATACACTAAAATATACTATACACAAAGTCATTCACATGCACACACACGCCCACTTTTCTGAATCCATCTCTCTCTCACATATTCACACACAGACCACGTTTTCTCTCTCTCTTGAGCACACTCACAAACAACACTACATTCTCTCTCACCTTGACCCAACTCACACGGATAGCAACAAAGGAAGCGGGAAGAGAGGAGAGAGGGAGAGGCCCGAGACAGAGAGGCAAGGGGAAAGAAGGTGATGGTGGAAGATTGGTGGTGATGCTCGGCATGGTGGCTCGCGACGCTAAGGGTAGTTCATGACGGTGGCGGGTTTGAAGCACCAGGCTACACGTCCTGGCGGATCGGTGGAAAGTGGCGGTCTAGAGCGAGATCTGCCATTGAATGAAGGAGCAATGATTTGACGAGGAAGAAGACCCACCGTGGTGACTTCACCTGGTTTTCACAACCAAGATCCGTGCGAGGGGGCATCGGCCGCGGGTGGTGGGATATGGGATGCGCATGAGTTCAGTGATGGTAAACTCACCTTTGGAACCGGCGGGAGGAGCGGCGATGTTGGAGCTTTGTCCGCGGTGTTGGCGCGATCTGGTCTTCGTGAGCAAGGCAAAGGCCGAAGGGAAGCTACCAATAAGGGTGTCGGTGGATTTGAAGGTGATGATGATGAAAGGTTGAAGATGATGCTGATGGTAAGAAGATGATGAAAATAGGAAAACGGTGGTAGTTGTGGCTACTTGTCAGTGAGAGGGGATGGTTGTAATGGTAGAGACTCAAGAAGGAGAGGAGATGGGGAATGGTGATGAAGATGATGGGAGGAAAATGAGGAAGGGGAGGCCGCGGCAGTGAAAGGAGAGGCCGCGGCCTCCATCTACTTTTTTTTTTTTATATTAAAAAAAAAAAAATTTTGATGATGATTCTACTCCCTTTGTTACCTTGATCTTTCCTTTGTTGCTACTGGATTTGTGTTCTGGGTACTCCGATGATTTCTTGCAGGTTCTCTAATTGATGTTCGATATTCTGATGTTTGATGTCTCTGTGTTTCTATTTTTTTTGCTGGGTGTCCTTAGAACTCTCTCCTTCCTCGTCCCCATATGTATTCTCTATTTTTCTTGGATGCTTGCAAATCTACCGAAAGAAAATCAAACTTCTTGCACCGAGTCTACCAACACTATGATGATGCTCTCCATTTTTTTAAAAAAAGAAACTCGTCCATATGTGTCACATGTACATCTTCGGGGAATGAAAGAACAAAAGAGCAGCATGTGACTCTTTTTCTTTTATTATATTATTATTATTATTATTATATTTTTTTTGAAATACAAAACAAAACACAAACAGCAAAAAAAACTTTTCATCATTTTTTTCAAAAGGAATAATTAATGAACTGTAGTAAAATAAAATAAAAAAGGTAAACTAAATGCAAATTTTTGGATTTTATTGTTAAAAGATTGAACAAAATCGGGTGTTCACAATCATATATAGCCATGTGCTGTTTTTTTTTTTTTAAGGGTTGAAATATGATAGTATTTTTCATTTGATCTCATCCATTTTCATATCAATACAAATGAAAACCAAAAAATATCTCAGTTCAAATAAGAGGAAGTTCAATTAATTATATAAGGATTCAATAGAACTAACTTTTTCTTTTTTGGGTTTTCAACTTTTTGATTTTTGGTCAAATTACTTAAATTTCTTATGAGAATTTAGCTTCTGTTTTCTTGCATCATGTAATTATTTATTTCCGTTTTGTCTGATGCGGGCCGACGAATGTAACTGATCCAGAGAGTAACACATTTTAAGAGTTACGTTTTCTCATATAAATCACAGAAAAAATTAACATAGCTTAGTTAGCTTAAATTGGAATATGCACCGAAGAAGACACTATGAAATTTACACAATAAATTCGGATAAAGACATGTTAAAAAAAAATTACTGTGCAAGATACTCAAGATTCCGGTTAAGTGATCCACGATTTAAGATTTTATTAAGGTATATATAACTTTTTTCTAAAATTTACCATGTAAAATTTAGAGTTTTAAAATATCCAAAGCCTTGAGTAGGGAATAAGGGATTATTAGGAGGAGCATCTCAAACTATGAATTTCCATCTGTCCAATTAATTAGTGATACCTCAAAGAAAACTGCAAAAAAAATCCAAAGATCTAAGGTTATTTAACATGTTTAATATCTGAACAACCATGATCTGTGCAAGAAGCCCCACAACGCAGTCCATACACGTACGCATACAAAAGCCAAAATCACAATAATAATAAGAATAATAATTGTTGTAACAATTATGCAACACAAACCCAACAAGCAATTTGTGCAAGATGTCAGTATCCTTAATTGATTGCATAATTATCCCGATGAGAATTTTGGATTAATCCCTCTATGATTGAGTGATTGTGAAGTACAGATATGTGCAGAGGAGTTTTCAATCAATTATTAAGAGATCTTTTACATTTGAAATACCTTTGCTTCCTTGGCCATAGCAATAGCTATCCCAATTTTTCTAAAGCAAATAAATTAGGCCAAAAATAGCTTCCATCTATAGAGTATAGATGATGCAATATCAAACCACAACACCCCCCCCGCCCCTCTGGGGTGGAGTGGTTGAAGACTTGGGCCCTTTCACAGCTCATGTTTTGTTTATTGTATAAAATACACAAGAGGCTGTGCCGTCAATAATTAAGTGAAAATGACCATCCCTAATTTAGATCTTGGCACGTCTTCTTCCTTTATTTAATTCTCTGGGAGCAAATAATTGGAACCAAAGATTTCATGCTAGGAGAAAGTACCACTCAAAAGTATATGAAAAAAGCTGGAAAGAGAGAGAGAGAAGAAAAAAAAATTGAAGGGGTAGACTCTTGTTTAGTGATTTCTTTCTGTGTCACTGAATCCTTAAAATATTGAGAGGATGGTTACGTATTTGTCAAAACCTCGGCAATTGTGGTGGGCTTTGTGGGCTATGTTCTTGTGTGTCTTTGAAAGCTCCATTTCAATCTTTCCTTTCCAATAATTCCAACCACCTGGGCTGGCTGTGATTGAGACATTTTATTTAAAATTCTCGATCATTATTGTTAATAAAGTAATTTAATTATGCTAAGTATATGTGCAACATATTCATTTGTTCCGTACTTAGCTTGCATTAGTGTAGGGTAGCTTTGAAGCATGAGGCCTAGCGCATATGGTAGTTAGTTGAGTTCTTTAAATATCTAATATTATTAGCGATATATATATAAAAAAGTGTTTCTTGGTAAAAAGAAAGACCCACATTTATGAATTTTAAGCCCTGAGAGAATTAGTCACTATTTTTAGTTACTTTTGGTTTATCCCAAAAAAAAAAAAATGTATAGCAGCCTAGTTGACTGCTTAAAAATTGAATAATTGAACGTGAACTAGATAAATTACTAATTTTGTGCAATTGATGTCACTGAAAAGAAATTTTTGTTAGACTCAAATTAAGTCTCGTAGTTTACAACCAACCAATTGAAATACTGCAGATATTAATTCAGTGCAAAAAACGCTGACATATGATCCTGTTCAGACCACAGATTCTGTAATTCGTTTCACTTCAACAATAATTATTATATATTATGCTTATTATTGGAGGCTCTTGAGCCTCCATTATGTGATTCGTTGCAGTAAGAAAGTAGGGGAAAAGTGGCTTTGGCCTCATTAGGTATTTAGGTGAAGTCGGTTGACTGAGAAAGCTACAGCATGTGATGTGGAAAGCAATCATAATATAGCCAGAGAAAATGCCATAACACAACAATATTTTACTTTTACTTTGGCTTTCAGCATCTGGGAAGTTCTTTGATTTCAAAGATCCCACCTCAGGCAATTGATTCTGTGGATTGTGGGTTTTCATTTTCTTATGCATGAGTCCAGACCAGGGAAGAAACATGTTTAGGGGAATTGATTAAGAGAGTAATTTTCATGCACCCATTCTGTTACTGAATTTTTTTTAGAAAAATGACAAGTCATAAGGTAGTTTTTATAAGGTAATTATTTTCTACTATTTATCACTTTTTTCAGTATGATTTATTATTTTTGTAATAATCCTATTGGTTGTCAATATAAGATTATTTTATAAAACTTATTCTCATTCATTAATTAATGGACATTTGAAAAACAAATACAATCCCAAATGAAGGTCAAGTGCAGGTTTAGTTTCAAAAAATAGATTTTAATTTTTATTCTTTGTTTTATTATTTTTTAGTTTTTAGGATTTTATAAAATAAATAGTAAAAATTAGAAAGTTCAATTCTCAGTTTTCTCTTTTAGATTTTACTATTTCTTTTATAAATTAAAATTCTGAAAATAAAAAATAAAAATTGGAAGGTATTTTCTAACATCAATCAAAGCCTTAATATTTTCAATTTTAGAAATGAAACGTGGCAGGATTCAGTAGGTGATGTGCAAGTACTGGAATTGCAAAGACCAATAATAGAGGACTCATCAACAAAAATTAAATCAGGAAGCACTTGCGTTTGTCTCTGCACTGTAAAAAAGCTGGTTACAATAGTAACAAAATAAATAGAATAAAACAAAACTTGACGTAGAGAGCACTTTCAACCGTGCTCATTGCTTGCCAAGCCAACCTAAAAGTGACATTTTAAAAAAATATATATAAGCAGTGAGTGGGATGATTATCCAACCAGCTTCTAGCACGCTCTGAACCATAAATATTTCTTACACATCAATTTTTTTAGTACTTTTTCTTATAAATTCTTGTCAGAGGAAGAGAAAATAAATAAAAAAAAGAAAGAGATGAGCGCCAAAACCATGGTTTATTACCTAGAATTGGATTAGATTAGTGAGTGCCTTCACAACACAATTAATGAAAATTTCTCTATTGCAGTTCATCTCTGATTTGTTAGGCAAACATAAGGAGGGAAAATGAATAAAAGAACATCAGCCAGTACTGCACTAATATTGCCATAAAAAAAAATAGATACTGATGACATGATACATAGTTTGTCCTTAAAATAATTAATAGAGTAAATTCTCAAATAGATCTACATCAATTTTCGTCTCAGATAAATTAGTGACTCTTTCTATTTTGCAGGCAAGATTGGTTGGGTTGCTCCTTTTTTTTAAAGTTATATACTCCATCTGTTTCAATTTATTTGTCAATGATTTTATACTTTTTGTTTTAGAATATCTATTTATTTATAATATCACGATAGTATTAACTTTTTTCAATAATAACGCTGATCTAATTAATTCATTATATTAATTAAAGTAGTATACTAATGGAGTAATATATTAGTTACATCAATAAAAGAGGATAGAGATATTTTTGTTTAATTATACAATTTTACATGATTACCAAAACCAATTTGTTCCTCTTCTTAATATGTGAGTGTTTATATTTTTTTAACAAATAATCTGAAACAGATGGAGTATTTACTCATATAGCTTTCTTGATTCCCTTTATATATGGAGAAGGGTAACTCCATTCTTATATTTCTACATCTGGGATCCAACTTGTATCATTGATACTATTAAGAATAAATAATATCTTACTATATCTTAGATTGATTTAGGCATATCTTGGATTAATTTAAGTAGGTTGATTAGATTGATTTTGTATGTTTTGATCTTATTTTTGCCTTATAAATAGGCTACCTCATTGTACATATATAAATCTCATAAATACATTCTACTATTTTAGCTACTTTGCATCTTATTATTTTCTCCACTCACCATGGATCTTAAAATTGCATCAGAGCCATGGTTGGCACCCCGCCTAAAGTTTTCCTTTTTCGTTGTTGTCTTTTAAGTTCTTGGAACTCACTTTTCTTGATTTTCCTAAGACATGTCTCATTTTTTAATAGTTTTCTCCACTTTGCCTCTATACAGTCTCATCTTCCTCTGTGGAGTCCCGTCTACCTCCACGCAATCCTATCTCAGTTTCCTGCCTCCGCGTACTCCTATTCCTGTTTCCTACATCTGTGCACTCCTCCCTCCGCCTAGTCCTGTCTCTGTCTCCATTTCCTATGGCATACTCTTGTCTCTGTTTACTCCTCTGTGCAAGCCCATTACAGCTCTTATTGACAATCTCTGTTTAATTGTAATAAGTTTTAAAGCTCGATGAGCTTTAGCTTGAGGGGAAATGTTAAGAATAAATATCTTATTATTTCTTAAATTGATTTAGATTGATTCTGTTATTATATTTTAATCTTATTTTTCCTTTTAAATAGCCTAACCTATTGGGACATATAGATTTGATTCTCAGTATGAAGCTCCATCTAATTAAGCTTCACACACTTTGCAAAACACACCAAATCTTAGGGCTAATCTTCCTCTTGCTATTCCTTCTACTTTGCAAGATCCAAATTGGTACTTGGATTTTAGGGCAACTCATCATATGACACCAGATCCAATGAATCTAATGGAAAGTTGGTTGGTAATGGAACAGTTTGCAAATTAATCATGTTGGAAACTCTATTTTTAAATCAAATTTGAGTAATCTTTCCTTTAGGCTTAACACTGTGCTTTGTGTTCTTCTTATTTCAAAGAATATTTTAAGTATCTCTAAGTTCACAAGAGATAATAATGTCTTTATTGAATTGCATCTTGATGAGTATTATATAAAATGCCAAAACTCCAAGAGATCATTCTCCAAGAAACTGCTAAAAATGGATTGTATAGATTTCCACACTTTAAGCCTACATTTGCACCTATTGCACTTTTGTCCACAGCAAAGATTGACTCAGAATTTTACTTTATGGCAATCAAGACTTGGACACCTTTTACTACAATAGTGGCCAGGGTTCTCAACTCTTGTAATATTCTATTTAAGTCAAATAAATCCCTTTGCACATCAATTGCTGTTTAGGGAAATTTCATCAACTCCCATTTTATGATTCCTCTATAATTTACACTAGTCCATTAGAGCTTGTATGCACAGATATTTAGGGTCCTACCCTAGTTTCATCAATAAAAGGTGTCAGATATTACATTCATTTTATTGATGCATATTCCAAGTTCACATAGTTGTATTTAGTACAATCCAAATCTAAACTCAGATTTATTTTCATTAAATTTCGACAAATGGTTGAGTTGTAACTTGGTTTCAAAATTAAAGCTGTGCAAAGTGAAAATGCCTTAGAATATGTTAGTTTGTCTAAAATTTGTAGGCACAAGACATCATTCATCGATTTTCATGCCCATATATACATCAGAAAAATGACTCTACAGAAAGAAAATATATACACATTGTAGAAATAGGGTTAACACTCTTAGAAGAAGCTTCAATGCCACTGCAATGTTGGGGAGATGCTTTCATAACTGTTGTCTAGCTCATAAATGTTTTACCAACACCAGTTCTAAATCAAAAATACTAATTGAAAAGCTGCTACATAAATGTCCACCCTACCACACTCTTAGAAGATTTGGTTGCTAGTGTTTTCCCTTCACAAGTCCTTATAACAAGCACAAAATGGATTTTAGGTCAACTCCATGTGTCTTTCTTGGCTATGGTACGCAGCATAAAAGATATGTTTAACTGCATCTAGTAAAATCATCCTCAGTAGACATGTTATTCTATTTATGAATATAGATTTCAATTTAAAGAAAGATTTGGCCTTGATGTTTCCAAGTTCACCTCATCCATTTCCCAATGTATGCCTACAATCCCACTTGTTCCCAAACCAATTGTCAAACTAGTACCAATTCAACCAAATTCAACATCAACTCAACCCATCCTAACCCTCACTCTTATTGTTGACATTGAAATAGTTTTACCCCTTGATCTAACTCAGTCCATTTCATCCTAGCTATCCACTGCAGATAATAATTATGCAAAGCTAACCTCACACACCACTAACATCACAGATTTACCCACTGAGCCTATCTCAGTTCAACCACCTACAGATGCTTACCCCATGACTATACTAGAGCAAAAAATGGCATATATAAACCAAAAGCACTTATAGCTAGTTTAGAAACTACCTCAGCCAAACAAGCACTCATTATGCCTCATTGAAAACAAGCCATGGATGAAGGATATTGTGATCTAATGAGAAATAATACTTGGAAGCTACTACTATTGCCACCTAACAGATAACCTACTGGAAGTAAAAAGGTGTTTAAAGTTAAATACAACTTGGATGGTTCCCTCCATAAATACAAGGCAAGGCTTGTTGCTCAAGGATTTAGTCGAAGGCTTGGGTTTGACTACATAGAAACTTTAAGCCCTATTATAAAACCTACTTCCATTAGGCTTATTCTGTCATTAGCTGTCTAAAAATATTGGACCATAAGGTAGCCTAATGTCTGCAATACCTTCTTGAATGGTGATTTAGTAGAAGATATATATGAGACAGCCTCAGGGGTATGAAGTTGGTGATGGCTCCCTTTTATGTAAGCTTACCAAAGCTCTTTATGGCCTCAAGCAGGCCCTAAGAGTTTAGTTTCACAAGTTATCTCTTACCTTGTAGCAGGTAAGTTTTTAATCAACCAAATCTGATACTTCCCTATTCATAAGATCAGATTTTGATTCTATTACATATGTCTTGATTTATGTGGATGACATTATAGTCATTGGAAGATCTTCCTCTTATATCTTATCACTCATATAGCACCTTAACTCTTCATTTTCTCTCAAGGACATGGTTGATTTGCACTATTTTCTAAGGATTAAAGTGTCTCATACTATAGATGGGGGACTATTGCTATCTTAAGCTAAGTATGTCAGGGACTTATTACAAAAAGCCAAAATAGATAATTAAGCTTTCAGCTCATGCAGTCCATCATTTTTAGATCCAGCATTGTATAGAACTATTGTTAGTAGCTTGCAATACCTTATAGTGCCTGAGCTTGCTTATTGCATAAATAGGACTTGTCAGTTCATGCAAAATCCACTTGAAGAACACTAGAAAGTAGTTAAGTATATTCTCAGGTATTTGCAAGGCATAACTTCATATGGTTCGCACATTAAGAAAGCTTCTGATCTCACAGTCACAAGGTACACTAATTCGAATTGGGGGTCAGACCCTGATGACATAAAGTCCATCAATGATTATTATGTCTTTCATGGACCTAATTTGATCTCTTGGTCATCTAAGAAGCAGTATGCTATGTCCTGTAATAGCGTAGAAGCTGAGTATAGCGGGGTAGCATCTCTTGTAGCTGAGCTTTTCTAAATAAGAAATCTACTTCAGAAATTACAGCTTCCCCTGACTATCACTCCTAAGATTTATTTTGAAAACTTAAGTGTAGTTCTAATGGTAGCATTCTTCATTCCAAGTCTAAACATTTTGAGCTAGCTCTCCACTTTATTTATGATCACCTTTTTAAGGGTAGAGTTCAGATCATCCATATACTAGCAGAGCACTAAGTGGCAAACATATTTACCAAGTCAGTTTCCTCCACATTGTTCAGCAATTTTTGGTACAAACTTAGGGTTGTATCTCCCCAATCTCCGAGTTTGAGGGGGGATGTAGGTGGACTAGGATAAGCTTGGAGGTTAGAATTGTTAGAAGTTAAAAGTTTGTTATACACAGCTATCATCTAATAAGAACGCCATATAAATACAAGTGTAATAGCTCTCATCTTCAACAATTCAATACAACATAATTACATTTATTCACAACTCTCTTGCTCTCTTTCTAATCTCAGTTTCTTCTTCAAAATGTATCTTTGATACCTACATGCACAAATGACTCAATTTGATGCATAGTGTCTCCAGTAAGTCGAAGCATGTTTTAATTTACTTTTTGGGGATGAAATAATTGTTTATGTTTAAAAAATTTCACAAGAAACTTTTGATTAGAAGCCATTTTTAACATAACTAAATTCAAATATAGTATCTCTAACAATAATTAAACTTTTATTAAAATCTTATTTTCATTCTCTAGTACAAGTGTAATCGTTTTAGTTCTCGAAAAATTTATATCACCATTTATTTTGAAGTAAGATTATTGAAGGCAGTATAAAATACCCCAATCCTTATTTTTCTCTTTGGTTCTTTATTGTGTGAGTATTATTGAGGGGCTGCCATGCATTTTTATTCTTTGATAACATCCCTATCATTTTCTTCTCTTTTTGTGTTTTGTTACTCTTTTTATGGTGTCTTCATTTCAACCTTTGTAGTGTTTTCGTTATCCCCTTTGTAGCTGTTTGATTTTATCCTTTATGAGTGTTTTGGTTTCCCATTGTGGGTATTATTTTTTATGGTCTTATAAATATTGAGGTGTATTCATATCTATATTGAAAGGATGTGTGATACTTTCTTCAAGTAGCAGCACTTATTGTGAGGTCTCTGATGTGAAAATTGCTTAGACATTGATAGTCTTTGAACAAGTATTAGAGTCACCTATATCGATTGTTAGTCAATGGAAGGCATTTTTTTTTCTTATTCATCAATTTGAATTTGTTAAACCTGGTTTGATTTGTAAGTGTTGTTAGTCTTTTTTTATTAATGAATTTTTTTTCTTTCTTTTTGTAAGGAAAAAAAAATGCAAAACGTTGCTACTTTAATTGGCATCAACTTTAGTATTTAATTTCAATAATACAAATTGTTATCGATTGAATCTTCAATTATGTAAAATGACATCAAATTAAGATGAAAATTTTCTGTCTCCAAATCTTGTCCTCTTCTCTGTCCTTCAATTATTTATTACCACATTAAAAAGGTAAGAATCAAAACAATTTTAGTTACAAAATATATTTTATCTATCTTTTACGTGTCAATAAATGATTGAAGACAGGGAAGAAATATAATTTGGGAACAGAAGATTTCCATCCATTAAATTAGAGTTTGAGAAACATTTTTTTTCCAAAATAGTTCTCATAGTTTATGCAATTATATTTTCTTTCATACATTAAAAAAAAGTAATATAAACCTTCCCAAAAAAAAAACAATGTTTTGATATGAAAATAAAAAAATAGAACAAAAATATTGTGGATGAATTACATATATAAAAATTATTCATAGAGTTTATCCAAAAAAATTTTAACCTCATTTTTACCTGTAGCTACCAAATGTAACACATCTTAACTTTCACCTCCAACTATTTGAACAGTTATTCCTTTGTCATCTTTTATTTTGGCCTTAATGGCAATATTGAAGGGGATGCAGTAGAAATTGATATTTAAAATCTATCACCCTTCTACAAATGCTACAGTCTATGTGTGTGTATAATCCTATACTACTGCAGCCTTGTGGTATAGGTTAAGACCAGATAGCCTCGGGTTAAACATATTCAGCTCTCAAAGGATGATGCTTGCTTTGCTTGCTTGCTTTATTGTGCCTTCATGAAATTAATTTCTAGTTTTCTTTTGCATCTGTATCTATCTCTTTGCCGTGGTAGCTCACCCTCTTCGTTCTGGGGTCTTGAGCTGGACTTATGAAAAAATAGAAATAAAAAAGAGAGATTTATTTGGATAATAGTGCGAGACTCTTTTATCTATTATGAGAAATTTTATATTGTTAATGGGTTTAATTTTGATGCGTTAATATAAAAAGTTTTATACTATCATTCTATCAAATTATTTCATTTGCATAACTTCTTAAATACCAAGTGTAACACTCAACTACCTCTACTAATGTGATAATAATTTTATATTATCAGTGCATAGAACTTAAACTTATATATTAACACCGGTGCTAAGTTTGAATACCTCTTTCTATCTTTGCTATAGTTTGGCTGTTTCCTTTTATTGTAGTTCGTTATTTATCTTCAACGATGATGCTTATCTGTTTTCGTAAAAGGAAAAACTTCAAATACTTTATGTTCTATGATTGCATACCTAGATAAGGATGTTAGGCTTGAATTTGGTTACTTTGAATCTACTTTCATAGACTTTGTACAGTAGTGATATGTATATTTTATACGATTCTCTTTAGGTCTAAATCCATCTTACGTACACTTTAGCTAGGAAAAGAAACATTTATTAATTAAACAAGAATACCAACAGCAGAGAACAATAGGCTAATTTAATTCCACATAGATCAAAATTCAAATATGGTATGACCTAACATGTTAGGGTTAAACATGGTATGTTAATCATCATTTGTATTGTTGGGATAATGGAAGCATGGTCACAAGACTCTGATTAAGCGTGGCAACTTAGTGTCCGAATGCAAATTATTTTGTGTCATATAGTGATATATCTCCCACCAATCAAAATCATTCAAGGGCCCTACACTTCATCTCTTCCTTCTACTCTTCCACATCAAAAAATAAAAGAAGAAAAAAATATATTATAATTGCAAGTTTGAACAACCAAAAACCCCACCAATGATTGATGACATGAGCTTATTGGTCTTGTTGGCTGCTCCATTTCTATTTGCTTTCCAATTTGGAGACCATTAATGGCTATGGTTCTGACAAGGAAGAGTTTGTCAAAACGTCCAAAAACAAAATTAGACAGGTTGAATATATGCAATATGGGAAATTACAAAGAGCAAATTCATTCCATACATGTGGCTCGTGTAATTTTCATAATGGGTATACGATCGAAAGAAAATTTGAACTATTTTGGGCACGTACTTATTATAAGTCCAGTTTATCCAGGAACCTGTCTCATCATCAACGTTTACCACCATGCTGAATTTACTGGTAGCCATTGACATCCTAATCCCACTCCACTAGTTCACACAGCAAATTCTCTTCAAAGATGACATGAATGCACACGTTGCCTTGATTATTTGTGGTCATGCGTTTGGAGCTGTATTTCTATTAGGTGCCGTATTTATTCTTGATGGCAAAGCCCAAGCGATTATTTATGACATTTGTTTTTAGCTCACATCTTTTTTGTTTTGTCTGTTCAGATCCTTTTGTTGCTATTTGGAACATTTCTTTTAATTTCGTTATGAATTTTGTTTTCTGTACTGGACTTTTACTCAGCAACACATATTTCTTGGTTTGACGTTTCTTTTTTATCGAAAAAAATTGTTTAATTTATTTGAAAGTATTCTGAGTTGTGTGTGTATGTGTGTGTATATATATATATATATATATATATATATATATGAGAGAGAGAGAGAGAGAGAGAGAGAGAGAGAAGAACAGGCTGAACAAGAAAATGCCAGCGCTATTATTAGAAAGGCACCTATATTATTAAAAAAAATGTGAAAAACACAATAGTTTTTTAATAACTATATTATTGCCTGAACATAAAATTGCATGAAAATCTTCTAATAAGACAAACAAAAAAATTATATTCAATACAAATACATATAGGATGCACCATGTAACACCCTCTTATAAAATAACTAATAATATGAATTTACACATGAAACATAATAGTTAACATTAAATAAAGAGATTACAAGTATAAGGTTCTAGCAATGACAACTTAATGTCATTAAGTACAAACTAAATATTTCTATAATTTGTAACATAAAATCATACATTAATTAAACATAAGTCATGAGTTTCTAGCATCCATTCAGATTCATTGTTCTTATTGTAAATAAAAATAAAGAGAAATGAGAATTTATAAAAATTCCCAGTAGAGAATGAATGATTTTAAAAATATTTGAAGTATGATTGGTTAGTATACTTGCGAAATACACATAACTATAGTAACGTTATATGAATATAATCAGTTATCATGAAATATGTCATGTAGAACCTGTTATGCATAGAATATGTCATGCATATCTTATCAAAATTATGATTTGCTTTACTTTAGTTTCTCTTTCATTTGTCTGTACATGCCATAGTTGAAGCCTTATCTTGGGAATTTCATTCTTTCATATTGTTCTTAACGTCGTGATAAAAGCAAGACACTTACGCCATTCTAACCAAGACAGAATATAAAAGGATCTTACATTTATCCCTCTGCCTTATTTGTGGTTAGCGGCACATCTTAATTAATCATGTTCTTTTAAAAGTTATTATGCATAATTTCACAATAAAGAATTTCATATAATAAATCAATAAATGAAACTTAAATAAATATTGTTACTCAACAATTTAAATAGTGAAACATAAATACATAAATTTATAAATTCATGCATAAATAAATTGGTAAAAGAATAGAAGTTAGATCCAATAAATTAATGTACAACAGATAACAACATAAATAAGAAGGAATATTTAATTAATTTAAATTAAACTTTAAATCGCATAAATATAAATATTAATATAAATATGAAACTGGAGTGGCAGATCTTTCATACTGAATGAGTAGAGGAAAAGAGAATCTTATAATTAAATAATAAAGAAAGCTGAGCAATGTCTCATGCTGGAGTAAAAAGGAGAAGAAATCTTATAATTAAATAATAAAAGAAAGCTGAGCAGATCTTTCATTTGGAAGATAAAGGGAGAGAATCATTATAATTAAGTGATAAAAAGCAGGGCCTTGATGGCAAGCGGGCCGTGAGGAGAAGAGGATTATTTTTTTATTAGTATTATTTTACTATTCAGGTTCATGATCATTAATAGTATAAAAACAATTGACTATGAGCATCTGTGATAAAAATGATAGTGCATAAAATGAATAGTAATAATAATAACTGTAGTCATGGTTTAATTTGGCATAAAAATAAATTCATTCCCTACCTTAAATTCTGTCGAAAGATAAAAATTACGTACACCTATTGAACTTTGTAGTATACTAACCTTACTATCTCTTTTTTTTTTAATTCTTTCTCTCTCTTCCCTTTTCTTTATTTCTCTGGTTCTTTTCTCCTCTCTCCTCACACTCACATATATATATATATATATATATATATATATATATATATATATATAGATGAGCAATTTCACAGAAATGAAGTTTACGTATTTGAAATGTTGTGGGTGAGTGGCGATCTTGTGTCTCTTTTTTGTGTCTTACCTTTATTTTAGTGTCTAAAAATTATACACCTAATTATTAATACTTAACATATTATTATTTATTACACTTAATAAATCTTATTCTTAATTTAGTACAATGTACTATGAGTTTATTGTCAATAGTTTATTATCTTATTTTATACAGTTAATATTTGTAGTTTAAAGTTTTGGTCTAATATTTAAAATAATTGTTAATATATAAAATTACTAAGTAAGAGCATAACTTAAAATTATTACACATAAATTATTTTATTTTTATTATTATTATTATTATTATTATTAAAAAAAAAGGGATGTTACACACCATAGAGATACGTGTACGTACCATTTTAGAACATCACACCTATTATTCGTTGTGCTCTGTTTTGATTCCATTGATGCATATATTCAAGTGCAATGTTATATCAACAAATTGTTGAATGAATGGTAGGGAGTTTAGTACCTTGTAAATGCTCAATTTCTCATAATTGTGAAAACAATATCTTTCATGCACAATTTTCTCAGAAAAAAAAAGTGCAATATGAAGACCTCGTTGGATAAATTTAAACTGCCAACAAGAGTGGGCGCAGTTGGTTATAGTTTAGCTCGTACCAAGTGTGAGTTTGAACTGACACTGCAAGATGTACGGGGACCTTATTATTAGTAAAATGATATGTAATCTCTCTCAAAATCTTCAAAGAAGTTGGAGGATCTTCTTTGACCATGTTGAGATACTGACATTTTTTCCACCTTTTTTTTTGGAAAAAAGAAAATGTGAAATGCTATCTAGTTAGAAATATATTGTTATATTCTTTGATATAGAAGTTATGGTGATCATTAAACGAAATAAAAAGATATGAGTCATTTATTTATCCAAAAAGAATTATAGAAAAAAAAATTGCATTGTTGCTAAATGGCTCGAATACCATGATAGAAAGACATTGACAAAACACTTGGCATTATCCAATGACAGGAAATGAAAATAAAGGGAAAAAAAAACAGCTTCTGCATAAAAAATCATGGGATGGCCGAGTACAAAATGATATTTTTTTTGACATTTTGATTTTTGAATTCATATGCCATTTTGTGAAAAGACTTTCGTATAAAAAATCGTTTCTGAAAAATTTATTCATCTAAAAATTAATAAGCATATCACATTAATTACTCGAACAAAATTTATTATACCATTTTCTTTTTCATATACAAGACAATAAAGCCTAATTAAAGTTAATTGCTTATATTATATTACATTACATGGCCAAATTACACTTGACCAACCATATTTAGGGAGCGACTATTGTCACTTCTAAATGGCTATTGCCACTCCCACTTAGTTATCATTTTTTCACTTTCACTAAAATACCCTTCTTTTTATATCTTAATCATAATGACAATTTCTCTCTCTATAGAGAATCATAATAATAATCTAATATTAAATAATTATTATTATGAATTAAGGAAATTTATTATTTTATTTCAATTAAATATTTACATTTTGTCTTACACATTCTTAATTGTATATTTTTTACATACAATTAATGTATTAGATAAAATTATTTTAATTTTAAAATTAATTATTTTTTATATATTTTGTAATATAATATTTATTTTCATAATAAAATAAGACACCAATTATTTTAAAAAAATAATGTTTGGAAGTAAAAAACAATAAATGCAAATTAGTTTTATTATCGTTAATGCATGTATCCAATTTTTTGTGTTTAATGTTAATATTTTCAATATAAAAACATATTTTAATTTTTTTCTTTGTGATCTAATACTTTTAATTTACTTTTAAAATTTTAAGATTCATTTATTTTTTTCATAGAAATCACTAAATATACATTTTTAAAAATTAATTGAGAAAATATTTTTTTGATTGAAATGAAAACTTCTCACTTTTATGAGAAAAGTTATATTTAGCATATTTGATTGAAAAAGAGAGAATAAGTGAAGGATTAATTTTTCACAAAAAGTTAAAAAAAGTACAGGCACACAAGTTGAAATAATAGAATGTCTTGAGAAGTTTATGAAAAATATTAAAATATTTATTTTAATGATATACTAGATATGTACTTTATGCATTATCATATATTAATTTTTTTATTATTTTTAGTCGTTGTTTCTTTAAGAAAACTCACTATTATATATACTACTTATATAATTGTTATATTTAGAAAGGACTAAAGAATTTAATTTATATTTTAACGTAAGAAAATTGTGTTAAATATTATAAATGTATCGTATTTTATATGTACCATATGAATATTAAATATGTGTGTCCTATTTTAAATATTCACTTATAAAAAAGCAATGAATTTATGTTTTATATTTTATAATATATTATTTTTTAATTTTATTAACATTATCTTGCTATTTTCTAGTATTTCATTATTTTATTATTTGGATAATTATTATATGAATAAAATTTGAAAAGATAACTCAATATTTAAATCCGTAATTGTGTTAGTGCGTTAGTTTTATATAAAAATGATAAATTGATGAAATTAATGATAAAAATTATTTTAAAAAATTCAAATAAACTCATAAATTATAACAAATATTTAATAATAAATTAGTATATTAATTGACATAAAAAAAAGAACATTTTAGAGAAATCGAAAAAAATTATGGTTAAGTGGGAGGGGCAATAGTCGCTCCCCATACTTATTCGTTGTCAGCCTTCCATTAAATGCCAACGTATTACAGTCCCTAATAATAAATTTCTGAGGATTTTTGTGATTCCTCATCCTCTAGATAAAATTTGACGTTAAGAGACCACATGACTCCATAGTTATCTACACACGTCCTAGTGCTTGTGCGATAGATTACCACGTCAATCTTCATTACTGGCCGAAAGGTACGTACGTGTCTCCCACCACTCATCAACAGACAAATCAAAGCAAGTGGTGAAAAACGAATGTGAACCCTCTTAAGGTTCTAGTCACCACTAGTTTGGGAGCTCTACATTAATCTACATCACCATCGTAGAAATTAATCATGTGAACCCAAGGGTACCATGGTCCTTGTGGGCAGCATTCAACCATTGTCATTCAACTAGGAGGAAGCCCAAAACTCAAAATTAATTAAAATTTTAACATGGAGTTCTAAATATGGGCAAAAGCATAGATGATAATGATACCACAAATAATTATTGTTATACTAGTAAACATGATAATGAAGATATAGTGTATAATATTTATAATCATAAGATAGAAACTTAAGGCTGAAAGGTTTACAATAATGCGACTGTCTATAGAGAATTGTAATGAATTATATTGCCAAATTTGTTTTGTGAATTCTTGAAAAGCAGGCTTCATTAGATAACTTATATTATATCATAAGAATATTCTCACAAGGCAATGCCATCAAGATTTGCAATATCTGAACTTAAGGTTGTGGGGTGAAATTTAAACCATTGGTTCATCCCTTATTCATCAATGGACTCTTTGGGAGTTGCAAGAGACAATGACGTATAAAAGGTATCTATCTATTTATCTATATATAATACTAAAGTTTTTCCACTATTATTGTCATGTGACACTCTCTCTCGATTTTAATTTTTTAAAATATATCATTTTTTTAATTTTTGATTCATAATTTCTTTTAGGTTCTTTTAGTAGAATTATTATGTGACATTTCTCTTAAGTTGATTTTAATTACAATTAATATTATTTGTTATATTTTGATCTTTCATATTCGCATGTAATTTTGCAATCTTTTATTTTTAAAAAATATTAATCAAAGTGAATAATTTTTAATGTTAAAATAAGATGTTTAAAATATCTTATAAAATTATGTAAGATAATATGTTAAACTGGAATTTTAGACCCAATAAATTTAAGGAAAAGTTACCAAAATATGATTAATTTTTAGTTCAATATTATTTTTAAAAAATAAAAGTAACAAGTGGCAGATGTAGATTCGGATGCAGTGAGGCCGTCTGAGGGGTCAGTGTGCTGGGGAGCTGATAGGCCTGTGGGGTCTGTGACGCAGCCACCTCCTTTAGAGAGAGGCCTTTCGATGGTTTTGATTTGGGCCACTTGTGATGAGGGGTTAGGGGTGACGTAGTGGCAAAAGGTAGTCAGAGGCGGTGATGGGGTTCGTCTGAAGTATGGTGGCCGGTGGTACGGTGTGTCGCCAACAAAATGGTGTCCTCAACAACGGCGCAATGTAACGTAAAGTTACATTGAGGGAATATTCCAATGTACGGATGGTGGGTCTTCAGGGTGACTCTTCCTTTTCATGTGACGATTTGAGTTTCGGGGTGAGTACACACAAGGGGAATCCAATGCCCAAGTCAATATGTGCGTGACTAAAGAGGGATCGACAATTGGAATGAATACCTTGCCCATCCAGAATTTCCCTTTCCATATATATACTACTTAAATACGTTCAAAATTGGTGATTATAGGGCTGAGCTATAGTGTACGATGTGTATAAAAAATCATTAGGGAAGTCTTTCTAGAATATGTATTATATTTCGCATTGATGATGGCGCTTGCCCAACTTTGACGCTGCACCTGTGCAACTTCTTTCGGGGTACGATCCTTAGACCTACACCAGAGATGCCATTCCTCATGCCCCCCGATTTGTGGGCATCTTGTATTCGGGTTATGCTAGGAGGGTTTGAAGAGATGATATCGGCTGACTTTGATGACCAGTTAATCCAGGTCCCCCAACTAGGATGGTGATGGTATCAGAGTATTTGAGAAAGGGTGTTCAAGTCAAGTCTTGTACCTTTTTTTTTTTTTAATATATATTTGTTGCACACTTAAACACATGAATTAAAACAGCTCACAAGTAATGCACTAAATATTAGTGGAAGTCTAGTATATTTCTATAAGATTTTCAAAAGCAAACTTTGCATAGTATAAGTGTATATATATATATATATATATATATAACAACACTTAATAAAATTGTAATATAAATAAGGAAGAGTGTAGGGTAAGAGATACTTGATATTACGATATTATATTAGTTCGCTCTCCACATGAAGTCTACTCTAGTTCTCACTAGCTGATGAGATTTTTCCACTAACAATCGAAGACAAATTAGATAATAGGTCTCTACTCTTTAGTGATTTACTTTTATATTCAAGGCCAAACCAAAAAATGCTGAACAGAGATTCTACCTAGAACACTCAGTATATTCTTGACAGTTTTTACTCAGAGAAGAACTAGAAAAAAGTAAAGTATCTTGCAAGAATTTTGAACTTCACAATGTCTCTGTGCAGCTGCTGTGTGTTTCCTTGTTTCCCTTTTTTCTTTATATATATCACTGGTGCGTTGCTGAGGCAATATATGTAAAATAAGTAGAAGAGCCATTCCCACATAAGGGAGATTCTTCAAATCAAACTAATTTCCGGTGCACAAATTTTTCTCTGTTGTCTCAATATTTCCTAAATAGGTGTGATCTTTCCATGTGAAAGAAATATTTCCTGCATCAAATGATCTTTCCCTTTCTAGGTTAATGAGATATATATATATTTTTACTGTTTAGTCAAGAGACCCATATTACCTTATATATTGGAATCAGAGGCCATGACAAATGATTTATTTTAGGCAATATATCAAGCTCTATTATGTGCTAAAATAAATATTGACAGTGCACACTTAGAGGAAGTCTGTGGTCAAACTTCTCTCTCTTTGCACAGTATATATCTTATCATAATACAGTTACATGTGATTGTATCCATTCATTTTATTATTCAATTCAACCAAGTGAGTTTATTTGCCATTAGAGTATGCGTGGCAGCCATAGTACAAAGTATGACAATTATATTGGCCACGTGGCATGATATATGATACCCATAAAATGGATTTGACCCCTCCACTATATGTTTGTTTCATTAGAGTCCCTAAAATGAACAGATGGCCCGTTTGGTGACTCTCAAACCGCTGCTACGGTATAGAGATCCGAGGCTCTGAATCGTAATAGCCATATATTGTTTACGATACATACTATTCTAATATATGAACTTGGTATGTGGAATTACTTGAAGACCACGAGTGCTGATCAACCAGATGAGTTAAGTGAAATAGTCCAATCGTCTTGATGTGGTGCAGAGTTACGGCAAAAATTCTGATACTCAAGCTAATAAATGCTAAGTGAGTTGGTGTGTTTTGAATAGACAACATACCTTCTCTGGAGCGCCATTCTCTTACCAGATTTCATGGCTTGTTATCGTGTGCGTATATATCGAAACGGGGACCCTATTGCCTTTTAGAAGGCTTTTAGTACAGATAATATTACTTAAAATTTATCTGTATCCACATTATTTTATTTGGTTAGATCGCGTTACTCACAATCTAGATTATCCCTAAAGGGTGTCTATCTGGATGATCTCATGGATTAGTGGTAACCCTCCTCATTATCATCGTCGTCATTAACTAATTTTAAGTAATGAAATAATAATTATTATATAATTAATAATCAAATAATATTATTACTATTAATATTAATTAAATAATAACAATTAATTAATGAGTAAAATACAATCCCCTCTCTCAAGAGATGATTTTATTACAGTCTTCCCCGTCTCTTTATAAAACATATAGTCTCCTCCCCTCCTAAAAACTTAAAATAACTTACACTTTAATCAGTTTCAGTTTTTTCATGTTTGTTATTTTTTTTTACTAACATACCCTATATTAATAAGTATACACATTAAGTTTTTGTACAAAATAAAAATATATGTGGCTTATAAAATATAGATATCTATGATTTAGTTTTTTAAATTTTTACTATATTAAAAGAAAAAATAGTTAATATTAATAATAATTATAATATTTTTAGAAATAAAATAAAATAAAATATTTTTTAGTTATATCTTTAGAATATGTTTTTGCTTTGATACTCTAGGACTATCAGTACCCTTTTAAATCCAATTATTGTGATTTAATCGTGAGTATTTAAAATATTAATAAATTTAGTTAGTGAAAAAGGTGGTAAATTTTTAACCATAAGTTATCTAAAAGGTATCGGTACCTATGAACTTTATAGGGTACCAGAGAAATCCCCCTATTAATATACATAGAAATAAAATTATTTATAAATATTGTATGTAAAGATGAATCATTTAAAAGGTAATGAGAAGAATTTTGTGATTTTACTATGAAAAATATACATTAAAATTATAAAAATAATGTTTGAGAATATTCAAAGTTTTTATTTTTTAATATAATTATTAAAAATTATTTTTACTATTAATAATTTATTTTATTAATATATCAAAAATTTTAAGAATTAAATTACATTAAATATATATAAATAAATATTAATACTATTATCAATTACAAATATTTTATTTTATTAAAAAAAACTTAACATGTATAACTATTATCAAATGGTAGTTTGGTCAAAAATAAAATAATAAGCTTGAAAAATAGAGATTTAATGAAAAATAAAAAAAATGGATTAAAATGTAACTTATTTTAAGTTTATTACCAAAAACTTATTTTAAGTTGTAGTGTATGCTTTAGAAATAAAGGAAAGGTGAGTGTAATATTATTATCTCTTAGGGGATAGAGTTGTATTTTACTCTTAACTATAACTACTAGTTTGTAAAAATAACTAATATTTTTTAGTTACTAATGAATAATAAATAATTAATTATTATTTTGATTTAAATTCTTATAGTAATTAATATAATTAATAATGATTAGTATAATTATTAAAAATATTAAAATTTATTATTATTAATTTATTAGTAAAAACATAGATTACTTAGTAATCCTTATGATATATCAAACAAGGTAATGTGCATTGCCAATTAGATTACCTGCATATATCAAACACTACATTATAATATTACCAATAATTTAAAATGTGATAATTTTTCTAAGGAGTAATCTAGATTATGAGTAATCTTGTAGGCAATGCAGCAATGCTTACATATTAAATCCTGATGTTCATATTAGTGTGTTCTCTTAGATAATTAGATGATCAGAGATGAAAGATAAGTTGGCCCTCCTTGTTTTGGACCATTGTATGATCCTTAAATTTTAACTATTAAATTACTAAACTCTCCTAATTTTACTTTCCAATATAATTCTCCCTTCAATCCACTGACCCCTTTTTTCATCTAGGTCTGCCAGTCTCTCTCTCTTTCAAAAGAGAGATACCATCGCCATGCCATAAACTCCGATCTAGTCGCAACTTCTATTTTTATTTTTGTTATTCTTTTTCTGGGTTTTTCATTGTATAAAATTTGTTATTGTTATTGTTCACCGAAATGTTAAGTTTCTATGGAGTGTCATAGTACGTATAACCCATAAAAATATGTTGGTAATGGGAAAAGTTGCAATCTTGGATCTGAAGAAGTGGTAATCAAGATCGAAACTTATTATACTTAAACCACAAATGAACAACTTTTAATCCTGATTTTGCTTCAGATTTGTTTTTTGTATTTGTTCGTTGATGTCATTGCTCTCAGAACCATCACCGGGGAAGAAATAAGATATTTCTTCATGGGCCGGTGTTTGCCTAGCAAGGAGAAGGAGAGGGACTAATAATGGTGGTGTGCCATGTTGAAACACTAGCTGGGAGGTTTCGGCAACAGTAAGGGTGAAAGGATATTTTTGTAACTTTAAAATTATTATTTTAATTTTAAAATTTATTATTTAATTTACAATTTTATATGTTTGTTATAACTTCAAATCTAAACTATTAAAATTGTACGCAACGGTGAAGATAAATGAACCATATAATGGTTCAAAACATGGTGAGGACCATGTTATCCTGCAGGATCTTTCTCAGATGGGGCACATTGTCAAGCTATTGAGAAATTTATGGAAATTGCATAAGTGACCCAGGATTGAAAAAATAAAAAAGACAAAGTTACATTTGATCCCATATTTAGTTTCTCAATTAGTAAGAATAGTTATCATTTAATGGTTTTAGTAAAATGGTAATGAATACTAACAACTGCGATATCGAGTAGGCTTAGTTTGATAGTGTTCTCTAAGGGATAATTCTATCTATCAAAGCATAAGCCAATTTTTTTTCTATTTTTTGAACAAAAAAAAAATCGAGGTGTTTTTGCCCATCTTTCAAAAACCATAGGTATTTTTGAGAACATATGATGTTCTTGAGAATTGGCTTGTGCTATGAGAATTTTATTTAATGACAATAAAAGTATAAATTATCCTCTTTTTTTCTATATTGATTATAACTATTTTGTATTACAAGATTAATTTTATAACATATTTATCAAATACTACTATTTATTATTTTTTGTCCTTTACACAGGAGTTTTGTATGTTAAAAATTCTTATGTGCTCTTCTTACCTTTGCTTTGTTTTCACACTCTAAAAATATTATTTATTTGCTATATTTTTTGTTTGTCATATATTACGTTTCTCATAAGTTCACTCAAGCAGAAAATGTATTCCATTGCATTATTTTTTTTAACATTTATCAACATTATTGTGATTTTTGCTTATTGACAATAAATTTTACGTTATTTTACTAAACAATACTACTATAAGTTTTTAAAAGCTGCTTTTGGAGAGCTAAAAAAGTTAAGCAACTCTACAAAATGCACAACAATAACAAACACAACTATATTAAATTAGGTTTGACTAAATTGCTGTTCACCCTACTTACTCGAACTCTAAACGTGTGTTTGACTTGTTTTGTTAAGCATTCTACAATCGTTCTAATTAAATCTTAAATTTGAATAAGGAATTTGAATTACTCCCTTTGTTTCACTTTACCTGTCAATTTTTATTTATTTATTTTTTATTTCAAAATATTTATCCCTTTGCAATACTAACGCCATGATTAGGTGTTTTATAGACGATAGAAAGGAGTAACTAATAATGAAATGGAAGGGAAAGGGAAGAAGTAGAGTAGAAGAGACTATGTCATTCCCTTATTTGAAAGTTACTTTCATTCCTTCCTTGACCCCCCACTTGGAGGGTCAAAACAGCTTGATTTCGAGTGGCAAGAGAGGGACACATTGTCCCTTGCTAGCTATATCATTCCTTCCTCTAAAATTACTTCTAAATAATGGTCACTTAACTTTAGCCTTGTCAATCCTTAGCACTTTCCCCATTTTCATTCTCTCAATCATAGCCTAAGGAAACATTAATTATTTTTTACAAATACTATCCTTAGCATAGGAAAATAGGTTTAATTACTCTATAGGTCCCTATAATTTCATTCAATTTCCAATCAGGTCCCTATAGTTTAAAATTTTTTAACTAGATCCCTATATTGTATAAAATTTTTCAATCAAGTCACTGAGAATAACAATAATTACAAAAAAAAAAAGAATATTCTTAGCATATTCCATCTCATTCTACCTCATCCATCTTCCCTTCCCATCACCTACCACTCATTGCAGAGGCAAAGCTACACACGAGCCTACTCCCCTACGTCCATCATTATCATCAATAATCAATCTTCCACCCATATCCATCAAACACAACATCAAATCACAAAATAAATAAATAAATAAAACCAGAATCAAGCACAAATCCAAGCCTTCCAACAACAAAAATCAAACCAATTTACATCGCAAACAAAAAAAAAATCCTTAACCATCATCCTCCGTAAATCATTTTGGACACCAAACATCTTCCAACATTTCAAACACAACCAAAGAACCATAAACCGAACAAACAAAGCTACAGCTAAATCAAACTCAAACCTCTCAAACTTAAAACCAATAAAAAAAAAGTAGAATCAGAAGGGAAGGAAGGAGTTATCGAGCTTGTTCCGGCCGAAGAGCTCCCTATAGCTATTCTCCGCCATACTAACCTTTCCCGGCGCCGCTACGTTAACCTCTATCATCCACCGTTAGCCTTACCGTCGAGAAGCCCAGAAACCTCCTCACAGTGCCATTCTCACACAGCTAGCCAGCCTCCGTTGCGACCAACACCCTCATATAGAGCCATCTCTAGCCGCACCTCTCCCCAACCACCCTCACCACAAAATCGAGCGTGAACCTGCCGGAGCTCCACCATGAAGATCAACTCGAAGACTTGCAAACTTTGCCATTTGTACATCAACCTCTGGGAAAGAGAGGGGAAGGCGTTTGATGATGATGATGATAATGTTTGCTTGTTTGTTTGTTTTGGGGGTTTTGGTTTGGCTATTAGATTGAGGGCTGGGTCTTGGTTGGGAGTAGAGAAGATGGGAGTGGGTAGATGGTGATAATGAAGAGAGAAGGGTGAGAGAAAAGAAAATAAGACTTCCTACTATGCTTTGGTAGAAATGGATGCATATGGTTACACTATGAAATCTCATCTTTTAGATTACATGGTATATGAATTCTATATATATTGAATGGTGTATATAATAAGTTTTATGGTATATTTGACTTCATTAAGTGCACCATAGCATTGATGAATATATTTTTGTAACAGTGATTAACAGTAGGGACTCAATTGAAAAAATTTATACAATATAGGAATCTAATTAAATACTTTTAAACTATAGGGATCTGATTGGAAATTAAATAAAATTGTAAGGACTTGCAGAGTGATTAAACCATGAAAATATGCTTATTTTAATTGGGGTAACTTTATCCACTTACCAACAAATTTGTACTATTACCAAGATTCTTTTTTTTTTTTCAATATATGCTTTTTTCTTTTGTAGCAATGATATATCCTACAATACATCCTCATACAAATCTTCCTATATGTTAAATGAAATAAAACAATTCATTGAATTTGTGTATTGGAATCTTAAAGGGTAATATCTTGTTCTAATTTTTTTTTTGGCCATATTATTACGGTGCTTGAAGAATTTTTGCTATTGTCTATTTAACTTCATAGGTGTAGGGTATTAAAATAGTTCAATAACTCATTTTGAATTCCTTTATGTTAGGCTATTTAGTATCATTCATTGAAGGTATATCCATCTGTAACAAATTTATGTTTTAACTTTGTAGCTATTATTTTGAATTCTGTAACTTCCCAAAGCTATCTGTATATATCAGTATAGTGTACAACAATAAACAATAATGCAGAATTTTCATATTCATTCAAAGTTGTTTATGGTATCAGAGCCTCTGTGCTTAACTAGCTTTTTTTTTTCTCGATCCAATTATGGCCTCTACCACCTCTTCCACTGCTGATATCTCATCTCTTTCTTCTTTCAATCCCAAAGATCTGGTTGAGTTCAACGTTGTTGTTCATCTTCCTATCAAACTAAACAAAGACAATTATCTTGCTTGGCATTAGCAACTTGACACCTTACTTGGTGCTCATGCTCTCTAAGGCTATGTTAATGGCTCCATTCCCTATCCCCCCACTAATACAACTTCTAATCTTGCCTTCTCTTATTGGCTGTATCAAGACAAACTCATTCTTCTTCCCATTCTTGCTTCTTATGAACTTGATGCTTGATTTGTTATTCAGAATGCTTCCACCTCGGCTGCTGCATGGTCTCTTCTCAACTGAGCCTTTGCTAGTCGCACTCAGGGTTGCATATTGACTCTTAAAGATCAACTTAGTTCTCTTCAAAAAGGAACATCTTCTATCACTGATTACTAGAGCATTGTCCAAAGCATTGCTAATAACTTGTCTCTTATTGGACATCGTCTTAATGACTTGGATTTGGTCATTTATGTGCTCAATGGTCTTGGTCCCTCTTACAAGGAGTTTTGTGCTTCAATTTGAACGCGAGATATTCCCATCCTATTTGCTGATCTTTTTGACAAATTGGTGGACTATGAAATATTTGTTATGTGGGAAGAACAACTGTCTCCTACTTTTCCTGTTATTGCTCATCATGTTCATCACTCTTCCCAACCTTAGAGCCATCCACACTTTTCAAATAATGGTCCTTTTGCCTCTTCCAAAAAGAATGTTAATTCCTCCTCTGTGTGTCAATTTTGTGACAAACGTGGCCATACTGCCAAGACATGCTACAATATTCGCAATTATCATTTTAAACCCACTGCTCCTATGGCTACAAATGGGTTTTTTCAGTTAAAACAGAATCCCAACGGTTCAATTGCTCGCTATAATGCTCGTTTAGTGGCCAAGGGATTTCATCAACAACTAGGGATTGATTTTCAAGAGACCTTTAGTCCCAGTTATTATGCCTCAAACAATCAAGCTTGTTCTATGTCTTGCTATTTCTCAAGGGTGGTCTATTTGTCAAATGGATTTCAACAATGTGTTTCTTTATAGGGATCTTCCTAAAGATGTCTACATGTCCCAGCCAACTGGTTTTATTCATCCTCAATTCCCGTGACATGTTTGCAAGCTTCAGAAAGCACTTTATGGCCTTAAACAAGCTCCCCGAGCATGGTGTACTGCACTTACAAGTTTTTTGGAGTCTCATGGTTTCTTTAACTCCAAATCTGATACTTCTTTATTTATCTTTACTCGTGGGAGCATTGTTGCTTATTTTCTGGTGTACGTGAATGATCTATTGCTCACCGATAATGATTCGGCATTCCTTACTCAATTCAAACAAGCTCTTGCTGATAAATTTTCTCTCAAAGATCTTAGGGTTCCATATCACTTTCTTGGTGTTGAGATCATTCCTACTGATAGAGGATTCTTCCTAACCCAACATCATTATATTCGTGGGACACTAGAGAAGGCAAGCATGCTTGATGCAAAGCCAATCAACACTCCTATGTCGACTACATATTCTCTTTCTTCACTTGATGATTCAACTTGTGACGCTATGTTGTTTCATCAACTGATTGGCTCTTTCCACTATCTTGCACTTACAAGGCCTGATGTTGCCTTTTCAGTTAATCGACTATCTTAGCACATGCAATCTCCATGTCATACTCATATGCAAGCTTTGAAACGTGTGTTGTGTTATCTAAAGGCGACAATGGATCATGGTCTGCATCTTGTTTGGGATTCTGCTCTTCAGTTAACAGGATTCTGTGATACTGATTGGGATGGTGACACTGTTGATCGCAAGTCAACCTTGGCTTACATAATTTATCTTGGTCCTAATGCTATCTCTTGGTCCTGTAAAAAGCAACCCATTGTTGCTCGCACCTCCACTGAAGCAGAATATCCCACTATTGTATCCACTACTGCTGAGATTTTGTGGTTAAGGAATCTTTTTCAGGAACTCGGCCTCCCACCTCTACCAACACCATGCATTTATTTTGATAACATTGTGCTACATTTGTTTGTGCTAATCCAATTTTTCACTCATGTATGAAGCATATTGCTCTTGACTATCATTTTGTATGTGATCTTGTGGCTAAAAAGGAGCTTAATATTACTCATGTTCCATCCAGTCATCAACTTGTTGATCTTCTTACTAAGCCATTATCTGTACCTCGTCATGCATTCCTCAAGTCCAAGATTGGCATCATGCCAGCCTCCACCATCTTGCGGGGGCGTGTTAGGGTAGTTTAATAACTCATCTTAAATTCCTTTGTTTTAGGCTATTTAGTATCATCCGTTGAAGGTATATCCATCTGTAACAAATGTCTATTTTAAATTTGTAGCTATTATTTTGAATTCTATAACTTCCCAAAGCTGGCTGTATATATCAGTATAGTGTACAGCAATAAACAATAATGCAGAATTTTCATATTCATTCAAAGTTCTTTATAGGGAATGGCCATCGACCTTGCACTGTTAGTACATATTATATCAAATGTCATCTCTATTACAAATAACTGTAATTACAAATAACTGTAATGTTAAGTAAATACATACTTGACTAAAAAGTAAAATTATAATACATCTATAGTAGAAGATTACCTTTTACTAGTTATATGAATTTAATGGGGTGGGGTGCAATTTAACCAAATCTCAAGGATAGTTTGAGCTATTTAGTGTGCTTTTGTTGCAAATTAACACAAAATATTGTGGAGATTTTATTATAATTTCATATTTAATTACTGTGAATGTCATATTTGGATGCCATATTTTTGTCTTCATTTTCAAAATAGAGTTTAATTTTGATACATTAAAGGTATAAAACTTTCTTTTACACTTTTCATCAATCAGATTATTTCATTTGGATGACTTTTCAAATAGTAGGCGTAACACTCAACTATCTTAACTTATATGACAACATATAATTAAATGATATACTATCAATTTATATAAATTATCTTAAGAATAATTATCATCAATATAATAATTTCGTTGACTTATTTTTAAAGTACTCAATTTAATTTAATTACTATGAGATCAATGAGGTTTACGTGTCTTCTGTGGCTTATTTTATTTTTTAATCTATGAAATACTGTTTCTAAATTACGAAATTTAATCTGACACATGGTTGATAATCTCTTTATTTAAATTTCATAATCACAACCCTGTAGAATTGCAATAACCAACCGAACCATCAGGGTCCATAACTCCACACACTGAAGTTTTCTTTTATGGGTTTTGTTGTCTTATTCTAAGTGAGAGCAATGTCAATATTAGTTAAAAAAAAATTATATATACTCATTTGATATGGGATATCGTACCAACTCACTTCTTATCTACCATTGTATAGGATGTAAACCCTACTTAAATGGGATCCACACTCCATTCAACAATGAATGAAAAGTAAGTCAACATGGTATCTCATATAAATCAAATACAACAAAACATAACTCTACTAGAAACCAATAAGGAACACTTTTATAGGAGCGTTCTAACATGGGGAGTATATCACCATTAGTGGTTTCATTATCATAATGTTTGCTCAATGACCACGACTTATAACATAGACACCTAGGATTCATAATGTGCGCTTGGCCATGTGATATTGTTTTTAAAATTATGTGGACAAAACTTGTGCTCCATAAACCATCTTTGTATGCAGATAATAGCACTCATATTTAATATAAAATTATGTATCGAAACAATGAACAATGTATTAAGCATCTCGAGAATATTATAGAAGGTTAAATAATGAAACTAATAAAACGATTCAATCATCTAATAACAAATTACTAGGTGGAAAACAAGATTTGCTACACAAGGAAAAGGAAAATTTTCCCTAGTATTGCCTCATTTAGGCAACTCTTAATTTGGTCAGCTTGAACATTAAGATTCGATTGGCTTAACATCTTAGTTCCCAATGCTTGTAATAAGCACTACCCTTTATGTTTTAGATAATTTTAAAAAATTCGAAGGAGTAAATTAACAATCTTCCTAGTGTAAGCCAAAAAAAAAGAAGAAAAAATAACAATCTTCCTAACAATTATAATTTTTGGCCTACTAGTAAGCACATAATCTAATAAATGGTATTAGAGCTAGATGGTGGGTTTGAATCTCCTAGTTGGCACCAAAAAGAAGGACGGCAAGAAATTATTGGGTTTATTTGACCAGCATCACCCTTGAGATTTGATAGGTTAGGCTTAATATGCCAGTCTATGATGCCTATAATGGATGTTACAACAACTTATGCTAGATGTAGTTCTAAAAAAATAAAATTACACCTTTAGCAACAACTATAGCTTTGAGCCTACCAGTATGCTCTTGATCCAACAGAAACATCAGGTTGATTTAATCTTTTACAGTTCACAAGTTTCAGCATCCGGGTTCAAGCAGGCTAGCTTGCAATTAGCTACAATCTGTGATCCAGGGGAAAAGGTGAGGGTGAGAAATAAATGGAAGGAAGAAGCCATAGAAAACAATCTAAACCAACCTTCTGAAGATGTTACAAAGTCAACTGAATATCTAGTAAATCTTCGAACAAGCAACACATAAGTACATACAACAGTCACTCTCAGAATTATATACAGCTACTTCCTTTGTAAGTAATCTCTGCTAAAGCATAAGCATGGAAAAGTATTGCTCAAATTCTTGATCAATTGTAGGAGGCCTTGAGCTTGATTGAGCCTCTGCAACCAAAACATTAGCATATGTCAACATAGTAATTAGGAACCAAAATTTCTGTATTAAAATATATTTATTCTAGCAACTAACTTCACATGAATACTAACATTATCTAATGATCCTATTGTCAAATGAAGTAACTGTCTAAGGAGTGCTGTATACCTTGGTTTACATTCCATCTTCCAGATGAAAGGACAAACATGTTAGGATTTTCCCCTTTTGAGAAAAGAATATCTTCAAATTCCTCATCCACAGATTCCTCAACACTGCCCTTAGCATATTCAGAGTTTGAGTGATCTATGTTGCTTCCCAATCCTAGAAGTTGCTTCTTAAGATTCTTCAAAGCATGTAACTCAGCATACTGATAAGACAGATCGCATTCGTTGTCAACAAATTTGTCCTCTTTACTAGAGCTTGCCTTCTCGACGCTGTCTGAATCGACAAAATTATTGGAAGGCCTCCCATATAGGTATTTCTTTGCAGAATTTGCCTCAAGCTTACCTTCTTCATTTACAGACATAGTAGTATTAGAGTCTTCAATAAAATTGTTGCTGTCTCTGGCAGATTCAGGTTCAAAACTATCATCAAGTAATGTTGCATCTAGTCTACCCTTGACCAAATGGATGTGCATGCTCCCTAACAAAGGATTTTCACCAAACATTCTAGCATGCTCAGCAGAGGAGTTCCCATCCCACAATTTATGCTTTGGTCTATGCAAGTCCAATTGATCAAAATGTGATTTTCTTTTCTTGCTCCACTTAATGATGTCCATCTCATGGACTCCATCTGTATGGAATCTGAAAATAAAAATTGACAAATGCCACACACCAAACTGAATAAAAAAAGACTGAACTTTGATAAACTGATAATGTAAAAAACTTTTGCATTGTCTACCAATCAAATCCTTTGATTTTCATAACCTTTCAAGTAGAGTGTATGAAAGTCAACCATATTTGAATGAAGTGTATAGTGCATTAAAAAAAAATCCTTAAAACACAAAGAAATCATTAAGAGCAGAAAAATGGGGAACCTTCACAAATAATGAAAAATAAATGAATAAAAACATCATTAGGTCTTAGACATGAAGAAACATGACATAGCCAACTTTCTCCTCACTTAGTCACTTTGATCCCCCTAGAGTAATTTCCTCATCTACAATATTTTCTCTGCCAAAGTCAAGTTTCTTAGAGTGTGCTGTTCAGTCACATCATTGACCTAAACTTGGGGACATGAAAAGGAAAATAGCAACCACTATGTAGGAGATGTCTTGAATCCTGATGTCAGATAAGTATGGGTCATATTTTCTTGTTGTAACCAATCTAATTTTGTAACAAGGAAAAACTCACTACTAAGAATTGCAAGTACAATGGAATAGTACTGAGAATATTTAGCATGTAGATATGAATATGATCAGTTGATAAAGAAACTAAATGCCATTAAACTATTTTACACATGTTCAGGCACCTTCAATGGTGCAAAAATATCCATGATGAACACAAAGACGCAAACAGAGCTATAAACATGGAAGATAAAAACAATTGACTAGATTGCTCTTCCAAGTAACTGCTGTTATACACAGTCCCAATCCAACAGAGTGAGGAACTCTTGAACTAGAACAACAATCTTTTGCATTTATGTCCATCAAATGGTATTAGAATCTAAGACAATCTAGATAGGAAAAAAAATTGCAAAAATGCACAATTTAAAGAATGCAAGAAACCATTTGTTAATCCAAGTTCATGTTTGCCATAAAACATGCACAATTTGAAGAGTGAAGGGAACCTTTTGTTTATCCAATTTCATGTTTGCCATAAAGGAAAACACACAAATAGTCATGAACTATCATTCTTAAAAGCTTAAGCTATTAGAGAGATCCGCATGAATGATTTTATAGGTAACATGCTTCCTCATGCAACAGCCCATTGAATTTGAAGTGTAAACAATGCACGGACTCATCTTTATCTTATGTACTTATTTAAGAATTTAAAGAATGGGGGACAACACTCACAACAGGGATTAAACTCTAAACCATTTGGTCATATCGACCAACTCTGACCCAAAAGTTTAGCTCAGGAAAAGAGGGTTACCCAGGTGTTTATTAAGGTTATGTTAACCATATCCTTCAAAAATGTGGAACTTAAATGATCTCTAGTTTAGAACTTCCCAACATAGATGTTCCTATTTGGGGAATAAAACATCCTCAACATAGCAAACAATCCCACATAGAAAGATGCATTTGCTTACTCCAAATATCCAACTATTTCCGTAATTTTGTTTACAAAATTGAAACAAACAGCTGGCATGTAGTTAGAACCATCAGATGTAATGGAATTAATGCCACAACATCCAACCATTTCCATATATAAACTGCTAAATCACTCTCAAAATAAGCATAAATTAGTATAGATTAGTAAACACCATTTGATTATTCTTTACTGAAACCTCAGAATTCAATAATATTTATTTGTTATTTTGTTTAGTTCATTTAACCAAGCCAAATCACCTACTTTGGAAGCCAATATTAAGATTTCATCACTTACATAAGAATCTAGATGTTAAGGCAACAAAGTAAGGGAATATTGGATCAAAAGAACAGAAACATCAAAATCCATGAAATGAAAAGGATAACAAAAGGGCATTATCTTAAAAAAAAGAAAGTGATAAAAGAATAGCAGCAACATGAATAAAAGAAGAAAACTTGGAAGACCCCAGAATAGCCAAACCTGTTAACATGAGATGGGTTATCAATATCTTCCTCCATGTTGATCTAGAACATTAAAGGGAGCCTCCACAACTTATAGAGAGAGAGAGAAGAGAGAGAGAGAGAGAGAGAGATATATATATATATATATATATATATATATATATATGAAGAAAAAGTTACAGAAAGAAGATTGAACTTTAAGGATGATACCATGCCATGCCTAGTGGTAAGTACTAACCACTACATTGGAGAATATAATATCCACACTCTTTTATTTCATTGTTGTCATTTTCCGCCCTTTTTATCCATGCCTTTTTTTCAACACACCCAAGTTATGGAAAGTGTCTAGCATCTATGTGGCGCGTGGCCAGCACAGGGTGAACATGTTGCCCACAATTGGTGGGTGTCGCAGCATGTGAAGATGATGGGGAGGAGTGGAGTTGGGGAGCCATGTTTTGGTGTCCAAACTCCCATAACGAGGAGTTCAGTCCCTTTCCCTTTGGCTCCTGCTTAAAAATGTTATTTGGGGTTAGATACTGTATCAATTTACACTTTATATATTATTGAATGAGATCTAAATTATAATTGAATGAGGTGCATATTGTATTCAATGTCAATGCAATATTCCGTACACATTACATATAAATAAGACAACTCTTTCGTTTAAGGTTAATGCTTTGTCGCACATTATTTTCATTTTAGCTTTATATTTCTTCACATCGTCACGTGACACAGGGTCGAATCCAAAGATAAGGAGGCAATGTTTATAAATTAATTATTGGAAAAAAGTATAGAAAACTCCCCTTACCTTTGTTTCATGTACATTTCGGTCATGTAATATTAAAAACATATAAAATAGTCCTTAAATATTTTTATATATGTACATTATTATAATATAATATTAGATATTTATTTTTTGATATAAAAAGTCTAAAAATATTATTTAATACTGTATTTACATGTATTTTATCTTATTTTTTTTAATAAGTGATTTTTTAATGAGATTATAGAGACCATATATACAATTTTTTATTAAAAAATAAATATTCGTTATCAAATTATAATAATATGCACGTATCAAAAAATATAAGAACCATTTTTCTAAATTTTCAAAGTAACAAAACCAAAAGTGCACAAGTCAAAATTGAAGGGGGCCATCCAGATTTTTTCCTTAATTATTATAGCAAAGAGATGTTGGTCCGAAAGGAATGAGTTTCGATACTTTAAGTATGAGATTTGGGTTGAATCTTGAAATTCATGTATATGAAAAGAAAAATACTATTGGAAGGGATTTTCATTTAGGCGCCTCACCATGTCTCATGAGACTAATCTCTTACCTGCTAGGTGAGGTAATACTCTGGCAAACAAAAAAAATAATTATAGTTTGCTACTTTAGACCTTTATTAATTAAAAAAATTGGTTGAGAGAAAAACCATTCCAAGCCACATATATGATATGTTATTGAATTTATTGAACACATATAAGATATAAAAATGATAATTAAACCTAAATTATGATAATACATAAGTGAAAAGTTGATTAGTTGAGCTAACCCCTTTAAACCTACTCCAAATTGCTAGTGCAATTCATTTTATTTATTGCAATGAATATTTTAGTTTCTAGTTTATAGATTAAATTGTTGAGATTGAAAAGAATTATTCAGTATTTAAGGTGATGTTTATGTACTAAAATTCTCATAAATACTAACTTTAATTATATTTGACAATTTTAAGCACTAAATTATTTTTTTTTTCAGTTTCAAGAGTTAAAATGAAATAGACAAACCATTTTAAAGGCCAAAATCAACTTTTCTTTTTCTTTTTTTTTTGTCGTTGTAAAGCTAAAGTTTATGTTGAAGAGAACGCTCATCTTGATCTAGTGTCAGATCATGCCTCTTAATTTATCGAGTCTTTAGATAGGTATATAAACATCATTTACTAGCAGAAAAAACCTGATAATCGAACCTAAGTTATGGTAATCTATGAGTCGAAGGTCGACTAAGTTAGCTAACCATTGTTAGCACAAAAAAAAAAAATTTACAAAGATGAGTCAAAATAATTTGATTATATATTAGAATATTAATAAAAGTGTTTAATCTTTAGCACTATAATTAAAAATTATGAATACAAAGAAATAACAGTACGCATTCACGGTGTAGTTTAAATTGGTTTTGAATGAAAAATCTATCCAACTCAAAAAACGTAATTTGTTGATCAATATAATTTATATTTTGGATCAATTTAATTTATAAAATATAAGTAAATTGAGTGAATAAAATAGATAAAAATTAAACTTAAAAAAATATTTAGTATTTATAACATGTTATTTAAAATAAAATAATTCTGTAATAAATTAAATTTATTATAATAAAAGTATATATTAAATAGCGAAGTATAATAAAAAAAATTTATTTAATATATACTTTAAAAAATGAAAAATTAAATTTGTGTACAACCGGTTATGCATCCCATTATGAGAACAATATTGCTTTCCATTTTCACTCGAAAAAAAAAATACTAACCATTGTTAGCCGCAGACAACAATGACCACAGAGCTTGACATGGCACAAGCACACAAATTGACATACCATATGTATCTCTCATGAACAAACGCCCTATCACGCTAGGTGAATAGAAGTCAACTATATGGATTAGAGGACACCATAATATTTTATCTTGTATCATATTTATATTCATATCATTTAATGCCAAATTATAGTAGCGTTGAATTTAAACGAGAATTCAAAGATTGCTATTAATAAAAGGTACAATACAAATGTTAATGTTTCATTCAAGATATTGAAAATTACAGTTCTAGAATACAAAAAAAAAAAAAAATACAACATTTTCACAAATGTTAAAGCAACAATGACCTCACAACTCCTCGTTGATGAGCTGGCTTTAGAACTTCTCTTTGTACATTAGGTTTTTATCAGCAAAACTCTACAACTGGAACCCCACATCATCCAAAACCTAACAAGACCGGAAGAAAGGGGAATGCAAGAAAAGGAAGCCTATTCTTTGCCTACCAAAAAGAACAAAAAGAAAGTAAAAAATAGGTTAAAAAGAAGAGTGTCTATTATCAATATCCACATGGACATACATATCACATACTCAATTCTGCTATTGAACACCTGCACTTTAGCTTTGTGGATGATTCACATTGAAACTCTATATCAGAGTAGGGATAGCACATTACCAGTCATTCAGCATTGTCACCACTCAAACATTCTTGTCGCATGTTAGATGCGGATACATTACTAATGTCCATGATGCAGCAGCACCAAAGCTTCATTTGGATGTTGATGCACCTTGTGTGACATCACAGACAGTGCGGAACTTCAGTCCGGAACCTATATGGTTTGCTGTAGGCCATAGCCAACTAAGTATATTTGGACCTAAAACCTGCAGCATAACAAAACAGAAGCTTAAACCCGTGCTCTATAATACATGCAGCTTCCAAATTTTGGTTCAATTAACAGGAAAATAAAAACAAAAAAAAAAAAAAAAAAGTGGGGGAGGAGAGAGAAAACATTGCAAATTCTAAAAAATTAACCTATAAAGACAGGCCAACATATTTAATTATAATATATAAATAGTTAAACACAAATTACAATATCTATCACTTTCACATCTCAGCATCAGTTAAGTCCTAATATAACTCAACAATTTTTGTTGCAGTTAAGTGGTAGAAACTTTATCGTTATAGAGCCATTCATGAGTTTTCACCTAAAGCTGAAGAACTCAGAAGAGTCAGTCATTCAGATGATAATAAAGCCTGTATGACAAAATGGTTAAGCATTTGAACCTTACAACCCTTCTTCTAACAGAAAGTTGAATTTCACCATGTGGTAAAAATAGGCCTATGCATTGTTCACACTTCAAATCCAAAAAACTCTCTTATGAGGGCATGTGCTAAAGGTACAAGGGCTTCATGAATCTTTTAACTAACAAGTCAAGCTTTTCAGAGAGTTGCACATTAACAACGAGCTTTTCAAGTTAAATGTTCAAATTCATATATTCAAACACCTGCTCAACTACAAATTTCAAGCTGACAGATCACCAATTAATTGTTTCATATCCCTAACACATACCACTACATCAGAACACATCTGATCCAAGCACAGACAGGGCTCACGTTACACTGATTATTTTAATCTTTTAATATAAGGATTGGGAGCCATAATTCCATATCAAAGAATAATCTTGAGCTAGTAGACAAAGTTAATAAACCGAATTCCATGATAAAGAAATTAAACCACACACAGAAGAATGAGAAGCACAAGATTTGTATTTTAGAAATAATTATTATATCTAAATGCCATGAGAAAGAAAAATTGAACCATAATGAATTCTTTCTGCTAGTGCTAGAAATTTAGATCATCTACCAAGAATAAAATGACCTAGCTTCTGCAACAGTTGATACCATATAAGGCAGTATACCTTTCTTAGTAAACCCAAAGACGTGGTGATAGCCAGTAAATGAAAATATCATATCAGATGTTTCTTGTGCGAACATAAATAACTTACAATACTATTTGTGGTTACAACTTTCAACATGTGGAAGGACACCAAAGGACGATTATCACAGCAATCATATATACTTGAACAGCAACAACAAAAAATAAACCTTTTTCCCATTAGATGGGGTCAACTATATGGAATAAACAATGCCATAGTGTCCAAATAGAACTATTTCTATGGACAAATCATTTAAATCTAAATATTTAAACGGATCAGACTATGCCTCTGTTGTGTTTTGTACTTTCGTTGCAATTCTTTATATAGCCGGCCTTGAGTCTAGATGAAAGATGAGGGTCGTGTTAAGCAGCTGACAACTAACGTAAAATTTCATCATATCTTCATGACATGAATCACATGCACTTTAGTCTATGTATATCCAACACTAGCCAATAATAATGGGTACAATAATCAATGGAAAAGTCACATCTAAATTCAATCATTAAAGCCATCCCACATAATCAAGATGAAGCAAGTGAAGAAAGAAAAATGACCCAACGATGGACATGGACAAAGAAAAAAAGGGATAAAGGCTGGGAGAAAAAATAAGTGAAGACACTCAAGAAAAATAGAAGTAGCAACACAGTCTTCAGTTCTTACAGAAGTCAAATTCTCATATGGGCCAAGGTCATACGGATGTTTATAGATACTCCCACCTTTCTCTGCAAGCCACAATGCTCTCACTCCTTCATGATACTGCCAACACAATCACTTAACTAAGAAAGTCAATATCATTCTGGTCAAATAAAATTACAACTTTGAACAGAAGTATCTAACAACCTCTATTGTGGTCTTGTTATGCAAGATAAGATAGACATGCCATCCTAAAAGAACACATAATGCTATAGATAAGGGTACCAGCAAGAGGCCCGAAACAACCTGAAAAAAAATATGATAATTAATTTCAATAGAAAACAAATCATTGAGTTTACCTAAGCAAAATATAAATTAACTTCTAACAGAACTTACATATACAGTTCTGAAAGAGCTGCCATTTTTCTCCTCATCTTCTATAACATCAAAAGCTAGACTGCCCACAAGCAAAACCTACAAAGTTAAGTGATATGGAAAACAAAAAGATTGTCAGCATAAGCAGAACCACCAAATCTAGCACCCGCATTATGACATACAGAAACAAGGAGGATACCGTATCAGGCTCCAGATATCATTCATCTAATGCAAATAGAGCTTAACAAGGAACTCATAGTTATAACGGAAATACACTCAGGCAGATCATGAAATATTCAAACATACCAGGGAGTAGATGCATGCAATTACAGCATACAGGACAAAGATGAAGAAGACCTTATAGTTTGCATGGCCGACACAGTTATTTATCCAAATGCAATGGTGATCCTTACAACCAAGAGACGAGTTCTTGTCATTATCCAGAAAACCCAAGAAAAATCTTGAATGATAATTATGATCATGCATACCATTCTAAGAACACATCTTTTGCAAACCCGACAATGATGTGCACGGGGAGGCTTATAATGTGAACATTTTTGGCAATATCGCAAATCTCCACCCTGCTTGCAGTTCCAAAGCAACATCAGATGAAGTTTCATGGTGCCCATCATTAACAAACAACCAAATGTTTATGGGAAGTATTGGAAGATCAGAAATGCATTATTCCTTTTTCCAAAGTGCCAAGTGTTTAGTTCAAATATATTGTTAAGTTAGAGACAACTATTAATAATATCATACACATTCATTTCCTGAGTCAAATGATTCACTAAAGAACCCAAGAGAAACCAGACTTCAAGGACTCCACAGGTTTTATGCAGTTCATAGGAACATTGGTCAGAAAAAGGCAAAAAGGGAGGGTGACAACGGCCAATCAAATTCTATAGCCATGGTGACATGATTGAATAAAAGAGACAAACTTTTTAATCAGCATAGCATAGCCGTAAAAATGTCAACTTTTCACAACTCCAGGAGATCCTTTCCATCATTTGAGAACCAAAGAGAGAGAAGAAAGGATCTGGCAAAGGGAAATGAGAAAATTATGCATATCCAGATGTTTGTATAAGATGAATAACCCAGGAGATGAGACCTCCATGCTACTCAGGCTGAAGCCAGATGGAATGAGAACATTCAAACTGTGGCATAATATCAAAATATGAGTGAAACAGAGAAGACTGAAAACGATCAGACATCCATTCACATTCGGACGTGAAAACCAACAGAACCCTTTTTCATCTCTCAGTTTTTCATCAGCTTGGCTTTGGAAACACAGAGACTGACAAACTCCCCTTCAAACTCCCAATGTGTACACGTTTAAGCTAGTTTGATCAATCCAACCCAAGTTTATCGAGCTGCAAGTTTCATGTGAGTTAACACAATTCCTTATCTTAGGATCATAAATTTTAAGAACTGGCTAAGATGAGATGAAAGAAGATAGAAACAGAACAAGAATAAAGTGTTATTAGGGTTCCAAGCCAATGCGATTTGTGAACCAAAGAATGATACCAACTAGAGGAATGTTTGAGAAATCCTTTCCTTCTCTCCTACTCTCTTATGAGAAACTCCAAAACTGACTCCTCCCTTCCCCAACTCTGCTACTTATAGCTACATATAACAACCTATATCAACCAACTAACTTTCCCATCTTCCTCTCTCAGCTTATTCCTAACTAGTCTCTTCATTAAGCCTCATCATTTCCCCGGCCCAACCCACCAACGGTTGGACATTTCCTCACAAAGACTCTCTGAATAATTAGTCCTATAAACTTGGTAAGTTGTTATGAGTTAACTCAAGAGTTTGACAACTATATTGGATAGAGACAATGAAAATTATGAGATAATCCAATAAAACCTTAATTGTGGACAAATAAATTGCTTTCCAAGCCTTGCATTCCACAAAGCCACCATATTTTCTAATAATAACACGACATTGTCATATAAATGGGATACAATATGATGAATAGGCACCATAACTAGCACTTAACGACTTAGTGTATCAAATTCTGAATATGAAGGAAATGCTTAGCCTGTACAAAGAAGAAAATCATCTATAGGAAATAACAACAAATTTTAACTGCTAGCCAAACCAACCATATCAAAGTAATTTTTGTTCCACCTTAACAATTATTGCTGACTTGGAAGATCATTCATTCCAGCCAATGAAACACAACATTTATACCCTTCTTTAAATGGAAAATACTATCATGAGTCTCAACAACACAACACCAACCTTTCTTTGACACTTGGACTAGAACCATAACAAAAACAACAAGGAGGTCCAAAATTTAGGAAACTTACGCTTCCTTACCCTAAGAACCAAAAACAAAACCTCTATCAGATAACCCATCACCTTAACTGTGCAATGACCGTAGAATAGAAACCATCACACAAACAACCATGGCAACCAAAGCAACACTTCTGTAAACACCAGTTAACTAATCCTCTACTCCTCTCCAGCTAGAAGGCAAAGCACTCCACCAAAAAGGTTTCAAATTTAGGCCACACTGGTAATGTTCTAGAACCCTAAACCATACAAACAGCACTACTTCCCAAACACCAACTAATGCACACTTCAGATTGAAAACTGAAAACTCACTAAAAAAGCACCAAACTTTCTACTAGCCCCACAGATCTCGAACCGAATATAACAATAAACCCTTCAATCATCAAATTCAGCTCAATATTGTAATTCCTAGTCTTTCTCTTTTCTTTTCTTTTTTTTCCTCCATAAACAAGAGACCTCAAGTACCAAAAAAATGCAGCACATGAATAAGCATAAAACCAACACAAAACTAATGAGGAATTCAGCATTAAAATATTAATTGAAAAGGAAAACAAAAAGACTAAATACCCATTTTGGTCCCAAGAAATATTTTGGGAGACAAATTAGTCCGGGATTTGAGAGTCTCTTCCCTCACCATTCAAGCAAGAGAATGAATTGGTCCCTCTGTTCATGTTCATACTTATTTTTAGTTGCACCGAGGGAACAATTTGTTCCATCAGTCAAATTCTGTGGTATCAATTTGTCTCTTTGAAATATTTCTTAGATATTGGGATTTAGTATAAAAGAAAAAGAAGGAAAAATAATAATAAAAAAAAAAATCTTGGTGAGAAATTCTAATATGACCTTGCGCTTGATCTCGTGGATTGGAGTTTGGGAATCCTCGACGTCGGGCATATAGGTAGAGGGGACGCGGCCGGGATCGGCGGAGATGGCGCGGGTGTACGTGAGGATGCACATGGCGGCGAGTAAGGTGAAAACGACGCCGTTTATGAGGCCAGGGGAGGAGAGGAGGCCGAACCACTGCTCGATGAAGACGAACACGGTGGACGCGTAGATGTACGCGATGCACAACACGACAAGGCTCACCGGAAGCGACAGCAGCGCCAAGAAACGACGCTGCTTCGGTTTCTCGGCCATGGGCGGCCGCAGCGGAGGCACCGGCGTTTTAAGCAAAACGACGGCGTCTCCGGTAACGAACGCGCGCGCGAGAGAGAGAGAGAGAGATTAGGAGGGTGGAAGGTTGGTGAGAAGTGATAATGAATGGTCTGTGTTCTAAGGAATGAGTGCGGACGTTGCCGTTGTCTTCAATTTTACACATCGGATGGAAGTGCCCATCTTTCTTTCTTTTTCTATTTTGTTCTTTTTCTTTTTTCTACTATTATTTCTTGTGGTTATATTTCATAGTTCATCCACTTGCATTAAAATACATTAATAAATATGATTACTTTTCTTTTCTTATTACTTCAAAAATTATATAAATAAAATAATTTAATTGGATAATAGTATTAATGTATAGAAATTAATTTTTTTAAAAAGATGAAATGATTGATCCTCTGTAAGTTATTAGTACTTCAAACTGTTAATTGACAGTTTTTGTTTTTTATTAGATTTAAGAGGGTATTTGCTTTTGACTTTTAACAAAAACATGTATTATACTACCTTAAACTTTATGCCTTCAGTAAATAGACATTTTTTGTTGTCGGAAGTAGATAGATATATGGTACATTTGTTTTTGGTAGGTGAACGAAGCCTAGGTCAAAGCAAGAAGAAAACTACAACATCATGAGGGGCAAAGCCACCCCCACACACATCCTCAACAAGAATCGCATCAAGTCCAATAGGAGGCATACAAAAAACTAGTCTAATAGGAGGAATACAAAAAACTATGAGACCAATATCAAGACCATGGCCCTTAGCTGCCATAAAATCTGCGCTCTGTTGGCTTCTCAAAACACATAATGGATGTGAACTACGTAACCAAGCAAGATTAAGAGCATCAAATGCACCCTAAGGGTATATTTGTAAGTTTAGATTTTGAAAGAGAAAAGAATGAAGGGGAGAGGGGAGCTTGTAATGTAAGATTTTAAAATTTTATAGTAAATGTCCTACCATTCTCTCCCTTCTTCTTCAAAATTTAAACTCACAAACATACCATAAAGTTTCACCACAACCGCAAGATAGAAACCAAGATTGGCATCAAAACTGCAAATGAAGGCCCGATTGAATCACACAAGATATCACCACGGGTCACCATATGAGAAGCTTGGAAAGACCCATCACTATTAAATTTCACCGACAGATCAGAAGGAGCAAACCAACTCACAAAGGATAAATACCTAGCTAGTGATAATGAGGGAGTGACCAAAGACATAAGAGAAACATTCACCAAATTTCTCGAAAGATGTCTGCCAAAAGGAAGCATGTATCTAATTTGAATCAGGCATTATAACTTGGATCACTTCCTCGTTGTGAATCCTCCATAGAAAATGAATAGTTGATCCAAAGACTGAATCCCAAGTGTGGCTATCAAGTTTCCTAGAGGCTGTTGGATTTTCATCCAATTAATGCTGCAAAGGATGAGTAAAGATGTCACAACTCGACTTGGGCACATGACCAACACGTGAGGAATCCTCATTCCCACGGAAGCTCGTGATCTCTGAGTCCCTTTATATGCATAATTTAATATAAAATCCTTTTCCAAAACATAAATTCATCTCTGACATCAATGTTTAACTCTTTGAAAAATAAATAATCATAAATACTTTTATAATCAAGCACTAGTATATATCTCTGATACAAAACACATGAGTTGCTCTTAATACAAAATAAACCATAGAACTCGTAACCATGAAAATGCAAAATATTCATGATAAAAAAAAATATGTCAATCTATCTCTATGGTCCGGGACCCTGCCCGTCATGCACACTGAGCACTCTATCTCTAAACAGAATACCAAAAGTACTTCACTCACAAAGTGAAGCTCATCAACTGGGAAATCTCTACTGTGGGGGAGGAGATGGAAGAGAAGAACCCGCAGTGTCTACTGCACGTGTAATGGAGGAAGAGAGAGAGGCGAGTTTCATCTAAAACTTAGTAAGTAAGTCCTTACCCATAACCCTCTCATGGGACAATCAAGGAAAATAAATAATAATAATATATATATATATATATATATATATATCAAACCAGTTAATGCAATAACCCTAAAGTTGATATCCATAGGAATAACAAGTAGTTCTAAAGTCAATATTCTAAAGAAATCATAAACCACGGTATGCTAATAAAGAAATAGGAATCTGTAACATTCCCAATTTTTCTTAATATAGCATTACATTATTATAGCTTTTTATTAAATAGCTTGAGGATCTATTTTTAGCAAGAAATATTTAGGGGTAATCATAGATTATAGAAAGAATGTAACTTCTTATTATAAAATTACAAAAAAATCATTGATGATAAAGCTAACAAGAACCTTAGAAAAGTTTAGAAAATATCAAAGAAAAACTAAAGAAAAAATTATAAATATATTTCTAAAAATAATTTTGATGATAAATATCAATATTTGATAAATTTGTATAATATTAGTATTATTACACAAAAATAACTTAATTTAGTATGTAAAACAAGCTCCGAAAAATCCTAGAAAAAAATTCTAAGTCTTATAAATTCTTTTTTTACTAATTTGTGATATTAGATAAAGAGGACTATGAAATGGGATTTTTCATTAGACCATAGATAGTATTAAAAATCACTTTAATATTTATTTAACTAATTTTGACTTAAATAAAGCTTAAAATATCTAATTAACTACTTAAAGCTTTAACATAATTTTTATAAATTTTGATTAATCTCAATAATATTCTTACATGACACCTAGAATTGTCTAGAAATCAGTCTCATCAAAAAATAATAATATTTATAATAATATATATTTGAAAGTGAAAGATATTTCCAAAGCTAACTATTTTTTACTATGACTTTCAAAAATGGTGAGCTTGTTCCCTTATCATGTTGGACAACTCAAAACCCACTTGGAAGGCTGTAAAAAAATTTTACATATTTTATTTAGAGATAATTAGATATTAATTAATTTAAAAATGGACTAAACTAAGGTAAAAATACATAAAAATATTTAAAATTATACAAAAAATTTATAAAAATTATAGATAATGTATAAATAAGGTAAATATATGTTCTTGATAATAGATTAGAAAAAATAATTTTTGTGATTATTTTATGAATTATTTAGTATATATAACTTTAAGATAAAAAATATAAAATTTGTCATTTTCATATATTAATCATTCAAGACAACTTGCCAACCTTTACAACTTTATTAGAGATAAAATTCAGACATATGGGCTGTCAAAGAAAATGATAATAATAATTTAATGATAGTTAAATAAATTATTAGTTAATTAATTTCTAATAAAACTAGTAATAGTCTAAAATACCAAAAAAATACAAATGATTATAAAAATTTGTATGAATTTCGTGAATCCATGTATTACATCTCTAATAACCTTATGATGATATTTGGTTAAAAAATAATAATAAAATTATTTACTAATTAATTAACTTAATTAAGATTGACTAGTTTAAGTAAATTTACCTTATTTTGAATAATTGATTATTAAATTATATGTAAATATATTAAAATTTAATAAATGTCTTTAAATCATGTCACTAACATTTTAGTATGTCTTTAAATGATAATTGAGAATTTATTAAATTATTTAATGTTAACTTTAATATTTAATTAATTAAACTAATCAAACATGACAAATAAATTATGAAATTATTAATATTTTAATCCTAGCCTTTCTCTATAAATAGCACACCTCTAAACACAACTCCACACTTCATTCTTCAGCCTAAAATCCATCAAAAATTGTAGTCACCATTTCTCTCTTCATTTCCTTTATTTTTCACAAAAATAGTTACAAAATTTTAGCAAAAACACCTCTAAACCATCATCTCTTCTTATCATCATCCAACACCAACACTTCACAGCCCTATATATGAATTTTAGCCCTTAGAAAAGGCTTAGAGAAATTGAAGAAGTTGCTGGTCTAGTCTTGGTGTAGCTACGTTTCTAAAGCTCCGAGAACAAGTAGGGATTTTATTTCACTTCTAAGCTTCATGTATGATTTTCTTGTATGATGTTGTGCTATATGATATTCAAAACTTATGTTTATTGTTTTTAACATCTTTGAATGATTTGAAAGTGGTGACATAAAATACTTAAACTATGTGTATATGATGCCTATTTATTATTTACTTATATGATTGAAAATTATGATTAAAGATCATTCTTAAATTTTGATTATGCTTTCTTCAAATATCTAAATATTGTGTAAATTCATTTTAAAGTGTTAAAACATGTATTTTCAATTAATAAAGCCTTGAGCATAAGTTGTGGTATTTTAAGGTGATATAACTTGGTTTTGATCTCATTATGTATTGATTGTAAAATATTTTTGATTTGTAAAAAGTGTTTTATTTAATTCATTATAATGAATGAATTCTAAACCTTTGAGCATGTAGTATTTAGCTTGGTTTATGTGTTATGTTTCTTCTGGGACCATTAAGACTTAATAAGATATAAAAAGACATAAAAAAAAATATATTTATATTAATTATGACCTTTACTAGGAACTTATGAATCTATAAACATTATATGAACTATTATGAATCTTTAAGACTTACTTGGACTTGATTTAGACAGTTATGATCATTATATTTGGACTCAAACTATGGACCTTGAACTATTGACCTTAAATTATGGACATTGGACTATGGACCTTGGACTATAAATATTTGACATGATTATACATTTATTAACATAAGAAAATATTATTTACAAAGATTTTAAGTTATGGTCTCATTAGGAATATAGCATGTAAATTAGCTAGTTTCTTGCTTGAAGTGGTTTTTCTAATGGGTATGATTTTGTTTATATTTTTTGTTAATATTTCTTGAAAGATTCGATTGCTCTTTTACTTTGCTCTATGATCATATTTTTATATAAATGAAAAATGTTTTTACCATATATATATTTTCTAAAAGATAGATTTAAAATAATTTTTGTATGTACATAGACCTATGGAATTAGTAAAGTTATTATATGAATATTTGAAATTGAATTATTGCATGATGAAAACTAAGATAAGCATATTTTACTATAAAGAAAGTAAATTTATTATAATAGTGTGATTTGGTGCTTCATTGATAATTACAGAGAAAAATGGGTTTTATTAATATTTTAAGAATCCTATGTTGTTTGGATTTATGTGAAAATATGGAAAATCTTATGGTCTGTATGTGAATATCAAAGAAATTGTGAAAACTTCATGTAATTTTCATAGTTTATGAATTCTATATGCACTATGTAAAAGGGATACATGATTAAGTGATACTTCGGGCCCCGCCTGGTAGCGGATAAGGACTTAGTAAACACTTAGTCTTGCAGTTGTTAAATGACACCTCGGGCCCCGCCATGTTAGCGGACAAGGACTTGGTGTATATTGCAGTGATGTCTCGGGCCCCGCCGTGTTAGCGGACAAGGACTTGGCATTCACTGATCTGACTAGGGGACGCCCTAGTAATGAGAGCTCTCACAGATCCAATATGGAGCACACCTTGCAGACTATAACCATTAAAAGGAAACATGATATTAAAAAAAAAAAGGGGAGTTTTACACTTACACTTCTTCTACTGTATTTTATTATGATTGATATTATGCACTTCCATCTTGCTTGACAATAGTAAAATATAATTTGAACTAATATGAAAGATTGCATTTTCCTGCACTCCTGCGTTATTCTTAGCCTTTTTGGGATGAAGTAGGACTCCCTTGGAAACATCACCCTACTGGGAGACTTCTCTCACCCCTTTTCTTTTATGTTTCCAGATAGCATGGATCGTTATCAGCAATGAAATGGATGTAGCCTTGGACTTAACTTCTAAATAATCAGATTCTATCATGTGTGCTAGATAGAATATTTACTATATGTTACCAAACTTGGAATATGTCATATTTTTGTATTGAAGTTTTCTTTATGTATCTTGAATATTTAGTGTGTACTGTACCCTATGAATTGATGTTGGCAATGAAGTATGTTTTCTATAGATGATAGTTGTCTAAACTGTGGGAATTAGTGATTAATAAATAATAGTATTAAGATAGATTCTTTGTCATTTAAAAATCATCCTTAGGTCACTGGATGTAAGTGTATCACTATGAATGTGTAGTTTGGAAAGGTTCTGGCTAAGGAAAGACTTGGTATTTAAGCGTGTCCGTTGTGACCCACCTCTCTTTCTTGGGAGCCTACCAAGTACATGAATTACAAGTGATATACATTACTCCGGTATACGACCATAAATAATAAACATTCATAAAAAAAAAATTCTTCAAATGTATGATGTCCAAAATAATTATTTAAGGTCAAATAATTTAGATTTTAGGAGAATGTTACAGAATCTCTGGTTATGCCCAATTCATGTGACATAACAAATCTCTGGTTATGCATAGTATAACAAAGTCTCTAATCTCCGGGGCACCTAACTAAGTCTCGTTTATTATTTCTCTGACCCTAAGGCAACTTGGTATACCAAGGTTAATGGAATAACTGCCATTAACTCATAGTCTGTTTTTCTATGGCTACTATCCAGTTCAATCAGAAATCTAAATCTTTTCTCTATATCTCATAAATCGTCTACCCTAAAGTTCACAAGCTCTAGCATATACATATTCTCTACTCTGGAAATCATCACAATATTTAACAAATCTCTAAATATAATTATATTCATACTCTAGCTCTTTAATAAAAATCGCTTTAATAATAATGGCCCCATGAGTTTTCAGAAAAACATATATCTCATGCTATAATTTACTAAAATTAACTCTAATGATTAACATAAGGATCATCGGATCTGAATCCACTCACCGTTTAAAGCCGGGAGTATGTGGGCCCTATCAACTTGACCTGAAGAGTTTGGAATGGCACCAACAACTGTCATGGAGCAACCATAACACTAGATTAATCTCTAAAAATCTCTAGAGAGCTCTATTCTAACTCTACTAAAATTGGGGAAACACCCCCACTTGATAAAAATGAGAAAAATAATCGGACCAAATCCAAGATCATGGAGAATAAAGACATAATCTAACAACATATACTTACCTTGAAGATTTGGAACGATGGATTTGAGAGGATTTGAGAAAAAGAGAAAAATTGACGGAGAAGGAGAAAGAGTCGCGTTTCTGCTTCCTTCTGCCCGATTTTGGGTTTTTTAAAGGGATCAGGGTCTCACTGACACCGCTATAGCAGTCTAACCGCGTCTCATGGTCCCCACAGAGACACTTATGACCGCTATAGCAGTATCTCAGACCGCTACACCACTTGAACATTCTCTGGTGACCGCTATAGCAGTGACAGCAACCCCCAACTTTTGTGCTTTTCAGTCATTCTGGCATCTGAATTGTTCCAATACTCACTTATTTACATTTATTAATTTTAAGTTAATGTCAACTTTAAAATATAAATGTAAATAAGGAAATACCCTCCATTTAGATTCAAATAAAATATCAAAAAAAATCAAAACTCCATCAAATCAGAATCCAAATTTTGGGTTCTAGTTCAAATACGAGAATTTCTGAGATTTTCTAAACTTGTGGGTTAACAACGAAATATTTGTAGGTTTCACAAAATTCATTAAAAATAACTCTTCAACTTGTTTTCCCTCAAGGAACAATTACCGGGACTTTTGATCCCAAGAATATGGTTCTATCATATAGCCCTCCAAGGAGGTGTAGGATCTAGACTTAGTGAAATTTAGAACCCGACGGTGGTTCCCAGGAAATCCTTGAGGCTATACAGAACCTTACTGCTGACTCGTGTACCTCGGGTATCACAAAAGAAGTCAGACCAGAGAGAACAAGGAACAAGGAACAATGAACAATAATTAGGCAGCCATGAAGGCATGAAGCATGGGTCGTTCTACTATGCATGATGCTATTTGGAAGGAATATTGATGTATGTAAGTGGCAAGTTGAGGGGTAAATGCATGGCGCCGGTAACATTGCACCAAAAATATCATACCAACTTTGCCTTTCTCCTTCTCAGATCATCCACCACTCCGCCTGATCACACCATCACTATAAAAAAACTGGTGATTTGCAGTCTCCCAAAGTTTCAATTAACCAACTCCTACAATGTCGAATTTCATTGATTAAACTGATAATGTAAGATTGCCTTTCCACAAGTAGAACATCATAGATTAGAAACTCAAATTAAATTTAAAACAAAACTCAAACACGAAAAGAAACATCATCTTCATCGCCATCATCATCATAAATAGATTCACATCACACTTAGAATTCCCTGAATAAATTTCAAACCTGTTCCAGCTTAAAGACCAACTTCACAGTGAAAGGCCCTTAGCTTGAGATTAGAGGGACAATATTTGCCCTTCCTGTCTCCTTTTGATCTGAACCCCTAAACCTCAAACTCCCCAAACCTTCCTCATTGTCAAAGTTTGGCATGGCTTAGAAGAAGGTGACTAAGGCTTCAGTCGACGACTAGAGGAACGCGACGATGGCGGTAGTGGACTGCTGTGGTGGCTCTGCTTTGCTCTTACTTCCTTATCTCTTTTTTGTTCTTTTTCTTTTCCTTGATGATCTTGATTTGTGGCTTTAATTATGTGTTTGTGTTTTTATTTCAGACTTTTTAGGTGTTGTGATTTTCATTTTTTTATTTTTTATTTTTTTTAAATTTTGTGTGGTATTTTTTTGTTTCTAATGGTGTGTTGATAATGATAGGATCGTGGAGGTTGTCTAAGGCAACTTGTAGAAGACGGCCGACACAATGACATAATGGCAGTGGACCATAGTGTTGTGTGGTTCTTGGGTGCAAGACGTGGTAGGGACAGAATCTAGGTTAGTGGTGATGGGCATTGTAGTCTATGGTGGGGGTGTGATGGTGGATCTAGGCATGAAGAAGCTAGCACCCCTTTGTTTTATTTTCCTTTTACAATACCAATAAAGGAGGAAAAGGGCAAAGTCGGTATGGTGTTTTTGATGCAATGTTCTTTTGACTTTTCTAGCTCATGTGTTTTGATTTCATTAGGCCAACTATGCTAGGCACTAAATGGCTCCCAAAGTTATTGGCACCCTAGAATGCACCATGAAGCATAGTTTTGAAAATCGGACCAGACCAACCGGTTTCAATCGAAAAGTGGTGAATCGGCATGTTATTCGAACTCTTTACAAGGCAGGCCAAAGCACAATGGGCCAGTTTGGCTATTGCTAGGTCAACTACATGGTTGTGTTATATATATATAGTTGCTAGAAATTATGTTTTGATATATTGATTTAATTAAATTCGGCTAAACCAGTTCATTCAATGACCTACTAGAACTAGTGACCCGATGCCTAGCCGAATCAATCACCGGGTCAAGTGTGAAAACTATGACATGAAGGATGGATTCATAGACACCTTGAACTTTGATTTCATCCCAATTACTCCAATCCTTAAATTGTTAATTATTATTGTCTAAATAGATCCTTTTTATATATAAATTGTTAAACTTAATTTTAGACTCAAATTAATTTGATGTCAAAATTGTTTAAGCCCAAAATTTGTAGATTGTTATTTGACTTATTATTATTAAGCACTGCTCATTGTAGAGATTGTTATAGAACCTTGTGTATAGGTTTTATTGTGGTTGGTGGCTTGGATTAGTGCAACTACTATTTCACATGCCATAGCCATGATTAGATTGATCATTAGGATGTAGGGATTTAATTTGTTAATTATGTTGTTTGATTTATAAAATTCCTCCATAACAACCGCTATCTGGTTGTACAACTAACTGAAGTAAGTATTACTAACGATAACCCCAAGAGCCTTCCTCAACCTGGTCGTTGGATATTCAACATGGCTATCTTCGAAGATAAATATAAAAACTACTCTAGAGGTAGTGGCATATGCACAAATCAGCAACTTGAGGTTGAGAGCATATTGGCAAAAAGATGGATGAAACCTGCCATGATCTTCTAGCAGGCAATAAGGCAATATAGTTCAATACACTTTGGAAGTTTATGAAAAAAAAAAATATTATTTGTATTTACAGGAATGGGACACCATACCAATTCACATCTCATCCACTATTAGATGAGATGTGGACCCTACTTGAATGAAGTCCCTATCCAAAGGTAAATAATATGTAAATTAACACAGTGTCTTATGTATTGTGAGTATAAATAATATAACTCTTATAAAAATAAGATTCACAGCAAGGCAGAAAGCAGACAAATTGCCATGAAATCCAAAAGGAGTTTGAAATCTTAAAGTAAATAATTCAATCACTGAAATCCACATGTTGCGGCAGCCAAATCTTGATATTCCACCTTTTGCTACATCTTTGAATTCCACGAAATAAAGAATTTCCTAGATTGATGCAATATTCAACAATGGATCTTCTATAAAACTCATGCGAATAGCATAATTTTTTTTTATATATTTTGAAAATTATATTAGCCATAATGAGATTTGAATATAGGGCAATATGCAACCTATCTAGACCCCTTACCATTATATCAACTCTAGTAGTGTATGTAAATAGGGCAATTTGATTAGATAACAATATGAATAAAGTTTTATATATGCATAGAAATTAAACTCTTTTTTATATTAAAATTTAGAGTAATTTACACTTATCCCCACTAACGTTTAGTATAATTACACTTATTATTTCTCCATTTTATAAAATTACACTAATTTCCCCTAAAAATATTAATTTATTAATTTAAGTTATAAAAAAAATACCATATGACATAAATACGATTATTGATCACAATATTATAATATTTTGACAATATTTGACATATACATTCACTAAAATGCCTATTTTTTTTTTATCATAAGTTATAATTATCAATTTCATTTTATATGATAAAAAAATATTTTGTTCAATTGATACGTTACATATTGTCAAAATATTATAATTTAATTATTAATAATTATGTATATGCTCCATGTTATATCTTTTTTTATTATCTAAATTAAGAAACCAGTATCCATAGGGGAGGTCGATGTAATTTTAATAAATTTTAAGGAAGGTATATAATAATTTTATAAAATAGAAAGATATTGAATGTAATTATACTAAATATCAAGAGATATTAGTGTGACTTAATTTTCTCTCAAATTTATTATAGTAATCGAATAGGCGGAAGCAATTTCTATGTAACATTAATTTTTATTACTTTTCACTTTTTAATATCGCCAAATAGCAATTACTTATCGACGAATGATTTCTCGAAAAATATCATAAAACACGGTATTATGGTAACTACAGTGTGCAAAGCCATTATTAAAAATAATAATTTTAAATAGTAGGCGTGAAATTTAGAGCTCGTTTGGCCTACATTTACATTTCAAGAATTTTACATATTTAATTTATTAATTAGAAGTAATCCGTTAAGTGTGTGTATATATATATATATATATATATATATATATATAGATGCAACTTTCATATTTCCAAAAGGATTAAAGCTTTAAAGATGATAGATAGTTAGATATCGCTTGTACTATTAAAGAAGCTGGGACTTAAACGTCAATCAATGTGCAAATATAATAAAGATGATGCTTAGGATTAGCAAAAGAAACAAGCCCTTAGGAGATAAGTAATGTTATATTAATAAAATGTAAGTAGGTTAGATTTAAAATTAATTTCCGGTCATTAATTTTAAATATTAGTTTTAAAATTAATATTTCTTGCTATTAATTTTTAAATTATATATATATATATATATATTAAATTAAAAATAAAAAACCATGCATTTAAAGCTCTCTCTCACGTTTTGAATCTAAAAAATTCCAAATAAATTAATTGCTTTATTAATAATTCGTTGTTCAGTTTTTTCTTTTTATCAAGTTCAATTTAACAAAGGTTTTATATCATAAAGTGATATATATCACTTTCTACTTATTTTTTCATGTATAATTAACACTAAAATTTTGAATTAATGAATGAAACAAACTGTCTCTCTTACTCATAAAACTTTTATATACCTTTTTTTTTTCTCTATGTTTGTATTTTATTTACATAATTGCCATTTTTCTCATGAGTTTTTGCTCTTTTTTTTTTCTTTTTCGTTTTCTAGGGTATCTATTACCGGTAACAATAACTAATTCTTTCGAGATGGGAATTGGTATAAAAGGAAAGAAGATTTAATTAATCAAAATGGCAAAAAATAATGTCATTTATGATTTTTATTACTTATAACGTTGTTTTTAAATTAGAAAATGAGATGTAATGAAATGAAGTAAATTAGCACTATTCATGATTTTTTTAACAAATTGCAATACTTCAATTATGACATATGTTTTAAAATTAATATTTTAATTTATTAAAGGCATGTAAAAGAAAATGATATGTAATTGAAATAATATAAATTAAAATTATTTATTATTTTTATTAATAAAAAATATATTTATATAAATTAAATATTTTAATTTATTAAAATATTGTAAATAGCTAGAGAAAAAAGAAAAAAAAATCAAAATGAGTACTCATAATGATTATCCACAATGGGACGGAATCCTTATTTGTTAAATAAGATAGGCAAGGGGAATGAGGTCTGTATCTATGGAGACACCTAATTCCCAATTTATTTATGTCTCAAATTTCAAAGTATTTTTTAACTTTGTTTTCCTTTTGAAATTTTTTTTAATAAATTCGCAAACACTTATACGAATTCAAATCTTAGTGGGGAATAAGTAGAGGATGAGAAGTAAAATTCTAAATAAGGACAAGGGTAAGGGCATATCCTATTTCTCATTAACACCCATTGTCATTGCTATAAATGACTCATAATATAGAGAAAATATTCACTTATTATCTTTCATTTTTCAACAGTTTCAACTATCAAAACTGGTAAAATTTTCATAAAATATGTTGTTTGTTGTTAGTTAAACGCCATCTATCAAAATTTTTCATTATTATAATTATAATATTTAAAATAAGATATCAAATAGAATAGCTTATTTTAGATATATACTTATTTATATTTTATTCATTTATTTAATTATTTAACTATTAATTAATTTTTAAAATAAATTTATACAATCACTTTTTTATAAAATAAATTTGAATAAATTATTTATTATTTTTAATAATGATCAATAAATAATTTTTTATCATCATCAATCGGCGCAAACAATCTGTTAGTATGCATAGATATTAATAACTATTTAATTACGATAATAACGAAAAATAAAAAATGCATAGATTTTAAATGCTGGGCAAGGCACCTGAGGATCGGGCGTGTATCCATGGCTTCCTCCCATCTTCTTCTTCTGCCCGCACCTCTCTACTCCCCTAGGCATAGCACTCTTTCTCTCGCTCCAATTCCCCTCCGATTTCGAAACCCTAATCTCGCTTCTCTTAAGTTCAACACCAACCAACGGCACGCTTTAATCGTTCGTGCATTAGACGAAGATTCGAACCCCGAAACGGTGCAAGGTGCACTCTTCTTCTCTCTCTCTCTCTCTCTCTCTCCCCATCAATGGAGCTTGTTTTTTAACTGTGTTTTTCCTTTTTTTTTTCTTTTCATCAGATGGCGAGGTGAACAATTTAGGAGTTAAAGCTGCGCTCTCCATGTTGAGATTCTACAAAAGTAACCCTTTTTTCTTCCCTTCATCTTTCGTTCCTTCTTTGTTTTTCCCCCTTAAAAATTTGTCGCAATTTCAGACACATGCTGCGTAGTGCTTATGTATATTCGACGATATCGTTAATATATTACAAGAAGTAAAATTCACCTGAGCTGGGACAGTCCATTCCCACTGGTACTAATTTATAATTTTGCATTCCTTCACTCCTTATCATAAATTTTATTGAAACTATTTTATTTTATTTTGACGTACTGAAGCTTTACACTGGCATTTAATTACAGGAAAAAAAATATTATTTGTACTCACAGAGATGTTAGGCCGATGTGTGTCCCATTTAACAAGAGTACATATATCATAACTCTTGATTAAATCCTTTTATTTGCATAGCCTTTTAAATAATGGGTGTTAGAGTAATTGCTATCAATACATGGTCGGTTGAAGTGGCAAATACGCCTTCCCCTTAACCAGTGCTCTCATGTTTGAGCCTGGTATAGAGTAATGGGTGTTGGGAGAGTTATCCCGAATCCATATAGGATTAAGATTTCAAATGCTCAAACAAGATTGCCTCCGTTACAAGGATGGCTCTGTGAAACCCAAAAAGATTTAGATGTATTGCTGAAGTGGCAATATTTGTTAGAGGATATCGTAAAATTCTTTTATATCATAGGATAGTAGCATCATAATTAAATGAGTTATATGATTTGTAGTTATGATGCATGGGACACCGTATCGATTTACATCTCATGTTGCTTTTCTATTTTCTGTTGATGGTAGTTCATTTTTGTCGATAATTAGCTGAAATCTTTTTTTTGTTGGTACATGGGGTTTCTGTTTTCTTTTTCAATTGGAATGTCTAGGAATTTAATATGCATTTTCATATCTTTTCTTGGTTGATGTTTCTTCATGAATATATTTTGTTTGCTACCTTGCTCAACTTGGTAGTATTGTGCATGTCTGCAGGGGAGATTTCACCAATCTTACCAAAGAGCTGTCGTTACGTTCCAACTTGTAGTGAGTATTCCATGGAGGCTTATAAGAGGTATGGAGTTGTGAAGGGTACAGTCTTGACTGCATGGCGCCTGTGTCGATGCAATCCCCTTGGTATTGACAAGTTATTTTGATACTTGTGCCTGCTTCTTCAAGTTTTAACCCTGCAATTTTAGATTTTGTAGCTAAATTCCTGTGTACATATGTAGGTGGGTATGGATATGATCCTCCTAGATGGTTTGGAGAGATTAGTCCATGTGAAGAAGTTGATGAGTGATTAGTCCCAGGCGGCCAATTATAATGTGATTATCGGATTTTTTTTTCTTGGTGTTTCTTGAATTTGATTATTGCTACCAACTGAGCATTTTGAAGTTCTTTGCTGTGCTGATGTGAGTTGTAATTATTTTCTATTTGCTTTTGCCTGCAACGTTGTAATAATGCAAAAGGAATTCTTACACAATCACAGAAATTTAGAAAAATTATATCTGTGATGAGAAGGGATATTGATGATGACAACGAAATTAAACATCTCGGTACTGCACAAGGTTGAAACAAATATAGAGCTATACATTGATTGAATTCCCCTCATTGGAACTTTAACTGCCAGCCTTTTTTGAGTCTTAATCCAGCATGGGGATCAACATGCCATTCACGTAATATTAAAGACATGTATTTGATGGGTTTTACATGTCAAAAGAAAAATAGTTATTTTAGATTTTTCTGTTTTTATATTTTGTTTCTTAATTTAGTGGTAATAGGATCTTGATCATTTAAAGTGAGGGTTTAACCATTCTTATATTATTTGATAGGATCTGCACACAATGATAGTTATTGATCCAAGTATGGTTAACCCTTCACTCGCTAACCACTCTCACTTTCGAATCAAAATTTAGATTGCTTCATGACCATTTTGTTGAAACTTAGTCTTAAATTAAATGTTGGTATGTCAGTATGAGTACTTCAGTTAATGTACTTTTCTTTCTTGATAATTAGCAGAAGTGCTCAAAACTCTCCAAAAGAGAGGAGCAATATAGCGTGGTGCATTAGACTCAATGCAAGAATAAAAAAAAAAAAAACCAAAACCTCAATTGGTAGCAATGATCAAGTTCAAGAAACAAAACACTAAAAAGTAACGAACTACTTCTAAAAATATGAATCTCAGAAGTCTTCTAACTCTTGAATCAGACTCTGACCACCATACTTAAAGAACTCTTTATGCTCCTTTAAGACCTCTTATCCTAATGGTTCCCCAGCAGATTCCAAATTCGATCCCCCAAACATGGGATAAAACTTCTGAACCAGCAACGTCGTAGTATGCATCACCAACAAATAATCACTAGCACATGAACTATCATCAATTACTGCATTTAACGATTCATCCGTCACTTCATACTTTTTATTTCCCTTTCTGCTTCCTCTGACTTTCCTTTTTGCAATCTGAGCATTTTTCCTCTTACTTGCTTTGTGCTCTACAGCCATTGCCCAAATGACATCAATTTCATTTGTGGAAGAGAGATATAAATTTCTGCCTAACTCCCATGTCCTTCTAGCTTCATCCAGGCATAGTTGTAAAAATTGGCTCGAACTGGCCGGTTCGATCGGAAAACTGGTGAATCGGTCATGAAACCAATCCGAGCCACTAATTGGGTCAGTCTAGCATCGAAATCGGTGCAACCCGGTTCGACTTGGCCGATTTAGTATCAAAACCGATGACTCGATCGGTTGAACCGGGTTAGTCGAACCGGTTTTTTTTTTTTTGCTTTTTTTTTACTAAATGATGTCTTTTTTGAAAATCTTAAAAAAATATTCTAATATAATTTATAGAAAAATATAATAATTTTATTTATATTGTTATACTTGTGAGCATAGTTATAAGAACTGGACCGGACCAACCGGATCGGACTGAAAACTGGTGACCTGGTCACTGGTCCGGTCCGGTTTGGTGATCGGACTAGTTCTGCATGTGAACCGGTCAAACTTGGTCAAACCCGAATCAAACCGGGAGCCAACCGATCCATTGAACTGCTCCAGTGAATCGCTTTGACCATGTGCCAGCTTTGACTTGCTTTTGACTTTCAAGCATGGAGGAACTTGTTTTCAAAAACTCCACTTGCAAGATTCAAACCTGTGCTGCAAAGGTGTGGGGAGCGTTGCTTCTTCCACTGAGCCAAAGTTGCTCTTTGTTATATTATAGGCAAAGAAATATATATATATATATATATATCTATTCTATAGTTGAGTTAATAAATTTTTTTTATAAATCGATTTAATTATAACCGGTTGGACCAGTGACCCACTGGTTGAACAAGTGACCCAGTGCCTTGACCGAGTCGATCTCCGGGTTGAGTCTGATAACTATGCTTGTGAGTTTATGATGTAAAACTTTATGAGTTTACTTGTATAATTATATTTTAAACTTGTCAATTGTGATTTGTGATTGTGAAATGTCAATAATATTTAGGAATTTATGTTATTTATTTATGTTTTTGTATTTGGACCCCTTAAAGGATGTCAAATTGTTAATTAGTTATTATTTTATTGTATTTTATTTAATTTTTTATATTTTTATATATATTTTTCTATAAATCTGGTTCAACCTGCTCACCAAATGACTATCGCTAAAACCAATGACTCCAAATGGACCTGCTCTCAACCGGGTCGATCACTGGTTCGAGTTTTAAAACTATGCATCCAGGTCTGAATCTTCAGATTGATTGACACTGTCAAACAGATCATTCTCCTGACATCCAATCTCATCATGAACATCTTTAAAAGGATTATTTTCTTCATGTTTTTGTTTCGCTAGACTGTCTCAATGAAGAGGTGATTTACCTGTGTTTTTCACCTCTAGTCCATCAATGGAGCACTGGCAGCATCAAGAAGTTGGCTTATATTTGCTAGCTAATTATATGACGCTTACTTATTGAATCTTTACATTATCTTATTACATGTTGTATGCAAAATCCAACATCGTGACAAGGCAATTGAGCTATTTTGGCAAATTGATTACAGATGAATTAATCCAAATGTGTACGTGTGTAATGTCCTTAATGGTTTGTGCAGGTAGAAGACTAAAGACGGCTGAAGATTTTTTTCACTTCTCAGCATCTTTTGATCAATAAATATTGTCTAAATCCTTGAAACTATAATATTATGATCACTGGACTTTGTAAAGAGGGCTTGTTTGATGAAGCAATAGTCTTAGGAAAGGCTATGATTATCTTGTGAAACAATTGTTCATGCTTTTTTTTGATAATCTACCTCATAATATAATTAGTAGAGGACTGCTAAAGGGAGAGAATGAGATGAGAAAAGTTAGTTTTGATTCAAGTCAAATTTCTGTTTATGTTAAGCTTTTGATAATCTGCCTCATAATATAATTAGTAGAGGACCGCTAAAGGGAGAGAATGAGATGAAAAAAGTTAGTTTTGATTAAGTCAAATTTCTGTTTATGTTAAGCTTTTATGGATGGTTAGAAAGAAGTTTATTTCGTCTGTGTTAGAGTCGTTATGATGAAACTACTACACTTTCAATGTTGCTTATGAATATAAAGATATTGAATTTACTTTAACCTTGTGGCCATGCCACGTTTATTTCATTTTTTGTTGTGAGGCCTCACATTGATTATAATGAGGTTTGTATTGCCTACGATGGAAATCGTGTTAATATTCAATGCGGTATTGGGAAGAGATAGGATTCATGTATCTGCAAGTTTATGTATGTTGGAAGAGCTATGTTATTTATATTCATAATGCATAAAATACCATGTCGATTCACATCACATCCATCATTGGATGAGATGTACACTCTACTTGAATGGGGCCCACATCACATAAGTCTTTGATAGCAAGGATCATGGGTAACGAAAGTCCAAATATAGACCAAGTTGCAATGATGGATTATTACAGAGGAGGAAACAAGGCTCGAGTGATATTCCAACTAAAACTTTTTGCACTGGCTTCATGTAAGCCGAAGGTGGGAATCTCCTTTTCAAAGACCAAAAGTCAATAAAATGGGATATAGTGCACAGCCAAAATTTCGATGAGGCGAGTTTCATTGACTTGATTATCCTAAGTGACAGATAACTTCATGCTTAGTAGTTGATATCAAATAAGGCAAGTATGCTCGAAATAATGAAGGCACCCTACTAAGTGCTATACTGTCAAAGCCAATGAATAATCTCAACATTGTCAATGAACAAAACAGGCATGAGCGGCATAGTGATTAGTAAGACTTAAAACTACATGTAAAGAGTAAAGATACTGAATATGAGCAAGCATTTCATACTCTCTGGTATTAAATGAGCAGAGTTCCCATTCCAGATTGTTTTGCACATCACAAAGCAAGTTGGAAAGTTACATTGCTCGATGTGGGACCATGACCTATTCTATAACAACAACAACAACAAAGTTTTATCCCACTAAGAGAGGTCGGCTATATGGATCAAGCAACGCCACGTAGCTCAACTCTACATTTTAAGTATTGTCTTGTTTTTCAGTAAAAACACATGTTTGGCAGCCAAACAAATCTAAGTTGCTGCTCAAAGACCCTTAATTTGAGTCCTGGTTTCTCCAAGATTAATGCTAACTTCAACCCTGTCCATGACAAACTTGAAATAAAAACTTAGGAGGAAAACTAAGATCGTTTAAGATCAAGTAAAACTAAAAATAGCAGGCAAAATGCAGGAAGGAAAATAGAAATGGAGAAAGAAACAAGATAAATCTAAGTTTGCAACTACTGTACGGAACTATGGATAACCACATTAGAAGCCGATCCCAAAATTATCATATGCTACAAAGGAAAGTCCATTCCTTCAAAATGAACCCTCAACATTTATATCTGTTTCATTTATTCTCCTCCAATTGCTGATTATCGATCAGAAACAAAATTGCAAAACCATCCCCAAATTCAACTAAAGGCTTTTGCAAATCTCTAATTCGATGAATAATAACTGCTCCATTGATTAAAATAAATCAATTATAACATAAAGGTGATTCAGATTGAACAACCAAAATATCAGAGAATTACACTATTCCTAGCTATAGTAAAATGAGAAACAGAATGATCTTTCTTACTTTTTAACTTCTGTAACCCATGATAAACATATTTGATATCTTGAGATAATACGAGGAAGAATAATCACGTCAGTTTCTGTTAGACTTTTAGTCTAGTGAAAGAATATCACTGTAGGGGACAACAATTGAGACGTCATATCAGGACATTTTAAGCACTAAGTGACGAATAAGTATCAGCCGAATAAGTATCAGCCATGCCAGTTAGTAGTACACAAACGAAGTCCTAATTAAAATAATATAGATGTTGGGTTGAGAGATAACTTCAACAAAGAAAGAGAAGGGCACAGCAAAAATAATTACAACAGCATCAATAACTGAAATTCAAGGATATATAAATCATAGAATTTTGAGATGACTAAAACATATATATAACATCCATTGTTCTTAGGACATGTTGAGAACTTAAAAGATGCTTTGAAACACAAATGCAAAAATTATTAAAAGCGATCAAACTGCTTGTGGTCCTGAGAGATATCAGATAAACCCTCAGAAATTTGGATTAAGCAATCAGATCTGGTTGAGAATAGCTGCCAATTCTTACTATGCTAGTCTACCCCACCCTATTTAATATGTATTGTTGGTTTTGGAAGGAGAAAATCAATCATCATTGGGTAATTCATATTTTCAAGCAAAAGGAAATGTTGCACACCTTCTGGTTTAGAAAGCAGGTAGATTAGTCATGCACGTTAACCTAGTAATAAAATTAAGGTCGCAACTCACAACTCAAGCATTTTTGTGCTAACTTTAAAATTCAAAAACAAACTACTCACATGTTTAGGATGGAAATTGGTAGAAGGTTAACTTTAAAAAGCCAATGTCATTAAGTTATAGAACCTCAGGTTCAGACAGCAGGGAGCTTAGCTTTCTACTGAGCCTGTTAGCATTTTACTGCAACTCTATAAAGACTATGCCAAAAAAAAGGGAATACATTTTAGTTTTAGAGATGGCAGATTGAGGAGCTGAAGGCTAACATACTCATCCTATGAATGAGTATCAGACAGAGAGTAGTCATGGTAGGTACAACTATTTCTTCTACAGAGAGAGGATAGGTCTAGCCACATCCGGATGAAGATCAATTTGGGCTGACGAAAGACAATATTCATTACACAAAGGCTTGACAGAGCATTTCACAGGCACTTACAAACAAAATGGGAACGATTTCAATTTTCTTAAGCAAAATAAACAATTGAAATGAACCTTTGGTAGAGATGATTCATGAACCTTTGATGACAATATTCAGTGCCTCCAATATTAAACCACGAAAACTAGGTACTTAACATAGTGACCTTGAGTGTCCTGAAAGTAATGACATGTAATAACAATTCACTGCCAAAGTCCATGAGGCCATGAGCAAAAATCAGCAATGACACAGAAGACCCTAGGTGTTTTTAAAGCAGATTTAAAATCTAGGTCTAAAGAGAATCAATAAATTCATGAGTCAAGACCCAAAAAGCAACTAACAACAGCTTATTGTGAAAGTAAATATAATAAGCATGAGAGATCATGTGAGCTTCAGAAACAGTGAGGTCATTGCATACTCCTATTTCTTTGACCACAGAGAAATAAACATTTTCTAACCATCTGCGTGAAATACAACAATAACAGATGTAAAACCTGAGTGGGTACAAAAGCGTCATACCTTGCCATTTCACTTAAACAGACCTCTGCTGATCATTTCACGAAGAAGCTTCTCAGCCTTTTCAGTCTCATTTATTTCAAGAAGGGCATGAATAATTGTTGATGCAGTTATATCATTAGGGGAGCAACCATTGTCATTCATTTTTGAAAGCAATGCTATGGCATCATCAAACAAGCCCTCTTTACAAAGCCCGTTTATCATAGCATTATATGTTTTGACATTTAACTGGTAGCCTTTAATAAGGAGATGTTGGAAAATCTCATGTCCAGTTTTAAGTCTCCCACCTTTGCACAATCCGTCAATAAGTATGGTATATGTGACCATATCAAGACAAATCCCTTTGCTAACAATTTTATGAAATAATTCAATTGCCTCATCGAGATGTTGGCTTTTGCACAAACCATCTAAGAGGATATTATAAGTAAGAATATCAGGACGCTGGCCACTAGCATGCATCTCATTAAGAAGATCTTGCACATATGATATTCTCCCTGATTTGAACAAGCCATCAATAAGAGAACTATAAGTTATAGTATTAGGAACTAAATGATTGCGATGCATCTCTTTAAAGAGAGCCACGGCTTCGTCCACCCTTTTAGTCTTACAATATCCGTTGATCATGATACTATAACTCTTAACATCAGGTGTCAAATCTATTTTCCTCATACCATAAAATAAATTTGTTGCCTCATTCCCCCTATTGCTTAGAAAGTATCCATCTATTAATGCATTATAGGTGACAATGTCAGGCCTATGACCCCTTCGCAACATCATATGAAACGCATTTTGGGCTTCTAAGATTCTTCCTTCCTTACATAGTGCATTGATCAGAATGGTATAAGTATAAAGGTTAGGGTTTATGTTGTTTTGTACCATTTGATTAAGCAATCGTGCAGCTTCTTCTAATTGACTTATACAGCAGAAACCATGAATCAGAGTACTGTAAGCAACGACATCAGGAGAAATCCCTCGTGCAGTCATCTCGGAAAACAAGTTCCCTGCCTCAGTTACAAGCCCTTCTTTGCATAATCCATCAATGATTGTGTTGTATATTACTACATCAGGCTTAATTGATTGTCCCTCCAGCTTCTGGAGCAGCTCAAAGGCAGCTCCTGTTTGCCCTGCTTTGCAGAGTCCATTGATCAAGGTCCCATAACTAACCTTATTAAGCTGGTATCCCAGTGCTCTTACCCTGTCATGAAACTCTAGTGCTTTCCTAACGTCACCATTAATACAAAACCCTTTCATGAGAGTAGTCAAAGTTATGACATCTAATTCATGACCCATCTTGATAATCTTGGCCAATACAGAGAAAGCAGAATCCGTATGACCTAAATGGCATAAACAATTGATCAAGATGTTCAGAGTAACCAAGGAAGGAGCGATTCCCCTAAGCTCCATTTGTGCAAAAAGTGAAACAGCAGTGTCATAGTATTTTATCTTAACAATAGACATCAAGATCTTACCAATTTCAACTTGAGAAGGGGGATGACGTTTATTGATAAGGAGAGCGAAAGAGGCAACAGCATCGTCGACGTGACGGCAGCCAGAACCTTTGGGAGGTTGGGAATGAGCATATTGCCTGACAGGGGTAGCGCTACACAAGCATCGTAGGACATTGGGTTTAAGAGGAGCAGCATACCTTGTTACTGAGTGCAACATCGTCTTCTTCGTCTAAGGTTAAGGTTGTCTCCCCTTCACTGAGTGAACAACGGTCCTGTTGTGTCTCGAGAACAAATAACACCCTCCTTGTAATTCCGTAATGGTAATTGAAATTAAACTAAATAAACAAAATGGACAACATGAACTATTCTTGGTATTGGGAACTCTTTTAATGTATTTAGTCCTACATTTTAAATATAATTAAACATCTAGCGTGACATGCATCTACATCATAATTTATCTTGTACCATGGCCCTTAACACGCACTCCCCTCATATTTAAAGATGGTACTCCACCCAATTGTAAATTTAAATATCCAATAAAAATTACTATTTTATTCTTTTTTATGAGTTTAATTTTTATATATTAATAATATAAATTTTTTTTATGCTATATTCTGGAAAAATCATCTTATTTAATGGGAAATAAATAATAAAAAATAATAAGTCTTAAATATATTTTTAGTTCTTGAAAATTAAGTAAATTTTAATTTTTGTCACTAAAATTTTTTTTGTACAATTTCAATTCAAACATTTGTAAAACTAATTGATTTTAGCCTACATTGCTAGAATATCTATGTTAATTGTTATACTGACAAATGAAATGTTAGGTTATTCAATCCTATATGATAATCAATGACCATATATGACTTGAGCTAAAACCAAACATTTTTAAAAATATTTGAAGAAAAAAACTTGTTTCAAATATTAGAGGCAAAATTCACTTAAATTTAAATCTAACTAATTTTTATTTTATAAATTTTAAAATTATAATTTACATTAAATTTAATTCATTATTTAATTTTACTGGTTATTTATTAATTTAGTCAAATATAAAAATTTTTAAAATATAATACTATATTGATTTAAATATTTAATTTTTCATTTTTATTTTTATCATATATGATAAAAAATAAAATAATATCAAAATAACAAATTTTATTGATTATATATATTTAATAGGATCTAATGTAATTTTTTAGTAAGATTAGGATGGAGACCAATTTAGCGAAAAATCTTAAACTGGTTTTTGTTTAATTTAAGAGAAAATTATCTGTCAAGGACAGTAAAAAAAGATTACAAAAATTAATTATATCAAAATTATTAAGGAAAAGTAAAACATTAATTTTAAAAAGGAGCTAGAAACAATTTATAAATAAATAATAATCTATTTAAAAAGGTTCTTGATTTTTTTTCATTCTTTATCTCATTGGTTGTTGAAATTCTCAAATTTCTTTGCTTGATTCCTTTTCAATTGGATCAAAAAATGTATTTCATCTCTAAGTATTTATCACTCTAAAGCCTATATATATATATATATTGGGTGGGGTTGCAATTTGTAGTAACATAATGGAATTTGCTAAATAATCTTGAATTGTACATATTCAAATATATGATATCTTTTGAGTTGAAAATCCATACATTTAAATTAAAAATCCCTTAAATTTTATGCATGAATTCAACTTATGTGTAAAAAAAAGACGAAGAGAGAGTGACTAAAGTTGGAGAGAGAATAATGTTTAATCCAGAGCAGAAAATTTTTTAGAATGAACTTGTTTCAAGATTTATTGACTCATTCCTTAAAAAGTTTCATAAGTAAATTTATTTTTGGGAATCGATTATTCAAAGAGAAAACATATTCAAAAAAATTAATATAATATCTCCCAAATATTTCACCTCATTCAAACATAATAAAATATTAAAAATATTTTTTAAAAGTATTAACAGTATTGAATTTGAATAAATTTATAATTAAATATGTTTTATTTTCTTCCCATAGCTATCCCAAGAGTAAACCGAACTAATTATTCATGTTGAGCACAAAAATAATAGTTTTTTTCTTTCTTTTGTCATAATCACGGGTGTCCTCTAGGATGTGATTTTGTTCGAGTTAACTAGAGTGATTCAAATATAGAAAATTTAACTAAAGTGTAAAAATGGATAAACTGTTTTAAGGTTCTTGAGAGATGAGAAATAAAATCGTAAAAACTAAGATTAGGCAATGAGATCTTGCCGAGAACTGCTACAAATGCATACTATGTCAATCTAACTCACCTTAATTGATATCCTGTTGGTTTTGTAAGGAGAAATTCAACCTTCACCAGGTAATTTATATTTCTATGAAAGGTAAATTACATTGCACACCTTCTGGTTTAGCTAGCTGACAGATTAGTCATGCATATTAACCCAATGATACATGTAAAGGATCATAGCTCAAGCATTTTAGTTCTAAATTTATAATATTTCTTTTTTCTTTTTTTTCCAAAAAAAAGAAATTAATGGAAATTGGCATAATAGTAACTTTAGAAAACTAATGTCATCAAATTATAAAACATCAGATTTAGCTAGCAGGGATCTTAATTTTCTATATGAGCCGGTGAGAATTTTATAGCAATTCTATCAAGTCTATGCAAAAGGGAATACATTGCAGTTCTAAAGGGGTAGGTTGAGGAAGTAAAATGTAACATACTTACCCTATCAATTAGCATCAGACACAAGGTAGCCACAGTAAAACATGATTATTTCTTCCGTTGAGACGAGCTAGAGTCTAGCCACATCTAAATCAATATCAATTGGAGGTGATGAAAGGTATGCTTGTTAGAGCAGTTATGGCACTTACAAACAAAAATAAAATCATTTCAGTTTTCTTAAGCAATACAAATGGTTAAAATGAAACTTTTGGCAGAGATGGTTTATGAGAATGTTATGTGATTTATTTGGTATTATTGTATTCATAATAACATTCACTACCTCCATTCCTCAAGCAGAATAAGAGAAAGAAAGTAAGTTAATAACAAGCCTTAGTTTAAAGTGTCTATCATGACTATTATATTTACAGCCTTAAATAGTGAGCTAGGGTGTGCAAAAGCTAATGACATTTAATAACAAATCATTGACAATGGAAAATCATGTCAATTTCTAATAGGTTGGTATATGATAAAACATATTTCACTATTGAATAAAACAATCAAGAGCAAGATATTTTGGACACTAACCCATGAGCAAAAGTTAGCAATGACACAAAAGACCCTTGGTGTTAATAAAGCAGATATCAGAATGCAATGTACAGGGACAATCAGTAAGTTCAAGATTCAAGACCTAAAAATCAACTAACAACAACATATTGTAAAAGTAAATATAATAAGCATAAGAGATAATGTGAGCTTTAGAAACAATGTGGTCGTTGCTATTTTGGGTTTTGCTAACGAGTTATGACACACCTAAGAAATCAAGAAGAAAAAAAGTTTTGATTCAAAAACCGTTGTGGTCTTTGGTTTCAGGAAAGAATAATGTTCAATTTTCATTTTTTATTTTCAGTTTGTTTACTTTTTTCTAGCATTTTCTCGACAAACTAAATGTTGGTATTGTCAGTATCAGTACTTATTGAGTAAATGTACTTTTCCGTTTTGATAATTAGTAGAAGTGCTCGGAACTCTCTGAAAGAAAGGAGTAATATAGCGTGGTGCATTAGACTCAACACAAGTAAAAAAGAAACAAAAAGTTTAGTTGGTAGCAATAATCAACTTCAAGAAACAAATTGATAAACACCAAAAGTAGCAAACTACTTCTAAAAATATGAATCTCAGAAGTCTTCTGACTCCTGAATAAGACTTTGACCCCCATAGTAAAATCAAAGAACTCTTTATGTTCCTTTTAAGACCTCAGATCCTAATGGTTCCCCAAAAGATTCCAAATTCAGTTGGCCAAACATGAGATAAAACTTTTGAACTAGCAACTCCGTAGTATGCATCACCAACAAATAATCACTAACATTCCAAATTCAGTCTGCTAAACATGAGATAAAACTTCTGAGCCAGCAACTCTGAAGTATGCATCACCAACTAATAATCACTAGCACATGAACTATTGTCAACTACTGCATTTAACCATTCATCCGTCACTTCATACTTTTTATTTCCCTTTCTGCTTCCTCTGACTTTAATTTTTGCAATATGAGCATTTTTCCTCTTACTTGCTTTGTGCTCCATAGCCATTGCCCAAATGACATCAATTTAATTAGTGAAAGAGATATATAAATTTTTGCCAAAATCCCATCTCCTTCTAGCTTCATCCAGGTCTAAATCTTCAGATTGATTGACACTGCTAAACAGATCTCCTGACATCCAATCTCATCAAGAGCATCCTAAAAAGGATTATTTTCTTCATGTTGGTGTTTTGCTAGACTATCTCAATGAAGAGGCAGATTAATCAGTGTTTTTCACCTCTCCACCATCAATTGAGCATTGGCAGCATCAAGAAGTTGGCTTATATTTGCTAGCTAATTATATGATGCTGTATCCAAAATCCAATATTGTGATGAGGCAATTGAGTTATTTTGGCAAATTGATGACAGATGAATTAATCCAAGTGTGTACATTTGCAATGTCCTTAACGATTTGTGCAGGTAGAAAACTAAAGATGGCTAAAGAGTTTTAACACTTTTCAGCATCTTTTGATGAATAAATATTGTCTAATCCTTGAAACTACAATATTATGATCAATGGGATTTTTGAGGAGGGCTTGCTTGATGAAGCAATTGTCTCAAGAAAGGTTATGATTACCTTCATGCTTTTCTTTGATAATCTGTCTCATGATATAATTAGTAAAGGACTGCTAAAGGGAGAGAACAAGATTAGGAAAGTTTGTCCCAATTCAAGTCAAACTTCTGTTTAGTTAAGCTTTTATAGATGATTAGAAAGAAGTTTGTTTCGTCCTAGGGTTGATATGATGAAACTACTGCACCTTCAATATTGCTTATGAATATAAAGGTATTGAATTTACTTTGACCTTTTGGTTGTGCCGTGTTTATTTTATTTTATTTTTTGTTGTAAGGTCTCACATTGATGATAATGAGATGTGTATTGTCTATGGTGGAAATCAAGTTAATATTCAATGCTGTATTGGAAAGAGATAAGATTCATGTATTTGCAAGTTCATGTATGTTAGAAATAGCATTAGATGTTAATTTGGTTCAAGTACATAACATAGGGAATATCTGAATATGTATCCTTATTACAAATAATTCAAGTAATCTGGATGTATATTAAGTACTGAACACTTAACCAACGCACTCAAAAATTCTCTTTTATCTACTGTTTTCGAGTTTTTATTTTTATTTTTTTGTCTGGTGAAAAAACCTGCCATTCTTTAATTAACATGAGTACATGACAATATTCTTAATATGTTCATTAACACTTATAACATTCTTACCTCTTCGTCATTGATTATGAGGTGGTGTTTTTGTTCAAATGTAGTAAAAAATGTTAAGTTCTGACTTGTTATCTGAATTATAGAGGTGGGTTCTCTATTAGGGAACAATGAGTTTGGGTCCAAGTGTTAACTAAATTTTGACCATTAAAGTTACAATCCAATAGTTCATATTAAAACTTCTATTGTATAAAAATTATTCATATTTTAATATTTGAAACAAATATTATATGTAATTTGTCCATTTTATCCTCTATCTATTATATTTCATATCCATTGCTTCCACCATTGCAGACTAACCCCAAAACCCACCCAGTGGCCCTAACCTAAGAAGCACGGACATGCCACCAGTGTCGGACAGGTGTCAGTGTCCGACACCCACATGACATGTGTTAGACACGCAGCCATATGCGTCCAATTAAAAACATAATTTTTTTGAACTCAAACACATACCGAACACCGTTGGACACTGCTCTAATTCATTGTGGACGCGGCTTGGACACGCCACAGACACACCTAAGTTGGTTTCTTCTTCTTTTTTCAAATTTTAATACCAATATGAGCCCAAAATCAACCCTAGTTATTTAGTTGGACATGTACTATTGGATGATTTTATTTTGAAAATTCTTCAGTTGATCGTAAAAAAACTGTACTAATAATATTTTATTAGTAAAATTCATAATTGTATGAATATAAAATAGAACTAAATAATATAATAATAAAATTTAATTTTTATTTATTTGTAAAATTTAATTTTAATCAAGAGTCTTATGTTAATTAGTCTAATAATAATAATTATATTTATTAATTTAGTAATAAGATTGTTGTGTTTAAGCGCCAAATAAAACTAATAAATATATTGCTAATGACTAAAATTTAATTTTATGATTATATTTAGGTCTATTTTATATTTATAAAATTATGAAAACATACAGTTCTCAATTGGTTTACAATATTTTGTTACTGGTTTACAAAATTCTATGTAATAGTTTACAATATTTTGATACTAGTTTACAACATTTGATAATAAGCATTTACAATTTTTCAATTCCAGTTTTCAGCAATCTCTTTAGTATGTCCTCATTTGGTTTACAACATTTTGCTACTAGTTTATAACATTTTATACAATGGTTTACAATTTCTTGCATACTGGTTTGTAATATTTCATAACATGCATTTACAATTTTTTAACTCCAGTTTTTAGCAACCTATTTAGTATGTGTCATCATTTGGTTTATAACATTTTGCTACTGGTTTATAATATTTTATGAAATGGTTTACAATTTTTTGCATATTGATTTACAATATTTTGTAATGCGTATTTACAATTTTTCAACTCCAATTTTCAGCAACCTGTTAGTATGTATCCTCAATTGGTTTAAAATATTTTACTACTAGTTTACAACTTTTTGTGCAATGATTTATAAGGGCCTATTTGGTTTACTTTTTCCAGTTTTCTAAATTTGTGAAGGAAAAACTGAAAAAACTGATTTCGATTTTTTCAGTTTTTCCTTCACAAATCTGAAAAACTGAAAACTGGAAAATGAAAAACTGAAAACTGTTTTCAGCAAACCAAATAGACCCTAACTTTTTCTACTTGTTTACAACTTTTCATAATACACATTTATAATTTTTCAACTCCAGTTTTCAACAATAACAGCAAATCTCAGCTTCTGTAGAGCCATTTTCAATTCATTTTGGTACTGAAAATTCTTCTTCTTCTTCTTCTTCTTCCTCTTTCTGTGAACAATGAAAAACAAAAGAAAGAGAAACATACTAAAGAAAGAGAAAATGAAGGCTTTTGTAAGTGAGAGAGAAATAAGAAAAATAGAGTAAACAAGTTCTAAAAGAAAGAAAAAACTTTGTTTCTTCTTCCTTCTCTTCCTGTGAATAATGAAGAATCAAAGAGAGAACTTGATAAAGAGAGAATGAACATGTTAAAACACATTACTTTTTCTTTTATTTTTGCCTTTTCTTTTTTCCCTAAAATGCCTATCCGTATCCAAGACATCTTTATACCAAAATTTTGTCATCTAGCACGACGGATATAACTGGTGTAAGTATAATGGTATATATGTATTATTTTTCTAGAAGAAAAAGATGGAAAGGTATAAAAGTAATCTTTTTATTTGTTTGTTTTTGCTATTTATTAACTTGGACCATACGGACCTAAACTCATTGCTTCCCATTGCAGAATCCATTATGGTATAGATTTCATCAGGCGACTTCTGGAGTGAGGAGGACTAACTTTGAGTCCATATAATCATAATAAATAGATGATATCTGTGGGTATAATTAACAATATAAAACAATGTGGTAATCGGCTCGTGGGGCCAGAATAAAAGTTTTTAAAAAGTTGAGGGACTGAATGAAAATTTGTTATATCAGAATTAAAGACAAAAAACAGAGAGGGGAAAATTGAACCAAGGGCTATGCTCTCTTCTCTATCTATGCTCTCTTCCAATAGCATTCAACCTTCCAACTACACCTTCGAATAAAAACCAAGCAAAAAGCAACACCTTCTGGAAGAAAACCTGCCCTAGCTTCCTCTTCCCTCCACCAACAATAGCGAGGCGTGATGCCGTCATCACCATGCCTGAAGAGGCCTCAGAGCCTGCCACTTGCGTCATTGTCTTCTCTCTATTGTGCTTTGTTGTTCCTCGTACTAAAGATTCGGTCGTCGCTATTCTCTCCTCCATGTCAGTTCTCCACATGATAGCTGCTTGCATCTTCCTTTTTGATCTCTTCATCAGTTGAAATATTCCATGGAGCATTAGCTTCCATTTCAACAGCATCAAGGACTATCGTGGCTTGTTGCTTCTCTGCACATCACCTATGTCATGACTTATTGCTTCTCTACATTGAAGCTGTCACATTGATCAAAGACGCCGATCATGGCACCACCATTGGAGAAGATGACGAAAAAACTGCAGATCTCGTTGGAAAAAGACGAACTACACCAATCTGAAACCATGGTGAAAAGGCTTTGATTCAACTAGTGTATCAATATTATTAGACATAAACTCAATTTTTAAAGTCACTAATCCTACTATTAGGGTATAAAATCAAATGTGGATCAAAATATAATTAATAGTTTTTTATTTTGGTATTCCAATAGGGTAACTTCTGTAATATTACAAAGAATCTAACCCTACTATAATCATAGCCGTCGAATATATTGTTTAATAGACAAGATTTTTGGACCACATGGATCAAAAGTTAGTATTTCCCACCATAGAACTTGTCCATTTCATCGTATGGCAAACAAAACCAAAACTAACATGTCCAGGGAGTGTTCCTTCTCTCTAAGCTGCGACTCCCTTTTCTCTCTAGATATAGAAACTGAGGATTGTGTTAACATGGTCTACATTATCTTTTGGACCATACTTGGTCTACTCATATATGTCGATAAATTTTATTTGGTTGGTTGAGATTTCAAGATATATTGATTATATAATATTATAAAATAAATAATAATTTTAAAATTTGATATTAATACTTTTCAAATGATCAAATTATCCTTCCATTTTTGTCTTCCAATTCTTAGTTTCTTGCTACAACAACCACAAGCACCTTGGGTCACTTTTTGGCAAATATGGTTACGATATAGAAAGAAATATGTAATCTTTACTTTATTATTATTTTTTTGATAAACTTGGAAGGAAAGAAGAGTTAGGAAATGTTGATCTTTTCTTCGCATTGAGCTTTTTCACATTTTTTTATTATGCAAGCCTCAACCACACCCCCTAATTCCATTCATTTAAAAAATCAAATGTTTACAACCAAAAACTATAATCCCATTGTGCAAAAAGGTATGTCCTTTATTGGGTTGGGTCAGTGCAGGAGCAAGAGAAATATATATATATATATATATATATATATATATATATATATATATATATATATATTAAAAATGGAACAAAAATTAGTTTTGTCCCATAGGATCAAGTTTCATGGAATAAATGCAACATGAATGAGTTGTTAATAATGGTGCTGTCAAATTTATATTTTACTTTAACAAGGAAATGGGTCATGGTTGTTAATTTTTTGAGTTGGTAAAAAGGTATAGTGGAAAATGTAGTGTGGAGTACAAAATGTAGTGCAATGGCAGGTGGAAGATTGAGTTTAGCATTCATGGCAATGGTAGTTTTTGTGTTCCTTTGATTGTGTTCTTGAGGTGGGTCGCAAGGCTAGAAAGGAAGCATGGCATATGGCGGTGGTGAGGTTAAAGAAGAATGATAATATTGGAGGTGGGTGGCCAGAGGGTTGTGCTGGTGGCCGATGACAGTGACCTTGAAGGAGTGAGTGCTTGAAAAGAAAAATTAAAATTTGAAAGAGAGTTAGTGTAGTAATTTTAAAGTAATTAAAAGGAGACTATGTTATGGTTTGAAGGATATGCTACACCATGGTAACACAACTCTAAAAACTAAACATTTCAATTTTGCTTTTGCTATATTTCTTATTTTTAAACATCGCAAAGGACTTGTTTTGTTTGCATCATTAAAGCTAGATGGCGCAATTGTAAGCTTGTCGCATTATGATCTAGGGGTCACATGACTTAAGAGTTACAAGTTCAAATCTTGAAATTAGCCTTTTTGCTTGCATGCGTATATTTAAGAGTGACATAACTAATCATATATAAAAGATTGACATAATTAATCGTATATCTATGATACATAAGCTATTCATATTTATTCATCACGCATAGAAATATGCCATAAAAGGTAACAACCAAACATGCACCCCCGTGATGAGGAGAAAAAAAAAAAGGTGAGGTTGAGTCTTGTTGTTAGGTGATATTGACAGTGATAATGAGAAGGAAGCGTTTTTAAGGGTTTGATAAGTGAAAATGTTATAATTATAGAAAAATAATTAGAGATCATTTTAAAATTTAATCTTATAAAAAATTACTTTTGTTTTTTTTAGAAGCTGAGTATCACTAAATTAAAAAAATAAGTGATGAAACTTTTTTTTTTTACACGTGTATATTTTTTTAAAAAAAAATCCAAACACTCTAAAAGGATAGATAGAAGTACTTTCTTTAGAGAAAAAAAAAAGTGATCTTTCCTTAGAAAAAATCAATCCAAATTCACTCCATCTGTTTGACAAAGTAGATGCACCCCTGCCCAAACCGAAGAGAGAGACCCATCCCTTCATAGAGTATCTTCTGCAGGTTAAGCTGCCACAAGAGAAACCCATTCATCAGCACTCCATGAAATAAATTGTGGCGCTTTTTTCCCCCTTCTTATGCAAAACATCACCAAATCTCAACAATTGTTCCACTTTCTATGCATCTAATTATTGTATGTGTGTATATCACATGACTTTTGATACCGGGTCTAACATTAACATTAATTATTAATGTCATGAGGGTTATTATTATACCTGTGACATGGACATCAAATTGGAGACCTCAAATGCATAGCAGATTTGGTGTATATGCTCGGTTTAAATTTTCCGAGCCTGTTGAAAACCTATGTGAATGTTTCGGATAAATTCAGAGTTTGGGTGTAGTTTAAGGTAAAAATCAATGAATAATCCTTTGGATAAATAAAATCAATGAATAATCCTTTGGATAAATATAGTTGTTTGGCGGCAGTAATCATTTTTTGAGAAAGGCTACTTTATTACAGCAAAAAACTTAGCAACAAAAATCAATATATACGTTAACACTTCACTGCATAATCGCCTATTATATTCTCTGCTTGGTTTTGTCACTACTTACAACAGCAGTTTTACGTTTCTAAACAACAAATCATGTGCTCGACCACCATTCAGAATTTTATGGAACTAAGCATATTCACAATGGAGGCATGGCCATCTCCTCCTTTCAATACGCCTTAAAGAGCAGAGGCATTGAATATAACTGGTAACATGAGCAAGAAGCATGAGAACATTAAAAAATCCGTACTTGTAACCACTCATCAATATCCAAAGCAACAAGCACTAGAATTAAAGATATCATTGAAAAGAAAAAAAAAAAATCCGTTGACATGAATCCCCAGGTCATTTACCGCATTAGCAAGGTTAAGTAGAACATACTGTACATGACCACCAAACAAAACACCTATTTAAGCCCATAAAAAAAAAAGATACACACAGAAGTCTTTGATAGCAAGGATCATGAGTAAGGAAAGTCCGAATATACACCAAGTTGCAATGATGGATTATTACAGAGGAGGAAACAAGGCTCGAGTGACATTCCAACTAAACTTTTTGCACTGGCTTCATGTAAGCTGAAGGTAGGAATCTCCTTTTCAAAGACCAAAAGTCGGTAAAATAGGATATAGTGCACAGCCAAAATTTCGATAAGGCGAGTTTCATTGACTGGACTATCCCAAGTGACAGATAACTCCGTGCTTAGCAGTTTATATCAAATAAGGCAAGTATGCTCGAAATAATGAAGGCAGCCTACTAAGTGCTATACTGTCAAAGCCAATGAATAATCTCAAAACTGCCAATGAACAAAACAGGCATAAGCAGCATAGTGATTAGTAAGACTTAAAACTACATGTAAAGAGTAAAGACACTGAATATGAGCAAGCATTTCATACTCTCCGGTAATAAATGAGCAGAGTTCCCATTCCAGATCGTTTTGCACATCATAAAGCAAGCTGGATAGTTACATTGCTCGATGTGGGACCATGGCCTATTCTATAACAACAACAACAACAACTCAGGTTTATCCCACTAAGTGGGGTTAGCTACATGGATCAAGTAAAGCCAACTCAACTCTACATTTTAAGTGTTGTCTTGTTTTTCAGTAAAACACATGTTTGGCAGCCAAACAAATCTAAGTCGTTGCTCAAAGACCCTCAATAAATTAGAGTCCTGGTTCCTCCAAGATTAATGCTAGCTTCAACCCTGTCCATGACAAACTTGAAATCAAAACTTAGGAGGAAAACTAATATCATTTAAGATCAAGCAAAACAGAAAATGGCAGGCAAAATGCTAGAAGAAAAATAGAAATGAAGAAAGAAACAAGATAAATCGCAACTACAATACGGTACTATGGATAAGCACATTACAAGCGGATCCCAATATTATCATATCCTACAAAGGAAAGTTCATTCCTTCTAAATGACCCCTCAATGCTTATATCTGTTTCACTTATTCTTCTCCAACTGCTAATTATCAAATGGAAATAAAATCACAAAACTATCACCAAATTCAACTAAAGGCTTTTGCAAATCTCTAATTTGATGAATAATAACTGATCCATTGATTAAAATAAATCAATTATAACATAAAGGCCATTCAGATTGCACAACCAAAATATCAGAGCATTACACTAGTCCTAGCTATAGTAAAATGAGAAACAGAATGATCTTTCTTGCTTTTTAACTTCTGTGACCCATGATAAACATATTCGATATTTTGAGATAATACAAGGAAGAATAATCGTGTATTCATGTCAGTTTCTGTTAGACCTTTAGTCTAGTAAAAGGATGACAAGTTCTCATTCAGAGAGTTCCAATTTGTGACTATGGTGGTGATAAAATCTCAACCATTAAATATTATATCTAATGATTATAATTAATTTAATTTAAAAATAAAAATTTTAAGAATTTGACCATTTTATTCTCTTCATCTTTTCAACATCTCCCTTCTTTGCTACCTCCCATTACTCTGCCACTACTGCCCACCGGCATCCTCACCACCGGCCACAGGCGACCTTGCCGTTGCTGCTGTCAGTGCCCTCCTCAAGATCTCTTTGCTTGCCCTATGCGTCTTCAGCCTCTCTCATGGCACCATACATACCTGTGACACACCTAACCGAACCAGGTCGGTTCGAGCACATACAGCTAGATATGGACCGGTAGGAGTCAGCAAAGGCCATGTAACCATCAATCTTGTGACCTATGCTGAACACCCCCCCTTATGCCATGATAGTGGAAGTTGCAAACTTTCTTTGATTTGATCCAAAAGGGTATCCTGCATTTCTCTGATCTGCTATGAATATGAAGGAAAATTGAAGATCTGTGTTTTTGAACCAAAGTTCTGGTTTTTGGTTTTGAATACAGTTTGTGACTGGAAGACTGATAAGAAGGGTTGAGTGGTAAGAAGAAGGTTCATAAAGACTATAAAAGTTTGGATTTGTAATAGCATCAGGCTCGTTATCATCAATCAAGATTCTCTATTTTTGTAGTTTTTTTTATCCTTTTGGTAAACAAAAAGAACAAGAGAACTGGTGTATTATAGTGTTATGCGGAGGTTGCCAACCAGATGAGTAAGCCAAGTGAGATATGCTGGGGAAAGTGGGGGTCTGCAATGGGAGTGAGAGAGAGAAATTGGGGTGAGGATAAGAAAGACTTTATGCCTAGTTTCTTTCATTTAGTTACTATAAGTCATCATGGTGGTAACAATCTCCTTTGCACCACTTAAAGCATTGGCCGTAAAAGGACATCACTGTAGGGGACAATAATTGAGAAGTCATATCAGGACACTTTAAGCACAAAGTGATGAATAAATATCAGCCATGCCGGTTAGTGGTACACAAACAAGGTCCTAATTAAAAAAATATAGATGTTAGGTTGAGAGATAACTTCAACAAAGGAAGAGTAGGGCACAGCAAAAATAATTACAACAGCATCAATAACTGAAATTCAAGGATATATAAATCATAAAGAATTGTGAGATGACTAAAACATATATATAACATCCATTGTTCTTAGGAAATGTTGAGAACTTAAAAGATGCTTCGAAATACAAATGCAAAAATTATTAGAAGTATACAAGCGATCAAACTGTTTATGGTCCTGAGAGATGTCAGATAAACCCTCGGAAATTTAGATAAGGCAATCAGATCTGGTTGAGAATAGCAGCCAATTCTTACTATGCTAGTCTATCCCACCCTATTTAATATGTATTGTTGGTTTTGGAAAGAGAAAACAAATCACCATTGGGTAATTCAGATTTCCAAGCAAAAGGAAATGTTGCACACCATCTGGTTTAGAAACAGGTAGATTAGTCATGCACTTTAATCCAGTAATAAAAGTAAGGTCGGAACTCGCAACTCAAGTATTTTTGTGCTAACTTCAAAATTGAAAAAAAAAAAGTACTCATAAGTTTAGGATGGAAATTGGGAGAAGATTAACTTTGAAAAAACTAATGTCATTAAGTTATAGAACCTCAGCTTCAGACAGCAGGGAGCTTAGCTTTCTCCTGAGCCAGCTAGCATTTTACTGCAACGCTCTAAAGACTATGTCAAAAAAGGAATACAACAGAGATGGCAGATTGAGGAGCTAAAAGGTAACATACTCATCCTCTGAATAAGCATCAGACACAAAGTAGTCATGGTAGATACAACTATTTCTTCTGCAGAGAGAGGATAGGTCTAGCCACATCCGAATGACGATCAATTTGGGCTGATGAAAGACACTGTTCATTATACAAAGGCTTGACCGAGCATTTCTCGGCACTTACAAGCAAAATGAGAACTATTTCAATTTTATTAAGCAAAATAAACAATTGAAATGAACCTTTTGGTAGAGATGATTCATGGAAAATGCCATGTGACTTAGTATTTATTGATGACAATATTCAGTGCCTCCAATATTAAAGCACGAAAACTAACTATAATACTTAACGTAGAGACCTTGAGTGTCCTGAAAGTAATGACATGTAATAACAAATCACTGCCAAAGGAAAATCATGGCAGTTGCAAGTTTATTATATGATAAAACGAATTTCATCATTGAAAAAAAGCAATAAGAACTAACCCATGAGGTCATGAGCAAAAATCAGCAATGATACAGAAGACCCTAGGTATTTTCAAAGCAGATTTAAAATCTAGAAGGTCTAAGGAGAATCAGTAAGTTCATGAGTCAAGACCCAAAAATCAACTAACAACAACTTATTGTGAAAGTAAATATAATAAGCATGAGAGATCATGTGAGCTTCAGAAACAGTGAGGTCAATGCATACTCCTATTTTTTTGACCACAGAGAAATAAACATTTTCTAACCATCTGCGTGAAATACAACAATAACAGATGTATAACTTGAGTGGGTACATAAATGTCATACCTTGCCATTTCACTTAAACAGGCCTCTGCTGATCATTTCACGAAGAAGCTTCTCAGCCTTTTCAGTCTCATTTTTTCCAAGAAGGGCATGAATAATTGTTGATGCAGTTATATCATTAGGGGAGCAACCATTGTCATTCATTTTTGAAAGCAATGCCATGGCATCATCAAACAAGCCCTCTTTACAAAGCCCGTTTATCATAGCACTATATGTTTTGACATCTAACTGGTAGCCTTTAATAAGGAGATGTTGGAAAATCTCATGTCCAGTTTTAAGTCTCCCACCATTGCACAATCCATCAATAAGTATGGTATATGTGACCATATCAAGACAAATCCCTTTGCTAACAATTTTATGAAATAATTCAATTGCCTCATCAAGATGTTGGCTTTTGCACAAACCATCTAAGAGGATACTACAAGTAAGAATATCAGGATGCTGACCACTAGCATGCATCTCATTAAGAAGATCTTCCACATATGATATTCTCCCTGATTTGAACAAGCCATCAATAAGAGAATTATAAGTTATAATATTAGGAACTAAACGTCTGCAAGGCATCTCTTTAAAGAGAGCCACGGCTTCATCCACCCTTTTAGTCTTACAATATCCATTGATCATGATACTATAACTCTTAACATCAGGTGTCAAACCTATTTTCCTCATACCATAAAATAAATTTGTTGCCTCATTCTCCCTATTGCTTAGAAAGTATCCATCTATTAATGCATTATAGGTGACAATGTCAGGCCTATGACCCCTTCGCAACATCATATGAAACGCGTTTTGGGCTTCTAAAATTTTTCCTTCCTTACATAGTGCATCGATCAGAATGTTATAAGTATAAAGGTTAGGGTTTACGTTGTTTTGTACCATTTGATTAAGCAATCGTGCAGCTTCTTCTAAATGACTTATACAGCAGAAACCATGAATCAGAGTACTGTAAGAGACAACATCAGGAGAAATCCCTCGTGCAGTCATCTCAGAAAACATGTTCCCTGCCTCAGTTACGAGCCCTTCTTTGCATAACCCATCAATGATTGTGTTGTACATTACTACATTAGGCTTAATCGGTTGTCTCTCAAGCTTTTGGAGCAACTCAAGGGCAGCACGTGTTTTCCCTGTTTTACAAAGTCCATTGATTAAGGTCCCATAACTGACCTCATCGAGCTGATATCCTAGTGCTCTTACCCTGTCATGAAACTCCAGTGCTTTCCTAACGTCACCATTAATATAGAACCCTTTCATGAGAGTATTCAAAGTTATGACATTTAATTCATGACCCATCTTGATAATCTTGGCCAATACAGAGAAAGCAGAATCCATATGACCCAAATGGGATAAACAATTGATCAAGATGTTCAGAGTAACCAAGGAAGAAGCGATTCACCTAAGCTCCATTTGTGCAAAAAGTGAAACAACAGTGTCATAGTGTTTCATCTTAACAATAGACATCAAGATCTTACCAATTTCAACTTGAGAAGGGGGATGACGCTTATTGATAAGGAGAGCGAAAGAGGCAACAGCATCGTCGACGTGACCGCAGCCAGAACCTTTGGGAGGTTGGGAATGAGCATATTGCCTGACAGGGGTAGCGCTACACAAGCATCGTAGGACATTGGGTTTAAGAGGAGCAGCATACCTTGTTACTGACTGCAACATCGTCTCCCCTTCACTGAGTGAACAACGGTCCTGTTGTGGTTGGAGAACAAACAACACCCTCACTGTAATCCCGTAATCGTAATTGAAATTAAACTAAATAAACAAAATAGATAACATAAACTGTTCTTGGTATAGGGAACTCTTTTAATGTATTTAGTCATACATTTTAAATATAATTAAGCATCTAGTGTGTGATACATCTACATCATAATTTATCTTGTACCATGGCCTTCAACACACACTCCCCTCGTATTTAAAGATTGTACTCCACCCAATCATAAATTTAAATATCCAATAAAAATTATTATTTTATTTTTTTTATGAGTTTAATTTTTATATATTAATAATATAAAATTTTTTTACACTATAATCTGGCTAAATAATCTTATTTAATGGGAATTATAATAATGAATAATAAAAAATAATAAATCTTAAATATATTTTTAGTTCCTGAAAAATAAGTAAATTTTGATTTTGGTTACTAAAGATTTTTTGTATGGTTTCAATTCAAACATTTGTAAAACTAGTTGATTTTAGTCTATATTGCTGAAATATCTATGTTAATTGTTATACTGGCTAATGAAAAATAATATGACTAATTTAATCCTATGATAATCAATGACACTCTATAGTGTTTCCAGGGCTAAAACCAAATACTTTTAAAAATATTTGAAGTAAAAAAAAATTGTTTCAAATATTAGAGGCAAAATTTGCTTATATTTAAATCTTACTAATTTTTATTATATAAATTTTAAAATTATAATTTACATTAAATTTAATTCATTATTTAATTTCATTGGTTATTTATTAATTTAGTCAAATATAAAAATTTTAAAAATATAATAGTATATTGATTTAAATATTTAATTTTTCATTTTTTATCATATATTATAAAAAATAAAATAATATCAAAATAATAAATTTTATTGATTATATATATTTAATAGGATGGAATGTAATTTTTTAGTAAGATTGGGATGGAGTCCAATTTAGCGAAAAATCTTAAAATGGTTTTTATTAAATTTAAGAGACAATTAGATGTCAAGGACAGTTACAAAAGATTACAAAAATTAATTATATCAAAATTATTAAGGGAAATTAAACATTAATTTTAAAAAGGAGCTAGAAACAATTTATAAATAAGCAATAATATATTTAAAAAGGTTCTTGATTTTTTCATTCTTTGTCTCACGAGTTGTTGAAACTCTCAAGTTTCTTGGCTTGATTCCTTTTCAATTGGATCAAAAAATATATTTCATCTCTAAGTATTTATCACTCTAATGCCCAAAAAAGAAGATATTGGAGAAATGAAATTAATATATATATATATATATATTATTTTTTGGGTGGGGTTGTGATTTGTAGTAACATAATAGAATTTGCTAAATAATCTTGAATTGTACATATTCAAATATATGATATCTTTTTAGTTGAAAACCCATACATTTAAATTAAAAATCCCTTAAATTTTGCACATGAATTCAACCTATGTGTAAAAGAAAGGACAAAGAGAGAGTAACTAAAAGGTGGAGAGAGAATAATATTTAATACCTATTATAGAGCAGAAAATTTCTTAGAATGAACTTGTTTCAAGATTTATTGACTCATTTCTTAAAAAGTTTCATAAGTAAATTTATTTTTGGGTATCAATTATTCACAGAAAAAAAATATTTTAAAAAATTACTATAATATCTCTTAATTAGTTCACCTCATTCATACATAATAAAACATTAAAAATATTTTTTAAAAGTATTAACAGTATTGAGTTTGAATAAAATTATAATTAAATATATCTTATTTTCTTCCCATAGCTATCCCAAGAGTGAACCGAACTAATTATTCATGTTGAGCACAAAAATAATAGTTTTTTTTCATTCTTTTGTCATAATCACGGGTGCCCTGCAAGATGTAATTTTACTCAAGTCAACTAGAGTGATTCAAATATAGAAAATTTAACTAAAGTGTAAAAATGGATAAACTGTTTTAAGGTTCTTGAGAGATGAGAAATAAAATCCTCGAAACTAGTATTAGGCAATGAGATCTTGCCGAGAACTCACCTTAATTGATATCTTGTTGGTTTTGTAAGGAGAAATTCAACCTTTACAGGGAAATTTATATTTCCATGAAAAGTGAATTACATTGCACACCTTCTGGTTTAGCTAGCGAACAGATTAGTCATGCATGTTAACCCAATGATACATGTAAAGGATCATAGGTCAAGCATTTTAGTTCTAAATTTATAATCTTTGCTTTTTCTTTTTTTTCCAAAAAAAGAAATTAATGGAAATTGGCAGAATTGTAACTTTAGAAAACTAATGTCATCGAATTATAGAACATCAGGTTTAGCTAGCAGGGATATTAATTTTCTATATGAGCCAGTGAGAATTTTATAGCAATTCTATCAAGTCTATGCGAAAGGGAATACATTGCAGTTCTAAAGATGGCAGGTTGAGGAACCAAAATCTAACATACTCACCCTATCAATTAGTATCAGACACAAGGTAGCCATGGTCGAACATGATTATTTCTTTCATTGAGACAAGCTAAAGTCTAGCCACATCTAAATCAATATCAATTGGAGGTGATGAAAGGTATGCTTGATAAAGCTATTATGGCACTTACAAACAAAAATGAAACCATTTCAGTTTTCTTAAACAATACAAATGGTTAAAATGAAACTTTTGGCAGAGATAGTTTATGAGAATGTTATGTAATTTATTTGGTATTATTGTATTCATAATAACATTCACTACCTCTATTCCTCAAACATAACAAGAGAGAGAAAGCAAGTTAGTAACAAGCCTTAGTTTAAAGTGTCTATCATGACTATTATATTTACAGCTTAAAATAGTGAGCTAGGGTGTGCAGAAGCTAATGACATTTAATACCAAATCACTAACAATGGAAATCATGTCAATTTCTGCTAGGTTGGTATATGATAAAAACATATTTCACTATTGAACAAAGCAATCAAGAGCAAGATATTTTGGACACTAACCATGAGCAAAAGTCAGTAATGACACAAAAGACCCTTAGTGTTAATAAAGCAAATGTCAGAATGCAATGTACAGGGACAATCAGTAAGTTCAAGAGTCAAAACCTAAAAATCAACTAACAATGAGATATTGTGAAAGTAAATGTAATAAGCACAAGAGATAATGTGAGCTTCAGAAACAGTGTGGTTGTTGCTATTTTGGGTTTTGCTAACGAGTTATGACATGCCTAAGAAATCAAGGAGAAAAAAAAAGTTTTGATTCAAAAACCATTATGGGTTTTGGTTTCAGGAAAGAATAATGTTCAATTTTTGTTTTTTAGTTTCAGTTTGTTTACTTTTTTCTAGCATTTTCTCAACAAATTAAATGTTGGTATGTCAGTATCAATACTTCTTGAGTAAATGCACTTTTCCTTTTTGATAATTAGCAGAAGTGCTCAGAACTAGAGATGAGAAGAGCAACAGAGCATGGTGCATTAGACTCAACACAAGTAAAAAAGAAACAAAAACCTCAGGTGGTAGCAATAATCAAATTCAAGAAACAAACTAATAAACACCAAAAAGGAGCAAACTACTTCTAAAAATATGAATCTCAAAAGTCTTCTAACTCCTGAATAAGACTTTGACCCCCATGCTAAAATCAAAGAACTCTTCATGTTCCTTTAAGACCTCAGATCCTAATGGTTCCCCAAAAGATTCCAAATGCAGTTGGCCAACACATGAGATAAAACTTTTGAACCACCAACTCCATAGTATGCATCACCATTCACCAACAAATAATCACTAGCACATGAACTATCATCAACTGCTGCATTTAACCATTCATCTGTCACTTCATAATTTTTATTTCCCTTTCTACTTCCTCTAACTTTCTTTTTTGCAATCCGAGCATTTTTCCTCTTTCTTGCTTCGTGCTCTATAGCCATTGCCCAAATCACGAGAGATTACTATGCATGCACAGTAACTTCGCATGTGAGCTCCACCTAATCACTGGAAGTTACTGTGCACATACATAGTAACTCCCTCGTAACTATAAAAATAGAATGGATGAAAATGAAGGAAAATCATCCCAAGCTGAACGCATTTCTCAACTTTTTTTAGAAAGAAGTAGTATAAGCTTCTTGTAGTGAGAGAAAAACACAGAGTGTGTGTCATAAAATTTCAGGAGTGTAGTGTGAGTGTACATTGGAGTTTTGGATATATTCTCTAAATTTCTGTAATACTACTAATTGTAGTAGAAGAGAGTCTCACTGGAGATACACTATATTGTATTACTCTTTAAATATAGTGGAATATTTTTCGGAGTTTGACCCGTGGTTTTTTCCTCAAAATTATAGGAGGATTTTCCACGTTAAAATATTAGTATACAGTTCTCTTGATCTACTTTAATTGGTGTGAATAATAATGATACTATTCACAAATAGTGATGCGAGTCCCACTAAATAGTACTATTCACATGAATAGTATGTGTGGGTCCCATTGTGCAATACTGTTCATCATGCATCATTTTTCATTTATCTATAAATTTGGATGCGCTTCCGCTCATATCCATAAAATGTTTATCACACTTAGGGTGTACCCAACTTTGATATTATTAACAAGTGGTATCAGAGCTTTTAGTTTGGTGGGATTTATTCTTAGCATGCTCCGTGGTTGCAATTTAGTCTGATCTTCCACATCAGAAAAGGATTTCTCCTTGGTACTTGAGGATCATCCTTTGGTTGCTGTTGTTGGGAGGCAGTGTGATACTATAAGAGTACAGGTTTTAGCTAAAGATCCAAGATGTAGGTGGCAAAATTTGAAGTAGAGAAGTTTAACGGGTCCAACGACTTCAAACTATGGAAGCTGAAATTGCAGACATTGCTAAATCAGCAAGGTCTTCTAAAAGCGTTGGAAGGTAAAGAAAAATTGCCAGAGTTATTAGCTGATGACAAGAAGGAGGAAATGCTGCTTAAAGCACTAAGTACAATACAATTAAGTCTTGCGAATAATGTTCTGCGAGAAGTTATGGAAGAAGAAACTGCTGATTCACTATGGAAGGCTTTGGAAGAGAAATATTTTGTAAAGACCTTGTCCAACAAGCTTTATCAGAGAAAGAGACTATATACGTTCAAATATTCAGGAGGAAAGTCAATGTAAGAGCATATAGACGACTTCAACAAAATGATGTCCGATATTGGAGTAGCTGGAATTAAAGTTGAAGACGTAGATCAAGCCATGATCTTGTTGACTTCACTATCCCTGTCTTATGATAATTTCTGTGATACCATACTTTATGGTGGATCCGATATCTCAGTGAAAAATGTCAAAGAATCACCGATGATAAAGGAGCATCAGAAGTTAGTATCTGGACCCAGTGCCGAAGGTCCTGCAGATGGGTTGTTCGTGACGAGAGGACGTAGTCAAGAGAGAAGATCAAGAAGCAAAAGTCTGTGAAGTGCTTTCATTGTCACCAGATGGAACATATTAGAAGAAATTGCCTAGAGAGAAAAGAGAAATAAGGAGATTCTGCCAACATAACAATTGAAAGTTCTGATGAAAGTGATGCTGATGCTGGTTCGGCCTTGACAGTATTCACAGGAGACACAGGAAATGAGTGGATCCTAGATTCTGGCACATCCTTTTGCATGACATCTAATCTAAGCTTTTTCTTATCCTATAAAAGCAGGAGAGAAAAGTTATATTAGGAGATAATAGAATCATTCCAATTGCTGGTGAAGGAGATGTGCAAGTCAATTTGAAAAATGGTACTAAACGAACGTTTCAAGCATGGCATGTTCCATAATTGGGTAGGAATCTGATCTTGTTGAGTGCCTTAGATGCTCAGGGGTACAAGTTCATTGGAGAAGATAGATTCTTGAAGGTGATTAAAGGTTCGATGGTGGTGTTAAAAGGAAAATTGCAGAGTGAGATCTATCTATTGCTGGGAAGCACAGTCGATGGAACTGCTGTTGTTCTATCCTCTGAAAGAAATGATGATGCTACACGATTGTGGCATATGCGGCTTGGTCATATGAGTGAGAAAGGAATTACCATACTTGCTGGCAGATGCTTACTAAAAGGCCTGAAGAATTGCAAACTTGGTTTCTGTGAAAATTGTGTATATGGAAAGCAGAAACGGGTGAGGTTAAATTCTGAAAACACATCAGCAAGGGGATATTAGGGTATGTCCACTTAGATGTTTGGGGACCAGCCCCTATTAACTCTCTAGGTGGAGCTCACAATTTTCTTACTCTAATAGATGATTATTCCAGGAAAGTCTGGATTTATTTTGTAAAGAAAAAAGAAGAGGTATTCAACAAATTCAAGCAATGGAAAGCCATGGCTGAGAAGCAAATCGGGTGGTTAGTCAAGAGACTGAGAACTGACAATGGTGAAGAATTTTATAGTAAAGAATTTACGGAATTCTGCAACAATGTTAGTATAGTGAGGCACCATACTGTACCAGGAACATCACAGCAAAATGGAGTTGCAAAACAAATGAACTGAACACTTTTGGAGCGTGCAAGATGCATGCGAATCAATGCAGTACTTCCCAAATCATTTTGGGCCGAGGTAGTCAATACAATTGTATACCTGCTAAACAGATCTTCATCAACTATTATTGATTTGAAGACTCCACAAGGGGTATAGTTTGGTTAACTCATAAACTATTCTAATTTGAAGATATTTAGTTGTCCTGCATAAGCCCATGTGAGTGATGGTAAACTTGAGATGAGGGCAAGAAAGTGTATATTTCTAGGGTATGCATGATGGGTGAAAGGCTACAGACTGCAGTGTACAGAGAAGGCAAGCTCACCCAAAATCATTGTCAGCAGAGATGTCACTTTTGATGAGGCGACAATGCTAAATCACAAGAAGGAACCTAACTTAGACGAGGTAGAGACGGATCATGGTACTAAGAAGCAGGGGGAGCTGAAGATTGACTATGGGAAGGTAAAGGAAGAAAATGATGTAATGGATCAACCGAGTACTTCAGCGATTACTCAACCTAAAGTAGAACAACAAGATGAACCTGACTATGAGGATGCTGGAGACTAAACCAGAGAAACAAAGCCATACAGTATTGCTACTGGTAGAGAAAGGCAAGAAACTCAGAAACCAAAAAGATATCGAGATTCTGCTGCCTATGCACTTGACTCATTAGACATAGATCCTATAGCATTTGCCTTGACTATGGCAGATGGTATAGTTGGAGATGAACCATGTACTTACCATGATGCAATAGAAAGTAAAGAGTCGAAGCAGTGGCTGATAGTAATGAATGAGGAGATTGAATCTCTTTAACAAAATCAGACGTGGGAGCTAGTACAACTTTCAAAGGGAAAAAGAGTAGTTGGCTGTAAATGGGTCTACAAAAGGAAAAAAGGAATCCCTAGCATTGAGCCTCCAAGGTTCAAGGCGAGACTGGCAGTAAAGGGTTATACTCAGAAGGAGGGTATTGACTTTTATGAAATATTCTCTCCTGCGGTGAAGCATAGCTCTATTTGGATCCTATTAGCTATTGTGAGTATGTTTGACTTGGAGCCGGAACAATTTGGTGTGAAGACGGCGTTCTTATATGGTGAGCTAGAGGAGCAGATCTACATGAGTCAACCAGAGGGATTCGTAGTTCCTGAAAAGGAGAACCATGTTTGCCTGTTGAAAAAGTCGTTATACGACTTGAAGCAATCCCCGAGGCAGTGGTACAAAAAGTTTAATATTTATGATATAGTAGAAGCCAATAGGATAATTGCATCTATTCTAAAGAGCTTCCAGATGGTTCACAGATTTATCTATTGTTATATGTAGATGATATGCTAATTGCAGCTCGAAATAAGGCTGAAATTAGTATGTTAAAAACTCAGTTGGGAGAAGACTTCGAGATGAAGGACTTAGGTGTAGCAAGGAAAATTCTGGGAATGGAGATTTTTAGGAAGCAGAATAGTAGCAGGTTGTGCTTGGCGCAACAAAATTATATTATGAAAGTGTTACAACACTTCAATATGGATCAGTCCAAACCAGTTGACACTCCGTTAGCTGCACATTTTAAGGTATCTTCAAAAGAATGTTTGAGAACTGAGGAGGAGATAAAGCACATGTCTCGTATACCTTATTCTAGTGTGGTTGGTAGCCTTATGTATGCCATGGTGTGCACTAGACCAAATATTTCATATGCAGTGAGTGTGGTAAGCAGATTTATGAGCAAACTTAGAAAGACACACTAGGAAGCTGTGAAATGGATCATGCGATACCTGAAACATTCCACTGATGTCTGTTTGGTGTTTGAAAGTCAGAATAACTGCAGAGTTGTGGGTTATGCAGGTGATTTGGATAAAAGGAGGTCATTGACAAGCTATATCTTTATAGTCTTTGGATGTAGTATTAGCTGGAAGGTGACATTGTAATCTATAGTGGCATTGTCAACTACTGAAGCGGAGTATATGGCATTGACTGGGGCTATTAAAGAGAGTATCTGGGTGCACAGTTTTTTAGATAGTTTTGGGTTGAATCAACATGTACTAGTTGTACATTGTGATAGTCAAAGTGTCATTCATCTGGCCAAAAACCCAGTCTATCATGAAAGGACAAAGTACATTAATGTTAGACTTCATTTTGTCAAAGAAAGTATCAATAATGGTACTGTTGCAATTCAGAAGATTGCCACAACTGAAAACTCAGCTGACATGATGACAAAACGGTTGCCAATTGGCAAGTTTAAGAATTGTTTGGACTTAGTCAATATTTGCAGAAGTTGAAGGCTGTTGCAAAATACAAAGCCGAGGTGGAGAATTGTTAAGCGGCTTTGATTTTTCAAAGTTAATATGCATGCATAGTAACTCCATCTAAATCACGAGAGTTACTGCAGTAACTTCGCATGTGAACTCTACCTAATCACAAGAAATTACTGTGCATATGCATAGTAACTCCCTCGAAACTCTATAAATAGAGGGGATGGAAATGAAGGAAAACCATCCCAAGCTGAATGCATTTCTCAGTTGTTTTAGAAAGAAGTAGTATAAGCTTCTTATGGTGAGAGAAAAATAGAGAGTGTGTATAAGAAAATTCCAAGAGTGTAGTGTGAGTATACATTGAAGTTTTGAGTATATTCTCTAGATTTCTATAATACTACTAATTGTAGTAGAAGAGAGCTACATTGGGGATACACTATATTATAATTACTCTTTAAATATAGTGGAGTATATTTCGGAGTTTGGTCCATGATTTTTCCCTCAAAATTACAGGAGGATTTTCTACGTTAAAATATTGGTCTGTACATGCATAGTACTATTCACATGAATGGTGACATATGGGCCCCATTGTGTAATATTGTTCATCGTGCATCATTTTTGGTCTATCCATAAATTTGGGCACGCTTCTGCTCACATCCACAAAGTGTTTATCACACTTGGGGTGTACCTAACTCTGATATTACTAACATGGGCTTTGTGAGGAGGGCTTGCTTGATGAAGCAATAGTCTTAGGAAAGGCTATGATTACCTTCGTGCTTTTCTTTGATAATCTGCCTCATGATAAAATTAGTAGAGGACTGCTAAAGGGAGAGAACAAGATTAGGAAAGTTTGTTCCAATTTAAGTCAAAATTTTATTTAGTTAAGCTTTTATAGATGGTTAGAAAGAAGTTTGTTTCGCTCGTGTTAGGGTCAATATGATGAAACTACTACACCTTCAATATTGCTTATGAATATAAAGGTATTGAATTTACTTTAACCTTGTGGTCGTGCCATGTTTATTTTATTTTTTGTTATGAGGTCTCACATTGATGATAATGAGAAGTGTATTGTCTACGGTGGAAATCGAGTTAATATTCAATGCTGTATTGGAAAGAGATAAGATTCATGTATCTGAAAGTTCATGTATGTTAGAAATAGCATTAGATGTTATTTTGGTTCAAGTACATAACACTAGAGTTCAACCCCATGCATTGCTAAAATTTGTGTATATTTTTAAAATTATTTTAATGAGAATACTTATTAAAAAGTATGAAAATGAAAGTTATATATGTGAACATCAATAAAGTATTTTGAGAATTATTCTATTTATGGAATAAAAAGAATTTATTGAGGGAGCTTAATGACCACTTTATTGTAAATTAAAGTATTAATCTAGTCTATATATTTTCACTCTTTACAATTGTAAGAACTCTCAACCTTTTTGCTAAGGTTATTTTTGACAATACAATATATAATTGTCTATGACAAAATATATATATTGGCAAATATAATTCTCATAATTTAATAATAGTCTTGACTTATATTTATTATTATTATTGTATAACATATCGTTATTGAAAATTAATTTCTTCTTCTTTTAAAAGAAAAAACCACTTTGGGTCCTTTATTACCAAAATTATTTGTTGAATAAAAACTATTGTGCAAATATTACTTCACATGATTTTTTTAATTATATACTTTTTTCGGTGCCTAAAAAATAACTTTGTTCGATTTGGACATTTCTGATATGAAATTTATGCTCTTAAGGAGCTTTCTTCCTTTTTGTAAGGGATGTGCCAAACTATTCATAAAATACTAATTTTTTAATCATAGTAATCTACATAATTATTTTTATTGTTATTATTTATTATATATTGCCCTAATCATAAAAATAATCATATTTCATTACATAATCTAATGACAAATTTATGCTCTTAAAGAAGAGTATAATTGTCAATTTTTTTTCTGTTACAAGCAATGACCTAGAAATATCAAATTTATTAAAGCTAAGTATTGTAAATTGTAGTACATAAGCTCTTGTTCAATACATCATCAATTGCTTTGTCAACCACATCCTAAAATTCTACAATGTTTTGCTAAACCTTCTAGATTCTACACTATTTTTCTAAACCTTCAACTATATAGAATATATAATAATTAATTCAATCAATAATATCATTTAAATGAGTGCATTATATTATTTCTAAACTTTATATAGAAGTATTTTAAAACTCTTGAAACTTTTTAATATAAAAAAATTCAATTTTTAAACAAAAAAATTCAATTTTTTTACTAACAATTAGTGATGACAAATATGTATGTTACTATTTGTAATTCAAAATAATAATTGTTTATTTAATTCTTGAGATTTCATTTATTTAATTATATTAATATGTGACAATATGGAATTGTTGTTTTTTACTATATTTTGTATAATTAAGCAAGTTTGAAGAAAAGTTTGTTGAGTAGCACAATCATTATTAATTAAATTAAGAAAATGTAAAGTTTTATGAAAAAAGCATAATAACAAAAGTAAATTTAATCTAAGTGGAAAAATATTAGAAATAATTTTCACATATTTTTAAAGATGTTATAGTCAATTCTGTTAAACTTGGCTATGCATTAAATATTTTAAAGTAAAAAAAGTTTAATTTAAAAATAAAATCAAATTAATTTTTAAAATGATAAAAAGATTAATTCTCAAAATTAATATTACAAAAATTATGTTGTCATGAGTTAAAGTTCAATGTAATTATTGAAGTTTGAATCTAACTGTTTCAAAAATAAAGATTAATGAATACTCATATAGTTATTGGAAATTATTAGAAATTACAATAAGTTTTAACTACAAATTATATTATTATTATGATAGTTATAAATTAAAATGAATTTTTATTATAAAATATAGTAATTGTAAGTTAATGTAATAATATCCAAAGTAATGAGTGAGAATAAAACTTATTTCACTGATATAACAATGTATAAAAAAGTAAAATAATATATTGTACTGATTGAAAAGGAAATTGGCATATACATTCTTAGACAGCAATTTGAAGCCGCCATAACAAAACTTTTCAGGACTTGTAGATATATTATGAGGCTTATTACAATCTTTTAATAGTCTACCAACATTTTAAAAACTATCTTATCTCCATTTTCACAATACCTAGAATCTTGAAAAAGAAAATATAATGAAAATAATGAAAAATATGCATTAATTGGGTGAAGATATAAAAGGGCAAACAATAGGTGTACAAATAAAATAATTTTAAAATAAGGAGTATTATTATGCAAGGTGAAATAAGAATAAGAAACAAAAGTATAAAAGGAATAAAAAAACAAAAGAATTAAAAACTATATTTTTGTCGATAATATTCAAAAGTGACTTGGATAGAACAATCCTAATTACATAAAATCCTCAATAAATAAGTCTTAAATTAATGATAATAAGCCTATAATAAATTAGTTTATTGATAAGTTACATTTTGAGGTGTAATAGTAAATTAATTTATTGTTTAGTTACATTTTAAAGCTTTAATCTATGAATAAGTCTAAATTAATAATTTTTCTATGATTAATTAGTTTATTGTTCATTTACACATATTGAATCGTGTACATATATCAATTTTTTTAAAAAAAGACAGAATATGTTTTTGGTAGCGTAAAAGTGTCCTATCAAATTCTATGATGAATTAGTTTATAGACTGAAATTAATAATAATAAGTCTATAATAAATTAGTTTATTGGTAAGTTACATATTGAGGTGTAGTGGTAAATTAATTTATTTTTTAGTTACCTTTTAAAGCTTTAATCTATGAATGAGCCTCAAATTAATAATTTTTCTATGATGAATTAGTTTATTATTCATTTACACATATTGAATCGTGTACATATACCGATTAAAAAAAAATAGACAGAATACATTCTTTATTTTTTAGTTACCTTTTAAAGCTTTAATCTATGAATGAGCCTCAAATTAATAATTTTTCAATGATGAATTAGTTTATTGTTCATTTACACATATTGATTCTTTATAGCATAAAAGTATTCTATTAAATTTTAAATGACTTCAGGTGTTACACAATTTAAAGAGCGATAAAAAGGAAAATAGTTATTTATTATTGTTTTAGCTAGATAATAGCTTTATTTAAGATGTTTTGACTCCTATATTAATAATTTTTCAGTTGTTTCTATCATAAGATATGATATAAAGCAATTAAGCAAAATTAATTAAACGTGACACCATAATAAAGTCAAATTAAGCGGAATAATTTAGATAAATGTATAAATTGATTGAATATATTATTAATAGATTGTAATAATTAAATTTAAAGATTAAAATGATAGTGTTTTGGTTAAATTAATTGATATAATCATATAATTCATATAACCATATAAATCAATTAAAATTTTTTTATCTGTATTTAAAGTATTGTATATTTATTATTTGTATTTAAAACATTATATATATATATATTATATCATTTTAAATAAACTAATAATTACATCAGTGTGCTATTTTAGGCGATTTTGGTTTAATTTTTAATAATTAAAAAATAACTGACGTTTGAATTTTCCACATGCAATTATTATAGCATTTCAGTAATACTAACATAAAGATGATACATTTCTCTATAATTACACAAAGTAATAAAAGCACATCTATAGGGAATATTTTAAACGTTCACATAATAAATTAAATATGTATATACAATTTTAGAAAAAATACTTTGTTACAACAATATTAAACAAAACTGAAATATGGAATGATTAAAGATAATAATAACATTAGTTATTATGAATTAGAAACTGAAATTTGTAGGGTAAATATTTAGATGGAGAATGGGAAAATTAAATCAGTAACTATTCTATAATATTTCTTAAATAAAATCGGATACTATTGTTTAAAGATTGATCAAATAATTTTTTTAAAAAAATAAATCAAATATTTTATTTAAGATTAAAATTTACTCTTTAAGACTTTTCAATTTAATAAAAAATTACTAAACAATCAATGATGTTTTTTGGTTTTCCTTTTTTGGTCATATATATCATCACTGAATCTTGATCATCCATTAAATGTGAGGACAAAAATAATAATGTGAACAATTGTTGCTCTAACTTGGATGAAATAACTAGTATCCCTTATAAAAAAAATAACTTAATATGAAGAAACATATCTTGAGGAAATATGTCAATCGAAAAAATAGTGTAAAACATATGGAGCTTCCTGAACATATTTTTTTTAATATCTGAAATAGATGGAATTCATAGACACATAACATATTTTAATAAAGATAACATATATTGTAACAAAAAAAATAACCATTTATTGATATTTTAATATTTGTTAATATTATTATTAACATATAAGAATACGAACTTAATCTTTTTTACTAATTTTGGTAGAGCCAAGCAAATGTAAAGAAAAGTTTGTTAAATAACATTATTATTGTTAAGTAAATTAAGTAAGTGTAACATTTTATCATAAAGGCCGACAATAAAAGTAAATTTAAAGATAAAAAGTATTGCAAAATTTTTTTAAATGTTTACTATCATATCAAACAATAAATAGAAAAATGAAATATTTAGTAAAATTGAAATCAATTTTAAGTCAATAAACTACAAACCTATAATTTATATCCATAAATCACAAATATTATTTTATTTTATTTTTGTATCAGAAACCATCCATCCCCTGCATCGGTCTACTAATTGTTCACAATTTCCTTCTCAGTCTTGAGAGCGATGGCAAAGAAGCTATTGTTAGCGACGGCTGGTTACTTCCTTAGTGTGAGTTTTTTATTTGCGCTGTGATCTGTAAACTGGCAGATAGACTCATGATCTGGTCTGGACCGTGATTCCTCTCATCAAAGCTATGTTGGTTTGGTCTGTTACTATAGTGCTTTTCATCCCCCCTGTTCCATGTAAGTCTGAGTCTGTGCAGCGTGCAGCAAGGTGGTGTGTTTGTGACTTGGCCTTTTTTTTTTATCTATTTCATGTTTTCCTCATGGAATCAGTGGCTTGCTTTCCTTTGGGGCACACGTATAGTGCTTCAAGTTGTGGCCCATCTTTTGTTCTTCCTTCTTGTTGCTTGGTGGCTTTTGGAACTGTAGCCTTCGTCATGTCATGCTAAAGGAGTGTGGGATGCTTATATGATAGTACAAAATACGTTACAAATATAATTGATTTGAAACTGCAGCAATAATGAGCTACTTATTAGTAAATCGTAACTTATATGTCTACACATATTTCCGGACCTTGGTATTGGATAATAACTTATTCATCCCATAAAATTAGTGATATGTAATGTATGTAAAATCAAATTAAAATAGTTAATAAATTTGATAATACTGTTTAAAATAAACATTTACTTATTGGTTTTTTCAGTATGTCTGTGTCTCCATTATAATTAATTTCACGTTCAACAGAAGTATCAAATTGAGATGTTAAATTGGTATGTATTGGAAAGTAAGCCAAGATGAGGTCATGATGAGAGCAGTTTATTAGGACCATTCACATTCCATGTGTTAAGCTTAAAACTTAAATTAAAATAAATATTTACTTGTTAGTATTTACTTTTTTTTTATGTGCCTAATAAATGCAAACTACAGTGAAGAATAATATTATATATATATATATATAGGGAATATCTGAATATGTATCCTTATTACAAATAATTCAAGTAATTTGGATGTATATAAATAGTATGCATGTTAAGTGTTGAACTCTTAACCAACTCACTCAAAATTCTCTTTTATCTACTATCTTCGAGTTTTTATTTTTAGTCTGGTGAAAAAACCTACCATTCGTTAATTAACATAAGTACATGACAATATTCTTAATAAGTTCATTAACACTTATAACATTCTTACCTCTTCACCATTGATTATGAGGTGGTGTTTTAGTTCAAATGTTGTAAAAAATGTTAAGTTCTGACTTGTTATCTGAATTATAGAGGTGGGTTCTCTAGTGAGGAGCAATGAGTTTGGGTCCAAGGGTTAACTAAATTTTGACCATTAAAGTTACAATCAAATAGTTCATATTAAAACTTCTATTGTATAAAAATTATTCATATTTTAATATTTGAAACAAATATTATATGTAACTTGTCCATTTTATCCTCTATCTGTTATATTTCATATCCACTGCTTCCACCATTACAGACTATCCCCTAAACCCACTCAGTAGCCTTAACCTAAGAAGCACGGACATGCCACCCATGTCAGACACGTGTTAGTGTCTGACATCCACACGATACGTGTTGAACACATATCCGTACAAGTCCAATTAAAAACATAATTTTTTTGAACTCAAACACATACCGAACACAATTGGACACTGCTCTAATTCACTGTGGATGCGACTTAGACACGCTACAGACACGCCTGAGTTGGTTTCTTCATTTTTTTTTTCAAATTTTAACATCAACATGTGCCCAAAATCAACTCTAGTTATTTAGTTGGACCTATGTTGTTAGATGATTTTATTTTAAAAATTCTTCAGTTGATCATAAAAACTATACTAATAATATTGTATTAGTAAAATTCATAATTGTATGAATATAAAATGGAACTAAGTAATATACTAATAAAATTTCATTTTTATTTACTTGTAAAATTTAATTTTAATGAAGAGTCTTATGTTAATTAGTCTAATAATGATAATTATATTTATTAATTTAGTAATGAGATTGTTGTGTTTAAGCACCAAATAATAAATATATTGCTAATGACTAAAATTTAATTTTATTATTATATTTAGGTCTATTTTATATTTATAAAATTATGAGAACATACAGTCCTCAATTAGTTTATAATATTTTGTTACTGGTTTACAACATTTTGTGCAATAGTTTACAATATTTTGTATACTGATTTACAACATTTCATAACAAGCATTTACAATTTTTCAACTTCAGTTTTCAGTAACCTTTTAGTATGTGTTCTCATTTGGTTTACAATATTTTGCTACTGGTTTATAACATTTTGTTAAATGGTTTACAACTTTTTGCATGCTAATTCATAACATTTCGTAACACGCATTTATAATTTTTCAACTTTAGTTTTCAGCAATCTGTTTAGTATGTGTCCTCATTTTGTTTACAATATTTTGCTACTGGTTTACAATATTTTGCTACTGGTTTACAACCTTTTGTGCAATGATTTACAACTTTTTGCATATTGGTTTATAACATTTCGTAACACGTATTTGCAATTATTCAACTTCAATTTTCAGCAACCTCTTTAGTATGTGTCCTCAATTGATTTACAATATTTTGCTACTTGTTTACAACTTTTTATGCAATGGTTTACAATTTTTTTCTACTTATTTAAGACTTTTCATAACACGCGTTTATAATTTTTCAACTCTAATTTTTAACAATAACAGTAAATCTCAGCTTCCGCAGAGCCATTTTCAATTCCTTTTATTGCTAAAAATTCTTCTTCTTCTTCTTCTTCCTTCTCCTGTGAATAATAAAGAACAAAAAAAAGAGAAATGTAATAAAGAGATAGAAAATGAAGGCTTTGGTGAGTGAGTGAGGAAAATAAGAAAAATAGAGTAAACAAGTTCTGAAAGAAAGAAAGAACATTGCTTTTTCTTCCTCCGCTTGTGAATAATGAAGGATGAGAGAGAGAACTTGATAAAGAGAGAATGAACAGGTTAAGGCACGTTACTTTTTCTTCTATTTTTGCCTTTTCTTTTTTTTTTTTTCCAAAATGCCCCTCTGTATCCAATACATCTCTATACAGAAATTTTGTCATCTAGTCATCTAACGCGGTGGATATAACTGATGTAAGTATAATGGTGTATGTGTATTATTTCTCGAGAAGAAATAAGATGGAAAGGTATAAAAGTTATCTTTTGTTTGTTTATTTTTGTTATTTTTGTTATTTTATTAACCGGGACCATATAGACCTGAACTTATTGCTTCTCACTTCAAAATCCATTATGGTATAGATTTCATCAGGCGACTTCTGCAGTAAGAAGGACTAACTTTGAGTCCTCTGATCATAGTGAATAGATGATATCTGTGGGGTATAATTAAAAATATAAAACAATGTGCTAATCAGCTCGTGGGCTAGAATCAAAGATTTAAACAAGTTGAGGGACTGAATGAAAATTTGTTATATCAGAATTGAAGACAAAAAACAGAGAGGGGAAAATTGAATTAAGGGCTACATTCTGTTCTCAATCGACGTTCCCTTCCAATAGCATTCAGCCTTCCAACTACGCCTTCGGACAAAAACCAAGCAAAGAGCAACACCTTCTGGAAGAAGACCTACCCTAGCTTCCTTTTCCCTCCACCATCCTCCACCAACAATAGTGAGGTGTGCCGCAATCATCACCACGCCCGAAGAAGCCTCGAAGCTCGCCACTTGTGTCATCGTCTTCCCTCTGCTGTGCTTCGTTGTTCCTCATGCGAAAGATTCGGTCGCCGCTGTTCTCTCTTTCGCATCAGTGCTCCACGTGGTAGTCGCTACGAAGACGGAGATTGCATCTTCCTTTTTGACCTCTTCTCTGGTTGAAATATACCATGGAGCATCAGCTTCCATTTCAACAGCATCAAGGACTGTCATAGCTTGTTGCTTCTCTGCACATCACCTATATCATGGCTTATTGCTTATCTGCATTGGAGCTGTCGAATTGATCAAAGACGCCGATCATGGCATCACCACCGGAGAAGATGATGAAAAAAATATAGATCTCGTCGAAGAAGGACAAACTACACCAATTTGAAACCATGGTGAAAGGCTTTGATTCAACTAGTGTATCAATATTATTAAACATAAACTCAATTTTTAAAGTCACTAATCCTACTATTAGGGTATAAAATCAAATGTAGATCAAAATATAATTAATAGTTTTTTTATTTTGGTATTCCAATAGGGTAACTTCTGTAATATTACAAAGAATCTAACCCACTATAATCACAGTCGTTGGATCTATTTTTTAATGGACAAAATTTTTGGACCACATGGATCAAAAGTTATTATTTCCCACCATAGAATTCGCCGATTTCATTGTATGGCAAACAAAACCAAAACTAACATGTCCATGGATTATTCCTTCTCTCTAAGCTATGACTCCCCTTTTCTCTCTAGATATAGAAACTAAGGATTGTGTTAACATGGTCTACATTATCTTTTGGACCATACATGGTCTACTCATATATACTGCTAAATTTTATTTGGATGGTTAAGATTTCAAGATATAATGATTATATAATATTAAAAAATAAATAATAATTTTAAAAGTTGATATTAATACTTTTCAAAAGATCAAATTATCCTTCCGTCTTTGTCTTCCAATTCTTAGTTTCTCACTACAACAACCACTAGCACCTTGGGTCACCTTCTGGAAACTATGGTTATGATATAGATAGAAATATGTAATCTGTATTTTATTAATTTTTTTTGATAAACTTGGAAGGAAATAAGAGTTAGGAAATGTTGATCTCTTCTTCGCATTGAGCGTCTTCACATTTTTTTTTATTTTGCAAGCCTCAACCACACCCTCTAATTCCATTCATTTGAAAAAAATCAAATGTTTACAACCAAAAACTATAATCCCATTGTGCAAAAAGGTATGTGCAGGAGCAAGAGAAATATATATATCTATATTAAAAATGGAACAAAAATTTAGTTTTGCCACATAAGATCAAGTTTCATGGAATAAATGCAACATGAATGAGTTGTTAATAATGGTGCTGTCAAATTTATATTTTACTTTAACAAGGACGTGTTGGGAAACTAAAACACTTTCCCTCCTTGAGAACCACCCTAAATAGAGAAATAAAATAGGAACACAACCACAACACAATAATTTAACGTGGAAACTCCAAAACCGGAGAAAAACCACGGCCGCTGTCAAAAGACAACCAGAGAATCTCACTATGTGAAAATTATTACAACAGCCAAGAAACTTTGGGGGAAACTCGAAGGGTTATATCAGGCAAAGGGCATCTCAAATCGGTTGTTATTGAAGGAGCAGTTTCATAATCTGCGCATGGATGACAGTATGAAGATCTCCGACCATCTTAGTGCCATCAATGGTATTGTCTCTGAATTAGAGGCAATTGAAGTGAAGATTGATGATGAAGATAAGGCACTAAGACTTATATTGTCTCTTCCGTCTTCCTATGGGCACATCAAGCCTGTATTGATGTATGGGAAGGAAACTCTGAATTTCGAAGAAGTTGCCAGTAAAGTCATTGCTGAAGAAAGAAGAATGAAGAATGAGGGTAGCACTTCATCAAATTCACTGTTTGTAGCTAGAAGTGACAGTTATGGGAAAAAGAATCATGGAAAGAGTGTGACATGCTGGAAATGCGGAAAGTCTGGGCATGTAAAGAAAAATTGTCCAAGTGGCGCGGTGTTGGAGAGGGACTCTCAATCTGATGCTTGCAACATTGCTCTCCTAGAGGGAGAGGATGATCTTTACTAGAAAGTAAGAAGTGTATCCTCATGGCATTACCGCGCTGCCATGGAAAATGATAAGTTGTTGCTAGCGGATCCACAATTACACACGGGCATTGATTGGCGTTGAGATGCAGGGTGTGTGGTGGGAGTTATGTCGATGGCTGAGAAATTTCCAGGAAAAGCCAATGTGGAAGTTGCACCATAACTTTTCAGCAAGGTTTCGACATGTGCCAAGGTGAAATTCTTGGAATTGTTTTATTCCAAGTGAGCGTACTTTTTATGGTGGAGTATGATAGTTCTTTGAACTATGATTGTCGGTATAGACAATGACAGCAAGGGGTTGTCGGTGTTGACAATGGAAGATGAAGCTGTGTTTATTTCAATCAAGGTGGAGATTGTTAGGATTTGATTGAAATAGTGTTGGGATAGAAGTCCCACATTGCTTAGAATTGGAATGGAAGGGAGTTGCCAAGGCTATATATAGAAGCCTAAGTTTTCCATTTCAAGTGCACCAGTCGGAAAACACTTTAAGCTTGTATCTGACTTTTCTTCCTCTGTACTCTTGTTTTTAGAGTGTTGTGAGGTGTAGTTTAAATATTTGCTTTGGAGAGTGTGGGTGTACTGGGGTGTGGGTATTTAAGAGAGAAGTCTGTGTGTTGTAATAATTTTCACATAGTGAGATTCTCTGGTTGTCTTTTGACAGCGGCCGTGGTTTTTCTCCGGTTTTGGAGTTTCCACGTTAAATTATTGTGTTGTGGTTGTGTTCCTATTTTATTTCTCTATTTAGGGTGGTTCTCAAGGAGGGAAAGTGTTTTAGTTTCCCAACAGGACGTGGGTGATGGTTGTTAATTTTTTGAGTTGGTAAAAAATGGCATAGTGGAAAACGTGGTGAGAAGTACAAAATGTAGTGCAATGGCATGTGGAAAGTTGAGTTTAGCATCCATGGCAATGATAGTTTTTGTGTTCCTTTGATTGTGTTCTTGAGATAGGTCGCAAGGCTAGAGAGGAAGGATGGCATATGGTGGTTGTGAGGTTAAAGAAGAAGGATAATATCAGAGGTGGGTGGCTAGAAGGTTGTGCTGGTGACCGATGACAGTAACTTTAAAGGAGTGAGTGGTTGAAAAGAAAAATTAAAATTTGAAAGAGGGTTAGTATAGTAATTTTAAAGTAATTAAAAGGAGACTATGTTATGGTTCGAAAGATATACTGCACCATAGTAACACAACTCTAGAAACTAAACATTTCAATTTTGCTTTTGCTATATCTCTGATTTTTAAACATTGCAAAGGACTTGTTTTGTTTGCATCATTAAAGCTAGATGGCGCCATTGTAAGCTTGTCGCATTATGATTTGGGGGTCACATGACTTAAGAGTTACAAGTTCAAATATTGAAATTAGCTTTTTTGCTTGCATACATATATATTTAAGAGTGACGTAACTAGTCATATATAAAAGATTGACATAATTGATCGTATATCTATAATATATCAGCTATTCATATTCATTCATCACGCATAGAAATGTGCCATAAAAAGGCAACAACCAAACATGTACCCGTGTGATGAGGGGGAAAAAAAAGGGTCAGCTCGAGTCTTGTTGTTAGGTGATGTTGACAGTAATAATGAGAAGGAAGTCTTTTTAAGGCTTTGATAAGTGAGAAAGTTATAATTATAAAAAAAATAATTAGAGATAATTTTAAAATTTAATTTTATAAAAAATCACTTTTGTTTTTTTACAAGCTAAGTTTCACTAAATTAAAAAATTAAGTGACAAAACTACAAGTGAATATTTTTTTAAAAAAAATCCAAATACTCTAAAAGGAATAGATAGAAGTACTTTCTTTAGAGAAAAAAAAAATCATTTTTCCTTGGAAAAAATCAATCCAAATTCACTCCATGTTTTCGGCTAAGTGGATGCACCCTTGTCCGAACCGAAAAGAGAGACCCATCCCTTCGTAGAGTATCTTTTACGGGTTTCAGTTAGAAGCACTCCATGAAATAAATTGTGGCTTTCTTTTCCCCCCTTCTTATGCAAAACATCACCAAATCTCACAACAATTGTCCCACTTTCTATGCATCTAATTATTGTATGTGTCTATATCACATGACTTTTGATACCGGGGTCTAACATTAACATTAATTATTAATTTCATGAGGGTTATTATTGTACCTGTGACTTGGACATCAAATTGGAGACCTCAAATGCATAGCAGATTTGGTGGATATGCTTGGTTAAAATTTTCCAAGCTTGTTGAAAACCCGAGTATGTGAATGTTTCGGATAAATTCAGCGTGTGTGTTGTTTAAGGTAAAAAATCAATGAATAATACTTTGGATAAATTTAGTTGTTTGGTGGCAGTAATCATTTTTTGGGAAAGGCTACTTGCGTATTACAGCAGAAACCTTAGCAACAAAAATCAATATATACATTAACACTTCACTGCATAATCGCCTATTTTTTTTTCTTTCTCTGCTTGGTTTTGCCACTACTTACAACAGCACTTTTACATTTCTAAACAACAAATCTTGTGCTCGACCAACATTCAGAATTTTATGGAACAAAGCATATTCACAGTGGTGGCATGACCAACATTTAAACAATGCCTTACTTGTAACTACTCATCAATATCTATAGCAACAAGCACTAGAATTAAAGATATCATTGGAAAAAAAAAATCCCTTGACATGAATCCCCAGGTCATTTACCACATTAGCAAGGATAAGTAGAACATACTGTACATGACCCACCAAACAAAACACCTATTTAAGCCCATCAAAAAAAAGATACACACATAAGTCGCTGATAGCAAGGATCAAGAGTAAGGAAAGTCCGAATACAGACCAAGTTGCAATGATGGATTATTACAGAGGAGGAAACAAGGTTCGAGTGATATTCCAACTAAAACTTCATGTAAGCTGAAGGTGGGAATCTCTTTTCAAAGACCAAAAGTCAATAAAATCGGATATAGTGCACAGCCAAAATTTCAATAAGGTGAGTTTCATTGACTTGACTATCCTAAGTGACAGATAACTCCATGCTTAGCAGTTGATATCAAATAAGGCATGTATGCTCGAAGTAATGAAGGCAACCTACTAAGTGCTATTATGTCACAGCCAATGAATAATCTCAACACTGTCAATAAACAAAACAGGCATAAGCAGCATAGTGATTAGTAAGACGCAAAACTACAGGTAAAGAGTAAAGACACTGAATATGAGCAAGCATTTCATACTCTCTGGTAATAAAAGAGCAGAGTTCCCATTGCAGATCGTTTTGCACATCACAAAGCAAGTTGGATAGTTACATTGCTCAATGTGGGACCATGGCCTATTCTATAATAACAACAACAACTCAGCTTTATCTCCACTAGGTGGGGTCAGCTACATGGATCAAGTAACGCCATAGAGCTCAGCTCTACATTTTAAGTGTTGTCTTGCTTTTCAGTAAAACACATGTTTGGCAGCCAAACAAATCTAAGTCGTTGCTCAAAGACCCTTAATAAATTAGAGTCATGGTTCCTCCAAGATTAATGCTAGCTTCAACCCTGTCCATGACAAACTTCAAATCAAAACTTAGGAGGAAAACTAAGATCATTTAAGATCAAGCAAAACAAAGAATGGCAGGCAAAATGCAAGAAGAAAAATAGAAATGAAGAAAGAAACAAGATAAATCTAAGTTTGCAACTACAATACGGAACTATGGATAACCACATCACAAGCCGATCCCAATATTATCATATGCTAAAAAGGAAAGTTCATTCCTTCTAAATGACCCCTCAATGCGTATATCTGTTTCATTTATTCTTCTCCAATTGCTAATTATCAAATGGAAACAAAATCACAAAACCATCACCAAATTCAACTAAAGGCTTTGGCAAATCTCTGATTCGATGACTAATAACTGCTCCATTGATTAAAATAAATCAATTATAACATAAAAGCAATTCAGATTGCACAACCAAAATATCAGAGCATTACACTATTCCTTGCTATAGTAAAATGAGAAACAGAATGATCTTTCTTGCTTTTTAACTTCTGTAACCAATGATAAACATATTTGATATTTTGAGATAATACAAGGAAGAATAATCATGTATTCATGTCAGTTTCTGTTAGACCTTTAGTCTAGTAAAAGGATGGTGAGTTCTCATTTGGAGAGTTCAAGTTCGTGACTATGGTGGTGACAAAATGTCAACCATTAAATATTATATCTAATGGTTAAAACTAATTTAATTTAAAAATAAAACTTTTAAGAATTTGACCATTTTATTCTCTTGATCTTTTCAACATCTCCCTTCTCTGCTACCTCCCATTATTCGGCCACTACTGCCCACCGGCCACAGTCGACCTTGCCGTTGCTGCTGTCAGTGCCCTCCTCAAGATCACTTTGCTGGCCCCATGCTTCTTCAGCCTCTCTCATGGCACCGTACATACCTGTGACACACCTAACCGTTCCGGGTTGGTTTGAGCACATACAGCCAGATATGGACCAGTAGGAGTCAGCAAAGGCCAAGTAACCATCAATCTTGTGACCTATGCTGAACACCCCACCTTGTGCCATGATAGTGGAAGTTGCAAACTTTCTTTCATTTGATCCAAAAGGGTATCCTGCATTTCTCTGATCTAGCTATCCGCTATGAATATGAAGGAAAATTGAAAATCTGTGTTTTTTGAACCAAAGTTCTGGTTTTTGGTTTCGAATAAAGTTTGGAACTGGAAGACTGATAAGAAGGGTTGAGTGGTAAGAGGAAGGTTCATAAAGATTAGAAAAGTTTGGGTTTGTAATCAGGCTCATTATCATCAATCAAGATTCAATCTTATTTTCTCTATTTTTGTAGTTTTTCTGTTCTTTTTTGGTAAACAAAAAGAACAAGAGAACTGGTGTATTGCAGTGTTATGCGGAGGTTGCCAACCAGATGAGGAAGCAAAGTGAGATATGGTGGGGAATGTGGGGGTCTGCAATGGGAGTGAGAGAGAGAAATTGTGGTGAGGATAAGAAAGACTTTACGCCTAGTTTCTTTCATTTAGTTATTATAAGTCATCATGGTGGTAACAAACTCCTTGGCACCACTTAAAGCATTGGCCATAAAAGGATATCACTGTAGGGGACAATAATTGAGAAGTCATATCAGGACATTTTAAGCACTAAGTGATGAATAAATATCAGCCATGCCGGTTAGTGGTACACAAACGAAGTCCTAATTAAAAAAAATATAGATGTTAGGTTGAGAGATAACTTCAACAAAGAGAGAGAAGAGCACAGCAAAAATAATTACAACAGCATCAATAACTGAAATTCAAGGATATATAAATCATAAAGAATTTTGAGATGACTAAAACATATATATAACATCCACTGTTCTTAGGACATGTTGAGAACTTAAAAGATGCTTCGAAATACAAATGCAAAAATTATTAAAAGTATACAAGCGATCAAACTGTTTATGGTCCTGGGAGATGTCAGATAAACCCTCAGAAATTTAGATAAGGCAATCAGATCTGGTTGTGAATAGCAGCCAATTCTTACTATGCTAGTCTACCCCATCCTATTCAATATGTATTGTTGGTTTTGGAAAGAGAAAACCAATCACCGTTGGGTAATTCATATTTCCAAGCACAAGGAAATGTTGCACACCATCTGGTTTAGAAACAGGTAGATTAGTCATGCACGTTAATCCAGTAATAAAAGTAAGGTCAGAACTCGCAACTCAAGCATCTTGTAATAACTTTAAAATTAAAGAAAAAAAGTACTCATAAGTTTAGGATGGAAATTGGGAGAAGATTAACATTGAAAAAACTAATGTCATTAAGTTATAGTACCTCAGGTTCAGACAGCAGGGAGTTTAGCTTTCTCCTAAGCCAGCTAGCATTTTACTGCAACTCTCTAAAGACTATGTCAAAAAAGGGAATACATTTTAGTTCTAGATATGGCAGATTGAGGAGCTAAAAGGTAACATACTCATCCTGTGAATGAGCATCAGACACAAAGTAGTCATGGTAGATACAACTATTTCTTCTGCGGAGAGAGGATAGGTCTAGCAACATCTGAATGAAGATCGATTTGGGCTGATGAAAGACACTATTCATTATACAAAGGCTTAACAGAGCATTTCATGGCACTTACAAGCAAAATGAGAACTATTTCAATTTTATTAAGCAAAATAAACAATTGAAATGAACCTTTTGGTAGAGATGATTCATGGAAAATGCCATGTGACTTAGTATTTATTGATGACAATATTCAGTGCCTCCAATATTAAAGGACGAAAGCTAACTATAATACTTAACATAGAGACCTTGAGTGTCCTGAAAGTAATGACATGTAATAACAAATCACTGCCAAAGGAAAATCATGCCAGTTGCAAGTTTATTGTATGATAAAACGAATTTCATCATTGAACAAAAGAAATAAGAACTAACCCATGAGGTCATGAGCAAAAATCAGCAATGACACAGAAGACCCTAGGTGTTTTCAAAGCAGATTTAAAATCTAGAAGGTCTAAGTAGAATCAATAAGTTCACGAGTCAAGACCCAAAAATCAACTAACAACAACTTATTGTGAAAGTAAATATAATAAGCATGAGAGATCATGTGAGCTTCAGAAACAGTGAGGTCATTGCGTACTCCTATTTCTTTGACCACAGAGAAATAACATTTTCTAACCCTCTGCATGAAATACAACAATAACAGATGTATAACTTGGGTGGGAACAAAAATGTCAAACCTTGCCACTTCACTTAAACAGGCCTCTGCTGATCATTTCCCAAAGAAGCTTCTCAGCCTTTTCGTTCTCATTTTTTTCAAGAAGGGCATGAATAATTGTTGAAGCAGTTATATCATTAGGGGAGCAACTGTTGTCATCCATTTTTGAAAGCAATGCTATGGCATCATCAAACAAGCCCTCTTTACAAAGCCCGTTTATCATAGCACTATATGTTTTGACATCTAACTGGTAGCCTTTAACAAGGAGATGTTGGAAAATCTCATGTCCAGTTTTAAGTCTCCCACCTTTGCACAATCCATCAATAAGTATGGTATATGTGACCATATCGAGACAAATCCCTTTGCTAACAATTTTATGAAATAATTCAATTGCCTCATCGAGATGTTGGCTTTTGCACAAACCATCTAAGAGGATATTATAAGTAAGAATATCAGGACGCTGGCCACTAGCATGCATCTCATTAAGAAGATCTTGCACATGATATTCTCCCTGATTTGAACAAGCCATCAATAAGAGAATTATAAGTTATAGTATCAGGAACTAAATGTCTGTGATGCATCTCTTTAAAGAGAGCCACGGCTTTATCCACCCTTTTAGTCTTACAATATCCATTGATCATAATGTTATAACTCTTAACATCAGGTGTCAAACCTTTTTTCCTCATACCATAAAATAAATTTGTTGCCTCATTCTCCCTATTGCTTAGAAAGTATCCATCTATTAATGCGTTATAGGTGACAATGTTAGGCTTATGACCCCATCGCAACATCATATGAAACGCATTTTCGGCTTCTAGGCTTTTTCCTTCCTTACATAGCGCATCGATCAGAATGCTATAAGTATAAAGGTTAGGGTTGATGTTGTTTTGTACCATTTGATTAAGCAACCGTGTAGCTTCTTCTAATTGACTTATACAGCAGAAACCATGAATCAAAGAACTATACGCGACAACATTAGGAGAAATCTCCTGTGCAATCATATTTGAAAACAAGTTCTTTGACTCGGTTACAAGCCCTTCTTTGCATAACCCATCAATGATTATGCTGTACATTACTACATTAGGCTTAATCTGTTGTCTCTCTAGCTTTTGGAGCAACTCAAGGGCAGCACGTGTTTGCCCCGTTTTACAAAGTCCATTGATTAAGGTCCCATAACTAACCTCATCAAGCTGGTATCCTAGTGCTCTTACCCTGTCATGAAATTGTAGTGCTTTCCTAACCTCGCCTTCAATAAAAAAACCCTTTCATGAGAGTATTCAAAGTTATGACATCCAATTCATAGCCGCTCTTGATGATCTTGCCCAATACAGCAAAAGCAGAAACCATCTGACCCAAATGGCAGAAACAATTGATCAAGATGCTCAGAGTAACCAAGTCAGGAGCGATTCCCCTAAGCTCCATTTGTGCAAAAAGTGAAACAGCAGTGTCATAGTGTTTCATCTTAACAATAGACATCAGGATCTTACCAATTTCAACTTGAGAAGGGGAATTACGTTTATTGATAAGGAGAGCGAAAGAGGCAACAGCATCGTCGACGTGACGGCAGGCAGAACCTTTGGGAGGTTGGGAATGAGCATATTGCCTGACAGGCGTAGCACTACACAAGCATCGTAGGACATTGGGTTTAAGAGGAGCAGCATACCTTGTTACTGAGTGCAACATCGTCTTCTTCGTCTAAGGTTAAGGTTGTCTCCCCTTCACTGAGTGAACAACGGTCCTGTTGTGGCTCGAGAACAAATAACACCCTCATTTTAATTCCGCAATGGGAATTGAAATTAAACTAAATAAACAAAATAGATAACATAAACTATTCTTGGTATGAGGAACACTTTTGAATGTATTTAGTCATGCATTTTAAATATAATTAAACGTATAGTATGTGATATATCATAATTTATCTTGTACCATAATTTTTAATGCGCACTCTACTCTTATTTAAAGATGGTACTTCACCCAATCATAAATTTAAATATCCAATAGAAATTACTATTTTTTTTTTATGAGTTTAATTTTTATGTATTAATAATATAAAATTTTTTTACACTATAATCCAATTAAGTCATCTTATTTATTGTGAAATATAATTATAAATAATAAAAGTAATAAGTTTTAAATATATTTTTGGTTCCTGAAAAATAAGTAAATTTTGATTTTGGTTACTAAAGATTTTTTGTATGGTTTTAATTCAAACATGGGGGATTCTCATCTATAGTTATTAATCAATTTAAAGGATACAGTTGGTTTTAGCCACATTTCATAAATGTTGCTAGATGTAAAAATAATATGACTAAACTACACTCATCCTCTTCTCCCTCTTGTCTCTCTCTAGTGTTTCCACCCTCCCTCCTCCAACGACCAAAACCACTCATAACAATCATTCTTATCTCATAACACAACTTGAGTTTCGAATTCAGACAGCCCCATGAAACTCCCTGTCACGGTGGGGCCGTCGCTGGCAATGGCATCGACGACTCCAGATTTCACTTCCAACTTCCGAATCAACTACACCAAACTGACAAGCAGCACTCGGGGGAAGAAATTTTTTGCGAAGATGCACAACACTATGAACCCCACAAGTTCTTCAGCTTCGGGATGAGTTTCCGTGTTCGTTGTGGCGACACGTTAGTGGAATTGCCACCGCTGTTTTTCTTTGTGGGGATCGAATATGCAAATCCTTTGTAGTTTGGTTGAGGACGTCGTTGGAGCAGATCGATTGGTGCCTACGTTCGCAGCCTTCTCGTTCGGAGAAGACTTCCCGTCAGCTTCGGTGGTGGCCGAAGAAACGGCGACGTTGGTGGGGAGGAGTTCTATGCTGGTGGTAGCCTTCTCCATGTCTCCATCGCCTTTGCATCTCATCGCGCCACAACAAACGCCGCAACAGGAAGGACCAATTTAGCAAGATTGGGATGGAGATCAATTTAGCAAAAAATCTCAAAATGGTTTTTATTAAATTTAAGAGACAATTAAATGTTGAGGACAGTTAAAAAAGATTATAAAAATTAATTATATCAAAATTATTAAGGAAAAATTAAACATTATTTTTAAAAAGGGGCTAGAAACAATTTATAAATAAGTAATAATACATTTTAAAAGGTTCTTGATTTTTTCATTCTTTATCTCACTGGTAGTTGAAACTCTCAACTTTCTTTGCTTGATTCCTTTTCAGTTAGATCGAAAAATATATTTCATTTCTAAGTATTTTTCACTCTAAATCCCCAAAAAGAAGATATTGAAGAGATAAAATTATATATATATATATATATTGGATGGGGTTGCGATTTGTAGTCACATAATGGAAATTTGCTAAATAATCTTGAATTGTACATATTCAAATATATGATATCTTTTGAGTTGAAAATCCATACATTTAAATTCAAAATCCCTTAAATTTTATACATGAATTCAACTTATGTGTAAAAAAAAGGATGAAGAGAGAGTAATTAAAAGTTGGACAGAGAATAATGTTTAATCTCTGTTATAGAGCAGAAAATTTCTTAGAATGAACTTGTTTCAAGATTTATTGACTCGTTTCTTAAAAAGTTTCATAGGTAAATTTATTTTTGGGTATCAATTATTCAAAGAAAAAATATATTTAAAAAATACTATAAATATATTTTTAAAAAATACTATAATATCCCTCAATTATTTTACCTCATTCAAAAATGATAAAATATTAAAAATATTTTTTAAAAGTATTAACAATATTGAGTTTGAATAAAATTATAATTAAATATACCTTATTTTCTTCCAATAGCTATTCCAAGAGTGAAGAAAACTAATTATTCATATTGAGCACAAAAATAATAGCTTTTCTTTCTTTCTTTTGTCAAAATCACAGGTGTTGTACAGGATGTAATTTTGCTAGAGTCAACTAGAGTGATTCAAATATAGAAAATTTAACTAAAGTGTAAAAGTGGACAAACTGTTTTAAGGTTCTTGAGAGATGAGAAATAAAATCCTAGAAACTAAGATTAGGCAATCAAATCTAGCCGAGAACTGCTACAAATGCATACTATGTCAATCTAACTCAATTGATATCCTGTTGGTTTTGTAAGGAGAAATCCAACCTTCACGGGGTAATTTATATTTCCATGAAAGGGGAATTACAATGCACACCTTTTGGTTTAGCTAGCAGACAGATTAGCCATGCATGTTAACCCAATGATAAATGTAAAGGATCATAGCTCAAGCATTTTAGTTCTAAATTTATAATCTTTGTGTTTTCTTTTTTTTTTTCCAAAAAAAGAAATTAATGGAAATTGGCAGAATAGTAACTTTAGAAAACTAATGCCATCTGATTATAGAACATCAGGTTTAGCTAGCAGGGATATTAATTTTCTGTATGAGCCAGTGAGAATTTTACAGCAACTCTATCAAGTCTAAGCGAAAGGGAATACAATGTAGTTCTAAAGATGGCAGGTTAAGGAACTAAAATCTAACATACTCACCCTATCAATTAGCATCAGACACAAAGTAGTCATGTTAGAACGTGATTACTTCTCCCGTTGAGACGAGCTAAAAGTCTAGCCACATCTAAATCAATATCAATTGCGGGTGATGAAAGGAATGCTTGACATAGCAGTTTTGGCACTTACAAACATAAATGAAACCATTTCAGTTTTCTTAAGCAATAGAAATGGTTAAAATGAAACTTTTTGTAAAGATGGTTTATGAGAAATGTTATGTGATTTATTTGGTATTATTGTATTCATGATAACATTCACTACCACCATTCCTCAAGTAGAAAAAGAGAGAAAAAGTAAGTTAATAACAAGCCTTAGTTTAAATTGTCTATCATGACTTATATTTACGGCTTAAAATAGTGAGCTAGAGTGTGCAGAAGCTAATGACATTTAATAATAAATCACTGACAATGGAAAATCAGGTCAATTTCTGCTAGGTTGGTTTATGATAAAACAGATCCCACTAATGAACAAAACAATCAAGAGCAAGATATTTTAGACACTAACCCACGAGCAAAAGTCAGCAATGACACAGAAGACCCTTGGTGTTAATAAAGCATATGTCAGAATGCAATGCACAGGGACATGGTGTGTATATCCATGAAATAAATTGTGGCTTTTTCTTTCCCCTTATTATGCAAAACATCAGCAAATCTCAAAACAGTGGTCCCACTTTCTATGCATCTAATTATCGTATGTGTGTATATCACATGACTTTTGATACCGGGGTCTAACATTAACATCGATTATTAATTTCATGAGGGTTATTATTATACCTGTAATTTGGACATCAAATTGGAGGGCTCAAATGCATAGCAGATTTGGTGGATATGCTTGGTTTAAATTTTCCGAGCTTGTTGAAAACCTGAGTATGTGAATGCTTCGGATAAATTCAGAGTTTGTGCGTAGTTTAAGGTAAAAATTAATGAATAAGCCTTTGGATAAATTCAGTTGTTTGGTGGCAGTAATCAGTTTTTGAGAAAGGTTACTTGCGTATTACAGCAGAAACCTTAGCATTTAGTTTTGTCACTACTTACAACAGCTCTTTCACATTTCTAAACAACAAATCATGTGCTCGACCAACATTCAGAAGCATATTCACAGTGGTGGCATGGCCATCTCCTCCTTTCAATATGCCTTAAAGAGCAGAGCATTGAATATAACTGGCAGCATGAGCAAGAAGCATGAGACTCATCAATATCCATACTCCATAGCAACAACCAACAAGCACTAAAATTAAAGATATCATTGAAAACAAAAACAAAAAACAAAAAACAAAAAATCCCTTGATATGAATCCCCAGGTCATTTACCACATTAGCAAGGATAAGTAGAACATACTGTACATGACCACCAAACAAAACACCTATTTAAGCTAAAAAAAAAAGGATGATACACACATAAGTCTTTGATAGCAAGGATCATGAGTAAGGAAAGTCCGAATATAAGACCAAGTTGCAATGATGGATTACTACAGAGGAGGAAACAAGGCTCGAGTGATATTCCAACTAAAACTTGAGTTGCACTGGCTTCATGTAAGCTGAAGGTGGGAATCTCCTTTTCAAAGACCAAAAGTCAATAAAATCGGATATAGTGCACAGCCAAAATTTCGATAAGGCGAGTTTCATTGACTTGACTATCCTAAGTGACAGATAACTCCATGCTTAGCAGTTGCACGAAACAATGAAGACAGCCTACAAAGTACTATACTGTCAAAGCCAATGAATAATCCCAACACTGTCAAAGAACAAAACAGGCATAACCAGCTGAGTAATTAGTAAGACTTAAAACTACATGTGAAGACACTGAATATGAGCAAGCATTTCATACTCTCTGGTAATAAATGAGCAGAGTTCCCATTTCAGATCGTTTTGCACATCACAAGGCAAGTTGAATAGTTACATTGCTCCATGTGGGACCATGGCCTATTCTATAACAACAACAACAGCTCAGCTTTATCCCACTAAGTGGGGTCAGCTATATGGATTAAGTAACACCATAGAGCTCAGCTCTACATTTTGAGTATTGTATTGTTTTTCAGTAAAATACATGTTTGGCAGCCAAACAAATCTAAGTCGTTGCTCAAAGACCCTTAATAAATTTCCTGGTTCCTCCAAGATTAATGCTAGCTTCAACCCTGTCCATGACCAACTTGAAATCAAAACTTAGGAGGAAAACTAAGATCATTTAATATCAAGTAAAACAAAAAATGGCAGGCAAAATGCAAGAAGAAAAATAGAAATGAAGAAAGAAACAAGATAAATCTAAGTTTGCAACTACAATACGGAACTATGCATAACCACATTACAAGCTGATCCCAATATTATCATATGCTACAAAGGGAAGTTCATTCCTTCTAAATGACCCCTCAATGCTTATACGGAATTTTTCTGCTAACTTTAAATTTCAAAAACAAAGTACTCATATGTTTAGGATGGAAATTGGGAGAAGATTAACTTTAAAAAACTAATGTCACTAAGTTATAGAACCTCAGGTTCAGACAACAGGGAGCTTAGCTTTCTACGGAGCCAGCTAGCATTTTGCTGCAACTATAAAAAGACTAAGCAAAAAAAAGGGAATATATTTTAGTTCTAGAGATGGCAGATTGAGGAGCTAAAGGCTAACATACTCATCCTATGAATGAGTATCAGACACAGAGTAGTCATGGTAGATACAACTATTTCTTCTACGGAGAGAGGATAGGTCTAGCTACATCCGAATCAAGATCAATTTGAGCTGATGAAAGACACCATTCATTATACAAAGGCTTGACAGAGCATTTCACAGGCACTTACAAAAAAAAATGGGAACGATTTCAACTTTCTTAAGCAAAATAAACAATTGAAATGAACCTTTTGGCAGAGATGATTCATGGAAAATGCCATGTGACTTAGTATTTATTGATGACAATATTCAGTGCCTCCAATATTAAAGCACGAAAACTAACCATAATACTTAACATAGCGACCTTGAGTGTCCTGAAAGTAATGACATGTAATAACAATTCACTGCCAAAGGAAAATCAAGGCAGTTGCAAGTTTGTTGTATGATAAAACCAATTTCATCATTGTCCAAAAGAAATAAGAACTAACCCATGAGGCCATGAGCAAAAATCAGCAATGACACAGAAGACCCTAGATGTTTTTAAAGCAGATTAAAATCTAGGTCTGAGGAGAATCAATTCGTTCATGAATGAGGGCCCAAAAAATCAATAACAACAACATACTGTGAAAGTAAATAATAAGCATGAGAGATCATATGAGCTTCAGAAACAGTGACGTCATTGCATACTCCTATTTCTTTGACCACAGAGAAATAAACATTTTCTAACCATCTGCGTGAAATACAACAATAACAGATGTATAACTTGAGTGGGTGCAAAGGTGTCAGACCTTGCCATTTCACTTAAACAGGCCTCTGCTGATCATTTCACGAAGAAGCTTCACAGCCTTTTCAGTCTCATTTTTTTCAAGAAGGGCTTGAATAATTATTGAAGCAGTTATATCATTAGGGGAGCAACCATTTTCATTCATTTTTGAAAGCAATGCTATGGCATCATCAAACAAGCCCTCTTCACAAAGCCCGTTGATCATAGCATTATATGTTTTGACATCTAACTGGTAGCCTTTAAGAAGGAGATGTTGGAAAATCTCATGTCCAGTTTTAAGTCTCCCACCTTTGCACAATCCATCAATAAGTATGGTATATGTGACCATATCAAGAAAAATCCCTTTGCCAACAATTTTATGAAATAATTCAATTGCCTCATCAAGATGTTGGCTTTTGCACAAACCATCTAAGAGGATACTATAAGTACGAATATCAGGACGCTGGCCACTAGCATGCATCTCATTAAGAAGATCTTGCACATATGATATTCTCCCTGATTTGAACAAGCCATCAATAAGAGAATTATAAGTTATAGTATCAGGAACTAAATGTCTACGATGCATCTCTTTAAAGAGAGCCACGGCTCCATCCACCTTTTTAGTCTTACAATATCCACTGATCATGATATTATAACTCCTAACATCAGGTGTCAAACCTTTTTTCCTCATACCATAAAATAAATGTGTTGCCTCATTCTCCTTATTGCTTAGAAAGCATCCATCTATCAATGCATTATAGGTGACAATGTTAGGCGTATGACCCCTTTGCAACATCATATGAAACGCATTTTGGGCTTCTAAGATTTTTCCTTCCTTACATAGTGCATCTATCAGAATGCTATAAGTATAAAGGCTAGGGTTTATGTTGTTTTGTACCATTTGATTAAGCAACCGTGCAGCTTCTTCTAGTTGACTTATACAGCAGAAACCATGAATTAGAGAATTGTAAGCGACAACATCAGGAAAAATCCCCCGTGAAATCATCTTAGAAAACAGGTCCTCTGCCTCAGTTACGAGCCCTTCTTTGCATAACCCATCAATGATTGTGTTGTACATTACTACATTAGGCTTAATCGGTCGTCTCTCTAGCTTTTGGAGCAACTCAAGGGCAGCACATGTTTGCCCTGTTTTACAAAGGCCATTGATTAAGGTCCCATAACTAACCTCATCAAGCGGGTATCCTAGTGCTCTTACCCTGTCATGAAATTGTAGTGCTTTACTAACCTCGCCTTTAATAAAAAACCCTTTCATGAGAGTATTCAAAGTTATGACATCCAATTCATAGCCGCTCTTGATGATCTTGCCCAATACAGCAAAAGCAGAAACCATCTGACCCAAATGGCAGAAACAATTGATCAAGATGCTCAGAGTAACCAAGTCAGGAGCGATTCCCCTCAGCTCCATTTGTGCAAAAAGTGAAACAGCAGTGTCATAGTGTTTCATCTTAACAATAGACATCAGGATCTTACCAATTTCAACTTGAGAAGGGGGATTACGTTTATTGATAAGGAGAGCGAAAGAGGCAACAGCATCGTCGACGTGACGGCAGCCAGAACCTTTGGGAGGTTGGGAATGAGCATATTGCCTGACAGGCGTAGCACTACACAAGCATCGTAGGACATTGGGTTTAAGAGGAGCAGCATACCTTGTTACTGAGTGCAACATCGTCTTCTTCGTCTAAGGTTAAGGTTGTCTCCCCTTCACTGAGTGAACAACGGTCCTGTTGTGGTTCGAGAACAAATAATATTCTCATTGTAATTCCGTAATAGTAATTGAAATTAACCTAAATAAACTAAATAAGCAAATAGTTTAATTTTAATACACGGAGACAGTTTTACACTGTCATCTAATTAAAATATTTTATTTGAATGATTTTTCAGATAGTGGATATAAAAGTCAACTATCATGACTTATGTAGCAATAGATGATTAGATGACTGTGTAAAAAAAATTTACACTATCAATACATATCAATTACATTCATAAACAAAATAGATAACATAAACTATTCTTGGTATAAGGAACACTTTTTGAATGTATTTAGTCATACATTTTAAATATAATTAAACATCTGAAGTGTGATACACCATAATTTATCTCGTACTATAGCCTTCAACAAACACTCCACTCTTATTTAAAGATTGTACCCCACCCAATTATAAATTTAAATATCCAATGGAAATTACTATTTTATTAATTTTTTATGAGTTTAATTTTCATATATTAATAATATAAAAAAAAAATTTATACTGTAATCCAATTAAATCTTATTTAGATAACTTTTTAAATTGTGGATATGAGATTCAACTATCTTTAATAATGTGACAATACATGATTTAATGACGGCATAAAAATATTTTACATTGTCACTGCATTGAAATTAAACTCTTATTATATAATATATGATGAAAAATACAAGTAAAAAAATTAAAATATTTTCAAAAATAGAGCATTACATATTTTATATTTTTTATTTAAATTATTTAATAAGTAAATGTTAAAAATTAAAGTAAATAATGAGAATTATAATTATAAATAATAAAAAATAATAAGTCCTAAATATACTTTTCATTCCTGAAAAATAATTAAATTTGGGTTTTGGTCGCTAAAGATTTTTTTGTATGGTTTCAATTCAAACATTTATAAAACTGGTTGATTTAGTTTATATTGCTAGAATATCTATGTTAATTGCTGAACTAGCTAACGAAAGGTTAAATTATTCAATTATACATGACAATCGACAACCATATGTGACAGGGCTAAAAACAAACACTTCTAAAAATATTTGAAGTAAAACAATAAAAAAAATATTTCAAATATCTGAGGAAAAAAATGGTATAGTGGAAAATGTGGTGTGGAGTACAAAATGTAGTGCAATGGCAGGTGGAAGGTTGAGTTTAGCATCCATGGCAATGGTAGTTTTTGTATTCCTTTGATTGTGTTCTTGAGGTGGGTCGCAAGGCTAGAGAGGAAGGGTGGCTATTAGATATGGTGGTGGTGAGATTAAAGAAGAAGCATAATATCGGAGGAGGGTGGCTAGAGGGTTGTGCTGGTGGTCGATGATAGTGACTTTGAAGGAGTGAGTGGTTGAAAGAAAAAACTTAAAAGAGGGTTGTCACATGACTTAACAGTTACATATTTAAATCTTGAAATTAGTCTTTCTGTTTGTGTGTATATATTTAAGAGTGATATAACTGATCATATATAAAAGATTGACATAATTAATCATATATTTAATTATTTATAATACATAAGCGATTGATATTCATTCATCATGCATAGAAACATGCCATAAAAGGCAACAACCAAACATGTATCACAGTGAGATGTTCAACTAGACCGGATAACAGAGTTGCAAATCAATGTGTACACAAATACGAGTTTGGACATGATGATGACACTGACAGTGACAATGAGAGGAGAGTCTTTTTAAGAGTTTGACAAGTGAGAAAATTATAATTATAGAAAAATAATTAGAGATAATTTTAAAATTTAATTTTATTAAAAATTATTTTGTTTTTTTTTAAGAAGCTTACGGTCACTAAATTAAAAAGATAAGTGGTAAAACTACTTTTGTTTTACAAGTGTATTTTTAAAAAAAAAATTCCAAACACTCTGAAAAGAATAGATAGAAATACTTTCTTTTAAGAAAAAATAAAGTGATTTTTCCTTAAAAAAAAATCAATCCAAATTCACTCCATATATTTGACAAAGTAGACGCACCGCGGCCTGAACCGAAGAAGCAGCCGACCTACATGGTAACTAGTTTGAACACTTTCAATCTCTTTAACCAAAACGTCATGCCCCAAATCCCCAAGTGAAAGAGAGAGGCCCATCCCTTCGTAGAGTATCTTACTGCAGGTTTCAGTTAGAAGCTGCCCACAAGAGAAACCCACTCATCAGCACTCCATGAAATAAATTGTGGCTTTTTTTCTTTCCCCTTGTTATGCAAAACATTAGCAAATCTCGCAACAGTTGTCCCACTTTCTATGCATCTCTAATTATCGTATGTGTGTATATCACATGACTTTTGATACAGGGCATTTGGAAGGCATTGAATTCAATTCTATCAGGGAATTGAATTAAATTCTATGGTTTGGAAGCAACTTAAGTGAGTGAAGAAATTGAATTCTTATGAGAATTGAAATCCAATAAAATTAAGGAATTGAAATCAAATCCAAATGAGTGTGATTTAGTGTGGGAATTGAATTCCAACAAATGAAAATACTAAAATAACCTTATATGAATGTAATGTTTTATTCCTAACCTATTAATGAAGAGTAAAATAGTGAAAGCAATCAAATTCATTCAATTTTAAACTCATTTCAAACAAATGAATTCAATTCAATTCCTTAATTTACCGACTCATTCCAAACATAAAAATTCAATTCAATTCCTAATGAAATTCAATTCAATTCCATCTCATTAAAATTTCCAAACACTGTATAATTATTAATTCCATGACGGTTATTATTATACCTGTAATTTGGACATCAAATTGGAGAGCTCAAATGCATAGCAGATTTGGTGGATATGCTTGGTTTAAATTTTCCAAGCTTGTTGTAAACCTGAGTATGTGAATGTTTCAGATAAATTCAGAGTTTGTGTAGTTTAAGGAAAAAATCAAGGAATAATCCTTTGGATAAATTTAGTTGTTTGGCGGCAGTAATAATTTTTTGAGAAAAGCTACTTGTGTATTACAGCAAAAACCTTAGCAACAAAAATCAATATATACGTTAACACTTCACCGCCTAATAGCCTATTATTTTCTCTGCTTGGTTTTGTCACTACTAACAACAGCTCTTTTACATTTCTAAACAACAAATCATGTGCTCGACCAACATTCAGAATTTTATGGAACTAAGCATATTCACAGTGGTGGCATGGCCATCTCCTCCTTTCAATATGCCTCAAATAGCAGAGGCATTGAATATAACTGGTAGCATGAGCAAGAAGCATGAGAACACTAAAAAATCCTTACTTGTAACTACTCATCAATGTCCATGGCAACAAGCACTAGAATTAAAGAGCAAGATTTTAGAACATCAGGTTTAGCTAGCAGGGATATTAATTTTCTGTATGAGCCAGTGAGAATTTTACAGCAACTCTATCAAGTCTATGCGAAAGGGAATACATTATAGTTCTAAAAGTGGCAGGTTAAGGAACTAAACTCTAACATACTCACCCTATCAGTTAGCATCAGACACAAAGTAACCATGGTAGAACATGATTATTTCTTCCGTTGAGATGAGATAAAAGTCTAGCCACATCTAAATCAATATCAATTGGGGGTGATGAAAGGAATGCTTGATAGTACAGTTATGGCACTCACAAACAAAAATGAAACCATTTCAATTTTCTTAAGCAATACAAATGGTTAAAATGAAACTTTTAGTAGAGATGGTTTATGAGAAATGTTTTGTGATTTATTTGGTATTATTGTATTCATAATAACATTCACTGCCACCATTCCTCAAGTAGAACAAGAGAGAGAAAAAGTAAGTTAATAACAGGCGTTAGTTTAAAGTGTCTATCATGAATAGAGTGTCCTAGAGTGTGCAGAAGGTAATGACATTTAATAACAAATCACTGACATTGGAAAATCATGTAAATTTCTGCTAGGTTGTTACATTATAAAACAAATTTCACTATTGAACAAAACAATCAAGAGCAAGATATTTTGGACACTAACCCATGAGGAAAAGTCAGCAATGACACAGAAGACCATTGGTGTTAATCAAGCAGATGTCAGAATGCAATGTACAGGGACAATCACTAAGTTCAAGATTCAAGACCTAAAAATCAACTAACAACAACATATTGTGAAAGTAAATATAATAAGCACAAGAGATAATGTGAGCTTCAGAAACAGTGAGGTCGTTGCATAGTCCTATTTCTTTGACCAAAAGAAACAAGCATTTGATAATTGTCCACACGAAATACAACAATAATAGCAGATGTATAACTCGAGCGGGTATAAAAGTGTCACACGTTGCTTTTTCACTTAAACAAGACTCTGCTGATCATTTCATGAAGAAGCTTCTCAGCTTTCTCAGTCTCATTTTTTCCAAGGAGGACTTGAATACGTGTAGAAGCAGTTATATCATAAGTGAAGCAATTATTGTCATCCATTTTTGGAAGTAATGCCATGGCTTCATCAAACAAGCCTTCTTTCCAAAGCCCGTTAATCATAGCATTATATGTTCTGACACCTAACTGATAGCATTTAACAAGGAGATGCTAGAAAATCTCATGTCCAGTTTTAAGTCTCCCACCTTGGCACAATTCATCAATAACAATGGTCTATGTACCATATCAAGACAAATCCCTTTGCCAACAATTTTCTGAAATCATTCAATTGCTTTGTCAAGATGTTAGCTTTTGCACAAACCATCTAACAGGATACTATAATTAACAATAGTAGGGTGCTGGCCACTAGCATGCATCTCATTGAGAAGATATTGCACATATTATATTCTCCTTGATTTGAATAAGCCATAAAGAAGAGAGTAATAAGTTGTAGTATTAGGAAGCAAACTTTTGTGACGCATCTCTTTAAAGAGAGCCATGGTTTCATTCACCGTTTTATTCTTATAATTTCCATTGATCATGATACTATAACCCCTAATATTAGGTGTCAAGCCCTTTTTCCTCATAACATACAATAAATTTGTTGCATCATTCTCCTTATTACTTGGGAAGTATTTTTACTTCCTTACATATTGCATCGATCAGCATGCTGTACGTATAAAGGTCAGGGCTGATGTTGTTTTGTACCATTTGACTAAGCAACAATGTAGCTTCTTCTAATTGACTTACACAACAGAAACCATGAATTAGAGAACTATAACAGAAAACATCAAGAGAAACCCCTTGTGTAGTCATCTTCGAAATCATGTTCTCTGCCTCAGTTACAAACTCATCTTTGCATAACCCATCAATGATAGTGTTGCACGTTAATACATCAAGCTTAATCACTTATCTCGAGCTTTTGCAACAACTTAATTGTAGCTGTTCTTTGCCCTATTTTACAAAGTCCATCGATTAAGGTCCCATCACAAACCTCTTCAAACTGAAATCCCTGTGCTCCAAACCTGTCATGAATTTGCCATGCTTTCCCAACCTCACCACTAATACATAATCCTTTCATGAGTGTAGTCAAAGTTATGGCATTCAATTCATAATCCATCTTGATAAGCTTGCCCAATACAGAGAAAGCAGAACCCATCCAGCCCAAATGGCAGAAACAATTGACCAAGATGCTCAGATTAACCAAGTCAGGAGCAATCCGCCTAAGCTCCGTTTCTGCAAAAAGTGAAACAGCAGTATCATAGTGTTTCATCTTAACAATAGACATCAAAATCTTACCAATCTCAACTTGAGATGGGAGATTATGCTTATTGATGAGGCGAATGAAGAGGTAACAGCATCATCAATGTGACAGAAAGCAGAACCATTCAGAGGCTTAGAAGGTTGAAATTGAAAATATAGCCTGGTATGCTCAGCATAAAACAAGTAACAGAGGACGTTAGATTTAAGCGGAGAGGCACACCTTGTTATTGTGCTCAACATCATGATCTTAGGTGGTAATGTATTGTGTGCTTATGTTGTGTTGAGATGACTAAAGCATACATCCATTGTTCTTAGGATAGGACAACATTTTGAGAACTTAAAAGATGCTTTGATAAATATATACAAAATCTATCACAAGTATAAGAGTGATCAAACTGTTTATGGTCTTGGGAGATGTCAGAAAAACTCCTAGAAATTTAGATCAGGCAATCAGATCTGGCTGAGAATTGCTGCCAATGCTTACAATGCTAGTCTAACCCACCCTATTTAATATATATTGTTGGTCTTGGAAGGCGAAAATCAACCATCATAGGGTATTCATATTTCCAAGCAAAGGGAAATGTTGCACACCTTCTTGTTTAGAAAGCAGGTAGATTGGCCATGCACGTTAACCCAGTAATAAAAGTAAGGCTGCAGCTCGAGCATTTTAGTGTCAACATTAAATTTCAAAAAAGCAAAAAAAAAAAATACTCATACCTTTAGGATAGAAATTGGGAGAAAATTAGCTTTAAAAAAGCAATGTCATCAAGTTATAGAACCTTAGGTTTAGACAGTAGGGAGCTTAGCTTTCGCTTTGAGCCAGTGAGCATTTTACTGCAACTCTATCAAGTCTATGTTAAAAAAGGGAATATATTGTAGTTCTGAATAAGCATCAGACGCAAAGTAGTCATGGTAGGTATGGCCATTTCTTTAGCGGAGAGAGGATAAATCCAGCCACATCCGAATGAAGATCAATTGGGGCAGATGAAAGACTATTCATTATACAAAGGCTTGACAGGGCATTTCACAGGCACTTACAAACAAAATGAGAAATATTTCAATTTTCTTAAGCAAAATAAACAACTGAAATGAGGCTTTTGGTAGAGATGATTCATGAGAAATGCTGTGTGACTTAGTATTTATTGACGGGAATATGAAAACTAACTATAACGATTACAACTTAACACAGTGACCTTGATGCCCTGCAAGTGATGACATGTAATAACAATTCATTGCCAAAGGAAAATCAAGGCAGTTGCAAGTTTGTTGTATGATAAAACCAACTTATCATTGAACAAAAGAATCAAGTACTAACCCATGAGCAAAACTCAACAATGACAAAGAAGAACCTCTATGTTACTAAAGCAGATTTCAAAAGGCAAGATAAGCAGGACAATGTGAGCTTCAGAAACAGTGAGATCATTTGCATAGTCCTATTTCTTTGACTAAATAGAAATAAGCATTTTCTATCCAGTAGCATGAAATATAACAATAATAGATGTATAACTTGTGCAGGAAAAAAAGTCTCATACCTTGTTTTTCACTTAAACAAGCCTCTACTGATCATTTTATGAAGAAGCTTCTCAGCCTTTTCAGTCTCATTTTTTTCAAGAAGGGTTTGAATAATTGTTGAAGCAATAATATCAGCAGGGGAGCAATCATTGTCATCCATTTTTGAAAGCAATGCTACGGCATCATGGAACAAGCCCTCTTTACAAAGCCCACTGATAATAGCATTATATGCTTTGACATCTAATTGGAAACCTTTAATAAGGAGATGATTGAAAATCTCTTGTGCAGTTTTAAATCTCCCACCTTCGCACAATCCATCAATAAGTATGGTATAGGTGAACGTATCAGGACAAATCCCTTTGCAAACAATTTTATGAAATAATTCAATTGCCTCATCAAGATGTTGGCATTTACACAAACCATCTAAAAGGATACTGTAAGTAACAATATTAGGGTGTCGGCCATTAGCATGCATCTCATTAAGAAGATCTTGCACATTCGATATTCTCCCTGATTTGAACAAGCCATCAATAAGAGAGCTATATGTTACAACATCGGGAGCTAAATGCCTATGTTGCATCTCTTTAAAGAGAGCAAGGGCTTCATCCACCCTTTTAGCCTTACAATATCCATTGATCATAATGTTATAAGTCCAACAATTAAGAGTCAAGCCCCTTTTGACAACATCACTAAATAAATTTGCTGCCTCAGTCTCATTATCATTCAGGAAGTACCCATCTATCAACGCATTGTATATGACGATGTCAGGCTGATGGCCTCTCTGCAACATCATATGAAACACATTCTGGGCTTCCTCGGTTTTTCTTTCCTTACATAGCGCATCGATCAGCATGCTGTAAGTATAAAGGTCAGGGTTTATGCCGTCTTGCACCAATTGACCAAGCAACCGTGCAGCTTCTTCTAATTGACCAACACAGCAGAAACCACGGATTAGAGAACTGTAAGCGACAACATCAGGAGAAATCCCTCGTGCAGTCATCTTAGAAAACAGGCTCCCTGCCTCCGTCACAAGCCCATCTTTGCATAACCCATCAATGACGGCACTGTACATTACTACGTCAGGCTTAATTGGTTGTCCCTTCAGCTTCTGGAGCAGCTCAAGGCCAGCTCCTGTTTGCCCTGTTTTGCAGAGTCCATTGATCAAGGTCCCATAACTAACCCCATCAAGCGGATATCCCAGTGCTCTTACCCTTTCATGAGTGTGGTCAAAGTTATGGCGTTCAACTCATATCCTCTCTTGATGATCTTTCCCAGTGCAGAAAAAGCAGAACCCATCTGACCCATATGGCAGAAACAGTTGACCAGGATGCTCACGTCACCATGGAAGAAGCGATTCCCCTAAGCTCCAACTGCGCAAAAAGTGAAACAGCAGTGCCATAGTGTTTCATCTTAACAACAGACATCAAGGTCTTGCCAATCTCAACTTTGAGATTGGGGATTGCGCTTGGTGATAAGGCGAATGAAAGAGGAGACGGCGTCGTCAACGTGACGGAAAGCAAAACCACTCGGAGGCTTAGAAGGCTGAAGTTGAGAATATGGCCTGGGATGCTCAGCGTAGAACGAGTAACGGAGGACGTTGGAGTTAAGCGGAGAGGCGTACCTTGTTGTTGTGCTCAACATTGTGCTCTTGCGTGGTGCTGCGGTGCTCAGCAGTATTTGCTGGCTGCTGCTGCTGCGCGCTTTGGTTAATTTTGATAGCTGAAAGTATATTTGTGCTTTAACTTTTTTTAGTGTGAGATTAAGAAAATAATTATTCAGATGAAAAAAAAAGAACAAATTATTCAAGTTGGTTCTTAGAGTTGTTTTGCTAGAACTAAAAAAAAGGAAAAAATTTGGCTCTTAGACTATGTTTGAATTGGGGGTAAGTAGGAAAAAAAAGAAAAGAAAAGAGTATAAACTTGGGCTTGAAGTCAATTTGTCAAAGCAGCATGAATATAATTTATTTTTTAAAAAAGAAAGAAAAAAAAATCGATGCTTAGATTTATGTAGCTATTGTTGAATGGCAGGACTGAAATAGTATGGAGCGAAAAAGGGTGGAGTAGAGAGGCACAATTATTTTACGCGATTGTTTGAATATTATAGTGCAAGAGTATAATGGAATAATAGTAATTTTATGAATAAAAAATAGAAAAACAAGGAACTTCGTCCTATTGTACTCAAATTGGAGGAAAAGGAAGACAATAAGAACTGACGGAATTGGATGAAATCTATTCCATCTTCTTCCATCCCGTTCCACTCATTTTTTAAGCATCCAAAGAATAGAGCTTTAAAACATCTCATCCTATTTCATTCCACTCTATCCATTTCCATCAATCCAAATATTTCATTTCATTATAGAAATATTTGTAGAAATAGTTTGAATCACTTTTTTATAACTTCATACACTAAATTATCAATTCCTTAATTTAAAGGGGCTAAAATGAATCGCTCCTATAAATTTAAGAACCAAAATAAATCTTTACTCAGACACAATGCTTATGGTCGTGGTTCCACAAATCACAATGTAATGAGTAATGTAACCTTCATGGTTACATGTTGATATTTTTTAATAAGAGTGATCTTAATATATCGATAGTTCTTTTTAGAGTAATCTAATAACATATTGATACATTAGTAAAATAAGTTTGATTGTAACATACTACTTTTAATATTATACATACAATCCAAAAAAAAATAAATCATATATACAAGGGAATTTGACTGGACTAACAATATAACCCTTGGAGTGTATGCATGCATTTTTTTTTTTTGTGACTAACAATTTAAGTGAGATAAGCATTGTTATCTCACTAATACCAGAACCAGAAAATACCTCTCAATCTCTTAAAGAATTTCTAGAAAATTTGAATACATGCTTTTCTGGGATATGAATCAAACTTTAATCAACCGCATCTACCCTTATTGGCATATTAAATAAAGGTTAAATTAATGTGCTAGTTTCTAAATACTTTGGGAAAGATTTAAATAGATCTCTATATTTTTGGAAAGTTTATAATTATACGTTTGTCGGAAACCTAAATATGAGCCTTTTATCGCTATTTTTATCACGACAAATGGCTTGTGTTAGGGTCGGAGCTAGTGTGTTTGGTTCCACGTTTGAACCATTAAAATCCAAGTGAGCCCACCTCAAAATTGATTTTGAGTCAAAAAATAATGTTCGGCAATGTCCTACTAGAATTTATTTTAGCTCTAAGCCCCACATTCAGGGGAAAGCAACTGAAAGTTGTTTCTACCTTAGGCATTTTCACGATCAATCATTAAATGTGGATTTTAAACTTCGCATTTACCACTATATCCCTATTATAAAGCAAAGAAAAAGAAACTGTAATAAAGAAAAGCTATATCCATTTTGGTAATTATACATTCAAAAGCAAATTTGAATACCACTTTCCAAACAAATTGAATATATTAAAACCACTTCTCAAATAATCAATTTTATCTGGAATTAATTCTACAAACAAAAAAAATCAAATGCACTATAAGAGGGTTACTTACTTATACGTTCCCTCCCATGGGCATAATATATTCCCATCTAAGAGGTCAGATTACATTCTCTTTCCTGGGAATGAAAGTTATCCAGGTATCCTTTTTCATTCAATCTAATAAACACAGGAATATTGCATTCACATGGACAGATTCCGAGGAATAAAAAAAATTAATAATCCGCTTGCTTACAATTGTCTCTGACCGGTTAGTGCAAACCAAAAATAATCTAACAACTTAAGTTCAAACAAATGGATAAAATGGACACATTCTAATAATCTCCCTCAAACTTACGTGAGTGAATTAGTCACAACTCACAATTGATCCACTTCTCTGATTTTGTCAGAAGTTCACTAAACCTAAGGGTAAGTCAATAGTGCTTTGATGAGAATATCAGCTCTCTCTGGTCTTGTGCTGGTATGTGATAAACAATGAAGCTCTTGTCTAGCACAAAGAAGAGATCCAGTTCCATATGCTTAATTCTAGTATACAAGAGTGCTTTGTGAGAACAACATGCTTAGAATATCACACAAAATGATAAGAGCATAGACTGGAAGTTGAGTTTTCTAAGCATGATTTGGTTTGGACCCATAAAAGCCTTGCTGCAGTGTAAGGCGTTGGTGTTCTACTTCTGTACTAAATATAGGCACAAATTGTTTCTTAGATCACCATGTGACGAGATACGGTGACACTCTGTCACAAGCCATTTGAAACATCTACAAGGGGATATATCAACTTACAAAAAGAAAAGCCAAATGAAAGGTGTCAGGTTGGCAGTGTCAACTTGCAAATAATAAAAAGTGTACAGGAAAATAATTGCCAGCAAATGATCCATTCTGATTCTTGCAGTGGTCTTAATGATCAAAGAAACTAAGTATTGGTACAAAAACATGAATGTTAACAAACTATAGCAGAGATCAAAATGTACTGACCTAGCTTGCATACACTGCTGTAAATCGTAATACGTTAAAATGTCTAATGTTTTTCATTCCCAAAATACATCGGGATGACTGAAAGATATTATATACTCAGTACTTGTCTATGTTATAATTTATCTTTTACCATTATAAAAGCAGTGTCTATGCTAATGCTTGACCTTCTCATTCCTGCTCAAATTTCTACCAAATTGTAAAATCCAAGAAACTGTTACTTTTGTTTTTTTCCCTTGTTTAGCAAAAGCAAAGCATCACCAAATCTCACAATTGTTCCACTTTCAATGCATACACACTAAGACGCACACCAAGACGAAAACAATTTTCATTGCAATATTCTTAATGCATTCACAAAATAACAACAACAGACAAAAAGAATCATGCACAAGAAGCATGAGAACCTTAAATAATCCCTTACTTATAACTGCTGATCAATATTCCTAGTAACTAGCACAGGAATTATAGATATCATTGAGAAAATCCTTGACATGAATCCTCAGGTCATTCAACTATTTTATGTTAGCAAGGATGAGTAGAACAGACTGCACATGGTCACTAAATGCTAATTTAAGCTCATCCTACAAAGACACTAGTAAGTCTTTGGTAGCAAGGATCATCAGTATGGAAAATCATAATATATTCATTGCAATGATGGATTAATATAGTGAAGGAATCAAAGGCGCGAGTGACATTCCAACTACAACTTGAGTTGCACTGGCTTCATGTAAGCTGAAGGTGGGAACACCCTAATCAAAGAACAGAAGTCATTATAATGGGATAAAAAGCGCAGCCAAAATTTCAATTAGGCAAGTTTAATTGACCTGAATATCCTAAGTGATAGATAACTCATTGGTAAAGTATGCTCAAAATAATGAAGGAAGCTGACTGAGCACTCTACTGTCAGGGCCAATGCATAATCTCATCAACATTTTCAATGAGCTAAACAGACAAGTGCAGCATAGTAATTAGTAATATTTAAAACTACATGTAAAGACATTGAATATAAGCAAGTGATTCATACCCTGGCATCAAAATGAGCAGAATTCACATTACAGATCGTTTTCCACATCCCGCTGCTCCATGTGGGACCATGGCCTATTCCAAATTGAGCAATATTAATAAATTCACATCTAAATTTTATATATTATTTTGCTTTTAAGTAAAAAGACATCTTTGACAACCTAAAAAATCTCAATCCTTGCTCAAAGAAGACCCTTAGTGGATTAGAGTTCTGGCTCCTCCAAGATTTTAAAGCTAGCTCCAATGCTACCCGTGACAGACTTGGAATCAAAACATGAGAAGGAAAACAAAGATAATTTAAGATCAAATAAAAGGGAAGCCAAAATGCAAGAACAAAAATAGAAATAAAGGAAGAAACAAGGTAAATCTGTCTCTACAAATATGGCATGGAATCATAGATAACCACATGACAAGCCTATGCCAAGATTATCATATGCTACCATGGAAAATTCATTCCTTCTAAACAACCCTCAACTTTATATCCATTTTATTGATACTTCTCCAATAGCTAATGATAAATTGCAAACAAAATTTAAAACCATAACCACCAGAGTCAACCAAAGGCTTTTGCAAAACTACAAGTTGATGAATAATAATTTTCTCGATTGAATAAAACAAATCAATTATAACATAAAGGTAATTCAGATTGCACAGCCAAATTACAAGAGCATTATACTCTTCCTAGCAGTAAAAGGCACATAAAAAACACAGGAAAAGGAGAAAGATACTGATTTTTCTTGCTTTTTAACTTTTGTTACCCATGATAAACATACTAGATATTTTGAGAAATGAGATAATACCGAGAATTAGGAGAAAGTAACTTTAAAAAACTAATGTCATCAAATTTTAGAACATCAGGTCTAGCTAACAGGGAGGTTAGTTTTCTGCACGAGCCAGTGGGCATTAACAACAACTCCATCAAGTCTATGCAAAAGGGAATATATTGTAGTTCTAAAGATTGTAGGCTAAGGAACTAAAATCTAACATACTCATCCTATCAATCGGCATCAAACACAAAGTAGTCATGGTAGAATATGATTATTTCTCCTGTCGAAACGAACCAAGTCTTGCCACATCTAAATGAATATCAATTGGGGCTGACGAAAGGCATGCTTGATTAGATAAAAGCTTGATAGAGCAGTTCTAAGGGACTTACAAACAAAAATGAAACCATTTCAATTTTCTTAAGGAAAACAAATGGTTAAAATAAAATTTTTGGTAGAGATGGTTCATGAGAAATGCAATGCGACTTACTTTATATTTTATTGATAATAATATTCATTGGCACCATTCCTTAAGTAGAACAACAAAGAAAGTAATTTAATAACAAGCCTTAGTCCAAGGGGTCTATGATGACCAGCTATTATATTTACAGCATAACATAGTGAGCTAGACTGTCCAGAAGCTAATAACATTTAATAACAATTCATTGACAAGGGGAAATCATGTCAGTTTCGGCTAGGTTGTTGAATGATAAAAATAGATTACATTATTGAACAAAACAATATAAAACAAGATATTTTGGACACTAATCCATGAGCAAAAATCAACAATGACACAGATGACCCTTGGTGTTAGTAAAGAAGATTTCAAAACACAAGGTACAGGGACAATCAATAAGTTCAAGAGTCAAGACCGCAAAGTCAACTGACAACAACATATTGTGAAAGTAAATATCATAATCATAAGAGATAATATGAGCTTCAGAAACAGTAAGGCCATTGCATAGTGCTATTTCTTTGAGCCAAGAGAATATACATTTTCGAACCATTATTGCGAAATACAACAATAATAGATGTATAACTCGAGAAGGTACAAAAGTGTCTCACCTTGCTTTTTCACTTAAACAGGCCTCTGCTGATCATTTCCCGAAGAAGCTTCTCAGCCTTTTCATTCTCATTTTTTTCAAGAAGGGCATGAATAATTGTTAAAGCAGTTATATCATCCGGGGAGCAACTGTTGTCATCCATTTTTGAAAGCAATGCTATGGCATCATCAAACAAACCCTCTTTACAAAGCCCATTGATAAAAGTATTATATATTCTGACATTTAATTGGCAACCTTTACTACGAAGATGATTGAAAATCTCTCGTGCAGTTTTAAGTCTTCCACCTTTGCACAATCCATCAATAAGTATGGTATATGTGACCATATCAAGACAAATCCCTTTGCCAACAATTTTATGAAATAACTCAATTGCCTCGTCAAGATGTTGGCTTTTGCACAAACCATCTAACAGGATACTATAAGTAAGAATATCAGGACGCTGGCCACTAGCATGCATCTCATTAAGAAGATCCTGCACATATGATATTCTCCCTGATTTGAACAAGCCATCAATAAGAGAACTATAAGTTATAGTATCAGGAACTAAATGTCTGTGATGCATCTCTTTAAAGAGAGCCAACGCTTCATCCACCCTTTCAGTCTTACAATATCCATTGATCATGATAGTATAACTCCTAACATCAGGCGTCAAACCTTTTTTCTTCACACCATGAAATAAATCTGTCGCCTCATCCTCCTTATTACTTAGAAAGTATCCATCTATTAATGCATTATAAGTGACGATGTCAGGCTTAAGACCTCTTTGCAACATCATATGAAACACATTTTGGGCTTCCGCGATTTCTCCTTCCTTGCATAGCGCATCAATCAACATGCTATAGGTATAAAGGTTAGGGTTGATGCCATTTTGCATCATTCGATTAAGCAACCGAGTAGCTTCTTCTAATTGACTTTTACAGCAAAAACCATGAATTAGAGAACTGTAAGTGACAACATCAGGAGAAATCCCCCATGCAATCATCTTAGAAAACAAGTCCTCCGCCTCAGTTACGAGCCCTTCTTTGCATAACCCATCAATGATCGTGTTGTACATTACTACATTAGGCTTAATCACTTGCCTCTCGACCTTTTGCAGCAACTCAATTGCAGCTCGTGTTTGCCCTGTTTTACAAAGCCCGTTGATCAGAGTCCCATAGCTAACCTCATCAAGCTGTAACCCTAGCGCTCTTACCCGGTCATGAAATTCAAGGGCTTCCCTAACCTCACCATTAATGCAGAACCCTTTCATTAAGGTGTTCAAAGTTATGACATCTAATTCATGGCCCATCTTGATAATCTTTCCCAGTGCAGAAAAAGCAGAACCCATCTGACGCAAATGGCAGAAACAATTGACCAGGATGCTCAGTGTAACCATGGAAGGAGTGATTCCCCTAAGCTCCAACTGTGCAAAAAGCGAAGCAGCAGTGCCATAGCGTTTCATCTTAACAACAGACATCAAGATCTTACCAATCTCAACTTGAGATGGGGGATTACGCTTAGTGATAAGAAGAACGAAAGAGGAGACGGCGTCGTCAACGTGACGGAAGCCAGAAGAACCATTGGGAGGCTCAGCGTGATACAGGTAACGGAGGACGTTGGATTTAACTGCCGCAGCACACGTTGTTCTCGTGTTTGACATCGTTTTCTTCAGTGGTTGTGGTTCTAGCTTAAGCCATGTTTGGTCTGAAAGTGAAAGGGAGAGGAATGTCAGTAAGTATATGTGAAAAGCTTTACGGAGCCACGGTCACAGCTTGATGCGTTGATCCACCGGCAGTGCCTGTAGCGGCGGCTTCAGTGTCTGGCCTGTTTGACGGCGGCAGAGCAGCGGTCGCTTTACGCGGCGGGGAATCAGGGGGTGGCGGAATGATTATTCTGCGATGGTGTAAGTGGAGAAGGAGCATAAACAACCCCTTTTTTTTGGTGATTAATTTAAGCATAAGCTATCCATATGGTTTCCTCCTCCAACATATGAATCACGGACACCGCATACACACAGAAACACACCAAACTCAAAAAATTACAGAATATGAACACAATATATATATATATATATATATATAATTTTTTTAGTTTATTATATATTTTTGTCTAAATTTTTTTTTATCGTGTTTGTATAATTTTTTATCTAATTAATTCTTTTTTTTATGATCAACTGAAGAATTTTTAAAATAAAATAATCCAACAACACAGATTTAACTAAATAACTAGGATTAATTTTGGACTCATATTGGTATTAAAATTTAAAAAAAATAAAGAAACCAATTCGTATATGCGTATGGTGTCAAGGCGTCACAATGAATTAGAGCGATGTCTTGCTTGTTCGGTGTGTGTCCGAGCTAAAAAATGTTTTTTTGAATTAGATGCGTGTCCAACATGTGTCTTGTGGGTGTCGGTGACACACGGACACGCCACTAAGTCGGTGTATCCGTGCTTCTAACCCTCCAACGCTTATTTGTTGTTAAATGGTTGATATTTGAAAATTGTAATTTTAGTTATTATTAGAGTAAATCCCTATTTTTCAAAAGAAAAAAATTAGAGTAAACCCCTATTAATCAAAATGCTTTTGTAAAAGAACGATTAATCTCTGATAATAAATAATATTCTAGCTGCCCATGAATGTATGCATTACTTGAAAAATAAAAGAAATTGATCTTCTTGTGAAATGGCATTAAAGCTAGACATTAACAAAGCTTATGACAGAGTAGAGTAGAATGCAGCTTTTTATGGTTCATTATGAACAAATTGGGTTTTGATTAGAAGTAGATTATCTGGGTGAAGGAATGTGTAACAATGGTGTCTTATTTAGTAGTTGTGGATGGACAACCCTGTGGTTTTTTCAAACCATATAGAGGGCTCCAACAAGGGGACCCTTTATCCCTATATCTTTTTATTCTTTTTGCAGAAGGCTTTTCTATTTTGCTTCATCAAGCAAAGAACGGAAGAATTCAAGGCATTGAGATCAATAATTACTACCCTTCAGTTACACATCTTTTGTTTGTTGATGATTCCCTATTGTTCAACAGAGCCTCCTATGATCAATGTGATAGCATTCTTGAGGTGCTGCAAGAATATGAAAACTATAGCAGCTAGAAAATCAATTTGCATAAGTCTGCCATTTTCTTTAGTGGCAACACACCACATCGGTTGGGGAACCAATTAGCAGGAAGACTAAACATCCAACTTGTGGAAACTTAAGACAAATATCCGAGACTACCTTCTATGGTGCACAGATCAAAGAATGCAACTTTTGAATTTATTAAAGAGAGGATGGAAAGAAACTCATGGCCTGGAAGAATGGGCTGTTATCTCATAGGGGCAGATCAGTCCTAGTAAAAACAATAGGTGAAGCTATCTCAGTATATTCAATGGCTTGTTTTAAGTTACCAAATACTTTGCTAGATGAACTACACAGGATGATGACCAACTTTTGGTGGGGGCAATAAAGGAGTGAAAGAAGATAATGTTGGATTAGTTGGGACAAAATGAGCAGACCAAAAAATGAAGGTGTACTGGGTTCTAAAGATCTGAAAGCAATGAATCTAGCGCTTCTTGCAAAGTAGGGCTGGAGACTTCTTATGAATAAGTCCTCATTGTTTTATAAAATTTTCAGAGGTAGGTACTTCAAGTATGGAACTTTTATGTCCGCAGCAGTTGGCTCAAACCCTTCGTAGGCCTGGCGTAGCCTTTTAGAAGGAAGAAAGGAGATGGAAAAAGGCCTTAGATGGACTGTTGGAGATATATCAAAAGTTAGAAGATATGAAGACCCTTGGCTATCTTCAGCTTATCAGTTCTCAATACCATAATGTGTTAATTGAGGTGAAGGCTTATTCCTGGTCAGAGGCATTTTGCAACAGAATGGAAGCTAGAATGAATAGTTGGTAAGGACTAAATTTCCAGATCAAGTAGCTTAGGAAATTTTGCTGGTAAGGCCAATAGGTGATAAAGATGTGCTTGTTTTGAATCATGAAAAAGACGGTAAATATTCAGTCTCATTACCCACCTGTGGAAGCTTACCCGGTTCATATAAGGATAAAACCATTATGGAGAGGCATTTGGTCTTTAAAGATCCGCTATAAGATCAAATTGTTTATTTAGAGATCAGTTCACAAGGGCATTCCGGTAATAGGAGTAATAAAAAATGTATCCTAACCATATGGAGTTATGTCCTTACTGTGAAGAAAATTCATAGTCAGTCTTGAATTGCCAACTAGAATGCCAGTGAGCCAAGGTGGGTTTGGCAAGTAATATCTCTAGACTTTTTAATCAAGAATCATGGACAAAGTCACTTTAACAATTGGTGGATCCACATGATCCACTTACTACAGGAAAGAACAAACTAGAAGAAGAATCTCAACTTAGTTGCTATCTGTAATACCCCAGGTATTAAATAAAAAAGCTAGAAAAATTTTTCAAACTAGAAAAGGTGTCAGTTACCTTTACTTGTCGTTTCGAGTCCTGGATTTAACTAAGTATGGACCCTACAAGTCCTTGGAGAGCTATATGATAGAATTATATATGGGATCAAAAGTCCTAATAATTGTTCCATAGAGAAAAAAAAATTAAAGAGTGATTTTTAATGAATTTTATGAAACATTTAAACACTTTAGTTTTAGCTTACAAGTTTAAAAAAAATCATAAAAATTCTCAGATTTGAACAAAAATCCAAAATTTGGATTCTGAATTGTTGAGATTTTGATTTTTATGATATTTTATTTGAATCCAAATAGGAGGTATTTCCTTATTTATATTTATGTTTTAAAGTTAATAGAAAGTAAAAATAAATAAGGACATTAACTAAATGTAAATAAGGAGATCGCCACAGCGGTCATATGACAGCCCCAATTGTCGGCAAAGAGTAAGGCGGTGCGGCAGCAAGGGAGGGAACCGCCCCAGCACTCATTCACCGCCCAGGTACTCATTCACCGCTCAGATGGTCAATGGTTTATAAAAATCCCCCGTTTTCAGGTTCCAGAGCGTTCCACGCAATCCCCACCCCCATTTTTTCTTTGAAACCACGACTTCTTCACTTCCCAACTTCATTTCTTCATCAAATCTCCATTTAAACTCCGTTTTCTTCGAAATTCTTCAAGTTTAACTTGGATTTTTCATCTTCCAAGCTTAAAAGTATGTTATTGTGGTAGTCTTGCTTCCTTAATTCCTTCAATCTCTCATGTTCTTGGGGTAATTCTCATGTTTATCATATGAGAAGAGTTCTTTCTCTGTGTTAGGAAGAGAGTTAAGCTATTTAGAGGATGCTTACAGTTCTATTGATTCTATATCAGATATTATTGTTTCTTCTGTTTCCAAGTGTCTTGTTGGTGCTGTTCCTGCATCTTGCACCCCACTACATAAGTAGATTCACATCTGTGGTCTTTATGTTGTGCATTAGAATTATTTTCATAAAGATATCATTTACTGCTTGGTTTTAGAGATTTCTGCAAAGATGTTTAAGGTTACTATTGATTTGTATACTTTGAAATGCTGATTTTAGAGCATGAAACTTGTTTTGATAAAACTCATAGGACCATGATTATTATACCGATTTTATGTAGAATTGATGATATAAGTAACTATTAGAGACTTTTATGATTGTTTGATTGAATTCTGCAACTAGTTTATCTATATGATATTGAGTTTTTCCTAGTTTATGAAGAGTTTGATGGTTAAAATATGATTTACATAATCAACTAAAAGGTTTAGAGCTTGAATTTTCATGAGATTCAGAACAGTTGATGATTATATAATCTGTGGGCTTTAGAAATCACAAGTGTCTACAAAGGGTAATCCCTTAGACATGATCTCGTGGCCACAGTTATGCTAACGTCAAATTGTTAGAATCAGATAGATTCAAAACTCACAGAGAATTAAAAGGCTTTAAAGGTTTCCAAATTTAGATGGATTTATTTAAATAGGCTGGATAGTAAGTTATAGAGAAACAAGCTACTTGTTAATGGCAATAAATCCGTTAAACTTGGTACCAAATAGCCGGGCCAGAGATTATAGAGAATTCATTGTCACACTAGAGACGACGATGCGTAACGCTCAGATGTGACCAGAGATTTATATTCAGAGATTTGTTACGCCATACATAGTGCATAACCAGAGTAGAGAATTTTGTTTCTCTAATAGAGTACTGTTAGGCTAGTTTACAGAGAATTATGATCTTTAGTATATGATTACAAATATAACATGTTTTAAAAATTTGTTTCATTATTGATATTTAGCGTATTCATCTTCCTTGGTGTCCCATGAAAAGGGTTTTAAGTGAGGACTCAGTCACTGAGTTTTGACAACAAAACTCATCCCTCTGTTTTTCTCTCTATTATAGATATCGTAGCTATTGTAGATCTTCCTCTGCCATCTTTTGAGCAACAATAGAGCTCAGTTGGTAAGTTTCACCTGAGTAAAGCATTCTTATTGTGTTTAGAATGCTCCAGTGTATTGTAGACAGGATCCTGGATCTTAGATCATGTTTTGCATTTAATGATATAATTGTATTAATTTCATGGACATTTTGAAACAGAGCAACTTATATTTTTATGTAAGTATTATGACTTCAAACCTTATAAATAGCTTATGGACAGAGCATATATATATAGAAACAATTAATAGGTCACGAGGCTTACATGAGAATAAGATTCTCAGGTGCCGATCATGCTCCTAGTCGGGTCATGACATTATCAACTGTTGGAATGTGTGGAAAGTAAGGAATATGAAGGTTTTTGAAAATAAAACAACTTCTCATCAAGAAATAATAGAGATGTCAACAAAGTTACTAGATGAAATTCAATTTGTTGCCAATCCCTTTCCCTTATTGTTCTCAGTCTTTGTGTTTATCCTACTATTAGTAGTGATGTTTGGTTTAGCCAACTTTCTTTTACACTAAGAGTCCTTTGGGACCTAACTTTTGTATTGGTTTCTTATCACTAATGAATCAACTCCTATCTTTGGCAACAACAAAAAAAAAGAAAACCACATCCTTAAGAATTTCCTCATATCAATAAATTTGGTTCTGGTAAAAATAAATTGTTCTCTACGTTGTTAATAATGTCAATCATCAAACAGGTAGTACATGACGTCAAACTTGACAAAGAAGCTCATGTGCCACTAGGATGACTAGGTGACTCATTACCATGGTCAAAACAAAGTCGTATTGGATTTTGTAACATTGTAAACTCATTGTTTTTTGGTAAATCCCTAATTAAAACCCTACCCTTCTCGATAAAAAAAATCTTAATTCCATCTCCATTAAAGTAAGCCCTAATTTCACTATGGAGATAAAACTTATTCTTTTCTAATTGCTTACCTTTAACCATAATTTACCTCATTGATACTAGTGGTAATAATGTTCAAAACCAATTTAAATAAATCGGTCGAAAATCGATTAGTTCGATTTGGTTTTCGGTTCTTATTTCCAAAATTGACCAAACCAAACCGAATCGAATTTCTAATCCATATCTATATTTGTGTGTGTGTATGTGTGTGTGAATATAGTCTATGATATTTTAATACAAAGTTATCCAAATATTTATATCATATTTTAACTTAATATTTTAGATTTTTAATTATTCGTTAATTTTTAAAATTTAATTAACATGATTTTTGTTCAAATCTTTCATTATTTATTTAACTTATTAGTTAATAGTATATTGCACATTAGATTGTATAATAGTTTTATAATAATGATTAGTATAATTTAATGTTACTTAAAATTATTTTTTATATTTTATACTACTTTTAATTAAAATCGAAAAACTGAACCAAACAAATTTATTTAAATTGATTTGGTTTGGTTAGTCTAGTTCCTCAAATATAATCAAATCTATCTCATTTTACTATAGCCTCAACATTGATTACTAAAGATGTTGTGCTAAAAAAAGTCTTTTTGCAGTACATTTATGTAACGTGGTGGAACAGCTTTGAATCTATAACATGAAAAGACAAAGGTATTACCCTTTGCTACCTTCAAAAGATTTGTCATATATGATCCCAAAATACTTCTTTTATGATTAAATAAGTTAAAATTGGTTAGAGGATTGCCAATTTCATCCTTCTATATATGTGTGTATAAGAAATTGGTTAAAGTAGTATGATATGGCCCCTATGTGTATAAAATACTATAGTAATGATAAAATGTTGTTATTGATGTTATTAAATAAGGGTTTGATGTATTTTATATATGATTTATAGATGAGGTAGCATATTAGGCTTGTCTTTCACCATCGAGGTAGGTCTGAAAAAGATCCTAAAAATGTGTTGCAATATGTTGATCATTCAATTGATTATATGCCTAGATTGGGTATAGAATACTTAAATTTGTTTGATATATAATTTGTTCAATGATTTGGGATATAATTTGTATAAAAATTGCTCCTAATCAGAGCTTAATAACAAAGACTTTGACAAGGCTTAAGGTCTTTAAATGGAGATACTGAGAAAAGTAAAATGTGTAGTCCAATATTAACTATTGGTGGAAGAGAAAGATCCATTTAAACTTTGAACACCCCATTGATGAGCCTATATCCTAGGAAGGGGTGATACTTGAAGTTGATGTAAGCAATAAGAGGGTTAATGATGTTTGGATCTATTTTTTTCCCTAATTGTTAAGTTGCAACACTTGAGAAGTAAAGAGGGAGTATAATAGAGTCTCACTAGTACTACTCCTGTAGCACTTATAGAATCTACTTTCTCTACTATCTGCAATACACTCTAAAATACATTAGGCATTGTAACTACCAAGATAGCAAAAAATAACTCTAACCACACCTAACTTTGTACATCTTCGATGCATGGGAACTCTAATTTACATCTTGAACTTGAGAACATATTATAGAAGACCTCATGCTTATCTCATGCCTTACTTCAAGTGGTTTCTCTTGAATGCATTTATCCAACATATTTTGATCGAGCTCCACTTCTATCTTTTCCTTTATCACCCTAACATCGTGCACATCACACTTTCCTTTGAAGCTATATGGTTATGTCATGACACTAAGGCAACCCCTTCAGCATGGCCATCAGGGTTGAATTAGTGTATGATGGTGTGCCATACTTAAAATCCTCGAGGCCCATTGGAAGGATGCATTCTTTTCCAGCTTTCTAATATGCTGCAGTTGTTCCATATATCCACCTTACTTTTGCATACCAAGCTCTATTATTCCTAATCACATTGCATATCGTGATTGTCCTTCTTACATTTAGTAAATCAATTATGTCATGAAATCTACCCTTATATTCAATACACCCACATGATCATCACGCCCACACATACACCCACACACACAGACATGCACGCACACATAAACACCATCCACCTACACATGACACAAGCACAAGAGAAGCTACACCAGCAAATGGATTTCTATTCACATATACATACTCCTCATTTCCAAACAAGTGTATCGCTCAGTGTATCACTCAATTTTAAATACTCACTGCTGTCTCATTGAATCTCTCACAAGTGTATCACTTAGAGTAACACTCTTCTCACTTTGATCATATAGTGCTCACCACTGTTCTCCACTCTCTTCACACTATGTCTATCGAAACTTGATTGTTTTTCCATCTTATGGTACGTGAAAACATAATAGTGTAGCATAGAACCACAACAAGTACAAGTTACTCAATTACTAGATAATTTCTCATACACGCATGTATCTCTCATTCTCATCATTTCCATTGAATTGTGTTTGTTCTCTTGAAAAAATAAAACAAATACCAAACTAAAACATTAGTAAGTTAATGAAGGCAATTTGCAAAGTAACTATGCACTTTGACGATCATCAAACCTTTTGATTCCTCATAAAGCTAAACCCTTTCAAACTTGATCCATCTACGGGATATGCATACACAATTAACTTAATCAGAACTGAGCCGATACCATTCAAGTTTCACCTAATATACAATCTTTTTCAGTCAAAATAAAACATTACAATAAAACTACCCTATATCTCTACATTTCCTAATTCCATTGACTCAGCCAAAATGTTGCCATCCTAAAAGCTTTACTTTTATCCACTCCTTTTTTTCCTCAAAAATAATGTTATTTTCACTCTTCTAAATTACCCACACAATCAAAAAAAATCTCTGCCACCATCTTCTTTTTTCAACTTTCATAAAATATAAATCCATCCATGACTCAAAATAAGACTTCGGGTTAGGAGGAGCCACCTATTTTCTAACTTTTTCCTTCAACCATTCATACCAAAAGGAGTATGCAAACTCACACTCAAAAAATAGATGATATCCATCCTCAAGAGCTTTTTCACATGATACACATGAAATGTTGTTTTGTTGTAGGATTCCAAATTTTTGCAATCTAGCATTAGTGTTCCCCCTATCTATTACCACAAACCATGTAAAAATCTCTATCCTTGGAGGAACAATTCCTTTCCAAATAGGTCTGTTGGAATTATAGCTATTTACACTTTCTAATGACTCCCTAGCAACATTAATGGCCTTCGAAATTGACTTAGTAGAGAATAACCCATTTCTATCAAATTTCAAAACCATTCTATCTTATGAGTATTTCTTCAATCTAGCTGTATCAAGGTTATTATGGAGTTCCTGCAAAAGGTCTAGCTCTGTTCGATACAATTGTTGATGTCATTGAAAGATCCATATACACTCAGCCCATCCAAAAACCTACATTCACTCATTCTGCTTTCATTTTGTTATGATAAGGAGTATAGTCATGGGAATAAGTCTATTAACATCATATTCAAGGCCCATATGTCATTCCAAAACTCAACATTGCTTCCCTCTCAAACTTCCATTTGAATACCACTAATTGTTGTTCTTAACAGATCATTGTGTTCGAAATTCACTTTCTACAGGTCTAAAGGTTCATTCATGTTCATCTGATTATAAGATGTTATCACCCTTTTCCACAATGGGTAATCTTCTTTTGAGAACCTCCACCACTATTTAAAAACTAATGCCAAATTCTTTATCGCTAAATTTCCATTCCAGGGCATCATTTTTCCTTTGACTTTTGTACTTGACTACACTTTATCGGAGCCATTCCATTTTTGCCCTTTGACTTTTGCCACAAGAACCTACTCTACAGTGAAATTATTTTCTTTACTACACTTTTTCGAATTTTAAACAATCCCAAATAGTACAATAGCATCCTATTCAATACTGATTTAATAAGAACTAACCTCCTTACTTTTCACAATATCTTCACTTTCCATAGGCTAAGTTTCTTCTCAATCCGATCAATAATTGATTTTCATGTCTCCAACTTTCTTGGATTAGCTCCAAGAGGAATACCTAAGTATTTCACAGATAACTTACCCTATTTACACCCTAGCCTCTCACACATCCTAGATATCCATATATCATCACAATTCAAGGCAATAACGGAAGATTTCTCAAAACTAATGCTTAAATTACACATCAACTCAAAGCATTGTAACAACCTCCAATAATTCTTGTTGGCGCTCTCATTTTTGGGAAAAAATAAGATTATAGGTGGGTGAATTCTACCTTCTCATTTCCCATTGCCAAACCTTTCACATATCTTTTCTCCCTAGGTTTACCAATGAGCCTATTCAAAACTTCAGCCACCAAAACAAACAGGAATGGAGAAAGTAGGTCTAAGACCATTTTCAAGCTTAAAGGGTTTAGTTAGGGATCCATTAAGTGTAATGCTCGGGGATGAAGTCGAGGAGTAATCGCCAGTGCAAAAGAAAGCACGGACAAAGAGCGGCTCCTGGTAGACTTCCAAGCGGAGGGGTACATGAATGAATTGATTACACACCCGAATGAGAGGGATCCTGATACTATATAGGTATGGAACTATACAGTTAAAGGGGACTTGTATGAATTGATTTGTACTACCTATACCAATAAGATGCATCTTCTTTTCGGTAGCCAATCACTAAAGAACTCCACAGTTAAGCGTGCTTGACTTGAAACAATTTTGGAATGGGTGACCTCCTATGAAGTTTTCCTAGGAAGCGTATGAGTGAGGACAAAGTATGCAGAAAAGACATGTGTTGGTTTGTAGGGACAGTCGTCAATCCATAAAGCAGAGAGGAAGTTACAGATGGTAGCAGAGCCTGCACCTCTCCCAATATGGTGTGGTTCAGGAATGAACCAAGCGGAAGCTGGTGGGCATGTAATGCTCGGGGATGAAGTCGGGGAATGATCGCTTGTGCAAAAAAAGGCACGGACAAGGAACGACTCCTGGCAGACTTCTAAGTGGAGTGGTACATGAATAAACTGATTACACATCCATATGAGAGAGATCCTGAGACTGTGTAAGTATACGACTATACAGTTAAGGAGGGCTTATATGAATTGATTTGTACTACCTATACCAACAAGATGCATCTTTTTTTCGATAGCCTATCACTAAAGAACTTCACAATTAAGCAAGCTCGACTTGGAGCAATTTTGGGATGGGTGACCTCTTGGGAAATTTTCCTTAGAAGCATATGAGTGAGGCCAAAGCACGTTGAAAAGACCAATGTTGGTTTGTGGGGACAGTCATCAATCCATAAAGTAACAGGGGATGTTACATTAATAATCACCAATATTGTGGCTGTGGTAATACATTCATGTATCCATTCTCCCCATTTATCCCTAAAGCCTATTCTCGTTAAAACTAAGTCAACAAAGCTCCATTTTCCTATATCGTATGCTGTTTGAAAATCCAATTTAATTATGCACCCACTCTTTCTTTTCTTCTTTAGCTAGTTTACCACTTCACAAGCAATCAACACCCCATCATGAATCTACCTACTACTTATAAAGGCGCTTTGAGTTTCCCCGACAAGTTTGGGCATAACATTCCTCAACCTATTTGCCAACACTTTGAATATTACTGTAATACCCTAGGTATTACCATTACCTAGAAGAGCTTAGAGTAATACACGTGTCATTAGACAAATCCGGGTCCTGAATTTCACTAAGTTTGGATCCTACACGTCTTTGGAGGGCTATATAATAGAACCATATTCTTGAGATCAAAAATCCCGGTAATTGTTCCCAAGAGGAAAATAAGTTGAAGGATGATTTTTAACGAATTTTATGGAGCCTCTAGATGCTTCGTTTGTAGCCCACAAGGTTAGAAAATCTCAAAAATTCCCGGATTTGAACTAAAACCCAAAATTTGGATTCTGATTTGTTGGGGATTTGATTTTTCTGATATTTTATTTAAATCCAAATAGGGGGTTATTTTCTTATTTATTTTTATGTTTTAAAGTTAATGGAGAGTAAAATAAGGACATTAACGAAGTTTATGTTTTAAACCCTAAACCCTAAATGAGGACATTAACTTAAAATTAATAAATGTAAATTAGTGCATTCTGGAGACCACCCCAGCAGTCATATGACCGCCCCAGTAGTTAACAGAGAGAAAGGCGGTGCGGCAGCTAGAGAGGGAACCGCCCAGGCAGTCATGAACTGCCTAGGCAGTCAACAGAGTGATAAAAACCCATTTCGGGTTTCAGAACACAAAACACGACCCTCACCCCCTAAATCTCAGAACCCTCATCTACCATCTCTCTCTCACTTCATTTTCATTAATTTAACACCAATCTTTCACTTCCAAGGCTTAAAGATAAGAGATTATACTAGTTTTGCTTCCTATTTCCTCTATTCTTCCTTGTTCTTGGGGTTTGATCTTGAATTTCTCCTTGTTCTTGGGTCATCAAGTTCTTCCTCCATTGATAGGGTTAGAATAGAGTTATTTTGAGATTAATTTAGAGTTTTATTGCTTTACTGGTAGATAGTGGTACCATTTCTATCTCATAGGCTCTTATTGGTGTCAATCCTGTTTATTCTACCACTCTAGGTGAGTGGGTTCAAACTTGTGATCTCTATATTGAGCATTAGAGTTATTTTCATAAAAAATATATTTTATAATATGATTTTAGGAATTTCTGCAAAGAAATTAGAGATTTCTATTGATTTATCAAGCTTATGAGAATGTAGTTTTCAAATTGCATGAACTATATGATTTATGAAAACCACGAGACCATTGTTGTTTAAATGTGTTTATAAAGAGTTGGATTCTGACTACAAATGTTTAGAAAGGTGAAAATGATAATATGATTTCTTGAATGATATGTTGTAAATGATGAAGTTTTAAACCTTAGGTTAGAAGCCTTTGTGAAATGTAGAGGAAGAAATGAGGTTTTGGTTAAGCTAACAGTAGCTATAGAGAAACAGGCTGTGTGTTAACAACAGTTAATCTGTTAACCTTGGTACCAAGCAATCTCGGGCGAGAGTAACCAGAGAAATCCCCACCATACTGGGGACTGTGATACGTAATGCTCAGTTGTGACCCAAGACCTATAGTAAGAGAATTTGATAATACACTGGGGACGATGATATGCAATGCCCATATGTATTAGCAAAAGTTTATGTAAAGATTTCTATTTCTCTATTAGAGTGCTGTTGGATTGATATAAAGATAATTGTAAATAAAAGTATAAAATGTTTTAGAACTTTATTATCATTATTACTATCATTATTATTGTTAATATGGCTCTTATTGCATTGCTTTCCTGATGTCCCAGGATGAGGGTTCCATGTAAGAATTCACTCACTGAGTTTTTGTATAAAAACTCACCCCTTTCTTTCCTCCCACTTATAGATACAAGCAGTTGTTATGGATTTTTCCCAGTCTCCTACTCCCTAGCAGCAATAGAGACTCAGTTGGTGAGCTTTACTTGAGTGAAGCAATCTTGAATCCATTTAGAGTGCTCCAGTGTCATTGCAGGCAGGAGTCCTGATTCATATAGAGACTATGTTGCATTTTATATATTTTGATCGTATTATAGTTTGTATTTAAAGGATTTGGTTATTTTTGAACAAACTGGATATGAGTAGTTTGATACTTTGGTATTTCATATACGATGATGCTATGACTACAAACATTTGACATTGATCATGAGCTTTCAAATATAATTATCTTGATTTCAGAGAACGGGTGATTTGTGTGTTGGAATTTTATTTTAAATGGATCTTTCCTGTTGGAATATGCATATAGAGCCGTACACAGGTCATGACAATTACTTTGTATATACACCCTACCATACTAATAGGCCTAAATTCTCTTATCTCCTTTTTTCTTTCCACCTTTAGAATAGGAGTAACCTAAGTTACGTTTGCTCCTTTTAGCATTCTCTTATTTATAAAGAAAATTTCCATAGTTTTAGAGAAGTCCTTTCCAACCTCATTCCATATTCTTTTAATAAAGTTCATATTAAACCCATCCAGCCCCAGTGCCTTAGAGGAGTCACAATCCCAAATTGCCTCTTTAATCTCCTCCAGAGTTAGATTCCTTTATAAACCTTCTAGCCTTTTCATTTGAAATTCTATTTACCAGATCACTATAGAAACATATTTCAATATTTGAGTTCATATTGTATAACTTACTATAAAAATCCCTAATTTTACTCTTAATTCTTCTTGGACATTGGATCCTCACCATTAATTTTTAACTTAATTATTCATTTTCTTTTCCCTTTGGTCGCCATAATTACATGAAAATAGTATGTATTCTTATTTATACTCTTAGCCCTTTTTTATCTGGTCATTTGCTTCCAATAACTATCTCTTTAATTATACCACTTCTCTAGAGCACTTCAAGGACATTCCTTCTTACCACCTTCGCCTCATCCAATCTACCTACATGCATGTCCAAATCCACTATTAAGATCTCATATTTAAGAAGTTTTATTTTATCCTCAATGCATCCAAATTCCTTCTTGTTACATACCATGATCGATCCTTTTATGGCTTTTAGTTTTTCCAAGAAAGGGAGATCACCTAAACATCTCCATTCATTTTAAACTAGCTTCCTAAAACCTTCATAGGAGAATCATGCATCTAGATTATAGAATGACCTTGGTCCACAATGCACAACTTCATCCTCAACCACAAGAAGGCAGTGGTCTAACATAGCCTTATGCAAACCTTTAACCTTAAGGTTTGTACATGTTTCTAGCCATTCCAAACTAACCAAAACTCCAATTCTATTGCATGATTTACTCTTAACCCAAGTGAATTTTCTACCCACAACTTTCCTCGGGATTAAGAACCTCATTAAAATCATTAGGTTTCATAATAGGGGCATTCATCACTATTCTTAAGTCACGAAGCTCCTGCCATACCCTAATTTTTTCCTCTTTTTGATAAGCTCTAGAGAACATACACATGGCACAATTAAATGGAAGTTCTTTGATGATTCCTTTTATGCACAACCATCTTGTTCCCCAAAATATTCAACATTCTTCATAAATTTCAATAAATGCATATATTGCTGCCCAAGAGAAATTATCCCCACCTCATACTCTAGGCACCTTTGATCTATTCCAATATGATTCCTTAGTCTCAACTAACCTACAAAAGATATTTTCTATTCCTTAATTAACTTCCTTACCATACTAATTTTCTCACCACTCCCTAATACTCTTACATTCCAACTAGCTATTATCATTGGGATTTAAAATGTATATCTGAAGGGCAATTACCCTGCTGCTTTTTCATCTGCCTCACCCTCTTCTTCTCTTTTTTCTCCTTATTTTTCAATTATGGTAATGTCATAATGTTTTCTTTTTCATCCGTATAGATCCCCAGATCCATCCCCATATCTGCTTCCGTAAGGTCATAATGTTTTCTTCTTCTCTGCTCTCAACCTTTGGCACGTCGAATTATGACTCCTCCACAATCTCCTCACTAGAGTCCCAATCTCTATTGGATGGGATATTTAGCATAAAGCCAGGTGCTGGTGAGGATTAAAGTCCTCTTTCGACATGATTCATCCTAAGCTATTATTCCCATTATTGGTTCTACTTTGATTAAGGCTAGGTTCAAGCACGGGTCCAAACCTTGGGGGACATATTGAGTTGGGTTAAAATGCATCAGGTAAAAGACATAAAAGAACTCAAAGAATAAAATCTTATTATATTTTTCCAATCCTATATAAAATATTTTTGTATAAAAAAAAATACCTTTTGATTTGTGTAATCAATCCCATGACAAAATAGAAATTGCACCATCTACAATGTCCATAGGAAAAAAATTGTCCACCAAAATATAATATTACTTCAAAATAAGAATTTGCCATTAACAATCAACAATAGGTCAAACTTGTTAGTGTTAAAAAGATAAAAAGAAAAATAACTTTCTAAACAGCAAAATAAACTAAAAAAAAACTTGAAAATTACACCAAAAAGATAAACTAAAAATTTGGGAAAAAAATTAACAAAGGACTTCAAAATCAAAGTAGTGGCAATGATAAATTAAATCTTGTCTATCACAACTTGAAAAATTCTGATATTGTCAACAACCACAATAAAAGTCTAAGTATCACATTTCTTCATTGAGTTAGGTTTGTAGAATTCGATCGATCACAAGCATGATAGCCTAAAATAAGAAGGAATTTGATTGATCATAAGTCATGATAGCTTAAAATGGGAAGGAAGGAGATTAAATGTAAGACACAAAGAAAAATAACAAAAACCTTCAAAATCAATAGGATCCTTGAATGTAGATAATAATTAATCCCATGAAACAATCTATAACAATGGTAGGAGAAAAAATTCAAAATATTGTATCTCATTTTTGCATTGAATTCAATTTGTAGAATTCTATCCATCATAAGTAATGATTGCTTGAAATTAGAAAGAAGGAGATGAGAGATAAGACATGAAATAATCGAAAGAATAAATAATGAGTAAGAATGAATTATATCGAAAGAGATAGAACAAAGAGAAAGAATATAAAATAAAAAAGTCATAAATTAATATTGTTACATAAACCAAATGTATATTCTACAATTTGTTCACATATATAATCTACCTTTTGAAAGCTTTCTTGAACGGAAATATAATTGTTTGATTGACAGCCAAATTTATTTGATTTTTTCATTGAAAATTATCACTAAATCAATGGCTTGATATAATTACGGCTTTTTCACCAAAATAAATAAAAAAAATTATTTATGCAAATAAATAGAAAAAATATTTGGTACAGAAACAGACTAAAATTTTGTGTGCGAATACACAAAGAGGGCATTGCATAACTGATTTGCACATGAAATGAATGAGGCCCTTGCATGTTCATGTTTATATAGGATACGCAAAGGGTCCTTAGACTGCATGTGTTGGTACTGTCGCATGACACGATTTGACTGGTTCCACTCCACAATCTCGAAGGAAATGAGTACAGTAATCGAAGCCCACACGCCAGCACCTCCATACGCATGGGTCGGTGTGAGAGCAACGACACTCGCATCCTCATATGGTGACCACTGAAACTACAATAATTGACAATTTAAGTTAAACTTTCTGTGTAACCATAGAATGTGAAATTTAAATAATTAAATTACTTAGTATCACTTACGTCATCAATAGGTATGGCATTAAGACGTGCCCTAAAGACCACCAAAAGACGAGCATCCCTGTTTGATGGAATCCTCAATCTGCTCCACCAAAAATAAAAAACCTTTTAGTAATTAAATAAAAAAACCATTCACCGATGGTTTGATCTTAAACTTATAAATTAAATACAGCAAAAGCAAAAAAAATTAACTATTATTGTCAGCAAATCATCCATACTAAAAGTAACTGAATTATTAAAGTTTTGCAAATTTAATTGATATTACCCTAGTTGACATTAAACTAAATTTTATTATATGCATTTTGATCAATAAAGTGAAATCCCAGTAAAGTGCATAACATTATTATCAGAATGATAAAGTTAAAATGTCCCAATTTCTTACCCAAATTATAACATTATTCACTTTTCCAGCCCGAACCCGCCCTATTTAACCCGTAGGTTTTGGTAGGTTGGGGCAGGCACGGCCCACAAGCCAAGTCTCCTTTTTTTTTTAGAAAAAATTCATAATTTATTAATAAAAAGAGTAAAAAATACGTGACCCAAAAAAGGAAAAAGTAAGAAATTTGTACACTCGCTAACATAATAACACTATACAGTTGATACTATTCACTCAAAGTTAAAATTTAAAAATTAAACAATGTCATAACTCGTGAATAATACTATTAATAATAACATTTTTTTTGTCACAGTTGTGCAAGTTATTATGGACATTAAAAAATTGGGTATACATGAATGTAAAATCTCATTTAAAAACTTTTTTTAAAAGAAAATTAATCAAAATACTAGAAAAAATATTTTTGAAATTTTTTTATTTTTTGACAGGCAGTCTCGCCAACCCTCCAGCATCTAAAATGGGTTGAAGTTAATTATTTCAAATTTCATTTTATTTTGATGAGCTAACTTGACTCACTTTTTTTTTGGGAGGTTTATATGGGGCTGGTCAGCCCATTTTGACACCTCTAAGCTCAAGTATTTTCATGCTATATATAGGTGTACATGAATACATATGGTCCTATACGTATTCATGCTCATTTGAAATATGCAAGGAGCACATGCATATTCATATACATTAAAAACAGTTTATATTGTAATCAATATTCATGTAATTAGTGATTTTTTTTAATTTTAAAAGGGTAAAAAATCCATATAATTGGTGTATTCATTGTTTTTTCAATTATTTAATTGACATTCTATATTTAATGAGTGAGATTATAATTTTTGATGTAGTCAATAGTTTTTCATGTTCTAGAAATCAATTGCATAGTTGAATGACACATCAACTATTTTCTTTCTTGCAAAACCTAATTTTAGAATTATATATTGTATTATAATATATATCTATATATATATATATTTGAATACCGTTTGTATGAAAAAAAAAACTGATTCATTTTAAAATCAGATTCCTATTAAATTAAATATTACTATGTGATCTTTTTATTAAAAAATCTGAATCTCATTGCTATAACAATTTACACAATTAATGTTTTCTCATAAAATAATGTTTGAATCATATTCCTAAAAAAAAAACTGATTAATTTGAAAATCATATTCCTATTAAATTAAACATTTAGTATGTGATTTTTTATTAAAAAATTTGAATCTCATTGATATAAAACTGATGCAATTAATATCTTATCATAAAATAATATTTGAATCCTATTCCTGTTGAAAAAAATCAGATTCATGGGTGCAAAACCAAATGACTTGGTTGGATGACATATTAACCATTATTTTTTTGCAAAACCTAATTTTAGAATTATATATATGATATGATGTATATTATTTGCACCTTATATATATACATTAAAATAGTTTTATGCATAATTAGTTAATATTTTAACATGTTGCTATCTGTGAAACATTAAGACATAATGTAAAGATATTACAACTTATTATTACCACAATATTGATTATTAGTTATAGTTTTCTTTTTTTTCATAATATGTATGCCACGTGAATGGTATTAAATAAAATTATTTATTTAATATTGTACTCTATTTTTTAATTATTTTTATTATATTTTATAAAAATCAATATATTTATATAAAGAACGACAATAATTTTTTTAATCTCATAAATATGTCTGAAGCATAATTTTTTAAAAATATGTAAGCGAATTTAATATTTAATAGTATATATTTTTACTATAATAATCCCATGCAACGCAGGTATCAGACTAGTATTTTTCCGAGAAATAAAAAAAAGTTAACACAGTAATATTGGGTCTGCGGGGAAATTCCGGTGAGCGAAAAAAATAGTTGTCAAGCGTTTGAGCCCGTGTATCAGAAAATTGGGTCGGGTCATGGATCGGGTTCCGTCACGTTGTGCTGTGCGGGGGATTTATTTTAAACAGAAACAAAGCGTTCCAAGTTAGGGTTTTTGCTTTGTGAGAGAGAGAGAGAGAGAGAGAGAGAGGCAGAAGAGGAGAGAGATGAGTAGAAGCTTGGGAATTCCGGTGAAGCTTCTCCACGAAGCTTCGGGTCACGTGGTGACGGTGGAGCTCAAGAGCGGAGAGCTTTACCGTGGCAGCATGATCGAGTGCGAGGACAACTGGAACTGCCAGCTCGAGAGCATCACCTACACTGCCAAGGTAACTACTATCACCACCACCGCCACCACCACACACACCGTTTCATATTCCCTAACCGATTTGTTAAAATTTTTGTATGATTTTGTTGACAAGTTTAAATTTGTACTCCATTTCGAAGTACACTTGTTGAAATCCACGCGCTATGGAGTAGAGGTTTGACTCGATCTTTGAAATTGTGTGCATTAAGAAATTAACAATTTAGTCTTTGTAGTCGCGGAAGTGATTCAGATGATGTTCGACTCGGGTTGAGTCCAGTGTTTTAAATTGCGGTCGTGGATGTGGTAGCGGTTGCTGTGGTCGCGGGTAATGCGGCCGTTGGCATTGTGGCTGATGTGGCTGTGAAATTTTTGCATGTCTGCAACCTTGATGCTTGCGGCCCTGATGTGGCCCTTTGCAGTTACATTGCAGTAGATTTACGTGAATGTGCATCACACTGCAGTTGCACTGTTGAATTACTTTTTGCAGCTTTAAGGACTAAATTGTTAATGCCTTAATTTTAGGCATTAAAGTAAAACGCCCGTGCAGTTTCAAGGACAATAATGAACCTCTACTCCTATGTTGTACTTCATAATATTAGTGGCTGATGATGGCTATGAATCTGTTTTCTTTCAGGATGGGAAAACATCGCAACTTGAGCATGTGTTTATCCGAGGCAGTAAAGTCAGGTATGTATGGTTTATGAATTGAATCATATATGTTACTCATTAAATTTTATAATTCTATTATTCAAATTAAAGGTTGTGTACTTTCTGTGAGGATGGTGCTGTAAAATTTATGTGAATTCTTTTTGCAGGTTTATGGTCATACCGGACATGCTGAAAAATGCTCCTATGTTTAAGCGTTTGGATGCAAGAATCAAGGTACCCTTTTTTTTGTATTATTATTTTTCAAGTGACTGAGTACATATATGTTTTTCCTGTTAGTGTGTTTTTGTACTTCACACTTTCTGAATCTCTTGAAGGGCAAGGGTGCATCACTTGGTGTTGGTAGAGGCAGAGCAGTTGCAATGCGAGCCAAGGTATTTACTTTTCTTTTCTTTTCTTTTCTTTTTTTTTTTTAGATCTTGTTATGTTTGGATTGATGGCAAGTGATGGAATTAAGTGGAGTGGAAAGGAATGATATTAGGTTTCATTGTTTGGATATTTTAAAATAGGATAGAATAAAATGATGTTGGATGGAGCCCCTTTTCATTCCAATCCATCCAATAATCTTATTTTTCTTCCCCTCCAATTTCGAAGGAATAGAATGGATTGAGAGCAGATAATTTAAAAGAATAATGTTATTTGTACTCATAGAGTGTGGGACACTATGCCAACTCATACCTTATCTACCATTGAATTGGATGTGAATCATCTTTAAATGGAGTCTACATCTCATCCATGGTGGATTTGATGTGAGTCGGTGTGGTGTTCCACATCCTATGATACAAACTCTATTTAAAAACCTGCTCACTCCATCCCTTTCCATTGTATTTCATGACAATGGGATGAAAATTTCTCTTTATACTCCAGTTTTTGGTATTCAAACACTGTAACAAAACATTTATTACATTCCATATTATTCCACTCCATACCATTCTATCACATTCTATTCTATTCCACTATTGCTTGTAAATTGTCCTGCCAGTTGATGTAATACATGTGGTGTAACTGCAAATGTTGCTTGTACAGGCTCAAGCTGCTGGTCGTGGAGCTGCACCTGGGAGGGGTGTACCACCTGTGCGGAGGTGATCACCATTCGTATAGACTCTATTTTGCCCTGTCTATTGGATGTGATATTTAGGCTTGTTGTAGGAGGCTCATGTTATGAGGAAGAAATTCTAATAGAAGTCACTTATGAATACTTTGTACTATGAACAATTCCTCTTCAAGGTAGTTTTATATTAAATGCTGAACCTGTGGTTTTGATGTTTTTGTCATTAATGCTCTGAATATAGTCTCTAAAATGGTGTGCACCTTACCCTCTTTGACACTGGGTCTTTTCATGCTGTCTGATAATTGGATCTGCAAACAGCTTCTGCTCTTAGAGCTTCTCTTCATACTCTTCTTTTCTGCAGTCTGGTTGTCATCATCCATTCAGATGCCTCTTTTGCGGCAGCCTCAAATTTTTCCTTTACAACAGATTCCAACTTGTCAGTGAGCTTGTCTTGTAACTGATCTGGTTTTTTATGTAGTGGACATAAATTTCTAGACCTTTATGAGCATCAATCCTCTCATTGACTTTTTTTCTTCCTTGGAAAACTCTCCTGCTTTGCAAACCATATGCTCAATTTCCTCCTGACTCGGGCACCCCTTTTCATTTATAATGGTAATCTCTTCTGATTTACATATAGTGTGCCATTTGCATCAACTTCAAGGGGCACTTGAATTTGAGGGGTACCTCTCGTGGAATTCCAGAATCCAGAGTGACAAGGAAAATTCTTCTGAAGCCCTCACCCATTACAAATTAACAGACTCCAACCCCTAACCTACGTCTTCATACCATTTCTAGCTGCGGTTTTCTCAGCACCAGCCAAACCCAAGTTTGATCATACATGTCTAGAGCTCGTCGTGATAATCATCTTCGTCCTCCCCTAATGTACCCCAAGGGCTCCGCCTGACCTACATACTATGGTGATAATTTGATTGCAAACTTTGAGCATTCCAATGCATCTATACAGCAGCCTTCCTTGCAGATTATTCACTGAATTCCATGTTACCTTCTCTGTTCGTATGTGACCTCACATTGTAGTACTTTGTTCCATATCCAGCGCATGAATTGCACTCTCCAACCTTTGCTCATTTTTATTTCCAGCTCCTCTGATTGTTAAAAGATGGCCACTTTAATATTTTAAAGGGCGAAAACGAACTTGAATGTCTGGGTTGTTAACTTAATTAAAAGAGTTTTTTATTTACTAATTATTCATGTGAGTTTTACTATAATCAACAAGAACTTGCAATACCTTTGGAAGTAGCAAATACTGTCAGATATTGATTAAGAAGCTTCAAGTAGTAAACAGGTTTGCCCTCTGCGCCCAGGGCTCATTCATAAGTAAGTTTTCTTTATAAAGCCTCAAGGATGGGAACTTTTGTGGTATCGACGGGATCCATTGTAAGATGTACCAGGAGTTCTCAGATTCTTTTCTCCTATTGATAACACATAAACGCTACACATTCAAGGTTTTCTTATGCAAATATTTGGTCGCTGAGTCAAAATATCTTGGGTTAATTTGAGTTCTAGCTCATCTCCTTGGATATGGACAATTAGGTTGCGTTTGCTTCTGACTTTTTTAATAGAAAAATGATTTATTTAACCAAAAGAATCACTTTTTATGTAAGTTATTTACTTCAACTTCTATTCAAAAGTTAAAAACTGTTTAAAATAATTCCTTCGTTTATTCTGGTTTTGAGTAAAAACTTATATATATACTTTTTATGAAAAGTCTTATTTTTCTGTAAAAAAAATCCAAAACAATCGAACCCGAAAGTTGATGGAATAATCCATTTTTTCATTTAACCCAAGGTATACAATTACAAATACACTAACTTATACTAATGCTTGCATGGCAGAGGGATCACACAGCTCCCCTAAGTCTAATGTTGGTCCACAGTACATCTCTATATTTATAGATGGAAAGAGAACTAACTATTAAAACAAGGCTACAGAATGTCAACTATTCTCATATCTCTCTGTCATCCTACTCAATCTTACCCTTCTCATAACCCTAACAATTTTCCAATAAACAATTATAATTCACGAGAACACGCCTATTAAACAAATATCTTTTACGCGTTACTTGTTATTAGTGATGTCTTTTAAGTCTCTCATTTCAACAAATATCTCCAAGTACTACGTATGTGACTTTCATATATATTCCAAATCTTTATTATCTGAATTTTAATTGTAGAACGTGACAATAGTAGACTTTCAATACTAACCTTCCATTAGAAATTTACTCAATCCCAACACGTTACATGGTGAGTTAACTGTGTTGACATGCTTGGTGAGAGAAAGAACAAAATAAAGAAGGTCGAGAGAGAAAATTGGTTGATTTCACACATGTTAATTTTGCAAAGTTCAAATAACAATACTCATTCATTATTGCTTACTTTTCTGCTCAGTTTGTGTGTGTGTGTGTGTGAGTGTGTGTGTGTGTGTGTGTGTTTTTTCCCCTTTTGGTCAAGTGCTCATTTTCTGTTCGAACATCATCCCAAACAATGGAAGTTAACGAAATTGTTGTGGATTAATTTTTTTTTTTTTTTGGGTCTCGATGTAACTACTTGTATTCTCGACTCAACTGAGATCCCTCACAAGGGTAGGAGTTTTCCACCGAGGAATGTGTTCATACCTGGATTAATTAACACACAACACACATCATGCATCATGGACTTGGCTGCCCCAACAGTTGTCGACAATTGCAGGATGCTTCGTTTTTTATACCAACGGGCAAAAATCCAAGATGTAGAAGTCATGAAATGTGTCACAAGTTCATAGCAAGCATGCAATCAACCTTCAAGGAGAGAAGTCACGAAAATGTAGCTACAAGTTCATACAATTTCTAGATGATATCAAGTTAGCCAGATATCCAACTGCCTCAAGGAGCGAAGGTAGACAACATGTAGTGATCTTTAATGCCATAAACGATACTTGCGTTGCGTCACCAATATTGTCAATCAATTGAACAGGGTTGCATAGTAAGATTATGAAACTGTATGACACCTTTCAAGATGCAAAGGTAGAATGTAATCAAGCAATCAATTGATCTTGATCCACCTCCCACGGACAGAATGGGGTGTTTAGTAGACAAACTATTTTTATATTCCTGGGAATGTGACATCTGAAAATATTAAGATTACCTTGTTTGATGCATAGTTTGAAAAATTATTCCAGTTAAGTTGTATTCATGGAATAAAAATTGACTTATTTTTATTCCTACCTCCCACAAGAGAATGTAAGATTTAATTGGAAAGGGGATATTTTTAAAGAAGTTAAAAGATCAAATTGCCTAAACCCCACAACTGTGTTGAAACACTACTATCGTCACCAATGCCGAACCGGTGCCTCAATGTCAGCCCGTTGCCACTATTGATTCCGGACCACCATAGTAGGTTGCTAGAACACCATAGCCATGGTGGTATCACCGATGTCGAGGCCAAATCTCCGCCGCCAACATCGTGCCATCATCACTAACGCCAGCCTGCTAATGGACCGCTGCCAACAACCGGTCGCTGCTTCTGCCATCGGGCCATTGTCGTCACCAAATGCCAGAGTTTATCCACAATTCATCTTTTCACATTTCCCTAAATGCCAAATGCTAGTACATAGCATATCTTCCAAATTAATGTCAAATTAACTCCATGTTATGCTTGCCATTATATCGCGACTATTTATAGCTATGGTGATTGCGTGAGGATCATATAAGCAACCCCCATGGAAAATGTTGCATCGGTGTAAGTGGCAAATTAATTTAATGTGGGAGTAATGACATTGGATAGCTTTGTTCTGCCAAATTCAGATACGCAAAGATTATCAATTCGTCAAGAAATGCTATAAAGCATATTTATCCTTGGTCAACGCTCATTAGGTACACACATGAAAAGAATATCCAAAAGGAAAAGATACCAACTGAAGATTTTGTTAGGATACCATTAGTTAGGAATTAGTCACAGGAGTTATTTAATTAGAGGATTAGTTGATTATATGAAAGGATTAGTTAGGTGTGCGTAATCATTTGACTAGTCTTTTGGGAGATTGCGGCCTATGGAATTCCCTCTATAGTGTAATCCTTTAATATACAGCAACAAAGTTCTTTGTTCTATCTGAATACCAATGACTAACAGATTTCATAACAGATTACATCCAAATAAACTGGAGTTTGTATACCATTTTTGGCTAATCAAGTTCCAGCAATAATTCATTTACATGAGAGAATCTGCATGAGCAGAATAACATAGCTGGCATGCAAATTTTAGAGTTATAAAGCAAATATGCTTTACACCAATAGTCTCCACGTTGCTATAACTTGGCACATGTGATTGAAAGATCAACCCTAAAAGCAATGCACAAAAGGGATCTGCTATGTGCGCACCACTTCTACCCCTGCACACACAACAAGGCGTTACTCACTTAAGCTTCTTTTATTGTATGGCTCATACATCAGCATCACACTTGGTGTGCAAACAGCATTTCTCCAAAGTATATATATTCCTTATGAAGGTCCAGAGAACTTAAGGCTTATTAGATTCTATTTACAAGTTGAAGTACACAAGTTAACATGTCTAGTTAAGTAAATCAGCAGAAGGATCAAGGAAGATACCACAAAACCAGCAGCAACAATCAAAATATAGGTCTTACTACATGCTAAAATAATCAGTAACATTAAATTTGATTATGTTCACATGAAATCCTCAAACTAAAAAGTAGTAATGATCTAAGGCATGTGATAAAACATAGTTACAATGAAGTCTATTTTCTGAACAGGCAATTCAAAATAAAGTCTACTTTTTGAACAGGCAACTCAGTAATTATGTTTTACCCGAAAGACTTCTCAGCTTGAACCATTGTTGAAGATCATTGACCACATACACGGGGTGTCCCCTGTTCAATTATCACATAAATTCATTTGAACACCAATGATACAAAGAAAGGAAAAAGAAAAAAAGCCTACACTGCAAAATAGAACTAAGGAATGGGGTAACTTCAGTACCTGAGATCCTCAGCAGTCGAATTAATCCATAAAGCCCCAGTGAGATGCCCTTGTATTGTTATCTTTGTATTGTCATGCAGGTCTCCAACAAGAAAGGGCATAAATGATACGGCCCTTCCAACCTTGCAACAACCAATTGCTATCTTCATCAATTACAAAATCCTTGTGATAGCTTGATGTTACTTTCTCCATTGCCATCTGTACTGTCTCGCGATCAAAAGGTTGTTGCACAAACCCAGCCCGGAGAATACGCGCTTGCCACTGCTTATATGTCTCTGGCCTCTCCACTCTTTCACAGCCTTCACAAGCTACAACATTCAATGCTTCCCTGCCAAGTATCTGTTTCTCAATCAGCATCCTCTCCCATTCCTCACGAGGCACAATAGTCTCAAGCATATCAAACAGTGATGAATAGTAAAACAATGCTTCCCGGAATCGGGTAACAAAGAAAGGGGCATTGAAGGCCCCATTCATAATTCCATGAATGAATATATTTGGGTTGATCTTCTTTATCAAACTGAGGAAGTTGTTTCGTGGACTGTCAACTGCCACAGATTCATCCAGCAAGTTCTTACCTCTATAAAAACAGGTAACAACAAGGAACTCGTCCCTATCGATCTTGAGTTCCTCAAGTTGAATTGTTTCCCATTTCTTTGCTATGGCATTATACTCAAATGGAACCTTAAAGGTTTCAGCATAAGCTGCCAAGCGACGACCTGTTTCTATAACTCTCTCTGCAGGCCGAAAACCAGGTTGCGGGAAGTCTATTCCTGTGATCCGAACCTTTGGTGGTCCACCTGTTCTCCATGAAATTCGCTGTATAAAAGTGGGCCATTGGAAACCATAAAGTATACCAAAATCTACAACATGTACCCTCATTGAATTTGCTGAACGTGTCCTTATTGTGACGTTAGAAATAAAATTAGAAATTTTCCTAAAAGGGCAGGCAGCAAGATATAGATGATATGCTTTTAGAATATCAGCAGCTGATGTTCTTTTACTAACAAGGCCTTTATAAATTTGGCTCCCAGTACCCGCCAGGCGTGCCTCGAGGCCATCTGCAAAGATATGAGCCAACCGCTGATTTCCATCACCAAAAGGGTTTGAGTGCTGCCTGATCTGCTTTAGCAACTCATGCGCATTCCTGTTGTCATCTGCTGCAACAGCTTGTGCACAAAGAATCAGGAGTGTTCTCAAATCGATCACTTCCTTCTTTGCACTCTGTTTCTTACCTCGCCCCTTTACACCATTGGAAGCTTTTGAATGACCACTACGCAGCACTGTATTGCTTGTCTTATTCTGCAAAGCCTCACGACGCGCCACATAATGGTCCTTTCCTTCTCCTGCACTAGGAAGCAGGATTATATCAATGATATTTGACCGCAATATTGGTTCCGAATAAATTGCTGCTTGCTTTCTGCTTCTATTTCCTTCAACATCTCCCTCTTCCCTTTGAGGAGGCTTCCTACCCTTGGATCCAAGAACATATTCCTCCTCCTCCTTCTCCACCTTAACTGAAAATTCATCCGTTCCCACCTTTGGCTGTGGCCGTGACAAATTAGCAAACAGCCCATTTCCACTCGGAAGAAACTTACTTGCCTCCTCAACACCCTTCTGAAACTGCCTAATCGATTGACTTTCACTGTTCAGATCGGAGACCTGAAGGATACTGCTTGGAGGGTCCTCATGCCCTTCCACACAACTTATTACACTGTTAGAAGAGCTATAAGATAACTGTGAAATGTGGTTACCTGGAAGACATTGAGGAGGAAAGTCACCTGAGTTTGGAATAAGTAAATCATCAGTAAAACCCCCACTGAGAGCACCATTAGTACCACAATTTATGTTGCACAGGAATAGGTACAGGTATCAAACGATTCAGTAATATGAGAAAAAAAAGATAGGTGTATGGTAATATATAATAAATAAAATATTATGGTTATATAATAAAAGTATAAACATCAATTAAATATTTACCAAAAAGATATCCACCAGAAATAACATTTTAAAGAGATATGCCTATAATATGAATGGCATTTATATGAGTATTGGTATCAGATACAAATATGATACAGGTAATACGATACAGGTACAACCTCAATTTTGAAGTATTTGCGCATCACAGATCCACAACAAATACAATCAGAAAAATTTGAAGATAAGTTACTACCTTCAAACCCATCATTTTGATCAACAAGACTCAGATTTCGCACTGGTGAAGGTGGATACTTTTCACCCAGCACCTCATAGAATGATTTCTCAGCTGCTTGAAGATCTAAAGACTCTTGAAGCATACATGTCTTGTCTTCCATGTCTTCTTCCATAAGAATCTGACTGATGTAACTCAAAACTGCATCAGAAAAATCGCAGTCCTCTGGGGAATGCTCCTCATGGGTCACAGTTGAGGATGAAGATGTATCAGCTGGTATTGGATCAGTCTGAAGACTACCAAACCCCCTACTTTGACCAAAGAAGGAATTTTCAAATCCAGTCCCAGCAGAAAACCTCTGATTCTGGAGAACTGGCAGAGATTGATTTCCCAACCCTATTTCATTTGGGGAACCACCAAATCCCAGAAGGTGCGGATCCATTTATATTGTCAATCTAATTAGCGAGATTTTCATATAGAAGATCAAACTTCGGTGCAACAAACAAACTTCAATAACAACCTTTCTCCCCTTGAAACTAGCCACTTGGTCTTTCTGTCAGAAACATATACCCTTCAAGAAAACCAACACATCCATTAAAATACTCAACAAAACCTCTAAACATGAATCATGGGGTGTTTGGCACAAATGAAAAATTCAAAGCTTTTCATATAAAGAGAAATTACCCTTTTGGTGAGTACAGATATCACCCCTCAGAAAGAAATTAGAAAGAAATTAAGGGTTTGAGAGCTAGATATAACCAAATCCAAAATCATCAAAACAGGACAAAAGAAACATACTCAAGTATGCTCCTAGTTTTTTTCACATTTTGATGGCGCCAGGGACTCAAATTTCAAGCTCAATAAAATGAACAGAAAATGAAAAGACTTTGAAGTGGAAAAGAGGATGTTACCTTCTGGACCTACACCAGAACAAGTTTCTAAGACAAAGCTACCGAAGACTAAGAGAGAGGAGTAATTTGATGAGAATTTATATAACACAAAAATGTTATTTATTCTGGAACACTACACCAATAATCACGAGATGTAGCGTGACGACAACTTATCTTATCTCTTAACTATGTGGTTGAGGATTCGATCCTCACTCATGAGAATAAAGTGTATTTTATAGCCAGTCATTTGCCTCTTCGGAGAGCTTTCACAGCAAAGGTTTAGTCATTCCTACTAACTGTGGACACCTGGTTTTGATAAAAAAAAAAAAAAAGAAAACAATGCCAACTCAACTCAACTCAACTCGGCTACTAACCCAGCCTGACCCAAAATCAAAATTTCTTTTATAGTTATATTGTTTTATAATAAAGTGATAAATTATAAGAGTTTATATTTAAATTAATACATTTTGAATAACTTATATTATTTTATAGTTAGATAATTTGTTTTGAATTATGTATCTCAAAATGTCTCTTAAATTTTATTTTTTAATTGTAAAATTTTATAACTTCATTATATATAATGTCAAAATCTTCTTAAGTTGTTCAAAAATTTGGGTTGACCTGCTCATTTATTAAGTCATAATCGTGTCTAGTTGAAATTTCAAAAAATAACTCAATCTAAAAATTGAACTAGACAGTGATATGATTCAACCTATCCCGACCCATTCTTTGTACACCTCTAAGAAGCATGAATACACCGACTTGGTGGTTGGTGGTGTGTCCATGTGTCGGACACGTGTCAATGTTCGACACCCACACGATACATACTGGACATGCGTCAGTACGCGCGTCCAATTAAAAAAGTAATTTTTTTAGCTCAGATACATATCGAATATGGCTGAACACTATTCTAATTCACTACGGAAGTGGCTTGGACAACCCACAGATACACCTGAGTTGATTTCTTTATTTTTTTTTCAAATTTTAATACCAATATGAGCCCAAAATCAACTATAGTTATTTAGTTTGATCTATGCTGTTGGGTCATTTTATTTTTTAAATTCTTCAGTTGATCACAAAAAAGTAAAAAGAAGAATTAACTAGATAAAAAAATTATATAAACACGATAAAAAGAAATCCAGACCAAAAAAGACAATAAAATTTTACAACAAAATAAAAAAATCATATATATATATATATGTCGTGTCTGTGTCCTATAATTTTTTGAATTTGATATATTTCTACGTTTATATCTGTATGGTATCCTATATCTATGTCACTGTCCGTGCTTCATACGTATACCTTATCCAAATAACATAGATAAGTTGCATGCAGGAGAAAATGCAGACAGAAATCCAAATAACATAGATAAGTTGCATGCAGGAGAAAATGCAGACAGAAAGTGTTCTGGGACAATGTTGCAAAGTCAAGAGCAAATCAGAACCGTTGATTTTTGTCAACGGTCTTCACCACCGGTTATAGGCCTGATAGCCAGTCCATATCCATATAAAATAGAAGTGCTCTCTCTTTTTCTTCATTTCTCTTTATTTCTTTTCATTTATTTATTATTTGCATGAAAAAAATATAATTGAACAAATAAATTTCCCGAAGGCTTTTGCAAGTTCTCAAGGAAATATTATTCAGTAATTTTACTGTCAATCTTTTTAAATTGTTCAGAAATTGATGATAATAAAATTTGTATAAATGTCATGTTACATTTTTTAATAAATTTCTTACTTTACTAATTGTTTTAAACAGAATATATAAATTGAAAAATAAAACTAGTTAATACTTTGACAACCGAAAAATTGTTGCACATATTTGTTAGGTTTAAATGTGTTGTCCGTCTATATAAATATGCATCATTTTTATTTTTATTCCTCTAAAATTTTTGTTTTAGTTTTGATTATTTTTTTTGGGATTTTTGGTCTTTATTATTCCAAATTTTAGTTTCAATAAATATTTTTAATATACATTTAGTTTTTAAAAATATTAAAAATTTAATTTTTATCCTATAAATATTTTTAAAATATTCTTTTGACCATTATAAATATTATCATTTAACATCGATTTTACACAAAATGGACCAAAAACATAAGATAGAAAAAGTAGAAACCAAAATCAAAATAAAAATTTTAATTGAAAGAAAATCAAAATGATTCATATTTATAGGGACTAAAAATATATTTAATTCAAATTTTTAAAGTAGTAAGATGATTATTAAATTAAAAATACTTGTTAAAAGATATAAAATAAGGAGTTTAATTTCTATGCATCAATGGTATAATCAAATTATGTATTATCATATAAGTAAAAGTGATAAAGTTTCACACTCATTATTTGAAAACATATACAAATTGAATAATTTACTTGTATAACAGTGTAAAAAAATTTTACATTATCAGTATAGTGGCTTAACAGGGACTGTCGTGCTTGTTAAGCTGCCTTTTATTTTTTCGGTATTATTATAATTAAATAAATATGTACATATTAAATTTTATATTGTGTCGATATTAATTGTATAACACTTATTACCAATACATGCATTGTCATATTTGTCCAGTCGTATTTATTATTTTTAAGATTTTAATATAATAAATTGTTCCAAGCTTTTTTTTTTTAGACAGTTCACATCACATTATCAATAGAATGATGATTTTTTATATCAATAACTGAAAATTAAAAAAAATTGATACTCAAAATGGCAAAAAGAACGATGTGCATACAATATATGTTTCCAAATGTATCCATTATATTTACATATGTCATATGAAAAATGAGATATTTAATAATAAGATACAAATATTGACAAATATAATTGATTTGGCTGATTCAATCGATAGCTTTAATTGGGAGGCCAAAGTAGTCATTCATATTTTTTCCATCTTTTGTAACATCCTAATTTTTAACCCAATACTCTAGAACATAATTAGGTTAATCATTAGTCTGCTACGTCATAGCTTCCTTATTACTTTAAAATACTTAGCGGAAATACTAGTAAATTTTTTTTTTGAAATATAAAAGCAAAGTGAGAGCCGCGCGACACGTTAATTGATAATGCACGAAAGGTAACAAGGCACGCATCTCATAGCAACATGGCATAAGTAAGTAAAGACACATCATAATAACATTAAACTGCATATTTATATAATACGTGATATGCCCACTTAGGTAGAGTGGGGCTTAGTTTAGTACAATTGGAATGAAAATATATGGAAACGAAAGTACAACAAAGGTGGTAAAAGAAACTCTCCTAACTCTAGTGCGCCTACAAATGGATAGCCCCAAAGACAAAGGAAGGCTATCCTAGCCTAGTCAAGCTCGAGTACCAGAACCGCGACGGTCGTCTCCTACTGCGGGCCTATTTGGAAAAGAGGGATGTACCCGATCCACTGGGCGATCTTGGCCGGAGTGGCGATGCGCTGCATCGGTCGGGCGTGAGCTCCACGGCGGGGAATCATCCTCACCCGTCCTCCACGTACTGGCCGAGCGACGGAAGCCTCGCTACCCTCCTCAACATCCATCGGCACAGTGGGGGAAGATCGCTCGGAGGGTACCTGGGTGGCAGAGTCCTCCAAAGGGTCCGTCTCGGAGAATGATGAGGGCAAGCTGGGTACATATTATGGGTAGTCCCGGATGGCAAAGGCCATCGGTGGGGTGCGGCAGATCCGCTCCTCTTGAGGGCGTGCGCGCTCGAACACGAAGTCGTCGCCGTAGGGTGAGACAGGATAGAATCGATGGCTATGTACGGGATGACTAAAGGGCCGTCCAACGAACATAAACACTCGAACGATGCAACGACCTACAAAATGGTATGACCCGTGGTCTGGATCATGATGTACCTCCCAAGTTGGGGTGTCCACAAAAACCACGAACGTCGCCATCTGAAGACGTGACGAAAAGAAAGAGATATTACCTAGGTGTCCTACTACCTAGGTGTCATCATCTACGTCCTCAGGAACCTTGGGTTTAGTAAACGAAATAAGTGAGCATGCACTAAGTCCATTTTTAGGTTCTAAAACATAATTTAGCCAAGGTCCGTTCATTTTAGCATGATTCTTAATGTCATGGATGCAAACATATTAAAGGATGTATGCATGGCTCTACTTAATACAAGAATAATCATCATATCTTTAAGAACATCATAATAGTGGCATAATGTGGCAATTAAATTCTCTTTGTGACATAATCATCATAACTTCCTCATAGGCCACCCTAAAAGACAAGCGCTCTGGGGGTGCTCGGCCGAACCGGTGTCACCCAGAACGTGTCACATCTCTAGGTTATGAGCTCATACCTTAACTAGTCGTCACTAGTTCTTACTTATCAATCTCGATAAGCGTAACATAATCATAAACATAATCCTGACTTACCCAGCACGGGCTAGGGGGCATTTCTTGGGGGTGCTCGGCCAAACCGGTGTCACCCAAGAATTCATCTTGGTACCGATGTCACATGAGTTCTCTGGAGGTGCTTGGCCGAATCGGTGTCATCCGAGAACTCATCTTAGTACCTCATAAAAATTTCATAGGTTTTCAAAAACTTTCTGAATCCCGAATTTGTCAGAAATTCGACAGAATAACTGTAGCATGCCGAATTTCTTCCAAATTCTTCTTTATGCCACATAAGTCAATCAAACATGCATCCTTCATCATAATTTCATGCATTCTCATAATCATCCTCATACTTTCACAAGCAACATTAAACGTTCGTTATGCACTTGGTCCTACGGTATTTTATGCTTTGACCCTTACGGGCCTTAAACTTGTGATGTAGTTAACCTATCATCTTCTATCAAACTTTTATGCACCTAAGGGTTCTCTCTTAACAAAACTTATTATTACTTATGCTCTCTATTGAATCTGAACATCATCATTCCTTAGGGGCAGCGTTATAAACTTATGATTACGGGGTTCTAGAACTTGCGTTTTAGACCCTTTCTTGGTTCTGTCTTCGCCTAAGGCGCTATAAGTTAAACCTAAACCAATTATGAGTCATTCCTATATCAAAGAACTAATTATAAACCATCTTCTCTATATTATAAGGTTTCTGGACAGATTCTAAGAATTAAATGTTCTAAGAGTTCTAGAATTGCGGTTTTATGGTTTTTTAGTTACTAGTTTCCCTATAGGTGCCAAAATTCATTCCTACTTCAATTGTAACCAAATTTTTCATGATTAATCAATCCTAATCTGATTATATTCCCATTAAAATAGTTTGGGCAGTGTCCATAAATAAATGGGTTAAAACTATGCTAAATCTTGACTTTACGATTTTTCTAGAAAGCTAGTTTCTTTCCCATCTTGCATAGAAATGTTCCTACTTCATCATACATAATTTTTACTCATTAAAACACATCAAAACATCATCACATGGCAGCAAACACATCATGGAGGAACCGAAACATTAAGTTTCCAAAAGGTGTATAACTTGATATTTTCTAAAACGTATAAGTTGCTAGTTTCTCTTGGACTCATTTTCAAGACTTCTAAAACTCTTTTGCAAACCATTTTATTTTGTGAAAGAGACTAATAACATTCTTAGGTCAGTGACCACTTAATCCCTCCTTCAAAAGAGTTAAATTCTTAGAACCTTGTTGGTCTTGAACTCAAACAAATTCATGAGATTTAAAAGGATTCTTAAAACTTGGCTTATTGGTCCTTGAAGCTAGATGAAACTCATTCCAAGTTCATCATCACCACAAGGCCGAAATCATGCATTCAAAGAATGCTCCCTCATTAAACTTTAACTTGAGATAAAATGGGCAAGTCTTTGAGCTCTAAGATCTTTTAAGTGATGACATAATTTAAACATGCTATGCACTTCATTTTTATTCTTCATTACGAAATAAAGTGAGAGTTTAAAGTAAACGTGCAAGACTTAAATATAAAAATGCAAGGCTTAAAATAAATATGCAAGTTCATTTCTTTATTTTAGTGCTCTAGGCCCAGCAACAATCGACTTTAAGGCCGAAATAAAAAGGTTTTGAGATTTAGTTAGGTGATAGTGCAAGTTCTCATTTTAAATCTTTACGTTCCTTAGTGATAAAGTAAATATGCTAAGCAAGAATGTAAATATGAGATGCACTCCATTCTTTATCCTTTAACTTTAAGTGATGGCTTGGAAATTAAATATGAATGCAAAGCTCAAAATAAACATGCAATGCATAAGCTTGAATTTAAATATGAATACTAGTTCATTTTATTTCTTATTAGAGCTCATACAAGACTTTAAAGGAACTCAAACCTCAACCTAAACTTATCATGACAAGATAAAGTAAAAATAAGAGTGAACCTCAAGGGTTCTTTAAAACACAAAGTTTCTTTTCTTGGAATGTAAACATAAATAACATTTTCATTAAAACTCAAGCTCTAGAGGCCTCTTTGTGATGAACACATAGTCATCATCTAGAAGCTCTCATCATCAAGCCATTGTGAACTTCCTTGGCCAATATGGCCAAAACCTTAGAGAAAGAAAAAGGAAAAAGGAACCGAAATTGTTGGAGAAGGAAATGAACATTTGGAACTCTAGAGACCACAATCTTGATGATGCATTAACACCAACATCATGAGTTCTCATCATAGAGTTCATGTTGACCATTTTGAAACATCATCAAAGTGAAAGGTTTCAAAGATTCAAGAAGAAAACTAAAAACATCCTTAACTCAAGAACAAAGATCAAGCTTTAGAAATTGTTCAAGTGATGAACATCATCATGAAACTCTCATCATCAAGCTGTCATTCCTTTGATTCTCAAGCCTCATGGCCGAAAAACAAAGAGGAGTGGAAGAAGAAAAGAAGTTCTAAAAAGGATTCAAGAGAAACTATAAACACATAAAGAAATTTAGAACTTTAAATGAAAGAACTCTTGAAAGAAAATCCCTACCTAGTGATTAGGAGGTTGGAATGAGAGAAGAGGATGAAGAACTTGAAGAACTTGAAGACTTGAACTTGAGAGAAAAAGGAAACTTTGAAGTGCTCTTTGAAAAACTTACACTTTGCAAATGAACCCAAAATGATACAAGTTCACCCAAGCAAGCTATTTATAGAGAAATGAAACAAATGAAGGGTGCAAATGGAGAGGAAGGCTTTGGCCATGCAGCAGGGAGGGCAGCCCATGAGTTCCATGAGGTGAGATAATGTGGTTTTGAGGCATGGTGAGGCATGGTGAGGTATGGTTCAAAGTACGGTGAGGTATGGTTCAAGGTATGGCCTCAAGCATGGCTCTTTGAGTGAGAAACAATTCAACATGTGTGGTAATTGAGAGAGAGATGGCCGAATGTGCATCAGCCATAGGGGGAGGATTTCTTGCATTTTAATTGTGGTTTAGAGTTGTGTTTAGGTGTATCTTTGATTAGGATTAAGATTAGAGATTTGTAAGAAAATGTTTAGGTGAGAAAATGAGTAATCAAGGTTGTCAAGACATAATTAAGGAGTGTTCTTGCATAATTAGTGAGTTATAAATTCATTTTAGTATATAAACAACTCTAGACATAATTCCTTGATTTAAGGAATTGGAGAGAGAAAATACTATTCAAGATTCCAAGAGTGAAATCTTGAGTTTTAGAAAAGAGATTTAAATCTAATCTAAGCAATCTTAGGTTCTAATTAATTTTGATAATTTATTTTGACTCTAGATTAATTATGAAAATTAATTAATTTTCATTTAGAGCCTAATATTGCTTAGGTTTGCTTAATCATATCGTTAAGCTCAAAAACCCTATTCTAGGGGTAAAATCGTAATTTTACACTAAAACTGCCCGGGACCACCGGGACTCAAATAGATGTTTTGAAACATGTAAAAACATGGTTTTAAACCTCTGGGGAAAGTTTTGGGCTCAAATCAGACTTTACCTCACCCAGAAACGCTATAAGGGTATTTTGGTCATTTTGACCCGAAACTGCGGAAAATGAGACTTTCGCCTCTAGAACCACTCAAGGGTCATTCAATCCCCTTCAAACATTGAGTTGGCCCTTCGAGGACTGCCGAGTCGGCCATCCTCGAATTCCAGGCCGAAAATGACCTCAGGGGTATTTTGGTCATTTTCCACTCAGACAGAAAATCGGGACGTTACATCTTTCATTTCCCCACAACGTTAAATTCATGACAAAATATAAAATGTGCCTTATAATTAAGTTTGCAATTAGAGCATGATAAAGAAGTGCTTTAATATTATGAGTAGCAACTTGTTGGGAACTAATGTGCTCGACAGGTCACATTTTTTTTTTATTTTTCATGTCATTTTGTTTAATTACTCATGCTACGTAACACAGAAAAATGGAAGAAGATTCCCAATGAAGAGATAAAAGAAGAAGCAAAATGGAAGGGAAGGAAAAAAACTGAAATAAAAATGTATTCAAAAGTGCAGTTGAAATAAAAAAAGTAAAAAACTGCATACAGAAGCAGTTTGGAATCCCATTGTTAAGGTGGTTAATAGTTTAATTATTAGAAGGATAAAAATGGAAAAAAAAATTTGAATATCAAAATGCAATTACCGTCATCTATTTATATTATATGATTTATTCTCTATTTATTGTGAAACATTCTCATAATTATTGTGTTTATATTGTGAGTTTAATTTGTATACACTAACAGTGTAAAACCAATCAAATCACTCTATTTGTTTAATTTTCAAGTAGTGGGTGAGAGACTTAACCACTTTTGCTAATGTGACGACACATGATTAGATGACAGTATAAAAAAATTTACATTGTCAATGCATACAAATTAAACTCTTATATTATATCTTTTATTATGTTTATGTTATAGTTAAAACATAATAAACCGTTTCTTTGCTCTATTTATTGTGAAACCAACCATAATTATTCTCTCATAGGAAGCAGTAAAAACAAATACATTTAAAAAAAATTTGTTGTTGAAAAGTGTTAAATTTAAATTATGAACATCGGAAAAAAGATAGTATGTAGAAGATAAATGCAAAAGATGACTAAATAAAGCAATATGAGCAATAATGTGAAGCCAAATCATCTAACCAAATAAAAGAAAAAGCAAGTGTGGCAAATGTCCTCATGAATGGTTGTTTTTTTATCCAAATGCATGGAATGGATTTGAATTTCAAATTTGTAGACCCATGAAATCCACAGAGAGTCGTTCTCAAAAAAATTAAAAAAACAAAACCATAATAAAAAAATCCAATAAAAACAAATTCACCAATCAGTAAAATAACTCAATACATTAATTATAAGTTATGACTTATGAGAGTATCATATTGTAGTACCAGTTCAAAATTCAGATCAACGAAGCGAATTTAACAAAGGAAAGGAATGGAGAGGACGGGTGTAGCGGAAGCCAGAGAGAGACCGTTTTGTTGAGTGTATGACTTACCAATAGGCGAGATCATTTTGTTAAGTGTATGACTTACCAAGAGGCTTAATGTAATGGTTTCTTGCAGAAGTATCTTCGAAAGAGAAAGATTGATAAAGATGTTAATAGAAATGGTGGTAATTGAATGCAATAGAAAAATGGCTTGGTTGAAAACTGCTTCCGAAAGCGCAGTAGGTTTTTCATTTTTTTTTGTTTAAGGACAATAGAAAGAGAAAAAAATGACTTGGTCCAAAACTGCTTGTAAAAGAAGTTGTTAAGGACAACAATTATTATTTTAAAGTTACTTTTTTTATGTAAGTTATTGTTTCTAAAGATCTTGATTCAAAACTATTGTTATATCAAAATAAAAGGATCTTGAAATTCATGATTCCCATATATAATAAATTTATGGAGTCCAATAACATACCTTGATCCATGATGAAGATAAAGAAACACCAAATTGAGAAGATTACAAATTATGCAGAAACAAGTTTCTATTCCTTGACCTTCTCGTTCCTCTCTTTTTTCATTAGTGATGGTAGAAAATGAGTAGATACTTCAATGGTAGGAATAGGACCAATTAATGGAAAATAAAATACCTTCAAAAGCCAACTTCCATCAAGTTGGTAACCACCCCAATAACTTTTCTTCTATTAATTTTATTATTTATTTATTAAACCAATAAAATAAGGCACATATTTAATGCCACATGAGACATATTTTCTTACATTTTAACCCCAAAAGAAGTTGTTAATCAAATTATTAGTAAGGCCAAAAATGGAAAAAATAAGTTGGACACCAAAATAACTACCTTCAAGGATAATTGCCTTTATCTATGTGTATAGATTTTATTATTTATTTATTGAACTAATAAAATAAGATACATATATTTAATGCCACATGAGACATATTCCTACATTTTAACCCCGAAAGAAGTTGTTAATCAAATTATTAGTAAGGCCAAAAATGAAAAAAATAAGTTGGACACCAAAATAACTACCTTCAAGAACAATTGACTTTATCTATGTGTATAGATATAGAAATTAAAGTCTTAAACAATTCAGAGTATTTCTTTTTAAAAAATTTTGGGCTTTTGTTACCATCCCATTATCACTTTTATTTTACTACTAAGAAAGCAGATTTTCGAAGAAATTGTTATTTGGTGTCAAATTTCATTTTTTTTTACTATTTTACCATTGTAACTCAACTTTATACAATTGCGATTTATAATTGAAATATGTTTAAAAATGATGGGTGAAATAGTACAACCATGCATTTATCTCCTTTATTTGCAGTTATCTTCAACCATATAGGATGTTGTAAGTTTGTAACTAATTTTAAGTGTAAGTTTTCTCTTTAAGTAGCTTCAAATCTTCTAAATGAGAAATTTTTACATACTCTTGACGCACATTTAATACGTGCTTTAGGAATATTCACAACCACATTTTTTTATATAAGTTTAAAGTTTTTAAATCAAAATTGAATGTGCATGATTGTTCTTTAAGTATACATTAAGTGTGCTCTAGGAGGATGCAAGTATCTCTCATTCAAAATGGATTGAAACCACTAACACTTAAATAAGAGTAAATTCCCAACTTGGTTCCTGACAATTTCATCGTTAGCCAAGTTGGTCCTCAATAAATGGAAAATGTCAACCTAGTCTCCCACAATGTCAATTTTTAGACACCACCGATCCCTAAATGGAATATGTTACGGTGGTGATGAAGTGGCATTCTTATAAAACCCATTAAGGTGGACAACGTCGTTTTGCCTTCTCCATTGACCTCTTTTCCTTTTCGCCATTTTTGAAACCTCAAAGCCCCAAACTCTCTGTTGTCTTAATCTCTTCCTCCATATCCTTCATCCTCATTTTGAAAACCTACAAACCCAGATCCAAAATCCCTTCTTGAGATCAATTGGGAAAAATGAGTGCCAGTGGGTTGCGTATTGTCAATCGAAGAGCACGAGTTGGAGATGGTAGCTGCAGCGACAATGCTTCAAGTGGCAGCATTTCGCAAAGACCATTCTTTAGTAAGATATGTCAATGTAGGAGGAATATCGTTATCTATATTTCAAAGACTTGAAGGAATCCAAACAGACCATTTCTTAGGTGCCTATATTATAGAGTTAAGATTAGTTTTCTTACATTTTTCACTTATTCTAAATTAGCTTTGTGGTATCCCTCTGATGATGGAGTAGAATTTGTGCAAGAGAATCAGCCATATTGTAGCTTCTTTGTTTTGCTAGATGAATTTGAAAAGGACAAGTTCAATCAGCTGCAAAAGAAGATGAATTGGCAGTTTGCTAAGCTGGATAGATTGTTTAAGGTTTTAGTGATTAGTTTAGGCTTGTATATGGTTATCTCGGTTGGAATAATGAGGTATTTGTACAAATTCAAATAACAAGTTATTGGATAAGAATGTGCAATGATTAGATGTTAGGAGTTGGGGCTATTTTGGATGTAATGACTGCAGTTGTTTTCGATGTAATGACTGCAACTATCTATGTAGTTGTACCTGGAAGTCACTGCCATTGTAATTTTGGATTTACAAGTTATATGGAAAAGAGCAAGTATTTCCTAATTGAAATTATAGTTTTGCTAATACAAAACTGACCAATTAAAAACTGATCAATTGAAAAAAAAATTAAGCAACACCATTAGCAGCTATTAATCCTTATTCATAGTCAAACTTTTCTATTGATCTAGTCAAAATACATTATGTCATACATAATAACTAATATTATACTTACAACCAATTTCAACTAATTGGTTACAAAAGCAGATCAACTAGGTAGATACCCAGTAGTTATAACCATCATTTTGATGACCAACCAAAGTTACATCAAAGTTCATTTGTCAACCAAGTGATTACAAAAGAAATTCCTAAGCACATAAGGAAATTACAACTTGATGACCAAAAATCCAAAACAAAAAACACATCTTCCAAAGCTCATTTCTTGCTTGCATAGGGTATGTTGAGCGCTGGAGTTGGCATGAACTTCAGGTTCCTTGTGCTTGTCCCTGGGCCTGTTGTAGCAGCAACATTTGTAGAGGGTCCTCCTCCACTTATATTTAAAGTTGGTTGATTAAGTGAAGGCCTAAAGCCTAGTGGTAGGCTAAAGTATTCAACAACTGGATGTTGTGCCTTTGTTGGGTTGGCATCTTGGACCTTATTGGGGGTGGCCTAATTACAGTGCGAGGAACCTGAAAGAAAAAGATTGGAAAGATCACACCATCTTGTGAACAACATGAATGTAAACAAAACAAATAAATAAGGCATTGGCAAAAAAAGGCTCACATAGTCATCATGCTGTGAAATAGGGCCTGAATCACACATTTGGGCTGTATGTTGTCAAAGTGAATACAAGGCAGAGGATGGACTTTGTGAAATCCCAGGTATACATGTCCTTAGACGAGTTCAGTATGGCGCTAAGGTTTCCTAGGATCCACCCGTATTGTCGAGAAAGCCCCAGTGGTGTGAAGGGCTAAGGGATGGAGTTGGGGTGTTGTTGCTGCAAAATTCTACAGAATAGGCTTGCTGTAGCTAGGAATGTTCGCTACAATGAACTGGCCTAAGATAGCACAGTATAAGTGAAATGACGCTGTTTCATTTTAGCCTAATATATAAACCCCAGGTCAGGACTTTAATCGCATTTTCCGGAAACCCTACACCCTAACTCTCTCCAATCCCTCTTCCACTCAATCCCACTTCATTCCATCTCAATCCAAGATCAAAGGTAAGAGATTTATGGGTTTTTGTTGTTCCATTCATTTCCATTTCATAACCTAGAGTTTGGATACTCTTTTTATCTCCGTTCTTGTTACCATCGAATGAGGGTGCGCGATTTTGCAGAGGGACTCGTTGTAGTGAGATATGTTCATTGCAATGGGATGGCGGGCTGAGGACTCGCTACAGTGAGGGTTGTTCGCTACAGTGAAGGTTGTTCATTGCAATTACAACGAGGTTTGTTCACTGCAATGAGGTTTGTTTGCTACAGCGAAGAGTGTTCGCTGCTACGAGAGTGCCCGATCATAACTTTAATTCCCTATGCTGTTAGAGTTATGTCGAGTAATCTAGAGATTATCAGAGACTAACCTATAGTTTTGTGACTTCAATGGTAGACGTTGGTGTCATTCCTCCTATCCAGAAATCCGTTGGCATTGACGCCACTACTTCCTCCTTTCTAGGTGAGTGGGTTCGATCTCATAGCCTTAGTTTAGTCACTATGAATATGTTTTATGCATGATAATTGTCAAATATGACATTAGAGATAAAATTATGATTATATACATATGATTTTGCAAGTATGGCAATCTAGACAAAAGGTATGATTTTCAAAGAGCATGAATTATGTATTTAGAAAACCATGGGACCATGATTGATGTAGAGAGTGCTATGAAAATATTTTATATATATTCATGAAGAGATTTAGTACAAGAGTATACGATTCAATAAGTTTTTAGCATATCCAATATGTTTCAAGAGTTATGACATACTTATACTTCAAGACTAAAGATTTCAAAATATGATTTTAGAGTATTAGTTAAGATATTTTGGCAAAGAATATAGAGCAGAGATGTTTTATTATAATACTAGAGATTATCTTGAAAAATGAGATTTTAGAAATCCAGTTTTGTGATATTCCAAAAATATGGAATTCAATACGATTCAAAGTGACTGACAGATACATATTCTATGAGCTTGAAATCAGAATGCCTACAAGCGGGTGATCCTTTGGGTATGATTTCACAGTCACAGTTATGCCAAAGCCAGGTTGCTAGAGCTATATGAGTCCAGAGCTTTTATAAATTTCAAGAGTTTTCATATTCAATAGTTCTATAAAGATTTAGAGTATAGATATGATTATGTTTAGAGATTTATAAAATATTATGATGATTCCAAAGTAGAGTACAAGCATCTGAGAGAGTTTTAGAGAAATAAGTATTTTATGACTGAGAAAACCTATGGTAGCTATAGAGAAATAGACTGTGAGTTAACGGTAGTTACTCTGTTAACCTTGGTATACCAAGTCACCCCAGGGCTAGAGAAATAAGAAATGGGATCTGTTTAGGTGCTTCAGAGTTTAGAGATTTTGTTATGCCATGGTTGACATGTGTAACCAGAGATTTTGTTATGTCACATGATTTGGACATAATCAAAGATTCCTGTTTCTTTATTAGAGTATCATTAATTATATTTACAGAGATTATTAATGTTTTCCAAAGAACATTTGATTTAAAAGATATTATATGCATGAGAAATGATTTTTTTGTTGAAGTAAGAGTTTAGAGATGTTTTCTTATGAATTTATAAACACAGAGACATTTTCTATGAGATTATATACATTGATATCAAACGATTTATGATTGTTGCATATATATTGTATTATGTATATTTTTTCCTTGGTTGTCCCATGTGGGTGATGGGTGAAAGCTCACTCACTGAGTCCGTTGACTCACCCCTCTCTTTTTCTCCTTATAGTTACAGGTGCAGATGTTGCTCAGCCTCCGGTTTGGCAGGCATAGTCATTTTCAGCGGTGAGTCTTACTTTGGAGTAAGGCTTAAATTAGAGCCATGTTAGAGTAGAGTGCTCCAACAGATGTGCAGGCAGGATCCAAACCATGCATTGTTTTTACATTATGTATTTGATTTCAGTATTTCAACAGTTATGTATATTTTCAGTTCACATGTTAAATTGATTTTTCGAGTATGATTAAGAGGTTTACAGAGTTTGATATATCAAGTATTTTGATTTCATAATTTCAGATATAAAGTTTAAATAGAGATTTAGATGAAGTTATGATTTCATAATGGGAAGTATATTATTGTATACATATAGAGAGACTTAGAGGATACGAGGTTTACGTGGGGATGAGATTCCTCACGTACCGGTCACGTTCCCTATTTGGGTCGTGACAAAGTGCATGCTCATTCTAATGTACCTTTTGGAACAAGGAGTAAAATAGCTTTCCATGCAATTGAAAGTTCATGTTTAGTGAGATCTGATTTCCTTAGATACTGTCATGTTGTTATGTTTATTGAGCTAGGCATGTGGTTTGAAAACCTTGTGAGTAACTTGAAAGGAATTTTATGAACACTTGGGACTATTGGCCAAAGTTTTGCAGATCCTAGATGAAAGAAGTATCTTTTTCTCAAAGCTTTGTCAACCTTGCATTTGCACGACTAGTTGCTTTATATAATGAGAGAATTTGGAAATGTGTTTTGCTTAAATGAGATTTAAGAGATTTGGATGCAAGTTTCTTAAACTATTTGCTTTATGCCATAGTGAATAGCTTGATTGATTTCTGATTAGGTGTTTTCAAAAGTTGTGTAACATAAAAAAAAACACTCATGTATTTGTATGATAGTTTATTTGAGATGACATTATAGAAACATGATTAGAGTAGCATCAGGAACTTGTGTGAATAGGATGCATGTCCTCTTCCCCTAATCGTTGCAGATAAGCTAGATAAAAGGGATTTGAATGAAATCTGCCATGGTTAAGTCACGACTTGATAATCTAATAGTAAGAAGTTGATAGGTAAGAAACACGTTTGTCTTCATTATATTGACTCGTACTATGTGTAGATATGATTGGATGCTTGATTGTATGCTTTTATGTTTGAAGAAGTTTGATTAAGGGCTAAAGGTCATGAGGCAGGAAGTGTAGCTCATGGGAACTAATAAGGCAAGTTATCATGGTATGATGTCTTGGAGTTCTTAGAGTAAGCTATGATTGTTTGATCGGTCTGTATGATGAGCATGGTTGTTGTGTTGCATGTATGGATGCTAGAAGTATAGGCATGTAGTTGATGAATATGAATGCCATGTTGTTTTGCATCTTTCTATGCAAGCATATCAAGTAGTTTAGTTTCTATGCATGAGATGCATGTAGAGAGTAAGATAGTTTAGAAACTGAGGACTGGGAATCCCTATGGTATCAAGTGATGTCAGATACAAGAGAAAGAGAACCAGAATAAGGACACGAGTGATGTTCAACCTCATTTTTGGGAGACAATGTGCGCAAGAGATAGTGGAGCATAGATGCTCATCTAGGACTCGCACCATGGAAAGGGTTGCCCTTAAAGGCAAAGCTGCCATGTGCAAGTGTCAAGATTAGAGCCGGTGTCACCTTGATGGGAAAGGGCTGCCCTCGGTGGCGGAGCCACCCAGATGTGACAACTGACATTCTTCACTAGAGCAATGGAGCGATGGCCTTCAGAATGGCACTGTCTCCCAGACTATCAATCGATGCAGCCAAAGTATCATCTCAGAGTGATTCGGGCATTAAGGCCTATCCTTGAACCCCATCTTTGATCTTCCAGTTATTCAAGTTCAGATTTGGGGACCAAATCTTTTTAAAGGGGGAAGAATGTGATACCTCAGGTACATGTGTCCTTAGACGAGTCCGATATGGCCCTAGGGGTCTCCCGGGACCCACCCGTGTTTCCAGGAAAGCCCCGGTGGTGTGAAGGGCCAAGGAATGGAGTTGGGGTGCTGTTGCTGCATAATTCTATAGAATAGGCTCACTGCAGCGAGTTTTGGTCACTGCAGTGAGGAATGTTCACTGCAGCGAACGGGCCTAAGAGAGTACAGTATAAGTGAAACGATGTTGTTTCATTTTGACCTGATAAATAAACCCCAGGTCGGGATTTTAATCCCATTTTCTGGAAACCCTACACCCTAACTCTCTCTAATCCCTCTTCCACTTAATCCCACTTCATTCTATCTCAGTCCAAGATCAAAGGTAAGAGATTTATAGGTTTTTGTTGTTCCATTCATTTCCATTTCATACCCTAGAGTTTGGGTATGGGTACCCTTTTTATCTCCGTTCCTGTTAGCATCGAGTGAAGGTGTGGGATTTTGCAAATGAACACGTTGCAGCGAGGTATGTTCACTGCAGCGGGATGGTGGGCCGAGGACTGGCTGTAGCGAGGGTTGTTCACTACAATGAAGAGTGTTCGCTACAGCGAGAGTGCCCGATCACAACTTTAATTCCCCATGCTGTTAGAGTTATGTCGAGTAATCTAGAGATTATCGGAGACTAACCTAGAGATTTGTGACTTCAATTACAGACGTTGGTGTCATTCCTCCTATCTAGAAATCCATTGGCATTGACACCACTACTTCCTCCCCTCCAGGTGAGTGGATTTGATCTCATAGCCTTAGTTCAGTCACTATGAATATGTTTTATGCATGATAATTGTCAAATATGACATTAGAAATGAAATTATGATTATATATATATGATTTTGCAAGTATGGCAATCTAGATAAAGAGTATGATTTTTAAAGAGCATGAGTTATGATTTTTAAAAGAGCATGAATTATGTATTTAGAAAACCATAGGACCATGATTGATGTATAGAGTGCTATGAAAATATTTTATATATATTCATGAAGAGATTTAGTACAAGAGTATACGATTCAATAAGTTTTTAGCATATCCAATATGTTTCAAGAGTTATGACATACTTATACCTCAAGACTAGAGATTTTGAAATATGATTTTAGAGTATTAGTTAAGATATTTTGGCAAAGAATATAGAGCAGAGATGTTTTATTATAATACTAGAGATTATCTTGAGAAATAAGGTTTTAGAAATCCAATTTTGTGATATTCCAAAAATATGGAATTTAATATGATTTGTAGTGACTGATAGACACATATTCTGTAAGCTTGAAATCGGAATGGTTGCAAGCAGGTGATCCCTTGGGCATAATTTCACAGTCACAATTATGCTAAAGTCAGGTTGCTAAAGCTACATGAGTCCATAGCTTTTAGAAATTTCAAGAGTTTTCATATTCAAACGGTTCTATAAAGAGTTAGAGTATGAATATAATTATGTTTAGAGATTTATGAAATATTATGATATTCCATAGTAGACCACAAGCATATGAGAGAGTTTTAGAGAAATAAGCATTTTATGATTGAGAAAACCTATGGTAGCTATAGAGAAACAAACTATGAGTTAACGGCAGTTACACCGTTAACCTTCGTATACCAAGTCGGCCCCAGGGCTAGAGAAATAAGAAATGGGACCTATTTAAGTGCCCCAGAGTTCAGAGATTTTGTTATGCCATGATTGATATGCGTATCCTGAGATTTTGTTATGTCACATGATTTGGACATAACCAGAGATTCCTGTTTCTTTATTAGAGTATCATTAATTATATTTTCAGAGATTATTGATGTTGTCTAGAGAATATTTGATTCAAGAGATATTATATATATGAGAAATGATTTTTTTGTTGAAGTAAAAGTTTAGAGATGTTTTCTTATGAATTTATGAACACAAAGACATATTTTCTATGAGATTATATACATGGATATCAAGCGGTTTATGATTGTTACATGTATATTAGGTATTCGGTATTTTTTTTCCTTGGTTGTCCCATGTGGGTGATGGGTGAGAGCCACTCACCGAGTCCGTTGACTCACCCTTCTCCCTTCCTCCTCATAGTTGCAAGTGTAGATGTTGCTCAGCCTTCGATTTGGCAGGCATAATCATTTTTAGCAGTGAGTCTTATTTTGGAGTAAGGCTTAAATTAGAGCCATGTTAGAGTAAAGTGCTCCAGTAGATGTGCAGGCAAGATCCGAACCATGCGTTGTTTTCAAATTATGTATTTGATTTCAGTATTTCAACAGTTATATATATTTTCAGTTCACATATTAAATTGATTTTTACAGTATGATTAAGAGGTTTACAGAGTTTTATATATTAAGTATTTTGATATCATAATTTCAAATATAAAGTTTAAATAGTGATTTAGATGAAGTTATGATTTCATAATGGGAAGTATATTATTGTACGCATATAGAGAGACTCAGGGGACACGAGGCTTATGTAAGGATGGGATTCCTCACGTGCCAGTCACGTTTCCCGGTCGGGTCATGACAGACTTACTGCTGCAGGCTAAGTGCAAAATAGAAATATGCCTAAAATTTTAGTTGTTAAACCATTTGGGCCACTGAACAAAGACAAGGAGAACCATTACAAATAAGGAGCATATTACTAACCTGGACCTCATTCGTGTCCTCTATTTTCTTTTTTTGGGGCTTGGTTGGTCCACTAGCAGATGGGGCTAGAGTTGTAGATTGTGGCACTTCTATAGCTTGTGCTTCAGCTTTATCTTGTGGGGCTCCAGCAGATGAGGCTTCATTACCTTGCTATCCCTACTCACAAAATGCTCACAAAATTAGTAGAAAAGAAAATACAATAACCTGACATTCTATTAATAAATAAGGAAAGACAAGAAATTGTACCTGAGAATCAATCTCTGGCTGGGGATGTGACTGTGTTTGGAAAATTTCAGCTTGCTCTTCATCTTTCTTCTTCCTCTTGGGCTATTTTGGCTTTGCATTAAGCAGTTGTGGTCCCTTGCATGTCTTAGGGTACTGTCCAATTTGCCCACACTTCCAGCATGTCACCTCGTATGTCTTCTTCAACTTGTGGCTCTTAGCAAGAGCTTCTTCTGTAGTATCCTTCTTCCTATGCTTTTTTGGACGACCAATTGGTCTCTTGATTTTTGGTGGAATTGCATGAGGGTGCTCAATTTGTGTATAGTACTGTTGACCATTCACTAGTTGTATACTGTGGTCATAAGTTGCCCTAAAGGCATCCATAGTAAGCAAGGGCTGGACAAAGTCTTCAGCAGGTTGGTTTTTGTGAGCCAATGCAGAAATGGCATGTTGACAAGGTAGTCCTGTAAGCTGCCAGAAGTCGCAGGAACAATATTTCAGGGATAAATCCACTTTCACCTTGTTCCCATATCTAGATACTTCATAAATTGTTCCATCTTTGTCTCCCGACCATTGAGGAGTCTATTTATTGCTGTGTTCCTTCAATCTCTCCAATCTTTGCATCTGTACAGGAGCTATCTTTCCAGTGTAGTTCTCTAATGCTTTCTTGTGTCCTGCATGTTTCCTCATTATATAGCACCTTAACTCCTCACACATGGTTAGTATGGGCTTGTTCCTATACTTAAGAATCCTTGCATTCCACACTTCACAGTTGTTGTTGGTGATGCTATTAACTTTTGGCTAAGGACTATAGTAGGTTTTCACCCTTGCTCTGGGATTAACTTCTCCAAGTACTCCCAAGCTTTGACATTCAACCTCTTCAGCTTTTCATGCTTGCCTTGAACTCGGGTTTAGTCAAGGACTTTGCACATTCCCACATAATCCCCCTTGTCTTTTTATTTTTCCATCTGTTGATGAAGTTCTTCCATATTTGCATCACACAATTCCTGTGAATCACCCCTAGCATGACTTCTTGGAGGGCTGGGAGCAAGCCCTATTTACATAAAAAACAAAACAACAACATCATATATAAGCAAGGACTAAAGTGAGTTAGTTTTACATTATCAAGGACCAAAGTGAGTTAGTTTTACATTATCAGGGACTTTTGTGTCTAACTAGCTACTGTCAGCAAGCATAACATGTGCATTCAAAAATAGATCACATATAGCAATAAGGAGCAGTACTTTTGTTGATCAGAGATAAAGTTCCACTCATTTCTTTAGTAGTCTCCTAAGTCTTGATGGAGAAGAGTCAAGAACCACCTCTAGTTATCCTTTGTTTAACTATCAACCACTGCATAAGCAATCACATAAAAGTGATTATTAGCATCTTGTCCAATTGTAGTTAGCAGTTGACCTCCATAATATCCTTTCAAAAAGCATCCATCTAGACCAATGAATGGTCTGCAACTAGCTTTAAAGCCTTGGTTGCATGCTTTCAAGAAAATATATATCGTTTGGAACCGAGGTGGTGCTTTAGGATATGGAATAACTTCTATCTTGGCAGTGCTACCGGGATTACTTCTAATCACCTCATGCAATTAGTCCCATAGCCTATCATATTGCTCTTTCTCATTCATTTCAACTAATTCTCTTGCCTTTTTAAGTGCCCTATATATTTTCTTATCATTGCAGTGGACATTATAGTCCTCTTTCATGTGGTCAAATGCCTTTGCATGTGTCAACCCAGGATGTGTCCTAAGCCTCTTTACAAGCTTCTTTATCACCCAATTTCTGTTAGCTTTTTTATTCTGAAAAACCCTATAACATGTGTGCTTTTCTATGTAAGTCTTCAAACTTCTTAATTTTGAATTCTATGCACAATATATCAGCCAATTGCATCTAGGATTATCACATGCTTCCCTTGCTCTAAGCTTATCATTCTTCTTCCATTTAAACAGCCTACCTAAGTCGATGTTGTAATCTTTCACAGCATTCTTGAACTGGTCAAGATTTAGAAACTCCATCCCTTTTTGAAATTGAACATACCCGTACACTGCACCCTCATTGAATCTAGGATACACAAGTCTATTGTTCTCATCATCAGAGGGTAAAGGTGAGTGGGGATCTATAGAAGAATATGCATATTCCACATCACTCTGAACAATAATTTCTTCATCCTCACTTAGATCCTCAATCCGTAGCACCTTCCTTGGTTTCCCCTTGGTTTTTCTAACAACTTTCTTCTTCTTTTTCTTCTTCTTCTTCTTCTCATTACCATCAAAAACTGTAGCAGATTCCCCTTTCCTTTTCTCTTTAGCCTTCCCCTTCCTTTTCTCTTCAGCCTTCCCCTTCCTTTTCCTTTGAACATTGATCTCAACTTCCTCACCTGAATCTGAGTCTGATTCTGCCTTTCTAGAGTCTGGTTTATAAAGTGCATCCTCTGCACTTTCGTAGTCATCACTGCCCTCACTGTTGTCATCACTACTATCATCACTGCTGGTATCACTATTGCCATCACCACTACCATCACTGCCTTCCTCACTGCTGCCAGCAGGTTCTTCCCCTGAGAGATTAACCACATCAGTTTCTTTAACTACTTATTCGGTTGCTTCACTTACAGCAGCCCAATCCAGCACTACAACTTCAGTATCCTTATCTTCATCATTATTGTCAACTAAAGTTGGCTCATTAATCGGGTGTTGAAAGTACAAGTGGGCCTCTTCCTTCTTAGCTTATAAGACAGCTCTACATATGTCAAGAATGTCAGCATCCCCTCTTAATGGCCTCAAACCTATGTCAAGGTTTTCACTACCAGGCTTCAACCATCAAATACACTTATCTCAACATATCCCATATCTTTGAACAATTTTTCTATATAAAATAGATTCATTAGGTCTACATCAATTCTAAGAAATGATGAACTAACCTACCAACATACTCCAACACATTATCAGATCTTCTTTTAAACCAACCCTGGTGGTGGAAGGTAAGCCTAATATACTAGGTCATCTGCAGATAACATAAAAACCATCAACCACTCATATTTAATGCAAACACACTTCACAGGGACTACACCATTCCTTTGTACACAAAGGACCACACCCACATTATTCTATACACAAAAGGACCACACAACACTACTTTACACGGACACAACACACACACTAATAATATTTTAACCATATTTTACACACGTTACCCACATTCACGGATTAGTCTTCAAGAGAGCTCTTGGGACAACACAAAGAATGATAGACTATTATGAAATGACAGAAAAGCGTACTTATAGTGTTAGTGAATCCTTCAACCACATTACACGGTGATCTTGTCCTTGCGCTTCACTCACACGACCACCATGTCATAGACCTTTTGGGCGAATCAATAATGGTGACGATGTGAGGTAAGGAGTTATGGGACAACTTTCATGGGAGAATGAGGAAGAACTTTGGGTTCACAGTGGGTTTATGTTTTAGGGATCACAGTGGGTGACTTGGGGGAACAATTTGGGTCTGTTTGCCTAATTGGTGTTTTAATTGGGTTTTCTTTGATTAACTGAAGCTCCAGGGCTTGTTGATTAATTGGGTTTTCTTGGGGGTTTATGTTTCAAGTGCTGAAACGACGTAGTATTTTGGATAAATTAGCCCAATATAAAACTACATCGCTTTATAAGAATGCCACCTCATCTCTACCATAATGGATTTCGTTTAGGGACTAGGTGGTGTCTGAAAATTGACATTGTGGGGGACTGAGTTAACACTTTCCATTTATTGAGAACCAACTTGGCCAACGATGAAATTGTCAGGGACCAAATTGGGGATTTACTTCTTAAAAAAAAATTGATAGCCTAATTATGTAAAGTCGCTTTCTTTTCTTCAGTGGAATTACAAACTAGGACTTATGCGAGGACCAAGAGGACCTTCTTTTATCATTATATGACGTGTGAACGCTAGATAAAGAAAAGTGTACTTAAAGAATTATTCAAACTTATAGTACTTATACTCATGAACTTATAAATGCAAGCAAAATAGGAGTTTGTTCATAGAAAAAAAAAATTATTCGGAAAGTACAATATTATATTTTAATTGTCAATACATTTTCAGTACACTTAGGTAAATAATAATATAATATTACTAATCTAATACAGTTTTGAGTTATTCATAAGGAGGGAATTTTATTTTTCAATATTTTCAGTTTCTTTTGCTTAATTATTTGCTTATTTAATGGTTTTCTTTAAGGATTTAATTAGTATGTATTGACAGTATAAAACTTTTTTACACAGTCATTCAATTATATATTGTCACATAAGCAATGATAGTTAGATTTTACACAAACTTTCTGAAAAGTCATTCAAACTAAATGTTTTGATTGAATGACAGTGTAGAACTGTTTTATACTATCGGCACATGAAAATTAAACTCTTTCTTTAATTGATTAACTTCTTTTCCACGAATTTCTTATCTTAGACGATCATGATCATATAAGCAACTAGAAAAGAAAAGAAAAAAACTTGATGCATTTGGCAAATAGCACAACGCAATATGGCTAAACTTCCGTTTTTGGTAAATATGTATTTTCATTTAGGACATAGAGCTTGTGTTGGATAGATTAAAACCAGATGCATTTTATATGATAGTACAAAATTAAACTCATTTTCTATACGATGTATTCAAATTCAAATTAAACTAACAAAAAGAAAGACGTTTTTATGGCGGTGTCTGAATTGAAGGCCTCAATTTTGGCTCGTTGCATTGGGAACGAAACAAAGACATCAATTTTGAGTTGGTTATCATTCATTAACGCTGCCAGTGCCAGTTATATTCCAAACTCTCTCAAGTCTCAACAATTCATTCTCTATATCATTGCCTCATACATTCGCTTCTTCTTCTTCTCCATTCACTCTCCTTACTCCCAACATTGTTCCAGGTTCTCACTCTTTCTATATCTCTTCTTGGATTATGCTTATTACCATTTTGCCCTGTTTCACTCTTGCACTTACCTACTTGTTTGTTCTTCTTCTGCGATTCCATTTTTGGATTTCTTGTTGATTCCATTCCGACCCTTTTTTTTCATTTTCGAGTTTCTTCATTTACCCACGGCCATTCCCCATAATCTTTCATGGGTTTTCATCAAAATTGGATTTTTACCAATGTGTATCTATTTTTTCTATGCTTATCTGTCTATCTATCTACCTACCTACCTACCTACTTATTTATTTATTTATTTATTATAATTATAGTTTCTTCGATGGTTTTTTTCACACTGTTCTATTTTGAGTCCGGGGATAGAGGGAAATGTGAAGTTTGAATCTTTGAATTTATGATTATATCATTTCCTATGAGAGTTTTTTTTCTCCTTTTTGGATCAAGGGAAATGTAGAAGAGGAAAGGGGGAATTCTCATAATTTTATGATTTCAAAATTTTCTACTCACATTTCTGCACTCATTTTAGAATTTTCAGAACTTTGTTTCATCTTTTATTTTTGTTTTCATCCCATACAGAGGGAAGGTATAGCTTTAAAGTTTAATTAAAGAGAGACAAATAATTGTTATTTTATAATATCTATGGAGCGGTGCACATCGTAGCAATTTAGTTTTCTAAGGTTACAACTTGTCTGTCAAGCAATGAAATGCATTATTAGGAAATGGTTGAACGATCATGTATTTGTAGGGAAGAATTTGAAGTGTAATAATTTTTTAAGTGTAGAAACTGTGAGAAGCAAAAGTTGTCAACAAATAGCAAGTTAGGAGAAGAAGTGAGAATATTTGAGAATCCTCTTGGGTAAGTGGGGTTAGTGGGGAGAACTTCAATTTGCGGCAGAAACTTTGCACAATGGGGATTTGCTTCTAAACTGCAATAGTTGTTTACAAAGAATAATTTGTTTTAAGAATTGTAATCAATGAGATTTTGGGAAAATCGTGGAATTGATCCTTGTTTATTTATAAAAATTACAAATTATAAATAAACTAAACTGTGTGCTTATATGCCAATGTCTTTTTAAAATTTTTTTTTTTCAAGATACTAATTTTGATTTGCTAAAGTTATCTAATCATATATCTTTATTTGTAAGATTTTTAAAGTATTAGGTTGTTAAGTCAGACATTTTTATTGGTGTGACACTGTATGATTGATGTCTTTTTTTTTTCACTAACAACATATAAATTGAATTATTTTTCTTTCCATATATCTAAATTTCTTGACTGTCCTCCTGTACTAATACCCGCGAGTTTTTCCTGTATTAAAAATTGTAAAATTCAAGAACAGATAAATGAGTGATTATAAGCAGTTATAATAGTTCCTTGGAAATAAGTGAGTTTGAGAGGCTTGAGGCTTGAGAGCAGTTCAATTATTTACTCTCATTTTAAATTTTTATTATTTATTTTGTGTCAATAGAAAGGAGTTCCCTTTTTAAATGATAAATATACACCACCACACTTACACCATATACTTACACCAAGTTAAAAGTTGTAAACCAACATATAAAAAATTGTAAATTCAGATGTAAAAAGTTGTAAACTAATATACACAGGTTTATAATATACTGGTTTATAACTTTTTGCAAATTGGTTTACAATTTTTGCATACAAGTTTACAACATTTTATACACAGGCTTACAATTTTTAACTTGATATAAGTGTGTGGTGTAAATGTGGTGATGTATGTGTATCACTCCTCATATGCTTTATATGGTTGTTTATGCAGATAGATTGGTTTTATGTATTTTCTTTAATTTCAAATTCAAAGTTGCAATTTTTATTGAACATTTTTGGTTAACTTCCCTATAAATTTTATTACATGTAATTTTATTATATGTAATTTTATATATAAAATCGATAATATGCATTTTTTTAGTAGTGAAACAACAACTGCAATTTCTAAAAAATGGACCGTTAATAATAGAGTAGTTATCTTCATTAATTTAATAAAATTACATGTTTAACCCTATTAATAGTTGTTACTAAAATTATTTCAGGGATTAAAAGGAGAAAAAAGAAATTTGGATACCAAATAGGAATAATTTGCTTTAGAGAGTATGCGTGTGTGTGTGTGTGTGTGTGTGTGTGTGTGTGTGTGTATAAAGGTGAATTGGTGGATCAATTTAAATTCTAGAGGGTAAGCATTTATAAGAAAATTCGAAGATATTTTGTTTACTGCATGATTCTTAATTTGTATTAGGTTTTATATCAAACATGTGTCTGTAGTTCTTTTCTAAAAAATTATTTGCCAATGAATGAGGGTGTTAGCATTAGATTAGTGACATATGGCGTTAGCCTTTATTAATTTTGTCAATTGTAATATTTTAATTGGTTTCTATAGTTACACAGTATGACCATTAAATATTCTCTTGGCTTGCTAGAACTAGAAATGTGGATTCAACTCAAAACAAACAGGGTTAAAATAAATACATATTTTTTTAATCATATAAGTTACTTCTTGTACAACTGGATAAAGAATTAAATAAAATATATTTAACATTTGTAAAGACTTATTGAAAAAATATATGAAACATTTATAAGAGCTTTAATTAAAAAATAAAAATATGACTTGACAGGCACGATAGTACTAAGCAAGTTTCCTGTTTTAATTAATTGAAATCTAAAGTGAATAATTAAAATATGTGGAATCATCCCCAAATTTTAATTATTTTTAAGGGTTAAAATATTACACTTTAACCACTAAAGTGCATATTAGAGGAGCCATGAATAAAAATCATGTGTCCCTTTTTTTTGTTCCACTCCATGACTTCTAATCAAATCTTGCCGTGTGTAAAAATTATAGATAGTATAAAAATGTGATTGGCCAAGAGATTATAGATGGTGTCTTTATTAACCATGTGCTAAATTTTTATTGAAAGAATAGAGAGTAAGATAAGAAAAGAGGACAACAAAGTCCTAAATGAGGAGCCATACCCTACTCTTAAACATATCTCATTCTCCTTCTTTCTCTCTAACTAAATAATGGTTTAATTAATTTGCAGATTTTTATAAATTTTTTAAAATTTTTAATTGAATCCCTGTAATTTAAAAGATTTGTAACTAAGTTATACGGTGAATAAAAATTTTCAATAAGATCCCTGACCCGAAAATAAGATCCCTGACCCATAGTATCAGCTGTTACTAAAACATGAAATTTAAGGGAATAATCTTGATTCCTTACGGAGGCCAATTCTGTGCCACACCAAATCAAGTATGGCATGTGGTGTACACCGTGGGCTTTGAATTCATCACAACCGTTTATTGGCCTGCTGACCTTGGTGCCTAGAGATGAAGTAAAATTTGATCATTGTATAACTGCCGCCAAAAAGTAATATGAACAAAAAAATTTCAACTCAAATCCCATCCCCGCAACCACCATCTTCTTCGAACTGCTGCCACAACAGCAATAAATCTGCAACACCCAACACGGCTCGCTTGCACCGGTCACGTCTGCAACTTCTGCTTCCAGCCACCGCACCGTCAAGGGCTCTCTTCTCAAACTTGAGGGGCCAAGATCTCACTCCAATTTTCCTCCTTCAGGACTCCACTCTCGCTGTTGAAAAGCGAAAGCAAACCGCAGCAAATCCGCTTGTAGCGGCCTCAAGTTCTTCACTTCCATTCATTCCTTAATGTTCTGGGTATTCATCCAAAGGAATTTGAACTCAGTGGTGGAATTCAAGTTCTGGGTATTCTTTAATGCTCAATTCTAACTCGTGGGTCGCTAGCAACGAACAATTTTTCTTTTTCCCCTATCGACATGCGCTTTCCTATGTTTGTTGGGCGGCGCTCTGGCTCTGTCTTTAGAAGTGTAACTGATTCCCAATTGAAAAGGGTATTTGCTAAGTCTGGGCTTGACGAAACTTCTGGGGAGCATTTGTTCAATTGTAGCCTTAATTTTACATACTAGGCACTGGAAATGAAATTCGAGTTCGCGAATTAAGGTTTTTGATAGGTGGAAACTAGGCTCTAGACAACACCGTTTGTTTGTAATGGGTCTGGTGCAACCTCGTGAAGTGATTGTTCTTTTTATGCTTAATGTCGGCTAGTAAAGTTTCGATCTTTCAAGTAATATGAGGAGTTGAGGGTTCGATGGAAATTACCTGTGTCAACTAGAGTGGTGGGTTGGTTCTGTGTCTTGTGAATGTAGAATTAATTTAATCCTATTGAGGCAAGCAATGCTATGAAGCTGGGTTGACTAAATGAACATCACATAGCAGCCTGTCGCGTTTTTATGTTCATCTGGCGGTAAATATTTGGTTGAATAGGGAGGAAATGATGGTAGCTATGGCAGATTGTGGGAGATGGGGGCTATGGTGGCTTAAAGGGAGCCCTTATTTTATTATAGAGCGAAAATGCCATGTCATTCCATTAAATCTAACATTTTTTTCATAACAGTAAATGGGTCCGAGGACTTAACTGAAAATTTTTATTGAATATAGGGACCGACTTATAAATTTTTAAATTATAGAGACCTAATTGAAAATTTAATAAAATTATAGGGACTTATGGATTAATTAAGTCTAAAATAATCTTAATAACTATCTCTTCTTCTTCTACTTGTCATTTATTTATTCATTTATTTATTTTCCTTTTCATATTCCGAACGGATATGTCAAAAGAAAAAAGGGTGGTTTGTGATTACAGGCCACGATGGAGTATGTGGTGATGCCAAGCTCCAAATTTATGAATGTGATCCTCTCTGTGTTCGTAGCTTTGAATTGCTTCCAAGTGTTTGAATCCAATGCTCAACTCATGCCACAAGATGAAGGTATGCTTCATGTTTTTTCCTTGACCTTTTGTTATGAATTTTCGTTTGTAAATAATCTTTGTTTGGTTGCTTCAACATGCTATTAATGGTATAACTATAGGAACTCTTTTTGTATAATAGATTACCATAGAGATAAAGAAAATTTTATATTGAAAATGAAAAGTAATCCAACAAAATCTCTTACTCAAGAGTTGTGTTATTTGTAGTTTTGTACTTATCGTGTATGGACATAGTCTCGACTTACCCCTATCCACTATTGGATGGGGCGTGGACCTTAGACGGCGCGGTGTCCCACACACAGTGTATACAAATAACATATTTCCTCCATCAAAGGGGCAAGTTGGATTTTCTCAGTGAAGGTTGGAAAGTTTTGGAACTTTTATATCTTATTTTGTTGAATCATTTTCTAATTGAGTGCAACTTGGAATTTAAGAAAACCATGGAAAGTTTGCATTGGTTTTGTTCATTTTTTTTTGTTGTGTTAATAATCAAGAATGAGTTGTGTCCTCCGCTCTCACTTCCAGAATTTAGTTCATGAACCATTGCTATTCTTGCTATCTGGCTTGGGTTTTGATGGCTATTACAATATCTATAAGGAATTCATCAATCCTCATATTTCTCTATCTTCTGCAATTACTGTTCCTTTTAACATCTGAGTAGTGTTTTTTTTTTTGTCACTTTTTATTTTTATAATGGAGGTTCTGCATCTGCCTTAGTAAAAGCTATTTTTTTTTTCATTTTTTATATATCTGAACTCATCTGCTCATAATGGTGGACTCATTATGATTTTTTTTTAATTTTCCTTTTCAGTTTTCTGGGATCATTTATATTTGGGATTTTCTTTTTAGATTTACAATCATTTTGGAGTGTGTGAAAAAAAAAAAACACTATAATTACTGATTGCATTTTATGTGAGATAGCCTTATCCTTACAAGTTGGACCCCTTCTTTGGTTTTTATGTGTATCTATCAATTTTTTGTGATAAAAAATATTAACGATTATTTTATTTTATTTGATTTTACAATAAAGAGGATTTATATAATTATTATAATAAAAAACTAACTGCTACAAAGTATTACTGCCAGTAATGCAAACCTCTCCATGATCTGGTCCATGGTCCTTCCCCGGGAACAAACATTCCATAATCCAATGATTCAAGAAGGCAATGACACAAACACCAATAATGACATGAGGGCATGCATGAAGTTGTTTATAAAATTAAAAATAATCATCAAAAATCAAAATAAGAGAAGCTGAACCTATATATATACATATAGATAAACTCTACACTATACTTTTAGATTCTTGCAAAATGGTGGTCCTAACAGTCAGACTTTGTTAGTTTGTCACTTTGCTTTTTGCTTTATCTTTCTTCTTAGTATCTTGTTTTGAATATCCAACCTTAGGTTAGCACCTAGCAGCATCTTTCATCTTTGCTTGAGTTGAAAGCTAAAAGAAAGAAGAAAATTTTGCAAAATCTTTACCACTGTTTTCTATTTCTGGTTTGTACAGACAAATCACAATTACCCCTATTCACTTTTAGTTGGAGGGGCAATAAGGACACATTCCAGGCCGGTGAAACAGCAACCATTAGGGTCAAAGTACTTGAGCATGCTGATAAGATTGACAAAAATGCTTTTAAGCCCATTGTCACTGTGAATGGAAAGGCAGGGAACAGTTCTTATGTGTCTGGCTTGGTGTCAAATTTCGAAGGAGATCCAAATGATTGGAATATTTCCTTCACTCCCATCAGGGCTGGATTGTTTAATGTGCTCATCAATGAGGACCTTTATAAAGTTTATGACTCATCATTGCATTTCCAAGTTGAGCCAGGTTTAATTCAAACTTCATTTATTAGAACTGAATTATGTATAGTTGTTGCTGAAATTAAGTAAAAGGGGGAGAAAAAAGGCACTATTTAGTTAATTAAAATGTGCTGAGCATTTTTTTTTTATCTATTCTTGTTTATGCCTTGGTGTTATAAATGTTGGTTATTTTGTTTTTATGTGTGTAATGATAGTAAATGCTATTATCTGACTAAAGGGAACATGTACCCATCTGAATGTGTTGCATCATGGAAGGGCTTGAAATATGAGTTTGAAGCTGGTGCAAAAGCTACAATTATCGTTCGTCTTAAAGATGCATTTGGGAACAGTATCTCTAAGGCGACTGAAGTATCCTATTTGCCTGATTTTAAGTTGTCTGTGCTACATGAAAATGGCTCTATTGCAAGTGTGCCAGATATATCTAACATGGGATGGAACCAGTTTGATTACATAATCATTGAGTTCATTGTGACTAAAGCTGGAAACTTCTCTTTGCACATAGAAGGAGGGAATCAAACCTTGAATGGCTCTCCATTACCATTGATGGGGAATCCAGGTTGTGTGATTTAATTAGTTTATATTGTGTTAGGAGCCACTTACAAAGTTTGCTAAAATTAGTTTTTCATTATACAATGGGAGAAACCAGTAGTTATTTAGAATTTTTTCTTTAGATGCCTGATGTATTAATCGCTTACATAGCAATGATTAGAATTTTTCAAAAATCCTTCAGTCCAGTGTGTTAAATTGAGTTTCTTAGGATTTCATATGTGGGGTCTATGTTTATGTTTCGTCTATGTGTCATCACTTTGCTTCTACCTGAAAATTAGCAATTACTTGACTTCCTTCTCTTTCTCTTACTACCTTGAATACCAGGAGCTATAGATGTCTCTAACTGTATTGCCAAATGGAACATTGAACCGCATGCATGGCAATTGGCTTCCAAGATGGAAATCTTTATATATCAGTTGGATCAATATGGGAATCTTGTTTCTGGTCTGTATCCATTTGATGCTGAAGTTATTGAGAGAAATACAAACTTGTCAATACCAATAGCAGATCTTCATTTTGAGGAAGTTGATGCTGGAATTCAGTTATTCTCATTTAGCAATTGGGAACCGGGAAACTTCCTCTTAACAATATATGATACCAAGCATAACAAAAGCATTTCCAATATGCCGTACGTTTATAATGTTTTTGTAGGTAAATTTTCATGCCAAGTCTCATTTCAGTGTGTGCGCTTTATTATTTACCCTTTTAATATAATTTGTGTTTTATGTTTCCTTTTCAATAGGTTATTGTGATGGGGTGAAAAGTGTAGTCAATGGATCCGGTTTGAATGATTCGGTAGCTGGAGTAAAGGCAGAATTCTCTGTTTATTTAAATGACATTTATCAATACCCTTCCCCAGTTGAAGCAGACATAGTTCAAGTACAAATTCTAAGACAAAATGACTCCTACAGTGTTTTTCCATTCATTCATCCTATGCCAAACAAAAATGGTATTTTCAATGATCAAATTTTGATTACATTCTTTTATATTTTTTTTCTTGTTATTGCACTTTGATTGTTGTACCTGGATCTTGGCACCAGGGAGCATAACAGCTTCTGAAGTGAGATATGATGGTATCAGTCACATGGAAATAGCCCCTTCATCTTCAATAGAGCCGAGTAACAATGTATGGAATACAAATATAAATTATTCATGAACAATTACCTGGAACTCTAATGACATCTTACGTTGATTTCAGTCTAATGGAAGTGGGAGCTCTGTAATTGCCAGTGCCTTCCATGTGGTTTACACACCTGAAAAAAGTGGCTTTTATGATATTCATGTATATTGTGGAAACATATTATTGAACGAGGGTCATTCATTCAGAAAAGAGGTAAAAGCAGGTATTAAACTATGTTACATATAACAATGATTTCATTAGGTTGCATCCCCATAGTGAAGAATGAAATACTTTTTTCATTTTTGCACTTCATATGATGGTAAATCCTTCTAATTTGCACAGCAATCAAAGTAAGTGGATGGGGGAATGAGAGAAGAGATAAGTGGATGAGGGAATGAGAGAAGAGATAAATAACCCCACACAATACCCCACAGACCACAAGATTAGTAGAAAAGATGGTTAGCAAGGGAAGGTTTATTGCTTCTAATGATGTTTTTGTAATGCTTAATTGGGTACAAAGTATTTCCATACGATATATTTGTTATTCTATCCTATGGTTTCAGGTTAGATTATTTTTGCATATAATTATTGTTCTAGGCTGCCAAAGTGCCTGTCATTTTTCATGAGTATGCCCTTTGCTTGTTTTAGGTGAAGTTGATATTTCCTTGTCAAGTGTGGTAAAGTTTTCTTCAAAGGTACCAAAGATGTCAAAAAATGAAATAGTAGTGCAGCTTATGGATTCATTTTCAAACCCTGTCCTCTCTCAACAATCAAGGTTGAAATTGGAGATTGCTTCAGCTAACAGTTCTGGTTTTTCAACTTGGGACTTTACGGATGACAAGGATGGGTCATACAGCTGCAGCTCTATGGCTAAAGATGTTGGCACTTATGATATTTGTGCTTCCTTTGATGGCAAGCATTTATTGCCATGTCCCTTCAGTATCAATGTGTATAGCAGTAAGTTCAAACAATGTACAGCCTATAATTTTTTATTCTTCAATATGTAGCTCCTATTCTATCATCTGACCCATTTTCTTATGATTAGTGAAAAAATTATCAGTGCTTTGAAGTTTGCATTCTGAGCACCAGAATTTATATGTTCTAGAAACTTGCATAAAATTATCTTCTGACTATAGTTGGATAGCCAAAATGAATATTTGCTATTTTCTATTAAAAAACGAATATGTTTTAAGGATTCTTTTGCTCAATGAGTTACAGGTGAATATTTTCCCAAAGCCAAGAATGATACAATATCTATTTGGGAGGGTGAATCCATTGCCATTGGAGCCTTAGCAAATGATTATTTTGCTGGTGATAATGCAAGTATAGTTGAATTTTCAAAAGTAAGGAATGTAACCTATTCATTCTGCCACCTTTTCCCCTACATTCTAAATTTACCCTGTAGAAAAAGGTCTTCAGTTATCATTTACATTTTGGGAGGTGATGACGGATGGTTGACAGACAAAGGATTTCTTTTCTTCTATTTAATGATCCTGATATGGTCTACCTAGTCAGTCAATATACTCCTCAATTTCTATTTGTTAACGATAAATGATCAAAAAGAGATGTTTGAAGCTTCATCTTAGAATTGAGTAGGCTTAACTCAACCCCAAAAGTTAGCTCATGGGGAGAGAGTGGCCCAAGCTTTTATGAAAGTTATCTAGGCCATATCCTCAAAAAATTTGGGACTCTTTCTGATAATGCATCAAGTTAGTTATGATTTTTCAAATATCTTCATCTTTATGTCTTCATATTCTTTTGGAATATGATAAATGACCATTTCTCTGATACTTTGTCAGCCAGATCATGGTTCACTTTTACCGAATGGAAGGATCTTTCGCTATACACCATACAAAGATTATTATGGAAATGATTCTTTTTGGTACACAATATCTGATGTAAATGGAAATCTTGCTACTGCTTATGTGAACATATCTGTTCTCAATATTCCACCACAGTTTGCTTCTGTTCCAAGTCAACTACAAGCAACAGAAGATTTGATATGCCCTAGGTTTGGGTGAGCACCCGCATAATATTGCTTTACCAATTGAATTGTGCCTTTATATGTCATCTTATCGTGCCCTCTTGCAGTGGTTTTGCTGGGTTTGAGATAACATATTCAAATCCAATGGAAAATATCTCTGTCAATCTAAGTGCACTATTTGGAAGCATACTTTTGTCTCCTATGGTGATGCAATTTGGACATGCAATGTGGAATGAACTTACCATCAGTGTAAGAAATGAAACAGCAAACAGTTTACAACTAGAAGGCTCTGTGGAAGTAATTAACTTTGCACTTCAGTCAATTCAGTATCTGGGGTATTTTTCTTACTGTCATCAGTTCTAATTAGTAATAATGCTCTTATAGTTTACTTAGTCCAACAATCTGTTTTGTTGGAGAAGCAACTCCACATGAACAAGTTGTAAATGAATTCATTGATTTTAACAATGTGGTGTGTTTCAAGGCATCAGCATGCTGTAAGTTTCAAAGAGCTCGCATTATATTGAGGAACATTTTTCCCATGCAGAAGAATACATGTTTTTGTTTGTGATTATTGTTATCGCCATTATCATCATTAACTCTGATATTTTTCTTTTGTTCTTCAGAAATGAGAATTTTTATGGTGTAGATACCATTCAAGTCTCTGCCAAGAATAAGAATGGAGTCAATTCATTAGATGTTCCCATTTTCGTTGATCCTATCAATGACCCTCCATATATTAGAGCCCCTTACTTCATCATATTGAGGAGTAATGAAGATGAGACCCTTATTTTTGACAAAAAGAAAGACAAGTTTGACTTTTCCATTGGAGATCCTGATCTTCCAACCTTCCCTGGTACGATATATCTATATATATATATATATATAGATGGAAATAAAAGGAGGAGAAACAAACAATAAAGGATTGATTACATTAATAATGATTTGCTTAATTTTGTAATTTATTTAATTCCTAAGGAAAATTTGGAGGCTTGACATTCTGCTGATGGGTCATATGTCAGGTGGTCAAACTCATTTTATGATGGCTTTCTCTGTGGAAGTAAATGATGGTTTATTAGTAACAAATCTCCCAGCTCACTTGATCAATACAACTGAACTGAAGCACAGGAATAGTTATCAGTGGCAGCCTCTTCAGACATACGTTACCATCTCAGAGCATTTCATGGTCAAAGCTAATGGAATCAGATTTCAGGGCACAGTCAATGACTGCAATAGTGTTATGGAGCAACTGTTCTTTCATGTGAGTGTTATGGCAAAACTTGCTCAAAATATATCCTGCAAACCCAAGTTCTTTGATTGTCACTTTAATCTCTTGTTCTTATTTTTTTGCACAGGGAGGTGAGCATGGAGCTGTTTTGACAATGACATTGAATGACATGGGAAATCATGGATGTTATCCCGATTGTGCAGAGGGGATGTCAATGCCATTATACACTGAGGGAATGGTTAATCTGATGAGGAAGCAGCCAATGAGTCCATTTCTTGCTCACAGTAAGTAGCAGAATTCATACATCGAGTTTGAATGATTTCATCCATCATAAAAGTTGTAATGGCCTGCCAGGGTGGAAACAATTGGTTTGAATTATAGCTTTGCTGCCTAGAATTGTTTTGAGCCTTGGTAACTTCATATTTACTTGCCCCTCTCGGATGGCCTTCACTTCTCTAGCAACACTATGTACTTGCAAGTTTCTAGGATTTGAAAGTGGGTTCAACACGTGGGGCACATAAAATTCATCAATATACATCCATACATTTCTGCAAACTGATGCAGAAGAATTTAGTTTCTAATTCATGGCCATCAAACAGAAATAGGGTCCATCATCTTATCATATTTTGGCATTACCGAAATCTGTTGATTGATCAGAAATAGAAGCATACTGGTATTTTGCTTATATGACTTACAAGTTCGTTCTTGTTTGTGGTGACAGCCTTTGGAGCAATCATTGTCATTGAGTTTGTTATCATGTTCTCTCTTGGAGTGTTGCTTCTATACTTCACTTGCAAATGTGCAGTTCTTCTAGTACATGAAAGAAGAAACCGCGACAAAAGGTCTTCAGAGATATCTACGGCACAAATTTCCCAGGGAGAAACTGTAAGTTTGCCGAGCAATTGTACTACCATTTGCACCTTAGTTGGCAATGTAGCGATGTTCTTTCGTTTTCCAACACCATTTAAGATTCAATTCAGTTGTATTCCCACAGAAACATCTTCCTACATTATTATCTGAATAATTAGCAATGTTAGCATTAAATGACATATTCATTGTTTCTTTTCCTTTTGTGAGGGGCGATATTCCTCTGAATTTGTTTCCCAATTACATGCAGTCAAGCATAAATGTACCTGAGAATGCTACTTACTTCACCGGTTGCTGTTCAAGACCGTCCTTGCTTGGTATTGGCATGAAATCCTCCAACTATCGACAACAGTAAGTTGTTTGATCAATTATGCTCTACAACTACTAGTTACTGCTATGGGATTAGGAGGTTAATTATTTTAAAAACAAAAGAAATATGCAAAATACATTATTTAGTACTAGAATCATTGCTTGGCAAATCAATTAATTTTAAGGTGAATGAGTCCTTTCATATTGTTATTCATGTAATCCTGTCATGTGAAGAGAGCATACACACAACCAACACTTCAATATGAGTAGGTCCCAGTTAAATTTTTTGGAAAAGGCTTCTCTAAAGTGAGAGATTGAGGGGGCTAGCTACCTTTAGATTATTTGATGGTACCAACACGCAATGGTAGTCACTGATCGAAAGGTGATTATCATCCGAGTATCTGACTTTACCAGTTTATAACTTCTCTGAATCTCTGTTAACATGAGATTATCTAATTTTCAATTTCAGCTCTTGAAACTTTCACCAATGCAGCTATAATGCTTGAAAATTGGTTTCACAAATGGAGAGATTATTGCATAGACATAAATCCAACACATATTTAGGCATGCTCATAATAAGGTAGGTCTCATCAACTATATTAAACATACGTTCACTCATCTATGGGCTTCACACTCTTTTTTTGAGTATGCCAAAGAAATCATTCTTACACTTCTGTCTATACAAGAATTTTTCTCACTAATGACTTGAAAAGAGTCCAAACTTTCCGGTCCTGCCGTCAACTTCAGATTGGAGAATCTAGCAAGGTAGAAAATCAACCCTCTCCTTCAACAAATGAAATCCAGTATATAGCTGTGCCCGCCTCTTCCCACTTGAAAGAGACCATGGCTCAAGCTCAAACGTTTGAGCCTTTTTTACTGGGGTCAACAAAGAGATGATTGCATTCATATACGATATACATTCGATTTTGGTTCAGATCCAAAAAAAAAAAATTCAAGTTTGGTTCCTCATGTATTGTTTTTTTTTTTGGCAATTGATCTTTCGAAGATTAAAGCATAGTTCTACTCTTTGCTTTTTGTATTCTGTTAATCATCATCAAGGTATTGCATTTTTGCGTACGGCAAGCAAAGCAACAAGCCTATTACTAGATCGGTTAATATTCATAAGCATGAAACGCAGAGGGAAGTTCATTTAAATTGATAAATCCATAAATCTTTTTACAAAATATATAGGATGAATGAAATTGAAATTGGAAAAAAGAATGGTAAACACATTCTATAGGAAAAACAAAAATGTGAGGGAAAATACTCACGTTAATTGCAAGTCTATGGAGATCAGAAAATAAAGGAGGGGATGATAATGAGAGGGAAAGAAGGACATGCAAAAACGCTTGCTCCATGAACAAACTCATTTCTTTTTGAGTTTGCCTTTTTTGTTTTTAGTGTTGAGTTCGCTGATTTTATATGCAATATGAAGTATTAAGAATTTAAGATGAGTAACGAAGAATAAAATCAGAAAAAATATATAATGGTACAAAAACACTAACATTTATTTATTTAAGAGTTTAATTTTTGATGCGTTGTAAAATTTGTCTATATTGTCATTCAATCAAATTATCTCATTTAGATGGCTTTTCAAATAGTATAGTAAATGTGAGATTTAACTAACTTTATTAATGCACAAATTATCTCATTTAGAGGACTTTTCAAATAGTATAGTGAATGTGGGATTTAACTTTGTTAATGTATTAATACATAATTGGATGACAATTTTATAAATTCCTAAATTTTTAGCTTGTTTTCATAAATTAGTTCTATTAATTTAGGAAAAAAATTATTGAAATAATTTTAGTTTTAATTATTGTTTCATCATAGGTAGCGGTCTTATCTACTTATCTTTAGCAGTGAGTATCGACTTCTTGAGCGACCAGTAACATTTTCTTTTGGTCGTCACACGTGCCACTCTCTTAGAATATAGAATTTATATTCAGAAATATGAATTCAAGATTTTAATTTACATGCAGTACAATATTAGTGTAAAATAATTTTATATAAATACTTAATTATAAATTATTATATCAATAATTTTATTTGATTAACAAGCTGCTATCTTAGGAGTTATAAATAGAAGTATTATGTTATTAGCGAATCAAAATTAATCTATTGTAAATTACAAAAAAATAGTAAAAAATAAAAATATGGGACCCCTCTTAAAAATATGGCTATAGAACAAATTTAATTATTTTGTATTATTTTAACATATTCTAAATTTAAAAAATGGTTTAATTTTGATGTACTATTAATATAAAATACTTTTACATTGTTATTCAAATAAAATATATCATTTGAATGAATTTTTATTTTTTCAAATACTGGATAAAAGATATCACTATTGTGACTAGTATGTCAATATATAATTGAATTGCTATATAAAAAACTATAATATTAGTGTATTGTAATTAAATCCCCATTTATATAACCCAGGAGTGTGATCAAATGGCATGTGACTTGTTCACCCTTAATCAAAGTCAGGGCTTCGATTCATGGCTTTGGGTATAGAGTAGCCTTAAATCTTTGGACCTGCTATCACAACCATCGAGATGTCTACAAGCTAGCAAAATGCGTAATCACCGTGATTGATGGTAGATACCCTTGGGTCAATAGCCTAGACCTAAATAACAAATCCACATTTGTATACACTAATGGCATAAAATAATGATTTTATAGATCAATTAATAGAATTTCATAAAAATAATAAATCGTGGTAGTCGGTCATCACTGTGGATAGCCATTTCCTATAATTTGTCATGTTAATAAAATATTAATTTTTTTAGATGAACCTAAGGTATCCACTGTAATATCCTCTGTTGCTTTATGGATTGACGACTGTCCCCACAAACCAACATGGATTCTTTCAGTATGCTTTGTCCTCACTTACATGCTTCCTGGAAAACTTCCCAGGAGGTCACTCATCCCAAAATTTCTCCAAGTCAAGCACGCTTAACTGTGGAGTTCTTAAGTGAAAAGCTATCGAAAAGTAGATGCATCTTGTTGGTATAGGTAGTACAAATCAATTCATATAAGCCCTCCTCAACTGTATAGTCTCATACCTATATAGTCTCAAGATCCCTCTCATTCGGGTGTGTAATCGGTTCATTTATGTACCCTTCCGCTTTCGAAGTCTGCCAGGAGCCGCTCCTTGTCCGTGCCTCCTTGCACCGGCGATCACTCCCTGACTTCGCAATCCCCGGGCGTTACATGCCCACTAGCTTCTGCTTGGTTCGTTCCCGAACCATACCGTACTGGGAGAGGTGCAGACTCTGATACCATTTGTAATATCTCCTGCTGCTTTATGGATTAACGACTGTCTCCTCAAACCAACACGGGTCTTTTCAGTATGCTTTGTCCTCACCACACGCTTCCTGGAAAACTTCCCAGGAGGTTATCTATCCCAAAATTTCTCCAAGTCAAGCACGCTTAACTATGGAGTTCTTAACTGATAGGTTACCGAAAAGTAGATGCATTTTATTGGTATAGGTAGTATAAATTAATTCATATAAGCCTTCCTTAACTATATAGTCCTATACCTATACAGTCTCAGGATCCCTCTCATTCAGGTATGTAATCGGTTCATTCATGTACCCCTCCGCTTTCGAAGTTTGCTAGGAGCCGCTCCTTGTCCGTGCCTTCTTGCACCGGCGATCACTCCCCGACTTCGCAATCCTCGGGCATTACATGCCCACCAGCTTCCGCTTGGTTCGTCCCCGAACCACACCGTACTGGGAGAGGTGCAGGCTCTGATACCATTTGTAATATCTCCTGCTGCTTTATGGATTAACGACTTTCCCCACAAACCAACACGAGTCTTTCCAGTATGCTTTGTCCTCACTCACATGCTTCCTGGAAAACTTTCCAGGAGGTCACCCATCCCAAAATTTCTCCAAATCAAGCACGCTTAACTATAGAGTTCTTAGGTGATAGGCTACCGAAAAGTAGATGCATCTTGTTGGTATAGGTAGTATAAATTAATTCATATAAGCCCTCCTCAACTATATAGTCCCATGCCTATACAGTTTCATGTTCCCTCTCATTCGGGTGTGTAATCGGTTCATTCATGTACCCCTCCGCTTTCGAAGTCTGCCAGGAGCTGCTTCTTGTCCGTGCCTCCTTGTACCGGCAATCACTCCTCAAGATTTAAAGCTCTTAGAATCAAAATAAGAGGTTATAATTTATAAGAGTAGTGTTATTTTGACTCACATTTTATGAGATACCATGTCGACATACTCTCATTAACGTTTGGATTGGATGTGGATCTCATTTAGTTGGGGTTCTACACCCTATTCAATTATGAATATGAGTGTGTCTATACAGTATCCTACAAAATGTAAATCAAAATAACATTTCTCAATTTATAAGAGATTAAATTTATTCAAAGATATGTTTTCTGTTTCTTTTTAACTTTTTATTATAGGGATTGCTCACCCATAGATTGAGGTCAATGGAGTTGTTGCATTTGGCCATACTCGTCCAATAGAAAATAGATATGTGGTTGATAGGACCAATTAATATTAAAATGAGAAAATTAAATTATCAATATTGCTCATCCACCCCAACCACCCCTCCTTTTTCCCTCTCGATCTGTCTCTCTTTCTCACGCACAGTGGCAACTTCCTTCCATCTTGCTTGAGAAAAAGTTGTAAAAACCGACTCAGATCGGCCGATTCGACTGGAAAATCGGTGAACCAGTCATAAAATCGGTCCAAGCCACTAATTAGATCGGTCTGGAATCAAAACCGATGCGACCCGGTTTGACTCGGCCGGTTTTGTATCAAAACAGTGACCCGGCCGGTTGAACCCGGTCGATCGAACCGATTTTTTTTTCTTTTTTTGTTTTTTTTAACTAAATGATGTCTTTTTTGAAAATCTTAAAAAAAAATTCTAATCTGATTTATAAAAAAAATAATAACTTTGTTTATATTCTAATCTTTATGAGTTTACTTGTATAATTATGTTTTGAACTTGTCAATTGTGATTCATGATTGTGAAATGTCAATAATATTTAGAAATTTAAGTTATTTATTTGTGTTTTTGTATTTGGACCCCTTAAAGAGTGTCAAATTGTTAATTAGTTGTCATTTTATTATATTTTATTTAAATTTTTTAATATTTTTATATATTTTTCTTATAAATTCTATTCGACCAGTGACCCATCGGTTGAACCAGTGACCCAGTAATCTGGTGTCTCGACCGAATCGATCACCGGTCCGAGTTTTATAACTATGCTTGCGACAATGCTGCAACAACTCTGTTGGTTGCAGCTTGTGAGATCTCATCTAAACATTTCAAAAAATATTTTCAAAAAATAAAAATGAACACAGGGACGAAGGAAAAGGAATGACAACTTTGGAGAGCTTAGCATTTTGGACTGTGCTTGAAACAGGAGAGAGGGATACAGATAGGATCTCGTGATGGCAGGATGGCGAGGCACCGCGACAACGACCACGTGCACAGCGAAAGGGCGAGCACTGGGCTTCCGTGAAGATTCATGACCATGCTGCGGTAAGTGGTGCGCATGACGTCGACGATGAGAGCGGCAGCCAGTGGGGGGGTTCTCCAATGGAGGTGGCTGGGACAACAATGAAGTGACTAGTGGATGCGACAAAGGCTCGTGCGGAGGTGATGCATGGTGCTGGCTTTGCAGGTTCGACGGATCCAAGATTGCACACAATAACATTGGACAAAAAGGTCAAACTATTATTTAGTCTTTTTCATTCCAATATTGGTGGATCCTACCATCCACATGTCTGTTATCTATTAGATAAGTATGGCCAACTGCAACAACTCTATTGACCTCTAATTGTAGTGAGTAACCTATTTTCTTTATTATTATTATTATTATTATCTTGAGGTGAAAAGTGTGTTTTCTTAAATGTAAAAACAAAACCAAAAATTGCCCCTTAATAGCGGGGTGTCAGAGTGTGTTGTTAACAGCTTTCAAGAGACACAACACCGAGAAAGAAGATGATGAGTACTGCTATTACGAGGGAATAATATTTAGTGTACAACTAAATTGCACAACAAATGCACACCACACACCTTACTATCATTGGACGTCATTTGTAATCCTCACTCATCCCACTTATTCATCAAATCCAATGGTAATAACGAGTGTATTGTGCATTTGTTATACAATTTAGTTGTGCACCTAACATCACTCATTACGAGGTATTCTTTGTTCCCAACCTTCCTCACTAAATTTGCCTCCTTCCATTTTTTCCTTTCTGTCCCAAATGTCACTTTTTTTGTGCTCTTTATTACTCACATTTACCTAATGTTAATTCTAAGAGGGTTTTTGGGTTTCATAGTAACGTTGATGACGTTGTTTTATCTTTCACTCGCCTCATCAATAAGCGTCATCCCCCATCTGTAGTTGAATCTAACAAGATATCAATGTCTATTGTGAAGATGGGACAATACCCCACTGCTATTTCACTTTTCGCACAAATGGAGGTAAGGGAAATCTCTCCTTTGGTCGTAACTTTGAACATCTTGATCAATTGCTTCTGCCATTTGGGTTAGATGCATTTTGCTTTCTTTGTATTAGGCAAGATTATGAAAAGTGGTTATGAAGTAGATGTCATAGCTTTAACAGCGCTTATGAAAGGACTTTGTGTTAACGGCGAGATTAGGAAAGCACTGCAACTTCATGATAAGGTCAGAGCACAATGATATCAGCTTAATATGTTACTTATAGAACCTTGATCAAGGGGCTATGTAGAATAGGGCAACAAGAGCTACAATTAAGTTGCTCCAAAAGCTGGAAGGACAACTAATTAAGCCTAATGTAATAATGTATAGCACTATCATTGATGGGTTATGCAAGGATGGGCTTGTAATCGAGGCAGAGAACTTGTTCTATAGGATGACTGCACGAGGTATTTCGCCCAATGTTGTCACTTGCAATTCTCTGATTCATGGATTCAGTTGCATAAGTCAATTAAAAGAAGTTGCGTAGTTGATTAATCGAATAGTACAAAACAACATCAACCCTGACCTTTATACTTATAGCATTTTGATCGGTGCACTATGTAAGGAAGGGAAAATCACAAAAGCACAAAATATATTTCATGTGATGTTGCAAAGAGGTCTTGAACCCGATGTTGTCATTTTCAATGCTTTGATAGATGTTACTTTCTTAGTAATAGGGTGAAAGAGGCGACAAATTTATTTGATGATATCAACAAAAGGAGCTGACTCCTGTTAGAAATAAAGAAATATCTAATAGTATATCTGTTATATCTTAGAATATTTCATATCATATCTTGTAATGATTTAGCTTTATTTAGGTTGATCCTATCATTATGATTAGATTTTATCTTTAACTTATAAATAGGATTATGTCATTGTATTTTCACAACACAATATATTAAATATACTTTTATATTATTGAGTCTCTACTTTCTCTCTTTTCTTCCTCCACTATCTAAAATCTTCATTTTCAACATGGTATCAGAGCAGTACCATCCACCATGACCTGTGTCCATTGTTCCGCTGCAGAGATTCCAGTAATTTGGAACTCATTTGTACTATGTCCCTTCTATCATTTAATCTTTACTTTCCTTTTGTCCACCATTGCTTTACCTGTCAATCCCTTCAATTTTGTTTTAGGTTTGACAGTGTTCTTGCTTTTCAGAAAATTAATATCAAACCACCGCTGTTTCTGCTACTGTCCACTTCTCTAGTTTCCTCCTTGTTGTGTCATCCCCAAAACCACTGTCCACTGCCTGTGGCGGCTTTTTCCGTTAACCCCTCCAACAGTGTCTTGACCTTCCCTCACTCTGTTGTATGTCACTTCTAGCAGTTAGAAAACCATCGTCCACCACCTGCTATTGCCTCTAGCGACCTCTTTTCGGCGCCGATCTCGACCGAAGAGCCCACCACCGTGCTCACCTCCTCCTGCGTGGCCAATCCTTGAAAGCCATGCATGGAAACACTTTTTCCCTACTGTGTGTCACTTCCAGTAGTAAGAAAGCCATTGTCCGCCATCCTTTCTCGCCACCAGTGGATTTTTTCAGCGACGATTCGTCTTCCAACCCCACCCCCGGCTTTGCCCTTCCTTGTGCGACCTAGCCGCAGTGGTCCGGTCCCGATCCGACCTTCCACGCACCGTCATGTGTAACACCCGGTGATGAAGTCGGGGAGTGATCGCCGGTACAGGAAGGCACGGACAAGGAGCAGCTGCTGGCAGACTTTCAAGATGAGGGGTACATGAATGAATCGATTACACACCCGAATGAGAGAGATCCTGAGACTGTGTAGGTATAGGACTATACAGTTAAGGAGGGCTTATATGAATTGATTTGTACTACCTATACCAACAAGATGCATCTTCTTTTCTGTAGCCTATCACTTAAGAACTCCATACTTAAGCGTGCTTGACTTGGAGCAATTTTGGGATGGGTGACCTCCTGGGAAGTTTTCCAGAAAGCGTGTGAGTGAGGACAAAGCATGCTGAAAAGACTAGTGTTGGTTTGTAGGGACAGTCGTCAATCCATAAAGCAGCAGGGGATGTTACAAATGGTATCAGAACCTACACCTTTCCCAATACGGTGTGCTTTGGGGACGAACCAAGTGGAAGTTGGTGGGCATGTAACGCCCAGGGATTGCGAAGTCGGGGAGTGATCACCGGTGCAAGGAGGCACGGACAAGGAACGGCTCTTGGCAGACTTCGAAAGCAGAAGGGTACATGAATGAACTGATTACACGTCTGAATGAGAGAGATCCTGAGACTGTATAAGTATGGGACTATACAGTTAAGGAGGGTTTATATAAATTAATTTGTACTACCTATACCAACAAGATGCATCTTCTTTTTGATAGCCCATCACGAAAGAACTTCATAGTTAAATGTGTTTAACTTGGAGCAATTTTGGGATGGGTGACCTCCTGGGAAGTTTTCCCAGGAAGCGTGTGAGTGAGGATAAAGTATGCTGAAAAGACCCGTGTTAGTTTGTGGGAACAATCATCAATCCACAAAGCAGCAGGGAACGTTACATCATGCGCCCCTCTCAGCCGCACATGTAGGCATATCGAGCGATCTTTTTGGTCGCTTCTACCACCGCTAAACTCGCCACACCCTCCTCCTTCTGGATCTGCCCGCCTTCTTGCCGTCAGTGCACTTCGCAAACGTCACTTTTTTCTTATTTTCGATTCTACCCCTACTTATGATCTATGGTTGTGATGTGTGAATGAGAATATTAGGTTGCTCCCTACCAACATCCTATTGTGAATCCTACCAATAGTGATACTTTTCTTTCACTCAGTCACACCGATGCTATGCTCTTTCAACTTTGGATTTCTAATCTTTCAATTATCAAGACTTCCATATATTGTTCTTGCGATTTATCATTGCATGTATAAGGAATTTTCACCGCCTTCATTGAATCTCTTCCAACGCTGATAGCAAGGTTGTCAATGGCAGATGGTGTTGCGGATTATGGCAGAAGCCATGGCGAACTAAAAAAATATATAAATATATATATAAAAAAAGATACAAAGACATAATACATAATCAAAGCCTTAAAGACATGATCAAAGCCGCAAATACACAATCAAAGTTACAAACAAGGACTATAAAAAAAGCAATGCATGATCAAAGCCACAAAGACATAGTCATAATGTCAGCACAAATTAAGAATTCAAGACAAACATAAGAGTTCAAGACAAACAAACATAAACTAAGATCAACTAATCTAATGACTAGTCCTCATCATCTTCCCCAAAGTAATTATCATCATCATTGTCCTTGTTCTCAACTGGGCCATATCCCTCTGCTTATTCTCCTTCTGATTCAGAATGATCAAACATTATTTCCTCTTCCTCTTCTTTAGTTTCCACAATGTCCTCAAATTCAGGCTCTTCTTCAACCACCACTACCTGTTTTTCTTTCTTAGAAACTCTACTTGTTTCTCCTTCACCACTAGTTGAGGACTTTTTTGTTATTTACTTTGATGCCTAGTATTTTTTGTGGGGCTCTCTAATCCCAGATGCCTTAAACACAGTCTCCCAATTCAAAGTTTCATCACCTTCAAAAACCAACTCATCTCCAGCATTCTCTTCATCAATCAACTCCCCAACCATCCACTCATTACACCCATCAATATCATTGAGTGAAATGGGATTAATTTCATCTCTAATATTATATCTTTGTTTGAGTGTTTGGTTATACTTCACAAAAACCAAATCCTCCATCCTTTTGCGCTCAAGTGTATTTCTCTTCTTAGTATGTATCTGTCATACCAATATAATTATCTAATTGTTAATTGGTACTACGCTATACTTATAATAGTAACCATTAAGATAGAAAATTACTTCTTACTTGGTCAAAATCTTGATAGCCAACTTTTGCAAATTTGGAGTAGAATGCCCATACAATTGCCACTATTGAGCTACAAATTCAAAGAAGGCAATGTAAAAAAGAAAATCACTAACTTTAAGTTTAAACTTTAATTAAGAAATTTAATAACTAGTTGTATTCTTCTTACTCAGTGCAAGGGTTTTTTGATTTGATTGCGCGAAATCCGATCCAAAAAGACCATCACCATTCTTATAAAGTGGCAGCTCAATTAATATTTTTTGTTACACATCTCGATTTAGCACCAATCTCCTAATGCATTTATACAACCCATTTGGAACTTCCAAATCAAACTCCAAATTTGAGTTGTTGCAGTAGAAATCGGGATTCGAAAAATGACCCACTGCATGTAATGGGCGATGAAAGTGGCAATTCCATCTCTTATCAATGATTGCAAACACATCTTTGTATTTGCTTTCATCATTGTTGAACGACTTCATAATGGCCTCTTTGGCCTTGTCCATGGCCTCATAAATGTAGCCCATGGCCGCCTTTCTTTCACCATCAACAAGCCTAAGTACATGAACAAGAGGCTTTATAACTTTAAGGGTGTATCTCACATGGTTCCAAAAAGAAGGCATGATTGCAATTTTGGTTGGTTCCTTTTCCTTAGCCTCCTTAGACAACTTGTTTCTCATCTATTCATCAGAGGTAAACATTTTTGTAGGATTTTGTTTCTCTTCACTAAGCCTTTCCAATGATAGAAAGGAAGTAGCAAATCGTGTAACTACATGTCTTACCAATTCCTTCTTGTTTGTGAACTGTCTCAATAAGCTTAAGGTGCTAGTATGGCTATAAATGAAACCAACAAGAAAAATCACCTTCTTAATCGTTTTCTTTATCAGTGGAATCTTTCCAATATCTTCCAACATCAAATCCAAACAATGAACAGCACAAGGAGTCCAATAGAGGTGTGGTCTTTTTTCTTCTAACTTCTTGCCAGCGAAAACATAGTTGCTCCCATTATTAGTTATAATTTGAACAATGTTCTCCTTTCCAGTCTCCTTTAGAAGAGAGTCAAGAAGCTCAAATAACTTTTTCCCAGTCTTTACAAATTCAGATCCATCAATGGGCTTTATAAACATTGTTCCAGCAGGAGAGTTCACTAAGAAATTAATAATGGACCTCTGCTTCCTATCAGTCCAGGCATCATACATGATGGAGCAACCATGTTTTTCCACTACTCCTTAAATGTTTTCTTTATCAGTGGAATCTTTCCAATATCTTCCAACATCAAATCCAAACAATGAACAACGCAAGGAGTCCAATAGAGGTGTAGTCTTTTTTCTTCTAACTTCTTGCCAGTGAAAATATAGTTGCTCCCATTATCAGTTATAATTTGAACAATGTTCTCCTCTCCAATCTCCTCCACAAGAGAGTCAAGAAGCTCAAATAACTTTTCCCCAGTCTTTACAAAGTCAGATCCATCAATGGGCTTTATAAACATTGTTCTAGTAGGAGAGTTCACTAAGAAATTAATAATGGACCTCTGCTTCCTATCAGTCTAGGCATCATACATGATGGAGCAACCATGTTTTTCACTGCTTCTTACGATTTTTCATCATATTTTTTGTGTGCTCCAACTCTTTATTGAGAAGAGGAACCCTTATAGCATGATAAGATGGAGGAGGCAAATTGGGATCAAAGCTTCCAATGGCTGACAGCATATCATGAAAACTCTTCAACTTGATACAATTGAATGGAATTCCATCTTGACACCACCACCGAGCTATGTATTGATGGACCTTTTCAACTGCCTCTTTGTCACATTCTTCTCTAATATTTTGCTACTTGAACTTTTCTTTGTTCCTCTTCCCAATTATAGTTTTAGGATTTCTAACAAATAAATCCATTGGGCCTTTCAAAGCACCAGCATCTTTTCTCACCCTAGGCCTTAGGTTAGGGATATCATCAATCCCTTCAGCATCTTCTTCAGATAACCCAAACCCCAAGTTCTCAAGATCAAGCTCCCTTACATTTGGAGCTTCAACTTCCTCGCTCCATTGGCTCTTTTTCTGTTTCATATACTTTATCAACTCCTCTTTAGCTTCTTTTGGAACCTTGATGCACTTAGAAACATTGCCACTCTTACCTATCAGGTGTTCTTTGGCTCTTGTTATTCCACCTTTCATCAGTTTTGGGCAGAAATTATAAATAGTGTCATTTGTATTGTTTTCTTCTACAGGGTGGACATAATTCCACCTAGGGTCTACTTTGTTTTTGATAATGGTAGAAGAGGCTGGAACTAAGCCTTGTTCAGGTCCACTTGCCATTTCAACATAAAACAAAATAGAAGAGGCTGCTAGACAAAAAATAAGAACAAGGAAGAAGAAGAAGAAAAATACAAAACAGAGAAGAAGAAGACAGAACTGACAAACAAGAAGGAAAAGAAAAGGAGATGAAGAAGAAAGAGGACCTACTTAGGGGGCTCTGAGCTGGCCGCTGGCACCAGTGAGATCTGTCGCCGCCAGTGTGGTGGTCTGTCGAAGCCAGCAAAGAGAAAAGAGAGACCGAGAGAGAAAAGGAAGCAGAGCAGCAACAGACTGAGAGAGAAAATGAAGCAGAGAAGCAGCAACTTGGCCGTTGCTGCTGGTGAGCCTCCGCTGCCGGTGTAGTGTGCTGTCTTTGTGGTGTGCCGCTGTTGTTGGGAAGCACATGAGAAAAGGAAGCAGAGAAGTAGAGCAGTAGTGAAGCAGAGAAGCAGCAGCGAAGCAAAGAAACAATGGTCGAGTCTCTTATTAGGTTTAGGGTGAGGGTTTTGGGCCTCCAAAAACCCGAGAATAAAACAAAAAAAAGGGGTTTTAGGTCGGATTTCTGCATGGCCACTACCAATCCGCCATGGTGCCACTGCCATTTCGGCCGCCACGCCCGCCATGCCATACCGCAACATCATCCACCTTTCCATGGGGGCAAGGTTGATTTCCGCCATGCCATGGCACCGCCATAGCCGATTTTTAATAACACTAACTAATAGTTGTGTGCGTCTCTTCTTTTCCCAGTCATGCAATTATCCAACAAACTGTTCAAGTTGTGTGTCATTCCAGCTACGTTGTTGTGTTATCTTTCCAAACGTATCTAGCATCTTTGAGTTGTCTTGCTAGTCTTTCTTGGAGGTTCTTTTATATTTTAAGGGTTTAATTGTAATAAGCTTAAAGCTTAGTAAGGAAATATCTAGTAATATCTCTGTTATATCTTAGAATATTTCATATCATATCTTATACTGATTTAGATTTATTTAGATTGATTCTATTATTATGAGTAGATTTTATCTTTAGCTTATAAATATGATTATCTGATTATATTTTCACAACACAATATATCAAATATACTTTTATATTATTGAGTCTCTACTTTCTCTCTTTTCTTCCTCTACTATCTAAAACCCTCAATTTCAGCAACTCCTAATTGTCAAACTTATAACATTATGATCAATGGATATTGTAAGACTAAAAGGGTGGATGAAGCCCTTGCTCTCTTTAAAGAGATGCAGCATAGACATTTAGCTCCCAATATTGTAACATATAGCTCTCTTATTGATGGCTTGTTCAAATCAGGGAGAATATCATATGTGCAAGATCTTCTTGATGAGATGCATGCTACTGGCCAATGCCCGAATATTTTTACATACAATATCTTGTTAGATGGTTTGTGCAAAAGCCAAAATCTTGATGAGGCAATTGAATTATTTCAGAAAATTGTTGGCAAAGGGATTTGTCCTAATGTGGTCACATATACCATACTTATTGAAGGATTATGCAAGGGTAGGAGACTTAAAACTGCTCAAGAGTTTTTCCAGCATCTCCTTATTAATGGGTGTGAATTGAAAGTCAAAGCATACTCTGCTACGATAAATGGGCTTTGTAAAGAGGGCTTGTTTGATGAAGCCATGGTTTTGCTTTCAAAAATGGAGAAAAATGGTTGCTTCCCTGATGCAGTAACTTGCGAAATATTTATAATGAATCTTCTTGAAAAGAATGAAAATGAGAAGGCAGAGAAGCTTCTTCGTGAAATGATTTCTAGAGGAATATTGAAGCACTAAAAACCTCTTTCCTATTGGAACTGTGTTGTAAGTTGATTTCTTGAGTCTGAAGATAGATGTGTCTTACTTTCTTGTTCCTGTTGTATTGTAATCGGACTAGTATTTACTTGAAGTAGTAGTCTCAGTGATTCTGATAATTGCTCATGTATTTCAGTTTAACTGTTTAAGATCTCTAGGAGGCACTGGCCAGAACTTTGACATGGCTGTTATTGTTAATTTCTTATCTATTGTGTCATCCATTTATAACATAGTGTCAGATTACAGCATTAACTTGGTTATTCTCTGCATCCTTTTATTTTTTTATACTCATCTCTTGTTAATTGTTAAGTGTAGTGTTAGAATAAGTACAGTCTGTTAGAGTTAGTCGTACTAACTACCTTTCCCGTGCATTTTCTGTTGAAGCTTGCTGGAGAAGCTTGTTTTCTTTCTGCTGATGGGAAAAATTTTAAACTCACCTTAACTGCTTTTGCCGTCTCAAAGGAGGACATTGGTAATTTTAGAGTGACGTGTAGGATGTTTTGATTGGTTTCCCATTTACAGCTTTAAGTTGAATCACTGATCCTATGTTTTGGAACAGTTTGCAATTCTTCAGAAATGCACTATTTGATTAAAATAGACCAAATTACTTTCTTATTGAGCCAGAAAAGTTTCAGCCGACTAATGTTAGAGTAGCAATTTGCTTAACTTCTTGAAGTGAAGCCTAGAAAGCATATAAGGCAAGACAGATGGACTTGGCATAAGTAGTTTAGCTGAATTTCACACACTCTTGAGAACTTGACATAAGCTTAAGTGCTTAACTACTTTAAAGTTCTTAGTAGTAGCCCATACACAATTGTCATGCTGAGTGTTGTCCCTTGTGATTCATTTGATTTTTGAACTGTCATTAGGACCCAAGAATTACAGGTTAGAAAATTAAATGGATAGGTACCTTATGCTTTTAACTATTAGCTTCAATGAGAATTTGAGAAGCAAAAGCATTGAAGGTCTGGTTTGTGGTTAGTAGCGTATGCTTTGCATGTGTGAGATCCTGCAAGATAAGTCCCTAGGTAATGAGAAATATAGCATTATAGCATTGAAAAGAGTCCAAAAAACTTTCAGGTCCCTCCGTCAATTTCAGATTGGAGAATCTAGCAAGGTAGAAAATCAACCCTCTCCTTCAACAAATGAAATTCAGCATATAGCAGTGCCTAACTCAGCACCTCTTGCCACTGAAAGAGACCATGGCTCAAGCTCAAACGTTTGAAACTTTTTTATTGGGCTCAACAAAGAGATGATTGCATTCATATTCGACATAGATTAGATTTTGGTTCAGATCCAAAAATAAAAAATAAAAAAAAACCCAATTTTGGTTCCTCATGTATTTTTTTTATGCAATTGATCTTTTGACGATAAAAGTTCTAAAATGTAAATATTTCAAGAACCAAAGTGTAGTTCCACTCTTTGTTTTTCTTATTCTGTTTATTATCATCAAGCAAGGTATGGCATTTTTTGCATTCGGCAAGCAAAGTAACAAGCTTATTACTAGATCGGTTAATGTTCATAAGCATTAAACACATAGGGAACTTCATTTGAATTGATAAATCCAGAAATCTTTTGACAAAATATAAAGGATGAATGAAATTCAAATTGGAAAAAAGAATGCTAACACATTCTATTGGAAAAATAAAAATGTTCGCGAAAATACTCATGTTAATTGCAAGTCCATAAAGAGATCAGAAAAAAGGAAGGGGATGATAACGAGAGGGAAAGAAGGACACGCAAAGCGATTGCTCCACGAACAAACTCATTTCTTTCTTCATTTCTTTTTATGAGTTTGCCTTTTTTCGGTGTGTTGATTTTCTATTTTTATATGCAATATGAAGTTTGAAGAATTTAAGATGAGTAAAGAACAAAAAACTCAGAAAAAATATATAATGGTACAAAAGTACTAACATTAATTTATTTAAGAGTTTAATTTTTTATGTAGTGTAAAATATGTTTATATTGTCATTTAATCAAATTATCTGATGTAGATGATGTTTTAAATAGTATAGTGAATATGAGATTTAACATAATTGAATTATAATATAAAAATATTTTACATAATCAATGTATAGAAATTAAATTCTTTATTTAAACTTATAAAATATAATCATGGTATAAATTTTTATCTAGTTTTCATAAATTAGTTTTATTAATTTAGGAAAAAATATTGAAATAATTTCAGTTTTAATTATTGTTTCACGGGTAGCTTTCTTATCTACTTATCTTTAACAGTGAGCATCAAATTCTTCAGTGACCAGTGAAGTTTTCTTTTGGTTATCACGCGTACCGCTCTCTTAAAATGCAGAATTTATATTCAGAAATATGAATTCAATATTTTGATTTACATGAAATACATTGTTAATGAAAAATAATTTTATATAAATATATTATTATATATTATTATATTAATAAAATGATTTAATTCAATAAACTATTATCTTAAGAGTTTTATAAATAGAAGTGTTAACTTATTAGTGAATTAAAATTAATCTCTTGTAAATTATAAAAAAAATAGTAAAAACTAAAAATATCAGATCCCTCTTAAAAAATGGCTACATAAAAAATTTAATTATTTTATATTATTTAAAGGGATAAATACATTTTACTTCCTGAATTTTAGGTCATATGTAATTTACACCCTGATTTTTCAAAATGTGTATCGCGATACTAAACTTTTCAAACCATGCAAAACACCATTCAGTATAATTTTGACAATCAATAAAGGTAAGATTTATGTACATTTAACTCCCTGATATTTTTAATTTATACAACTCGACACCTTGTCCGTAAATACTATGTGCAATTAACACCCTTGATTTTTTTTATTGTGCACAACCCGACACCTTGCTATGACTTAAATTTTTTGGGGATTTTTTGATAAAGTTTAAAAAGTTTAGGGTGTCATAATATACTGTTTGAAAAGTATGATGTTTTTGCATAGCTTGGAAATTATCATGGTGTAGTAATGCATATTTTGAAAAGTCAAGATTTAAATTGCACATGACCTAAAATTTAGGGCGATAAATACATTTAACCCTTATTTAAACATATTCCAAATTCAAAAAACATGGTTTAATTTTGATACACTATCAGTATAAAATATTTTTACATTATCATTCAATTAAAATATATTATTTGAATGACTTTTCATTTTTTCAAATAATGGGTGAAAGAGATAACTATTATGACTAATATATCAATACATAATTAGATTTTTGTACAAAAAATTATAATATTATTGTATTGAAATGAAATCCTCATTTATATACACTAACAGCACAAAACAATATTTTATAGATCAATTAATAGAATTTCATAAAAATGATAAATCATGGTAGTCGATTATGATAGTAGATAGTCATTTCCTATCATTTGTCACTTTAGTAAAATATTAATTTTTTTTTAGGTGAACTTAGGTCATTCACCACCTAAAATAATAACTAATTCATTCAAGAGTTAGAGCTCATAGAATTGAAATAAGAGATTATAATTTACAAGAGATTAAATTTATTCAAAGATATGTTTTCTTTTTTTTTCTTATGATTATTATTATTATTATTATTATCATTTTTTGGTGAAAAATATAAAATAAAGAAAAAAATTAAAATAGGTTTATTTGGTAATTTTCTTGTGGGTCATATGAAAAAGAGAAAGAGAGAGAAAGAAGGGGACGTGATTTTAAAACCACCAAACCCCCTCCCCCAACAAAACTCTACTTATTTCCCTCTCTACTTCCCTTTTCTTCTTCTTTTTTGTTTTCATTTCATTCCACCTTCAACAAATTACATCGTTTTTACTTTTTATCATCAAAACTTGATACCCATTAATTTCCAAAATTTAAGGCAAGTCTCCAATCTCAATGTCATCCCTTTTTTGATTACTCTCGGATATATCCTAAAACTAGTGAACTCCCAAAAATGGTGGATGGATATATATTTGATATTTAAGTATATATCTAGTAAGTTAAAAGCTCTAATATTAATAGATTGTAGTGGATAAGGTTTGATTTGTCTTTAATCCTTATGAACCATATGTTCCATAAATTGGGAGTTTTTTATTCAATAGGCTCTCTAATTGAAGTATTATATTGTTTTGAAATAAATTATTTAAATCTGTCAAAATGCTTATGTTTGCTAGATTCTGTTGACGCGAAACAAGCTACCCCCTTCCGAGCTATTAGGGAGCAACCTAGTCGATCCCTTTGTATTGTGAGTGACTATTTACATAGTGGTGGTGTTCTAAATTATTTTTATGGAAGAAACTAACTTATTAGATTTGATAAAAATTTCATCATGAGCTACTTGGATTATTTGGTTAGTTTGATTAGTTGATTTTCTTAAATATGATGGTTATTAATATGACTTGATGATTTAATTAAAATTATTGCTACCTCTCTTTGTTGATTTTATAATGCCATGATTTCACTATATGTTATTTCAATGTGCATTGGAAAAGTTTATGATATTTGATACTTGTAAGGTTAGATTAATATGAAGATTGAATTTTAGATTTGTAAATTGTGTTTGATAAAAATTTATCTAAGAAAATCATGATGGGTTCTGAGATAAAACTACTGCTTGTCATAGCGAAGAGAAATAATAGTAATACCGCTTATCGAAGAGAAGAGATATAATGGCACTACCGCTCGCCATAGCTTAGAGATATATAATGACATTATCAGTTGTCGTAATGAAGAGATATAACAGCCTATGTGCACATAGTTTCTCTTAGTGAGATAAAATTTGAAAGAATCTTATTTGAGACATCATAAGTCTTGTGATTGATGGGTTGAGATTACTCTTCAAATAAAATTTGTGCTTTTTATGTAACCCTCATGAGTAATAGAGCATTTGATGCTGAAGTTAATTTTATGTCAGAATGAGGAATTAGTAAAAATAGTGAGAAAATGTATTTAGTAACTATTTTTTAGATTATACTTAGAAATGAAATTTCGAAGAGTACTTCTTTTAAAACTATGGAAGAAATATGGAAATTGTGAACTATTATTTTTATTAATGCGTTTTAGAAGTTTGCATGATTTACAGACTACTCCATTTCATTTTTAAATCCTTGTGCGTTGATTGGTTTCTCCTTCTTGTCTACTTATTTATAGTTCTCACCAGATCTATTTGACTCACCCCTTCCTTTTCCTCCAGATTTTTAGGTAGTTAAATAGTAAGTTTCTTGGATTGCTATTTGTCCAGAATATTCTTTTTAGTAGGCCTCTCTTGTCAGTTGAGACTTTTTGTTGTTGACTTTAATATTTTGAAGCTGTAAGACATAAGTTGAGTATTTTAATTTATATGTATGAACAAAAGTTTAAGCATGATCTTTTGTATAACTGGTCTTTATTATGTCTATAACTGGAAGCACTGTAATGTACTGGTTGTTGAAATTGAATCATGTTATTGCATTGTGTAACAGGTTAAACTTGATATGTGGGTTGTTCAATTTTTAGGGGAGGTTTTGCGAAATCTTAGGTAGCCAAAGTATTTATGTTTGTAATTTAATTTAGGGGGATAATATCTTTAGGCTTACTGGGTTAGGTGAGTTTATCTAGCCTATGTGCCGGTCACAACCTAAGATGGAGTCGTAAAAAAAAAAAATGTTTTCTTTAAGACTAAATACCCAATTTAGTCTCTCAGATTTCACAAATGGAGACAAATTAGTCTCTCCGTCAAACTATTATATGAAACGTTAACAAAAATATCCATTAGTTCTATTAATTTGCTTACGTATATTGTTAATTTCTATAGTGAGTTTTAATTTGACTCACTTCTTTGTTCTACTCAGAACAAATGGCAATTTAAAATCATAATATTTCTCTAGAAAAGAAGGCTATGGCGAGAGAGAAGATGTAAAAGAAGGTCTAAATGACTTCATTCAGAGGATTAAGGCAAGTTAGGATTGCTATAAAAATTAATAGTATGAATAAATAAGTTAATAGTACACATAAGTAAATTGATAGGATACAATGTAAATAATAATTTAAAAGAGAAACTAACTTGTGTTTATTTTTTAAATTTAAGGGATTAATATAGAATGTTTTAAATAAGATAAACTCCCATTAGGGTCTAATTCTTTCTTTAATATAACTTGGTCGGATAACATAACAGCAACAGCTTCGGAGAGACACAACACAGCACAACACGACACTGAGAAAGAAGATGTCGAGTTCTGCTATTACGAGGTATTCTTTGTTCCCAACCTTCCTCACTAAATCTCCCTCCTTCCCTTCTTTCCATTGTGTTCCAAATATCACAGCTCTTTATTATTCACATTTACGTAATGTTAATTCTAAGGGGGTCTCTGGGTTTCATGGTAACGTTGAAGACGCTGTTTCATCTTTCACTCGCCTCCTCAATAAGCGTCATCCCCCATCTGTAGTTGAATTTAACAAGATATCAACTTCTATTGTGAAGATGGGACAATGCCCCACTGCTGTTTCACTTCTCGCACAAATGGAGGTCAGGGGAATCTCCCCTTCCGTCATAACTTTGAACATCTTGATCAATTGCTTCTGCCATTTGGGTCAGATGCATTCTGCTTTCTCTGTATTGGGCAAGATTATCAAGATGGGTCATGAATTAAATGTCATAACTTTGACAGCGCTTATGAAAGGACTCTGCATTAACGGCGAGGTTGAGAAAGCACTGCAACTTCATGATAAGGTCAGAGCACAAGGATATCAGCTTAATGTGGTTACTTATGGAACGTTGATCAAGGGGCTATGTAGAATAGGGCAAACAAGAGCTGCAATTGAGTTGCTCCAAAAGCTGGAAGGACAGCCAATTAAGCCTGACGTAGTGACGTACAGCACTATCATTGATGGGTTATGCAAGGATGGACTTGTAACCGAGGCAGAGAACTTGTTCTATAGGATGACTGCACGAGGGATTTTGCCTAATGTTGTCACTTACAGTTCTCTGATTCATGGATTCTGTGGTATGAGTCAATTAGAAGAAGCTAGACGCTTGCTTAGTCAAATGGTAAAAAACAACATCGACCCTGACCTTTATACCTATAGCGTGATGATCAATGCACTATGTAAGGAAGGAAAAATCACAGAAGCCCAAAATGTATTTTATATGATGTTGCAAGGAGGTCTTGAACCTGATATTGTCATTTACAGTGCTTTAATAGATGGTTACTTTCTTAGAAATAAGGCGAAAGAGGCGACAAATTTATTTGATGATATGGTCAAAAGGGGCTTGACTCCTAGTTGTTGGACTTACAACATTATGATCAATGGATATTGTAAGACTAAAAGGGTGGATAAAGCCCTTGCTCTCTTTAAAGATATGCAACATAGACATTTAGCTCCCGATATTGTAACATATAGTTCTCTTATTGATGGCTTGTTCAAATCAGGGAGAATATCATATGTGCAAGATCTTCTTAATGAGATGCACGCTACTAGCCAATGCCCGAGTACTTTTACTTACAATATCTTGTTAGATGGTTTGTGCAAAAGCCAAAATCTTGATGAGGCAATTGAATTATTTCAGAAAATTGTTGGCAAAGGGATTTGTCCTGATGTGGTCACATATACCATACTTATTGATGGATTATGCAAGGGTCGGAGACTTAAAACTGCACAAGAGTTTTTCCAGCATCTCCTTATTAATGGATGTGAATTGGATGTCACAGCATACTCTGCTATGATAAATGGGCTTTGTAAAGAGGGCTTGTTTGATGAAGCCATGGTTTTGCTTTCAAAAATGGAGAAAAATGGTTGCTTCCCTGATGCAGTAACTTACGAAATATTTATAATGAATCTTCTTGAAAAGAATGAAAATGATAAGGCAGAGAAGCTTCTTCGTGAAATGATTTCTAGAGGAATATTGAAGCACTAAAGCACATCTTTCCTGTTGGAACTGTGTTGTAAGTTGATTTCTTGAGTCTGAAGATAGATGTGTCTTACTTTCTTGTTCCTGTTGTATTGTAATCGGACTAGTATTTACTGAGTAGTAGTCTCAGTGATTCTGATAATTGCTCATGTATTTTGGTTTAACTGTTTAAGATCTCTTGATAGGAGGCACTGGCCAGAACTTTGACCTGCCTGTGATTGTTAATTTCCTATCTATTGTGTCATCCCATTTATAACATAGAGTCAGATTATAGCATTAACTTGGTTATTCTCTGCATCCTTTTATTTTTTATACTCAACTCTTGTTTATTGTTGTTTTCTTTCTGCTGATGGGACAAATTTTAAACTCATCGTAATTGCACAATTAAACTGCTTTTGCCGTCTCAAAGGAAGGCATTGGTAATCTTAGAGTGACGTGTAAAATGTTTTGATTGGTTTCCCATTTACAGCTTTAAGTTGAATCACTGATCCTATGTTTTGGAACAGTTTCCAATTCTTCAGAAATGCACTATTTGATTAAAATAGACCAAACTAGTTTCTTATTGGGCCAAAAAAGTTTCTGCCAGCTAATGTTAGAGTAGCAATTTGCTTAACTTCTTGAAGTGAAGGATAGAAAGCAAATAAGGCAAGATAGATGGACTTGGCATAAGTAGTTTAGCTGAATTTCACACTCTTGAGAACTTGACGTAGAACACACGAAGGTCTGCAAATCTTTTCACATAGGAGAAAGTCAAATAAGCTTAACATCTTTAAAGTACTTAGTAGTAGCCCATTTACAATTGTCATGCCGAATGTTTTCCTTTGTGATTCATTTGGCCCAAGAATTACAGGTTAGAAAATTAGATGGATAGGTACCTTATGCTTTTAACTATTAGCTTGTATGAGAAGTTGAGATGCAAAAGAATGAAAGGTCTGGTTTGTGGTTAGTAGTGGATGCTTTGCATGTGTGAGATCCTGCAAGATACAAGAAGTCCATAGGCAATGAGAAATATGGCACTGTAGAGATGTGATGAGCTGAGTAACACACACCTCAATACCCCATTTTGAAATCAGAGAATACTAGTAGTTGTCACTTGGATGCTGTAAGCCTAACTGAGGAAGCTTTATGTCATGGCACTGAATATTTTTTGATAGTTCATAAGTTTCCATTGCGAAATATAGAGATGATAAGTTTATAATGCCATCAACTAGTTATCGAATTAAAATTTTTCATGCGCAAACTACTACGCTTGGTTTTGCTTTGATTATTATGTTTCCCTTAGAGGGTGGACTTCGGCGCAACAATAATGTTGCTGTCCAGTGACCTCCCACTGGTTCAAATTTTGGAAATAATCTCTCAGCTTAGAAATAAGATTGAGTACATCTATCCTCATCCTATCCAACCAGATGGAAGCATCATGCACTGGGTCGCCTTTTTTTATTATGTTTCCCTTGCTAACCAGAGACAGGAAGAGGTATATTCACTACTGTTTTCATGCTTCATGTGGCCTCCCTGATAGTCTTTCCTTGAAGCAAAATTATATGAGAGGAATGTTGCTGTCATGCTCCTGCAGAAAATTGCCAATCACACTAGCCAAAACTTCTAAAGTATGTAACTTACTACTTTCATTGTTCTTATTGACCTTACCAGTCCCCTAAACTATTTGTTAGACTTTATCAGGATGTTGAAAATATCGTAATAATACAAGTGAATGGGCAACATTGGAGTGGAAAAATTATTTGACAGGCATAGTCATACTTCTGGGAATGACAGGCATCTGATAGCCATTAAAACAACAGCTCAATTTCTCCTGCATCACCAAATCTCATAGTCATTACTAAAAAAAAGTCATTAAATAAAGTTTGACCAGTTTCTAGCCTGTTTAGTACAGTTAAAAATAAGTCATTGCATTAAACTGATAGTATCAAGCAGCAAATGCAATTTGCTTTAAAGTATCAGTTCATCTAATCAGAACCTGTTCCTTTGCAATGCCATGAGCCATAGCATTTTTTGCAAATGCCAAGAATAACAATAAGCTTACTACTAAGACCAATTCAAATTCATTACAATGAAAGTCTACTTGCCCGAAAGATCACTGGAATTTGTAAATCCCAAAAAACAAAAAGCTTACTTAATTTGGAGGATAAAATGAAACTAAAATATAAACACAGACTGTTAACTATTTACAAGAAATTTATATATAAGACAATATACCAACGTTTACCACTAAAATGCCTGAATCATATTAGCATGGCATCACATTGAAGATAATAATTCTTCAAAAGAGGGGTGTTACAATAACAAAGCTCCCAGTTGAGATATGGATCAAAGGATTCAAGGTAGAATAGCAATTAAAGGGGGTGCCGATGGCCATTCTTATTTCTGTTTTCAGTTCATATTAACTTTTATATCATTCATATTTTTTTGTTAATTTCAATCACTTTTTCTTTAATGAATTTAATTCATAGTTCATTGTTATAAATTTACGAGCAAAACCCCAACTTGGTGTTGACTTGTATTGTGATGGACAAATTGGTTCCTCAGAATTTCAAGATTTTCCCATTGTTCATCCCCTTTCACAAAAGGTTTTCGTTCTACAAGGGCCACATGTAGCATGTTATGCAAGTTTGAAGACTTAAAACTGCTCAAGAGTTTTTCCAGCATCTCCTTATTAGCAGCTGTCAATTGCATGTCTATGCATATAATGCTATGATAAGTGATCTTTGTAAACAGGGTTTGTTTGATGAAGCCATGGACTTACTTTCAAAAATGGATAAAAATGGTTGCTTCCCTGATGCAGTAACTTAGATTTTTTTTCATGCGCAAACTATAAGGCTTTCGCCTTTTTCCTTTGATTATTGTGTTTCCCTTGCAAAAAGTGCAGTGCTAAAAGAACATGGACCTTTACCGAAAAATGGTGAAAGTATTCAGAGATTGGATTGGATGCCAAGTTGCTAATCCAGTTTCATTGCTTTTTCGAAAAAGATTTGTGTATATTTCACTGCACCTGTCATTTGCTAGTGCATGGTAAGCAATCAAATAAGTAAAATTTTATGTTTTTGGCCTTAAGGTACAAGTTTTTAACTAATGCAATGCAATTGCTTGACTCTAAACCAAAGCAGAAATTTTTTGTAATATATCATACATCATCTTGTCATTTTATTAATGCTAAAATAGATTATAATGTGTTCATTTTATATTGAAAAAAATGTATTGTTATTTTTCTAAACTAAACCAATAACTAAGGCACAAGGTATCACATTGGATATTTAGTCATATTTATATAAATGTGTGGTTAAATTTATTAATCACATTTTTTAATGCATATAGCCACTAAATTCTTGGTGCTTGGTGTACCATATTTTATGGTGCACCAAAGACAAAGTCAGTAACTTATGACACTTCAAGATTTTTCATTTTTTATGATTTATAGAGAAATACTTTTGTTCAATTAAAATTTTAAAAAATAAATGTTAGAACTTTATGAAGTCACCCAATAAAATTTACACATGATAATAATTAATATAAATGACCTATTTTAAGAGAGAAAATCTAAATTGCATCTTACTGAATGTGTTTTCTTTTAATTATATAAACTATAGATTGAGGAGAAGGAAAATTATAGTGCCGAAGTAGAAGATTGATTCTAGACTTGTTTAGTGCTTATATAGATATTTATCTATATATTAAAGTCATGGGTAAATCATGCATAGAGATATATGATTGTAACAAAGAGAGATAGATGATAAGACCTCGATAGGTTTTAATGAATAAAATATATTTTATTTGCTTATATTATTTGATTATAGAATTGATACTTTCTGAGTTTCTGCAATATTGAGACCGATTTATTTTCCTTTTAGAACTATATTGAGCTTACTCTTCCCATTGGCTTCAAAATGCTTCACAAATGGAGATATTATTGCACAGACACAAATCTAACACATATTTAGGCACGTTCATAATAAGCTAGATTTTATCAACTCTATTAAATATACGTTCACTCATCTATGTTCTCCAAACTCTTTTTTGTGTGGAGTTAATATTCATTTTAGTTCCGTACTTTATATTCACGAGTCGTTTTAGTCTCTGACTTTTAAAATATGAGTCAAATTAGTCTCGAATATTACAAAATATGAGTCATGTTAGTCCCTCAATCTACTCTTATTTAATATTTTTTCAATTAAATGATGATAGATAATCTTAAGCGATATATTGACATATCACGTCATTTGAAATAGAATAAATTTTAAAAATGACTTATTTTAATGTTTAAAATTATACAAAATAAGTCATATAAATATTCATTATAAGTCATAAAATGACTTAAGTCATAAAATGACTCATTTTGTGCAATTTTAGATACCAAAATAAGTTATTTTAAACTTTATTTTATTTCAGATGACATATGATTTAATAAAGTATCACTTAACGTTACACATTATCATTTAATTGATAAAATATTAAATAAAAATAGAATAAGGGAGTAATTTGACTCACATTTTATAATGTCAAGGGCTAATTTGATCATTTAAAAATCAGGAATTAAAATGACTCACGAGTAAAAAGTTAGGGATTAAAATAAGTATAAACTCTTTTTTACGAGCATATCTAAGAAATCATTCTTATGCTTATACCTATACAATAATTTTTCGCACTAATGACTTACAAAGAGTTCAAACTTTCAGGTCCCGCCGTCAATTTCAGATTGGAGAATCTAGTATATTGCTGTGCCTAACTCAACACCTCTAGCTACTAAAAGAGACAATGGCTCTAGCTCAAGCCTTTGAGCCTTTTTTATTGGGCTCAACAAAGAGATGATTGCATTCATACACTATACAGATTCGATTTTGGTTCAGATGAAAAAAAAAATACAATTTTGGTTCCTCATGTATTGTTTTTATGCAATTGATCCTTCGACGATTAAAGTGCTAAAATGTAAACATTTCAGGAACCAAGTACTCTTTGTTTTTTTTTCTTTTTCTCATTATGTTTATCATGATCAAGCAAGGTATTGTATTTTTGCATACGGCAAGCAAAGCAATAAGCTTAGTACTAGATCAGGTAATATTCATAAGCATGAAACATAGAGCGAAGTTCATTTGAATTGATAAATCCAAAAATCTTTTTACAAAATATAAAGGATGGATGAAATTGAAATTGGAAAAAAGAATGCTAACATATTCCATAGGAAAAATAAAAATGTGCACGAAAATACTGATATTAATTGCAAGTCCATAAAGAGATCAGAAAATACAGGAGGGGACGATAACGAGAGGGAAAGAAAGACGTGTGAAAATGCTTGCTCCATGAACAAACTCATTTCTTTCTTCATTTCTTTTTATCAGTTTGCCTGTTTTTTTGTGTCAAGTTTGCTGTTTTTCGTATGCAATATGGAGCATTAAGAATTTAAGATGAGTAAAGAACAATAAAATCAGAACAAATATATAATGGTACAAAAGTACTAACATTCATTTATTTAATCAAGAGTTTAATTTTTTATGATGCTTAAAATTTATTTATATTCGTTCAATCAAATTATCTCATTTAGATAGCTTTTCAATTAGTATAATAATTTAATTGACATATACTGACAATGTAAAAATATTTTACACAGTCATCCAATCATGTATTACCACATAAATCATATATTGTCACATAAATCATAATAGTTGATTTTTACACCTACTTCTTAAAAAATTATCTAAACAAAATATCTTCATTGGATGACAGTGTAAATTTTATACAGTCAGTATATCAAAATTAAATTCATAGTATAATAAATGTGATACTTAACCTATTTTGCTAATATATCAATATATAATTAGATCATAGTAAAAAAATATTCTACATAGTCAATGCATATAAATTAAAAATGGTTTAATTTTGATACACTAACAATATAAAATACTTTTAGATTGTAATTGAGTTGCAATATATCATTTGAATGACTTTTTATTTTTTCAAATAGTGAGTGAAAGAAATAATTATAATACCGAATATGTTAATACATAATTAGATGACTATATAAAAAATTTATAATATTAATATATTGAAATTAAATCCATATTTGTATATGCTAGTAACACAAAACAATGATTTTATAGGTCAATTAATAGAATTTCATAAAAATGATAAATCATGATAGATGATTATACTGGTTAGTCATTTCCTGTCATTTGTCATCCGTCACTTTTTATAGCTAAACCTAGGGACTGCATCTTTGGTTAGTCAGTGGAAAGAGAGTCAGTGGAACTTGGTCGGATAACACAACAATAACAGCTTCTGAGAGACACACCACACCACAACACAACACAACACCGAGAAAGAAGATGTTGAGTTCTGCTGTTACGAGGTATTCTTTGTTCCCAACCTTCCTCACTAAATCTCCTTCCTTCCCTTCTTTCCTTTGTGTCCCAAATGTGACCTTTTTCTGTGCTCTTTATTACTCACATTTACGTAATGTTAATTCTAAGAGGGTTTCTGGGTTTCATAATAACGTTGATGACGCTGTTTCATCTTTCAGTCGCCTGATCAATAAGCGTCATCCCCCATCTGTAGTCGAATTTAACAAGATATCAACGTCTATTGTGAAGATGGGACAATACCCCACTGCTGTTTCACTTCTCGCACAAATGGAGGTCAGGGGAATCACTCCTTCCTTCATCACTTTGAACATCTTGATCAATTGCTTCTGCCATTTGGGTCAGATGCATTCTGCTTTCTCTGTATTGGGCAAGATTATCAAGAGCGGTCATGAATTAAATGTCATAACTTTGAATGCGCTTATGAAAGGACTCTGTATTAACGGCAAGGTTAGGAAAGCACTGCAACTTCATGATAAGGTCAGAGCACAAGGATATCAGCTTAATGTGGTTACTTATGGAACGTTGATCAAGGGGCTATGTAGAATAGGGCAAACAAGAGCTGCAATTGAGTTGCTCCAAAAGCTGGAAGGACAACCAATTAAGCCTGACGTAGTGATGTACAGCACTATCATTGATGGGTTATGCAAGGATGGACTTGTAACCGAGGCAGAGAGCTTGTTCTATAGGATGACTGCACAAGGGATTTCACCAAATGTTGTCACTTACAATTCTCTCATTCATGGATTCTGTTGTATAAGTCAATTAGAAAAAGCTGCATGGTTGCTTAATCAAATGGTACAAAACAACATCAACCCTGACCTTTACTCCCATAGCATGATGATCGATGCACTATGTAAGGAAGGAAAAATCACACTAGCCCAAAATGTATTTCATATGATGTTACAAAGAGGTCTTGAACCTAATGTTGTCATTTACAATGCTTTAATAGATGGTTACTTTCTTAGTAATAAGGTGAAAGAGGCGACAAATTTATTTGATGATATGGTCAAAAGGGGCTTGACTCCTAATTGTTGGACTTACAACATTATGATCAATGGATATTGTAAGACTAAAAGGGTGGATAAAGCCCTTGCTCTCTTTAAAGATATGCAACATAGACATTTAGCTCCCGATATTGTAACATATAATTCTCTTATTGATGGCTTGTTCAAATCAGGGAGAATATCATATGTGCAAGATCTTCTTGATGAGATGCACGCTACTAGCCAATGCCCGAGTACTTTTACTTACAATATCTTGTTAGATGGTTTGTGCAAAAGCCAAAATCTTGATAAGGCAATTCATTTGTTTCAGAAAATTGTTGGCAAAGGGATTTGTCCTAATGTGGTCACATATACCATACTTATTGATGGATTGTGCAAGGGTGGGAGACTTAAAACTGCACAAGAGTTTTTCCAGCATCTCCTCATCAATGGGTGTGAATTGAACGTCAAAGCGTACTCCGCTATGATAAATGGGCTTTGTAAAGAGGGCTTGTTTGATGAAGCCATGGTTTTGCTTTCAAAAATGGAGAAAAATGGTTGCTTCCCTAATGCAGTAACTTACGAAATATTTATAATGAATCTTCTTGAAAAGAATGAAAATGATAAGGCAGAGAAGCTTCTTCGTGAAATGATTTCTAGAGGAATATTGCAGCACTAAAACACCTCTTTCCTATTGGAACTGTGTTGTAAGTTGATTTCTTGAGTCTGAAGATAGATGTGTCTTACTTTCTTGTTCATGTTGTATTGTAATCGGACTAGTATTTACTTGAAGTAGTAGTCTCAGTGACTCTGATAATTGCTCATGTATTTCAGTTTAACTGTTTAAGATCTCTAGGAGGCACTGGCCAGAACTTTGACATGTCTGTTATTGTTAATTTCTTATCTATTGTGTCATCCCATTTATAACAAAGAGTTAGATTACAGCATTAACTTGGTTATTCTCTGCATCCTTTTATTTTTTATACTCAACCCTTATTAATTATTGTTTTCTTTCTGCTGATGGGAAAAATTTTAAACTCATCTTAATTGCACAATTAAAACTGGTTTTGCCGTTCAAAGGAAGACATTGGTAATTTTAGAGTGATGTGTAGAATGTTTTGATTGGTTTCCCATTTACAGCTTTAAGTTGAATCACTGATCCTATGTTTTGGAACAGTTTCCAATTCTTCAGAAATGCACTATTTGATTAAAATAGACCAAATTAGTTTCTTATTGGGCCAGAAAAGTTTCAGCCGACTAATGTTAGAGTAGCAATTTGCTTAACTTCTTGAAGTGAAGGCTAGAAAGCAAACAAGGCAAGACAGATGGACTTGGCATAAGTAGTTTAGCTGAATTTCACACTCTCTTGAGAACATGACATAGAACACACGAAGGTCTGCAAATCTTTTCACATAGGAGAAAGTCAAATAAGCTTAACATCTTCAAAGTCCTCCGTAGTTACCCATTTACAATTGTCATGCTGAATGTTTTCCTTTCTGATTCATTTGATTTTAGAACTGTCATTAAGACACAAGAATGTAAGGAAGGAAAAATCACACTAGCCCAAAAATTGCTTACATTCTATCCCTCCATCTAATTGTTTCATTGTTGTTTTTTGAGCCTGGAAGTGCTTCCTTCAACTGTTGGACTTGGGTTGGTGGAGATCCTGAGTGTCTAGTCAAAGTGAAGAAGTCTTCTGCTACAGGATTATCATGTGAACTGAAGTTGGAACTACAAAAATTGGCTGTGAGGCATGTTTAGTTTCCATGATATCACGATTAATGGCGGGTCCTTCATCTTTGACATATCAAAGATTGCAATTGTATCAACTGGTTTTAATTTGATCATGCTAAAGAACATGGACCTTAGTTGCAGCTTGCAAAAAGTGCAGTGCCAAAAGAACATGGACCTTAACCGAAAAATGGTGGAAGTATTCAAATATTGGATTGGTTGCCAAGTTGCTAATCCAGTTTCATTGCTTTTTCGAAAAAGATTTGTGTATATTTCACTGCACCTGTCATTTGCTAGTGCATGGTAAGCAATCAAATAAGTAAAATTTTATTCTTTTGGCCTTAAGGTACTAGTTTTTAACCAATGCAATGCAATTGCTTGACTCTAAACCGAAGCAGAAATTTTTTGAAATATATTATACATCATCTTATCATTTTATTAATGCTAAAATAGATTATAATGTGTTCATTTTATATTTAAAAAAATGTATTGTTATTTTTCTAAACTAAACCAATAACTTAGGCACAAGGTACATTGGATATTTAGTCATATTAATATAAATGGGTGGTTAAATGTATTAATCACATTTTTTAATGCATATAGCCACTAAATTGTTGGTGCTTGGTGTATCATATTTTATGATGCACCAAAGACAAATTCAATAACTTATGACACTTCAAGATTTTTCATTTTTTATGATTTATAGAGAAATACTTTTGTTCAAGTAAAATTTTTAAAAATAAATGTTAGAACTTTATGAAATCATCAAATAAAATTTACACATGATAATACTTAATATAAATGACATATTTTAAGAGAGAATCTAAATTGCATCTTACTGTATGTGTTTTTCTTTTAATGATATAAACTATAGACTGAGGAGAAGGAAATTTATAGTGCTGAAGTAGAAGATTGATTCTAGACTCGTTTAGTGCTTATATAGACATTTATTTATATATCAAAATCATGGGTAAATCATGCGTCGAGATATATGATTGTAGCAAAGAGAGAGAGAGCTGATAAGATCTCGATAGTTTTTAATGAATAAAACATGTTTTATTTGCTTATTTTATTTGATTATAGAATTGATACTTTCTGAGTTTCTGCAATATTGAGACCGATTTATTTTCCTTTTAGAACTAAATTTAGCTTGCTCTTCCCATTGGCTTCAAAATGCTTCACAAATGGAGATATTATTGTATTGACACAAATCTAACACATATTTAGGCACGTTCATAATAAAGCTAGATTTTATCAACTCTATGAAACATATGTTCACTCATCTGTGTTCTCCACACTCTTTTTTTGTGGAGTTAATGTTCATTTTACTTTCATATTTTATATTTGTGAGTTATTTTAGTCTCTAACTTTTAAAATAAGTTAAATTAGTCCCTGATATTATAAAATATAAATAATATTAGTCCCTCAATCTACTCTTATATAATATTCTTTCAATTAAATGATGATAGATAACTTTAAGTGATACTTGGACATATCATGTCATTTGAAATAGAATAAATTTTAAAAATGACTAATTTTAGTATCTAAAATTATACAAAATGAGTCATATAAATATTCATTCTAAGTCATTAAATAACTCATTTTGTGCGATTTTAAATACCAAAATAAGTTATTTTAAACTTTATTTTACTTCAGATGACACATGATATGATAAAGTATCATCTAACGTTACACATTATCATTTAATTAATAAAAAGTTAAATAAAAATAGAATAAGAGAGTAACTTAAGTCACATTTTGTAATATCGGGACTAATTTGACTCATTTAAAAATCAGAAATTAAAATGACTCATGAATAAAAAAATTAAAGATTAAAATAAATATTAACTTTTTTTTATGAGTATGTATAAGAAATCATTCTTCCACTTATATCTATACAAGAATTTTTCACACTAATGACTTACAAAGAGTTCAAACTTTCAGATCCCGCCGTCAATTTCAGATTGGAGAATCTAGCAAGGCAGAAAATCAACCCTCCCTTTCAACAAATGAAATCCAGTACATAGCTGTGCCTAACTCAACGCCTCTTGCTACTGAAAGAGACAATGGCTCTAGCTCAAGCGTTTGAGCCTTTTTTATTGGGCTCAACAAAGAGATGATTGCATTCATACACTATACAGATTCGATTTTGGTTCAGATAAAAAAAAATCAATTTTGGTTCCTCATGTATTGTTTTTATGCAATTGATCCTTCGACGATTAAAGTGCTAAAATGTAAACATTTCAGGAACCAAGTACTCTTTGTTTTTTTTTTTTTTTCTTTTTCTCATTCTGTTTATCATCATCAAGCAAGGTATTGTATTTTTGCATGCGGCAAGCAAAGCAATAAGCTTATTACTAGTTCAGGTAATATTCATAAGCATGAAACATAGAGCGAAGTTCATTTGAATTGATAAATCCAGAAATCTTTTTACAAAATACAAAGGATGGATGAAATTGAAATTGGAAAAAAGAATGCTAACACATTCCATAGGAAAAATAAAAATGTGCTCGAAAATACTCATATTAATTGCAAGTCCATAGAGAGATCAGAAGATAAAGGAGGGACGATAACGACAGGGAAAGAAACACATGTGAAAACGCTTGCTCCATGAACAAACTCATTTCTTTCTTCATTTCTTTTTATGAGTTTGCCTGTTTTTTTGTGACAAGTTTGCTGCTTTTCATATGCAATATGAAGTATTAAGAATTTAAGATGAGTCAAGGACAATAAAATCAGAAAAGATATGTAATGGTACAAAAGTACTAACATCTGTTTGTTTAAGAGTTTAATTTTTTATGAAGTGTAAAATTTGTTTACACTCGTTCAATCAAATTACTTATTTATATAATTTTTCAATTAGTATAACAATTTAATTGATATATACTAATAGTATAAAAATATTTTACACAGTCATCCAATCATGTATTGCTATATAAATCATAATAGTTGATTGTTATACCACTACTTGAAAAATTATCTAAATAAAATATTTTTCATCAAATGACAGTATAAAATATTTTTACACTATCAATGCATTAAAATTAAATTAATAGTATGATAAATGTGAGACTTACTAATTTTGTTAATACATCAATATATAATTAGATAATAATAATAAAAATTCTACACAGTCGATGCATATAAATTAAAAATAGTTTAATTTTGATACATTATCCATATAAAATATTTTTAGATTGTAATTGAGTTATAATATATCATTTGAATGACTTTTTATTTTTTTCAAGTAGTAAGTAAAAGAGATAACTATTATCATAAATATATTAGTATATAATTAGATGACTATATAAAAAATTTATAATATTAATATATTAAAATTAAATCCCCATTTATATATATTAGTAGTATAAAATAATGATTTTATAGTTCAATTAATAGAATTTTATAAAAATAATAAATCATGATACATGATTATACTGGATACTCATTTCCTATCATTTGTCACCTGTCACCTTTTATAGCTAAACCTAGGGACTGCATCTTTGGTTAGTCAGTGAAAAGAGAGTCAGTGGAACTTGGTCGGATAGCACAACAATAACAGCTTCTGAGAGACACACCACACCACACCGAGAAAGAAGATGTTGAGTTCTGCTGTTACGAGGTATTCTTTGTTCCCAACCTTCCTCACTAAATCTCCCTCCTTCCCTTCTTTCCTTTGTGTTCCAAATGTCACAGCTCTTTATTATTCACATTTACCTAATGTTAATTCTAAGAGGGTCTCTGGGTTTCATGGTAACGTTGATGACGCTGTTTCATCTTTCACTCGCCTCCTCAATAAGCGTCATCCCCCATCTGTAGTCGAATTTAACAAGATATCAATGTCTATTGTGAAGATGGGACAATACTCCACTGCTGTTTCCCTTCTCGCACAAATGGAGGTCAGGGGAATCTCCCCTTCCGTCATAACTTTGAACATCTTGATCAATTGCTTCTGCCATTTGGGTCAGATGCATTCCGCTTTCTCTGTATTGGGCAAGATTATCAAGAGCGGTTATGAAGTAGATGTCATAGATTTGACAGCGCTTATGAAAGGACTCTGTATTAACGGCGAGGTTAGGAAAGCACTGCAACTTCATGATAAGGTCAGAGCACAAGGATATCAGCTTGATGTGGTTACTTACGGAACCTTGATCAAGGGGCTATGTAGAATAGGGCAAACAAGAGCTGCAATTGAGTTGCTCCAAAAGCTGGAAGGACAACCAATTAAGCCTGATGTAGTGATGTACAGCACTATCATTGATGGGTTATGCAAGGATGGACTTGTAACCGAGGCAGAGAACTTGTTCTGTAGGATGACTGCACAAGGGATTTTGCCTGATGTTGTCACTTACAATTCTCTGATTCATGGATTCTGTGGTCTAAGTCAATTAGAAGAAGTTGCACGCTTGCTTAATCAAATGGTACAAAACAACATCAACCCTGACCTTTATACCTATAGCATGATGATTGATGCACTATGTGAGGAAGGAAAAATCACAGAAGCCCAAAATGTATTTTGTATGATGTTGCAAGGAGGTCTTGAACCTGATATTGTCATTTACAATGCTTTAATAGATGGTTACTTCCGTAGTAATAAGGTGAAAAAGGCGAAAAATTTATTCTATCATATCGGCAAAAGGGGCATGACTCCTGATTGTCGGACTTATAGCATTATGATCAATGGATATTGTAAGACTAAAAGGGCGGATGAAGCCCTTGCTCTCTTTAAAGAGATGCAACATAGGCATTTAGCTCCCCATATTGTAACATATAATTCTCTTATTGATGGCTTGTTCAAATCAGGGAGAATATCATATGTGCAAGATCTTCTTGATGAGATGCATGCTACTAGCCAATGCCCGAGTACTTTTACTTGCAATATCTTGTTAGATGGTTTGTGCAAAAGCCAAAATCTTGATGAGGCAATTGATTTGTTTCAGAAAATTGTTGGCAAAGGGATTTGTCCTAATGTGGTTACATATACCATACTTATTGATGGATTGTGCAAGGGTGGGAGACTTAAAACTGCACAAGAGTTTTTCCAGCATCTCCTTATTAATGGGTGTGAATTGAATGTCAAAGCATACTCTGCTATGATAAATGGGCTTTGTAAAGAGGGCTTGTTTGATGAAGCCATGGCTTTGCTTTCAAAAATGGAGAAAAATGGTTGCTTCCCTAATGCAGTAACTTATGAAATATTTATAATGAATCTTCTTGAAAAGAATCAAAATGATAAGGCAGAGAAGCTTCTACGTGAAATGATTTCTAGAGGAATATTGAAGCACTAAAACACCTCTTTCCTATTGGAACTGTGTTGTAAGTTGATTTCTTGAGTCTGAAGATAGACGTGTCTTACTTTCTTGTTCCTGTTGTATTGTAATTGGACTAGTATTTACTTGAAGTAGTAGTCTCAGTGATTCTGATAATTGCTCATGTATTTCAGTTTTACTGTTTAAGATCTCTAGGAGGCACTGGCCAGAACTTTGACATGGCTGTTATTGTTAATTTCTTATCTATTGTGTCATCCCATTTATAACATAGAGTCAGATTACAGCATTAACTTGGTTATTCTCTGGATCCTTTTATTTTTTATACTCAACTCTTGTTAATTATTGTTTTCTTTCTGCTGATGGGAAAAATTTTAAACTCATCTTAATTGCACAATTAGAACTGCTTTTGCCGTCTCAAAGGAAGACATTGGTAATTTTAGAGTGATGTGTAGAATGTTTTGATTGGTTTCCCATTTACAGCTTTAAGTTGAATCACTGATCCTATGTTTTGGAACAGTTTCCAATTCTTCAGAAATGCACTATTTGATTAAAATAGACCAAATTAGTTTCTTATTGGGCCAGAAAAAGTTTCAGCCGACTAATGTTAGGGTAGCAATTTGCTTAACTTCTTGAAGTGAAGGCTAGAAAGCAAATAAGGCAAGACAGATGGACTTGGCATAAGTAGTTTGGCTGAATTTCACACTCTCTTGAGAACATGACATAGAACACACGAAGGTCTGCATATCTTTTCACAGAGGAGAAAGTCAAATAAGCTTAACATCTTTAAAGTCCTCCGTAGTTGCCCATATACAATTGTCATGCTGAGTGTTTTCCTTTCTGATTCATTTGATTTTAGAACTGTCATTAAGACACAAGAATTACAGGTTGGAAAATTTAATGGATAGGTACTTTATGCTTTTAACTATTAGCTTGTATGATAAGTTGAGATGCAAAAGGATGAAAGGTCTGGAGTGTGGTTAGTAGTGGATGCTTTGCATGCGTGAGATCCTGCAAGATACAAGAAGTCCATAGGCAATGAGAAATATAGCACTATAGAGATGTGATGAGCTGAGTAACACACACCTCATTACCCCATTTTGAAATCAGAGAATACTAGTAGTTGACACTTTGGATGCTGTAAGCCAAACTTAGGAAGCTTTATGTCATGGCACTGAATATTGTTTGACAGTTCATAAGTTTCCATTGCAAAAAATAGAGATGATAAGTTTATAATGCCATCAACTAGGCATTGAATTAAAATTTTTAATGCGCAAACTACTAGACGTGGTTTTGCTTTGATTATTATTTGCCCTTAGAGGGTGGACCTCGGCGCAATAATAATGTTGCTGTCTAGTGACCTGGGGGTCACTGGTTCAAATTTTGGAAATAATCTTTCTGCTTAGAAATAAGATTGAGTACATCTATCCTCACCTGATCCCACCAGATGGAAGCATCGTGCATTGGGCTGCTCTTTTTTAATGTGTTTCCCTTGCTAACCAGGGACAGGAAGAGGTATATTCACTACTGTTTTCATGCTTCTTGTGGCCTCCATGATAATCTTTCCTTGAAGCAAAATTATGAGAGGAATGTTGCTGTCAAGCTCCTGCAGAAAATTGCCACTCACATTAGCCAAAACTTCTAAAGTTTGTAACTTACTACTCTCATTGTTCTTATTGACCGTACCAGGCCCCTAAACTATATGTTAAGTTTATCAGGATGTTGAAAATATCGTAATAATACAAGTGAACAGGCACCATTGGAGTGGTAAAATTATTTGATTACCCTTGCGGGTGTTGTACTTCTGGGAATGACAAGCATCTGATAGCCATTAAAACGGCTCTGCATCACCAAATCTCATAGTCATTACTAAAAAAATGTCATTAAATAAAGTTTGACTAGCTTCCAGCCTGTTTAGTACAATTAAAAATAAGTCATTACATTAAACTGATAGTATCAAGCAGCAAATGCAATATGCTTTAAAGTATCAGTTCATCTAGTCAGAACCCGTTCCTTTGCAATGCTATGAGCCATAGCCTTTTTGCAAATGCCAAGAATAACAATAAGCATACTACTAAGACCAATTAAGATTCATTAGGATGAAAGTCTGCATGCCGGAAAGATCACTGGAATTTGTAAATCCCGAAAAAAAAAAAAAGGTTGCATAATCTGGAGGATAAAATGAAACTAAAATATAAACACAGACTGTTAACTATTTACAAGAAATTTATATGTAATAAAAAATACCAATGTTTACCACAAAAATGCATGAATCATATTAGCATTGCATCACATTGAAGATAATAATTCTTCAAAAGAGGGGTGTTACAACAACAAAGCTCCTAGTTGAGATATGGATCAAAGGATTCAAGGTAGAACAACAATTAAAGGGACTGTTTACGGCTATTCTTATCTCTATTTTCAGTTCATATTAACTTTTCATTTTTTGTTAATTTAAATAACTTTTTTTTGGGTGATGAATTTAATTCATAGTTCATTGTTATTAATTTACGAGTAAAACTCCAATTTGGTCACTGACATATATTGTGAGGGACAAATTAGTTCATCAGAATTTCAAGATTTTCCCATTATTCATCACCTTTCACAAAAAGGTTTCGTCCTACTAGGGCCACATATAGCATATTATGCAAGTTTGAAGACTTAAAACTGCACAAGAGTTTTTCCATCATCTCCTTATTAACGGCTGCCAATTGCATGTCTATGCTTATAATGCCATGATAAGTGATCTTTGTAAACAGGGCTTGTTTGATGAAGCCATGGACTTGCTTTCAAAAATGGATAAAAATGGCTGCTTCCCTGATGCAGTAACTTAAGAAATATTTAGAATGGCTCTTCTTCAGAAGAATGAAAATGATAAGGCAAAGATGATTTCAAGAGGAATACTCAATTAATAAAACTAGTCAAGATACTTTTTCCTACTGGAACTTCGTTGTTGGTTGATTTCTTGCGTCTGAAGATGTGTCTTACTTTCTTGTTCCTGGTGTATTGCAAGCTTGGATTAGTATTAACTTAACTAGTAGTCTGAGGGATTCTGATAATTGCTGTATTTAAGTTTAGGATCTCTGGGTAGGAGGCACTATCCAGAATTTTGACATGCCACTGACTATTAATTTGTTAGCTATTATGATATCCCATTTATAAAATAAAGAGTTAAACTGTTGGATAAACTAACTTCAGTATTCTGCATGCCTCTAGTTTTTACCCTCAGCTCTGTTTATTTTTATTTTCTGTTTTACTGATGGTAAAAGTTTTAAACCCATCTTATTTGCACAATCAAAATTGCCTTTGCTGTCTCTAAAGAAGACATTGGTAATCTTGGAGTGGTGTCATTTATTTAGATTCGTTTCCGTGTGGGTGGGTGTGTGGGTATACATTCATATTTTCAAATGGAGTTTGGATATAGTAAATTGGATAAGGAATACCTGGCATCCTAATAGGTTGCCAGACACGAGGCTGCTGTGCTATTGTTTTCTTCATCCTCTTTGTCCATAGGGTTATTTATAGAGAGACATGAGAGAGTATGTTGGAGTAGTTATGCCCCTGCATTTGTGGGAGTAAAATTAAAAAAAAAAAAAAAAAAAGAGCAAAACACTTCATGATAATAAGCAGGGTAAATAGCACAAATTACTCTGAGATTTGGTTAAATTGCAGTTCACAACCTTTCTTTCTTATAAATTGTATTCCATCTCATCAAATTTAAATAACCAATAAAACTTGTTATTTTGATATAATTTTCTTTTTTATATAGTATATGATGGAAAATATAAGTTATATATATGTAAATATTTTTAAAAAATTATTATATGATTTTTAATTTTATATTTCATTAAGTTAAAAATAATTATTAAAATTAAAGTAAATAATAATTTATATCAATAGAAATTATAATTTTAAATAATAAAAACTAAAAATGGTTTATAACAACTGGTGATACAAATAATAAATCTTTAAATAATAATAATAATAATATTTTTAAAATTTATAATTAATTAATTATTAATTATTTTATTATAATTAATTAATTATTTTTTATTTTACAATAATTTTACTTTTTTCTAAATATTTGCTTGATATTTGAATTATTTACAATAATGAGAGGATAATTGTGTATCATATAATGTAACACTTTATATAATGTCAAGTCAAACATTATATAGTATTAAAATTTTAATAGCTCTAATACTATAAGGGGTTACCCAATCATGCTTTATCCTATTAGACATATTAAATGTAAAGATATGTTTGTGAGTTTAGAATTTAGAGTAGAATGGAAGAGAGGTATAACTTGTAGCATACAATTTTATTATGTTTACTTATGATCATAATAAATAATAATTAGTAGTAGTAGTAGTAGTAGTAGTAATAATAATAATAATAATAATAATTATTATTATTATTATTATTATTATTATTATTATTATTAGAACAAATAGGGTGGAGGGCAATTTTAACAAGAATGGTGTAGAGTGCTATTTGACCAAATCTCATGGGTGGTTTATCCTATTTACTCTGATAAGTATGAGTTTAATTTTAATGTATTAATAATATGAACTTTTTAATTTTCATTTTACTATTTGAAAAATTATGTACATAAAAAGATTTAATTGGATCACCATCTAAAAAGCCTTTATATTAGTATATTTAAATTAAATCCAACAAATATTATTATTTATATTCTTTTTTAAATATGTATGAGTGAACAATGATAATTTGAAAAATTGAAAGCAAAATAAAAATATATATGTGATAGTATAATTGATATTAAGATGCTTTTGTTTAAACTCAAAAATATTTTTATCGAGATTATTTTTTTAATATAAGAAAACATATTAGAATTTTATTTGTGCAATTGTTAATATAAAAATTGTACATACGCATTGAATCACGCACTGTCATATTAATAAAAATATTTTACTTAATTAATCACTACATTATGTGATTGAATGAATTAATCTCAACATATTATTTCTTTCCCCAAATTGGAGAAAATGAGGTAGAATGCTAGTTAAAATTAATACTTTGTCCTTATATTTATATATGATTTACGTATTCATCTAAAGGTGTGTTTGGTATGCTGTATTAGACATGATAGTATAAACTTATACTATATGTTATGTCCTTATACGTTATTTGGTGCAGACAATACATTGTATAAGTTTATACATCATAACACCTTTATTCGTTAAAATGCTGTATAACTTAATACAGCATGAGAAGGCCGTATTAGACTTGATTAGCTTTTAACGTATAAGATTACTTTAATTTTTAATATTTTATTAAAATAAAATAATACTTAAAATAAATAATAATAAATAAAAATTTATAAATAAAATTATTTTATAATAAATAAATATTATTAATAAATAATATATGATATCAATCTACCTATATACAATAAAAATAAAAAATTAATTATAATTAATAAATATTAAATAAAATAAATTATTAAATAGTAAATAAATATTTAAAGTAAATAATATGTAATGTATAAAATAAGGATCAATAATAAAAATATCTTGAGCTAATATTTATTTTAAAATTAAATTTAAATAATTATACTTAAAATAGAAAATATATAAAATATATAAAAGAGTTACTTAATATTTATACAAGTTATTTAAATAATAAATAATTATAAAATGTTAAAATAAATAATAATATTTAAAATAAATTAAATTTTAATTAATAAATATTTACATAAATATGATATTTAAAAATTATATTTAAATCATAAATAAATTTTTTATTTTATTTAATATTTTTAAATATTAGAATTATTTATAAATAAATAATAATATTATAAAATATAAAATATAAGATCTTATATAGTGTTACACCAAACACTATATTGTGTTAAAAGTTTATCAGACTTTATCCTATCAGGTCTTATAATATCAGCCTTTATCCTATCCAGCATACCAAATGGACCCTAATTATATGTTACCACATAAGTTATGATACTAGACTTTTTCATTTACAACTTGAAAAATCATCTAAAAAAATATTTTGATTGAACGTCGATATAAAACAGTTTTTCACTGTCAAAATTACCTATTACTAATATTCTACTAATAGTATTATAGAAAAAAACTTTAATGTATGAGAAAATAATAAAAAATAGTTTGTTGATCATTATCAAAAATAAATAATAATTTATTTAAATATATCTTATAGAAAATTGAGTACATAAATTTATTCTAAAAATAAGTTAATAGTTAAATAATTAAATAAGTGAATAAAATATAAATATGTCATTCTATTTTATATCTTATATTAAATATCATATTTATAAGATTAAAAAAATCTTAATAGATAACCTATAACTAACAATAAAGAGCCTGTTTTATGAAAAATTTATACATTTTGAAAGTTGAAATTATTGAATAAAGAAAGAGAATAAATTAATAATTTTACTATATTATAAGCTATTTATAGCGATGACAATGAGTATCCATGAGAAACGGGATATGTCTTACGCCTCTGGTCATCGTTTAGAATTTTATCTCTCATCCCTTACGAGTCCTCATTTCCCATTTTTCGTGGGAATTTTGAATCCTTATAGTATTCAGGGGTTTATTAACAAATTTTAGAAAAAGAAAAACTTTAAAAATATTTTACAATTTGAAACATAAATATCCATAATAAAAAAAACTATTAATGTAAAATAATCCAAATTAAAATTAAAAATACATATATAATGCAAATATAATAAAAATAATTAAAAAAATAAAAGTTGCTTTCCTCATCCTTATACTATTTAACAAACGGGGACTTAACCCTCATCGATCATCCCTATAAAAATAAAATATATCCCAATTTCCTTTCTATTGTGGGTAATTCCCACGTGTACCCACTTTTAATTTTTGTTATGATCTCTAGATGTTTATATTTTTGTAGTAGATTAAAATATTTAATTGATAAAAATATAAAATATATTTTATAATTAATAAAAATAATAAATAAATTTAATTTATATGATTTCAATTACATGTCCTTTCCTTCTATATTCTTTTAATAAATTAAAATATCAATTTTAAAATATATGTTATAATTATTGTGTAATAGTTAGTAAAAAAATCATACATAATTCTAATTTATATAATCTCAATTATTATAGTACTATATCAATTATAATATTATTTTCAATAAAAATTAATATAATTATTTAATTTTTAAAAAGTTAATAAATATTTAGTATCATTATCAAAGAAATGTAAATTGTGGAATTGATTTTTTAAATATTTTAGTGTTAAAAAATTGAAGGTATTTTTTTCAAAAGAAAAATAGATGAAAAATTATGAAATTGATAGATTAGAATGTTCAAATTGTAAAAAATAAATAGGATATAGTGATAAAGGCAGATAGATAATTTTCTTATTATGATAACACATATTATTAATGCAATACAATTATGATAACTTTGTTATCATTAATACTATAATTATATAAATAAAATTTTTATGGTATAATATATTGAATCATAATTTTATTTATATTATTTTTTATTTTTTATATTACTTTTTTTAATGATAGAGAGATATAAAGGTATGATTAGAAAAAATAATTGATAATTAGAAGGTAAATTAAATTCAAAAAATTACTTCAAGTGTTAAGATTATGAAAATGATAGGGTATAATTTTTCTATGAATAACACATGGAAGACTTTTTATATAATGAGTTTTAAATATTAGTATTATATTAATTATTATCATATTTAATTTAGAATAAATTTGATAGAAATTAAATTTTAAATTATCATCATATCAAAATCAATCAATTAGCAATTCGTTAAAAAAAATTTGACTTGCCCTTTTTTTAAAAAAAAATTACTGATTTTAAAGCTTATTTATTTTGAAAATATTTTGTTTATAATTTTTTATATTACCTTCATAATGTGAGGCTATTAATAGTTCTTAATTTAATTATAGATCATAATTATATTCATATGGGTTCTTTCTTAGTGCAAATTATAATATTTAATGATTGTAATATTTGATTCTTTAATGATTGTAATATTTGATTTTATTTTATATGAAAAATAATTAATAAATAAATTATAAATTAAGTTAAAAAAAATATTTAGACATAAAGATTAAAAAAAGTAAAGTCTAAATCATTATATGAATGAAATATAAAACCTAAATCACTATATGATTGATACGTATAATAGTTTTTGTGAAATGAATTTACAATATTAATATAGCAGATATTCTGTTTTATTCCAGTAGCATATCAAAACAATAGGAAAAAATATTTCTCCATTTTATGAATAAAATATTCAAATAATAGAGTAAACACCATTCCATTCCACTCTGCTCTACTATATTTTGTATGAGAAATGATACACAACCATCATAATAGCTACACCTAATACTTATACTGTGCTACTGGACAAAAGTAGTGTATTGAGATAAAATGGGATATAGATAGGCAATTATGGCAAAAGGAAAAGAAACCCAAAGCAAAGATAGAAAAAATAACGTATGTTTACTCTATCTTTCTTGTGTCTCTTTCTCCCACTGTCAAAAGCTTTCATTTTCTCTCTCTTTATCACATTTCTCTCTATAATTCTTCATGGTTTACAAAAGGAAGAAGAAGAAGGAGAATCAAGATCCATTAATAACGCACAAAACTTATCCTCATACATAAAAGCGTAGCTCATTCCATTTGATTTTTCATGTGTTTGTGGTTTATGTTCTAAGATATGGATGATTAATTTTTCAATGTTTTCAGCGATAAAACAAAGTGAGAATGACTCTACTAAAAACTGAGATTTGCTGTTTTGTTGAAAATTGGAGTTGAAAAATTGTAAATACGTGTTACATAAATTTATAAATTAGTATGTAAAAAATTATAAACTAGTAGCAAAATATTGTAAACTAATTGATGACACACACTAAACATGTTGAAGACTGGAGTTGAAAAATTATAAATGTGTGTTACGAAAGTTGTAAATCAATATATAAAATGTTATAAACTATTGCACATAAAATTATAAACTAGTAACAAAATCTTATAAACTGATTGAGGACATATACTAAACAGGTTGTTGAAAAATTATAAATATATGTTAGAAAATATTATAAATTAGAATGTAAAAAATTATAAATTATTATATAAAAGTTATAAACTAGTAATAAAATATTATAAATTAATTAAGGGTATATATTAAATAAATTATTAAAAATTAAAATTAAAAAATTATAAATATATATTATAAAAAATTATAAATTAATATATAAAATGTTATAAATGACTGAACAAAAAATTATAAATTAACGGCAAAATATTGCAAATGAGACGTACTAAATACTGACACTGACACTGACACTGAGTCGGTTGCACCAGAGACTTGCGAACTTCGACTGAGAAGTGGGAGGAATAGCATTCCAAGATGTTTAGTTCTGGTGCTCTTACAAGGTATTCTTCTTCGTTTCGAACCTTTCTCAATCAATCTCACTTCTCCTCTTGTTTCCCATGTGCTCCCAATCTCAGCATTTGCTGTGCCCTTTATTCGCATTTACCCAATGTTAGTAGTGACAAGGCCGTTTCTGGGTTTCAGAGTGGCGTTGAGGACGCTGTTTCATCTTTCACTCGCCTCATCAGTAACCGTCATCCCCCGCCCCAAGTTGAGATTGGTAAGATCTTGACGTCTATCGTTAAGACGAAACACTACGACACTGCTGTTTCGCTTTTTGCACAAATGGAGTCTAGGGGAATCACTCCTTCCATGGTTACTCTGAGCATCCTGATCAATTGTTTTTGCCATTTGGGTCAGATGGGTTCTGCTTTTACTGTATTGGGCAAGATCATCAAGAGCGGCTATGAATTGAATGTCATAACTTTGACTACTCTCATGAAAGGCTTTTTTATTGAAGGTGAGGTCAGGAGAGCACTGCAATTTCATGACAGGGTAAGAGCACTAGGATACCAGCTTAATGAGGTTAGTTATGGGACCTTAATCAATGGACTTTGTAAAACGGGGCAAACACGTGCTGCCCTTGAGTTGCTCCAAAAGCTAGAGAGACAACCGATTAGGCCTAATTTAGTAATGTACAACACAATCATTGATGGGTTGTGCAAAGAAGGGCTCGTAACTGAGGCAGAGGACTTGTTTTCTAAGATGATTTCACGGGGGATTTTTCCTGATGTTGTCACTTACAATTCTGTAATTCATGGTTTCTGTTGTACAGGTCAATTGGAAGAAGCAGAACGGTTGCTTAATCAAATGGTACAAAACAACATAAACCCTGACCTTTGTACTTATAGCATTCTGATCGACGCACTATGTAAGGAAGGGAAAATCAGAGAAGCACAAAATGTATTTCATATGATGTTGCAAAGAGGTCCTGAACCTAATGTTGTCATTTACAATGCTTTAATAGATGGTTACTTTCTTAGTAATATGGTGAAAGTGGCGACAAATTTATTTGATGATATGGTCAAAAGGGGCTTGACTCCTAATTGTCGGAATTATAACATTATGATCAATGGATATTGTAAGACTAAAAAGGTGGATGAAGCCCTTGCTCTCTTTAAAGAGATGCAACATAGGCATTTAGCTCCCGATATTGTAACATATAATTCTCTTATTGATGGCTTGTTCAAATCAGGGAGAATATCATATGTGCAAGATCTTCTTGATGAGATGCATGCTACTGGCCAGTGCCTGAATACTTTTACATACAGTATCTTGTTAGATGGTTTGTGCAAAAGCCAAAATCTTGATGAGGCAATTGAATTATTTCAGAAAATTGTTGGCAAAGGGATTTGTCCTGATGTGGTCACATATACCATACTTATTGATGGATTGTGCAAGGGTGGGAGACTTAAAACTGCACAAGAGTTTTTCCAGCATCTCCTTATTAATGGGTATGAATTGGATGTCAAAGCATACTCTGCCATGATAAATGGGCTTTCTAAAGTGGGCTTGTTTGATGAAGCCATGGTTTTGCTTTCAAAAATGGAGAAAAATGGTTGCTTCCCTAATGCAGTAACTTACGAAATATTTATAATGAATCTTCTTGAAAAGAATGAAAATGAGAAGGCAGAGAAGCTTCTTCGTGAAATGATTTCTAGAGGAATATTGAAGGACTAAAACACATCTTTCCTATTGAAACTATGTTGTAAGTTGATTTCTTGAGTCTGAAGATAGATGTGTCTTACTTTCTTGTTCCTGTTGTATTGTAATCAGATTAGTATTTACTTGAAGTAGTAGTCTCAGTGATTCTTATAATTGCTCGTGTATTTCAGTTTAACTGTTTAAGATCTCTTGATAGGAGGCACTGGTGAGAACTTTGACATGCCTGTGATTGTTAATTTCTTATCTATTATGGCATCCCATTTATAACATAGAATCAGATTATAGCATAAACTTCGTTATTCTCTGCATCCTTTTACTTTTCACTCTCAACTCTTGTTTATTTTTGTTTTCTTTGTGCTGATGGAAAAAATTTTAAACACATTGTAATTTCACAATTAGAACTGCTTTTGCCATCTCAAAGGAAGAAATTGGTAATCATAGAGTGATGTGTAAAATGTTTTGATTGGTTTCCTATTCACAGCTTTAAGTTGAATCACTGATCCTATGTTTTGGAACAGATAAGGCAAATAAGGCAAGACAGATGGACTTGGCATAAGTAGTTTAGCTGAATTTCACACTCTCCTGTGAACTTGACATAGAACACACAAAGGTCTGCAAATCTGTTCACATAGGAGAAAGTGAAATAAGCTTAACATCTTTAAAGTCCTTAGTAGTAGCCCATTTACAATTGTCATGCTGAATGCTTTCCTTTGTGATTCGTTTGATTTTAGAATTGTCATTGGGACCCAAGAATTACAGGATAGAAAATTAAATGAATAGTTACTTTATGCTTTTAGCCGTTTGCTTGTATCAGAAGATGAGAAGCAAAAGAATGAAAGGTCTGGTTAGTGGTTAGTGGTGGATGCTTTGCATGTGTGAGAGATCCTGCAGGATACAAGAGGTATAGATAATGATAAATATAGCACTATAGAGATCTGATGAGCTGAGAAACACACCCTATTACCCAATTTTGAAATCTGAGAATACTAGTAATTAGCGCTTTGGATGATCTAAGCCAAACTTAGGATGCTTTATGTCATAGCACAAAATATTATTTGACAGTAAATTTCCACTGCAAAAATATTGATGATAAGTTTATAATGCCATCAACTAGTCATTGAATTAAAAATTATCATGCGTGACCCACTATGCTTTCAACTTTTTGCACTGATTATTATGTTTTCCTTCGAGGATAAGCCTTAGCGCAACGGTAAGGTTGCTACTTTGTAACCTGGAGGTCCTGGAACAACCTCTCAGCTTAGGGGTAAGGTTGCATACATTTATTCTTATCAGGTGGGAGCCTCATGCACTTGACTGCTTATTTTTATTATGTTTCCCTTGCAAACTAGAGACAGGAAGAGGTGTATTCACTACTGTTTTCGTGATTTACATGGCCTCCCTGATAATCTTTCCTAGAAGCAAGATTATATGAGAGGAATGTAGCTGTCATGCTCCTGCAGAAAATTGCCAATCACACTAGCCAAAACTTCTAGTGTATCTTACTACTTTCACTGTTCTTATTGACTGTTCCTGGCCTCTAAACTCTTTGTTAGACTTTATCAGGATGTCGAAAATATATCAATAATACAAATGAATAGGCAACAATGGAATGGTAGGATTATTTTATTGCCCTTGCTGGTATTGAACTTTTGGGATCGACAGGCATCTGATAGCCATTAAAACAACAGCTTAGTTTCTTCTGCATCACCAAATCTCATACAATCATTCCTAAAAAAATATGTCATTAAATAAAGTTGGACCAGCTTCCAGCCTGTTTAGTACCTTTGAAAAATAAGTCATTACATTAAACTGATAAGTATCAAGAAGCAAATGCAATATGCTTTAAAATATCACTTCATCTAATCAGAACCAGTTCCTATGCAATGCTAAGAGCCATCACATTTTTGCAAGTGTTCATTTTAGTCCCTAATTTTATAATTATATGTCATTTTAGTTCCTGACTTTTAAAATAAGTCAATTTAATTTCTGACATTGCAAAATATGAGTCATATTAATCCCCCAATTTATTTTTATTTAACATTTTATCAATTAAATAATGATAGGTAATCTTAAGTTATACATTGATATATCATATGTTATTTGAAATAGAATGAAGTTTTAAATAATTTATTTCAGTACCTAAAATTGTACAAAACTAGTCTATTACCAATGCAATACATGGGATGATTATATATATATATATATATAAAATCCGCTAACCTACTTTTAAAAAATTACACTTCATATATATTCGTGCAATTTAAAAAATTATTGTATTTCTTTATATAAATTAATTAATTTTTATAAAATGTAATGTAAAATAAATAATTAGAAAAAATATGAATACAACATTAAATATATATTTTTCCCGATATAATTTACCTAGCATATATATATATATATATATATATATATATATATATATATATATATATATATATTATGAAGGAAAGAGAACTATAATTAATAATCAACGCTACTATGATAGTAAGTTGTAATATCATAATATCATGCCTTCATGTCAAGGACATTACTTCCATTTTCTTTCAGTTTGTCCTTCTCAAGGACAGATCACGGTGATAGTGTCAAATGATTATTTGAATCTATTGATCTACATTAAAATATGCAAAGTAAACTTTAGTTACATCTTGATAAAAACTCACTATCTTAATATCCCTCGTATAGTTATTACAACACTTGTAAATACTTAGTGGCTAAGAACCATATTTCACATAATTGTAAGGCAGCTTTGGCATGTCCCTTAAAATTATTTTAATTGGGTAAGTAGCTTTTTACCAATTACATCACATGTAACTCTTAGATTTTATGATTTTTTTTTTTTTTTGGACACCATATGTCCTGACATGTTACAATCTCATCTTATGCCCAAAACCATTTTGATAGCCTAATTGAGTCTAACTATTTTAAATGTATGGGTAGCACAATTACCCATCCTATCTGACCATGATAAGCTAGTGTACCAAGCTTTGGCAGAGCCTATATTTAGTGATCATAGCCTTTTGTAGGTGCTTTAATAATGGGTGGCATAAAACTTAAGATTATGTTGAGGGAATTTTAAATTTTAAGTTGTTATGCTTATATCATCACTCATACATGGTATCTCATACACGAATATATATATATATATATATATATATATATAAACATGTGGTAGTATGGCCAATAACCTATGCATGATCTTTCATAACCCAATATGAAGATCACAATACTAAGTGCAATCCTTTTGAACTCTTCTGGATTGTCAATGCTTATTTTGTTCCTCCAACACCTTGGATTCCGATGGATCTCAACAAGCACTTTCGGGAAGTCTTCTTTCTTTCCAACAATGATCTTTACTACTACTTGTAAAATTAAATTACAACAAAGTAACAACACGCAGGCTGTATTTGACATTACAACAAAAACAATGGCATGCAAGCCATATTTGAAATTACAACCCATAAATAAAATTCCAATCGCACTGGTGTAATTTTGGCCATGCTACACACCATATATTGATGTCAAACATATATATCAAAACAATCAAATCTCATAGAAGCTCACATTTCTTATACACCAAGAAGAGATCAATTTCGTTTATATCACATATAAACAAACTGTTCTCGTTGGGTTTTAAATCATCGTCTTCCCACGCATCGCTATACATATATATAAATGATTTATACCAAAACCATATATATCACATACATATCAATCATGGCAGATTCAAATTGATTGAAAAAAGCGAGCGACTCTAATACAACTATTGGAGCGGGAGAACCTAACAGGGGGAAATACAACCAATAGGTTAAATGAGAGTACCACATCATCGGGCTACACATCAGATCTTGACCTAAAACCTTAAGGCAATGAGTCATAGTTTCTCCCATATTATATACTACTCACTTAGTCCATTCTCAACTAATGTGAGATTTCACCTCTTACACTTAACTCCAATAGATATAGCAAATATTTTGTGTGAAAAAAATTACCGTTTGATTTGTGTAATTAATCCTACAAAATAGAAATTAAATCATCTGTGACACCCATAGGAAAAAAAATTGTCCATCAAAATATAATATTGCATCAAAATAAGAACTTGTCCATCAACAATCAACAATAGATTAAACTCATTAGTTAAAAGATAAAAGGAAAAATAACTTTCTAAATAACAAAATAAACTAAAAAAATGCTTTCTACTCCACCAATAAAGATAACCTGAACGTTCAAAAAAATAATAATAATAACAGAGCTTCAAAGCTATATTAGCAATAAATTAAATCTTGTCCATCATAACTTGGAAAAGTTTTCATATTGTCGGGAACCATAATAAAAGTGTAAGTATCCCTTTCTTCAATGAGTTAAGTTTGCTGAATTCCATCCATACTAAATCATGATAGCCTAAAATGGGAAGGAAAAAGATGAAAGGTAAGACGCGAAGAAAAATAACAAAGAAAAAACTTTAAAATTAATAGGACCCTTGAAAGAAGAAGGACAGGTCTTGTCCATCAAAATATTGTATCTTGTTTCTTCATTGAATTCAGTTTGTAGAATTGTATCTATCATAAGTCATGATCACCTAAAATTACAAAGAAGAAGATAAAAGGTGAGATGTGAAATAATCAAAAAAAAAAAAAGTAACGAGTAGGAATGAATTGTATTGAAAGAGTTAGGACAAATAAAAATAAAAAATAATATAAAATAAAAAATAATCATAAATTAATATTGTTATTATGACTGATAAAAGAAGACGACTGATATGAAATATTAACGCAGTCTAATGTATATTATACAATTCGCTTATATATATAACCTACCTTCTGAAAGGTTACATGGTAGGACCAAAATTATTTGATTGATATTTTACATTTAATTATCATAATTTTTTATTAAGATTTATCAATAAATTAATTACTTGATATAATTGGTGCATTCATTGTCTTTTCAATGATTTGATTGATATTTTACCTTTAATGAGCTAGATTATAATTTTTTGATGCGTTCATTAGCTTTTCATGGGGAGAAATCAATTGCAAGATTAAATGACATGTCAACCATTTCATTTTATTGCAAAATCTGATTTTAGAATTATATATATGATATGATATATGATGAGTCATTTAAATCTCCATTCTAAGTCATAAAATGACTCATTTTGTACAATTTTAAGCACCAAAATGAATTATTTTAAACTTCAAATGACACATGGTATGTCAAAGTATCATTTAACTTTATATATGATCATTTAGTTGACAAAATATTAACTGAAAATGGGATGAGAGACTAACTTGCTCATATTTTGTGATATTAGGGACTAATTTAACTCATTTTAAAAGTTGTGGATTAAAATAACTCACAAATATGAAGTGAAAGACCAAAATAAGCATTAATTCTTTTGGAAATGACGAGAAAAACAACAAGCCTTTTACTAATAAACATTCATAAGGATGAAATCCTATATGCTGGAAAGATCACTTGAATTAGTAATTCCAGAAGAAAAGCTTGCGTAATCTGGAGGATAAAATGAAACTAAAATATAAACACAGACCGTTAACTACTTACAAGAAATGTAAATACAAGACAAAATATCAATGTTTACCACAAAAACGCATGAATCATAGTAGCATGGCATCACATTGAAGATAATAATTCTTCTAAAGAGGGGTGTTACAACACCAAAGCTTCCAGTTGAGATAGGGATCAAAGGATCCAAGGTAGAGCAATTGAAGGAAGTGTCCACTGCCATTTTTATGTCTATTTTCAGTTCATAATAAATTTTGTATCCTTCATTTTTTTTTGTTAATTTATATCATATTTTCTTTGGTAATGAATTTAATTCATAGGTTATTGTTATAAATTTACAACTAAAATCCCAATTTTCTCTCTAAGTAATATTGTGAGGGACAAATTGATTCATAGAAATTTCATAATCTTTCCACTATTTATCGCCTTTTATAGAAGACGATATATTAGTTCCTCTGTTAACTTGACATTCTAATGATGAACAAGTTAAGCACATCTGACTCTTCGGATTTTATAGATTCTCTCATATTGCTCTCCATTCAGGTTTATATTTTAATTCAATTCTATGCCTTATTCATCTGTTATTTTAATGTGATTATTCATGTGTTAATCATTAATTGGATTGCCTTTGGTAGTAATTTTCTTTTCTTTGCTGCTGGGATTTTTCTACTAGCATCTTTTAATTTTTATAGTGTACATATGTTTCAAGTTAGTAAATTTTCTCTCATATAGCTTCCTTCATATATGTTACAATTTGGTTTAATTTTTGCCGGTGTAATTGCTATGAATGGTTTTCATTTAAATTTTGAGATAGAGATCATAAATTGTCGAAATTAAAACATACGTTTGTACTTTTTTTTTCTTGTCCAGTACGTATTTTTAAAATTTAAAAGACATGGTCTTATTGAAGCAATTTTTCTGTTGTTTGAATTGTATATATTTGTTTAATTTGTTCAATATGAATAAACTAATTAAATAGTTATGATACATAATTAAGTTTAAACCATAATTTTAAGCACGAATATGTGCACAAATATTTGCATCCAATAGCAAATATTTACCGCTTTGATTTGTTTTTATTTGTTGAGTTTATATATTTCTTTACAACAATGAAGGGAAGGATGTGTGGGAGAAATTATTGAGAATTTGGGTGGAGAATTTTTGCTCTATGATGCATTGATACTTCATCATCCCACCGTGTATAGTGTCTAGGACGTAACGTTTTCGATATCGATATCAACACTTCAATACTTCAAAATGTGTCAAATTTTTTTTTTTGGTGATTTTACAAATCGGTTTATCCACAAAATGTAATTGATATACATCATTTATGTTTTCTTAATATAGTTATGATAAGAGTTAAATAAATTTGATAACATATTGATAATACTACATTAAATTTAATAAATTTAATATATAATTAGTATATATACACATATCTCCGAATCTTAAATTTCAAAATTTCAACATATTCCCATGTCAGTATCGAATTGTATCAATATCATATTTTATCGTTCCGCTTCATAGATTTCATTATGCCCCAAGATTACTTTTGCAATGGAATTAAATTCTAAGAGAGAAAAAAAAAGTGTATTCACTTTAACATCCACATTCAATATTCAAATTATAAAGTTTTTATGTAATGAGATAGTATAATAATTTTTCATTCTTTTTAACATTCAATAGACAAGTCTATTAAGTAAATCAAACTACTTCAGTAAAACAATTGTATACTCAAATTTTGTTATGATTCCTACCTCATGGTTAGAGATTTATCTTTTTAAAAAGCTCTTGTTTCAAAGGAATTAGTCACTAATGCTAGTGATGAATATCTTGAAAAACAAAAGAAAAATTGTTATAACTTGTGATTTTTTTTATGTTGATGAATTTTGGTTAAACAAAATGAATTTGTTTAATCCTAATAGAAAAAAAAATTAGTGAAATTTGCTTCTCTTTCACCTATTTTAAAAAGCAATTAAAATTGATTAGTTTATTAAATTTGAATATTTAATTATATCTAAAAAATAATAAACAATTTAAAGTGATTAATTTATTTAATTTTTTGCAGCATTGATTATATTAGGGGAATGAGGAAGAGATGGAAAACTTATTACACGAATAATTATGAGGGAATTTTTTATTTTTTAGTTAAAAGCAAAGGCTTTCATGAAGGATAGTTTGCTTCATCCACAATAGAATAATGCTACAATCACACCTCCCCCACAAATACCTACGGTTCCATCATATGTGAGGGGAGGAAAATGACAAAATAGTGGTTTAACTTATGACACCCATTATTCTAAGACAAAATATTTCTTTCTCCATATTATTTTATTTTTAAGATTTTATGAAGAAAATTATGAAAATAAAAACTAAAAATAGGATTTTATTTTTACTGTTTTCAATATTTACTTCAAAAAATTCTAAAAATAGAAAACACATAACATTAAAAAGTAACTAAACAAGCTCAGCTTTCCAATTTTGAAAAACGTTATTCCAGCATCAATTGCGAAAGATAAGTTACAAAAATTATATGTGACAAACCAATTTATATGTGAGAAACCTTGTGAAGTTAGAGAAAAATGATGTAAAAGATGAAGCAGCCACCAAAGAAGAAACAAAAGAGTAAAGAGCTTGTCATGTTCCCCAGAGCAACCTCGTTGAGACTTTGGAATTGGCCAGAACTGAGGAGCATTTGTTCTGGAATACAATTTCTAGATTGGCCGGTGTTTAAAGACTATCATTGTCCAAAGCTGAAGATCGTTGCAACAGATTTTCAAAATTCTTTAGATTCGTATCCAGAGGGTAAAAGTTGTTTTACACCTGACAAGCATGGCTTTGTTTCAGATAGAAAGGTAGAAAAGATCGTCTCAACAATTTGCATTTTTTTCCTCATACATGGTCAATCAAACAATTTGCTAATGCATTTAGTCATGTTCGCCGGGAAAGAATCCTTTTAATTTTCACATTATTTTATCATATGGTGATCTTTCACAGCTTAAAAGATTGGAGCTTAGGAGTCTGCCATAGCTTAAATCCATCTTAAAAATCTCAGTCTTATCAGTTTTAGCATGCAATCGTTTGAAAAGCTTGGCACCATCTACCGTGTCTTTCATCCGTCTAACTAAGCTGAATCTAGAGGATTGTGCTGGATTGAAGGATTGAAGTATTTGTTCAAATCCTCAATGGTGAATCATAAAAAACTATAGTGGTTGAAGAGGCAGATAAACCAGATGAAGATGGCAAGTGCAGGCCAGCACAAATGGTTGATGCCACGGCCTCCATACAAACTAAAGCACAAATGGATTGTGCTCGAGTCTTGTAATAGTAGAATCCTTCCCCACTATTACAGGACTCACCGTCGCTACGGCCCAAAAGAAAAAGAACAAACAAACAAATGAAAATGTGAAACTTAGGAAGCTTTCTACTTTGTCTCTTACCAAGTTATAAAGACTTGAAATGTCAAAATGGACTTAGTCGGCCAAGTTGATCCCCAAAATCGCTATTTTTAGTATGTTAAGCTGAACTTTTAAGTTCGTCAAAAAATTCTAACCCATCTAATCTACTTCATGGGCCAAACCTTCCTCTTCTTTTTTTTTTAAAGAATAAAAACTTCACAATTCGTTAGTCTTTATTTTGCAACAGTCTCAATGGCCTAAACCAAAGAGACATGAAAACTAAGGCCAAATCAAATTTAACATGTTTAAAAAGGATGAAACGCATACACTATAATAAATTATAATATAGTAAATGTAAATGATTAAATTTAATATTTGGTGCATAGCTATTATAAACCTTGAAAATTAGGTATACATCAATTAATAAAAAAAATTTAAAAATTTCTTGTAAACAAAATCATCAAACTATTAAAAATCTTTTTTCATTTTCTTGGTGAGTTGGCCTGTCAACTTGTCAGTTTGCCCTCAAATTGGGCTAAATTGGCTATTTCAACCCATTTAATTTTGGTGGATTGGCCACATCACCCCATTTTTTGTGAACTTTTGACGGATAAACTAGCCCTTTTTGACATTTCTAGCTTTTACATGGGGAATTCTACTTTGAATTTCCGCCTCTTGAGGAATGTTTCCTTCACTCAATGCAACAGCACGAAAACTCTTCTTATGGTGACATAGTAGTACCCAAGGTAGTGCAGCTGAAAATAGATGGAGTCCATTAGTGTGGTGATCTGAACCCTACAGTCCATCGACAGTTTGAGAAAAGCAGCAGCCTTGAAATGTCAATTCCCACCCATGCGACTTATGTGTAAGTGATAGATGTTATCTTATGAGCGAAGTTAATTCTCATCAACAAAGCAATTTGTGCTGATTAGCTAACTGCACCATCCCTATTCGTTCAATTCACATAATTTTTTTTTTTCTTTCATGTTGTGCCACGCACTGAGAGCTACACACACACGCACTAAAAAAGGAAAAAAACAAAGAAGTTGTACTGCCCTCTGTTTTGTAACATTGTTTGCTTCCTTCAACTTCTACTATGTTAACTGAGAAGGCTCATTTAATCATCTAACAGTGGTCCTTTGTGAAATATTAGGAACGATAACTTGATGTATATTCCACCTGAATTATTTTGGTCTTATGGGATCAACTTTGTTGCAAGAAATTGTTGCTTGTACAGAGAGAAGCTTACCTTCATTGCATTCACTCATGCTACTCTTGAAAACTAATAGCCTATTCAAGCAGCAACAGAGCAGAAAACATGGATGGTTAGCGCTCTACCTTTTTTTTTTTCCTGCCTTTTTTTTCTTCATTTTATGAAAACATGGATCAGAACGAATTGCAAGATAACATGAGAATTGAGAAGTTAATTGTGAGAATTAATAAAATGAAAATCCGGAACAAAAGTGTATTCGATTTGATTTTGCATGGATACAGTTTCATAATCATATAAACTACAAAAACACCAAATCGATAGCCACATTTCCTCTTGGTCTGTAAAATATGATGTAAATGTCAGCATTTTTTTTCACTCTTAAGTTTGGATGGCAATCACTCCACTCATTAAGAACTCGACATACTTCCCTTCTTTCAAGTTTGAAATTTTTGACTTCAAGCAAATGCCTAACATAATTGCTTTAGATTTTTTCTTTTCAAGGTGAGTGGGACTCAATGCAATAAGAGGCTAACATCGTGGCAACAGCTATTCACAAAGAGAGTGATCTGCTTTTCTTGTGGAGTGTGGTGTGTGCCTGAATAAGTTACCTGTATTTCGACAGTAAGTGCAAATGGTTTTTAAGTTCCATAAGGTTGTTTTATAAATAAAGTTCACCTGTATTTTAATAGGTGAGGTGTGTATGGTTTTAAGTTGCAAAAGGGTATTTCAAAAATAAAGGTGACATAATTTTACAGGAGGGCATGTGTTGAAGTAACAGAAAGGTGTTTTATGGGGAAAAAAATGTTGATAAAGACATGCAGATGTATTTCTACAGAGGGGTGTTTCAAGAATAAGGTAGACCCGTATTTCGGCAGAAGGTCTGTACAGCAGTTAATTGTAAGTTGCAGAAGGTGTGTTCCGTTAATATTGAATAAAGATGACATGTATATTTACAAGATGTTTGTATTGATATATAGCTGCAGCAAGTGTTCTGTGAATCATGAATAAAGTTTACTCCTATTTCCCCGAGATGAGTATACTTTTATCTTTTAGTTAATTCTTTAGCTTTTTGTTCTTCTACAGTTACAGAAGAATCTTGATTTCTTTACTGAATAATTCAAACTGTTATTGAAAAAGCATATGAGATCAATGCTATAGAGACAGGCACAGTTGATTACGATGAGAACAGTACCTGTTGCTGGATGAAGTTCAGTTCAGTGTACTTGGGCTCCTCTGTAGAAATCATCAGACAGCAGTTGAAGACCATCCTTCAAAGTCATCAATGCACTCAGGAGTTACAAGCAATTCAGCAATTCCTTGTATTTTTTATTCTTACACTTCCGTATATGTATTTGGGGCCATAATGTATTACAGTAGTGTCGCATTACCTTTCTCCCAGCTTTCACAATTACTTTTTTTGTACAGATGGTGACATAGCAAGATGCCAAGATCATTCCAGCACAGCTTAATCTGGTTGTAGCTGTATTCAGAGACTAAGCAAGATCTCAAAAGCGGTGTCTTAGACAATTGATCAACTATCTCCAGAATAGTTCTCAAAGGAGTTCCTCAGACCAGAGACCATGGGAATGATACTCATCTGTATAATTTATGCCAACCAGCTCTGTAAATAAATCTCTGTTGGATAAGCAAAAATAGATGATAGCAACACCAAATAAGTAATTAGATTTGCACGAATTCTGCATAATATACCAAAAAATAATCAGTGAGTGACAGACCCATGCACAATATTTTGAAAATATAGAAGCTAAATGCAAAACCATGCTTCCTAGTGAACACAATGGAAGACTATTATTTAACTCTAGCTTTTAGCACTTAAAATAAACACCGAAAGGATGCACCAAGATAATGGAACATCTCACAAAAGAAATGTAACATATAGTGGAGGAAGCCATGCACAATAACAGAAGAAAAATAACGCAACAAAAATATTCATCCCAGAAAAAAAAAAAACTTATTTAATTGAATTATTGGAAAGAATAATAGAAGAAGAAATATATTGACAGACTCTAACATTGCCATTTGCCAGAGCACTTATTCAACAGTAAATTTCATAAAAAGTGATCCGAAGGTAACATTCACAACTAGCATAACTAATATCCCCCATGATAAAGAAAAGCATAAACTGTTTTCATCAATAAAAATTACCTTTTGATTAATTTGTTTGTTCCTCAAAAAATAGCTTTGCAACCGTTTGAATGACGTCTCAGGTTCAGATTATATTATGAAGTATGAACCCATATTAAGCTAGACTTTGAGTGTTCAAATGATTAGAGTTGTGCAACCTGTTCCCAATAATCATTTGAAATCTATGTAATGTGAGAGCTCTGTGGAAAAATAACTTTCTCGTAGAACAGGCAAAATGAGGAAGAATTTAGTCTTCTGCTAATCTTCAACATTTTGACTGGAACCTATTTCCAGCCTAGCATCTCCTATTCTTGTACTTAGCAGATTCAGAATGGTTAAGATATGTTCACTTTGTGGATGAGACTGATCCCCAGCAATAAATGCATTTAATTCATCATTGACATTTATCCAAGACCAACCTGGCTCCTTTATTACTCCCTTTGATTTCATTAGCTTCCTTATATATGCAGCTTCCTTCCATCTCCCCTTGGCAGCATATATGTTAGCGAGGGTGATATGAGTTCCAGCAGAATTTGGATCCATATGAAGTATGTGCTCTGCTGTCCGTCTTCCACGGTCAACATCCCCATGAACCCTACATGCTCTGAGTAAGGTAGACAACACAACATCATCACTATGGAAAGGCATGTTTCGTATCATATACTCAGCTTCACTCAATCTTCCTGCTCTACACAGAAGATCAATCATGCAACCATAGTGCTCTCTTGAAGGACTGATCCAGTACTCATTAATCATTAACATAAAGTAATAGAAACCTAGATCAACCAATCCAGCATGGCTACAAGCTGTCAAAACCCCGATGAAAGTCACATAGTCTGGTTTTAAACCAATGCTGGAAATCTTCTCAAATAAACTAATAGCCTCTTGGCTGTGACCATGTTCAGCATATCCATTAATCATGGCTGTCCATGATATAATGTCATTATTTTTGGTCCCATCAAAGATTTTTGAAGCTTCTTGTAGACTCCCACATTTTGAATACATATTAATTAGAGCACTATGAACCATCACTTCATGATCTAAGCCAATGCTCAGGACATGAGCATGCACCTGCTTCCCTGGCTCAAGGAGTGCCATGCTTCCACACACACTTAGCAAGCTAGCAAGAGCAAATTCAGTTGGTTTTGGCCCTTCCCTTCTCATCCATGATAGATAGTCAAAAGCTTCTTTTGCATAACCTGCTTGAGAATAAACTGCAATTATGGTGCTCCAAGAAATAATATCTTTTCTAGTCATATCACGAAAAACTATTGAAGCCAAACTTAATAGCCCACATTTAGAATAAAGAGTAATGATGGAGTTCGCCACTGACAAGGCATCTACCAGACCTAGACGCAATACATGGCCATGTAACTGTTCCCCCCATTCAGTAATAGAAAGATTTGCACATGCAGAAATTACTGCTGCAAAAGTGTATTCATTGGGATTGACACCTGATTTTCTCATTCTTTTAAATGCTTCCACTGCATGCTCTTCTTCACCCATCTGCACATATGTTGTAATAAGGGTTGTCCATGAAACTACATCCGGCATCCTCATTTTTTCAAACAAACACATGACATAGTCTGGTTTACCACATTTATTATACATGGTAGCAAGAGTGTTAACCACAAATGAGCTCTCATCAAACCCTTGTTTTATTGTTTGTGTGTGTATAGCTTTCCCAGAATGTAACGTTCTAGAATCAGCACATGCTTTTAAAGCAATGGCAAATGCATATGAATCACAGCTCACTTCTGATTTCCACATTTCAGAGAAGTACAATAAGCCCTCTATACTGTAACCAGCATGTACAAGCCCCACAATAATGGAAGTCCATGACACCACATTTCTTGTTGCCATGTTTTCAAAGACTCTGCAACCGTGCTCTACTTTGCCAACTTTCATGTACATGTCCACTAGTGCACTGCTGACAAATACCGAGTTTGCCAAATTGGATTTCACAGAAAATCCATGCAATGTTTCTCCAAAATATACGTTCATTCCAAGTGCACAAGCCTTGAGGGCAACACTAATCATAAACTGGTCCTTTTGAAGTCCTGGCTGGACCCACATGTTTGAGAACATGATCAATGCTTCAGAAGGGTGCGAGGCATTGACATAACCGGCTATTAACGTGGTCCATGAAACCTCATCTCTGTGAGACATTTTATCAAACATGTCTCTCGCTTCCCACAGTTGGCCACATTTCACAAGTTGCTTCAGTTCAGAGTTAAGTTCAAGCATATTACGAACAAAATACGGAGCTGGAGCTAGTTGGTCTGGTTTTGCTTGCCAGATTGGTTCTCTGCAAGGAGTGCCAATTCCTGTAAATATATACTAACTTAGATGAGGCCAAGACCTGGTTGAAAGAAACACAAACACATTAAAATAACCATGGAAAGTTCACATGAATAGTCTTCAACTATTACAAATCCATCAACAATCTAATAGCATAAAGCATTTACAATAGAACTATTTAGTATCTAAACTTGTGTTCCTGTTTCCAATTATTACACATAAATATCTGCCAAAATCTGAAATATCAAGGAAGAGATTTGCATAAAAAATCTAGTTCTGTTGAATTTAGGCAAATGCAAATAGCCATTCCCATGAGAACAAATCAACTATTAATAGATCTGATTAGGGTTCACTAACTGAAAATCAATAACACTCAATATAAGACGACACCAGTCACAGTTTCAAATCACGATTGTTGTTGCATTGCTATTACTCACGATTGCAGAAAACTGCACAAAAATTAGACCGGTGCGACCACAAATGCAGTTGTTGTTGGGTTTTGGAGTCCTAGAAAACCGCAATTGCAGCAGCAAAAGTGCAATTTGAAACCATGTCCTGATAAATCCAGGTAGCGGGGAAAAATTAGCATCAAACACCATTCTCCTAGTCTCCAAAGATCATGCAGCACATTTAGTGATGACATAAATTATTGGATTTAGCTTTGACGCGTAAAATTGTTTTACCCAAGTATCCAATCATACCATTACAGGTATTTGACTCTTATAATAACTATCTTAAACTCACAATATGAAACAATATGATAACACAATTTTATTTTTTATTTTTTAAACTTTTCTAGTGATTCTGCTTTTACTGAAAAGTTTTACAAACCTGGATAGAACGAATTGAGAGATGAGTCGGGGTTCCTTGAGAGTAGGGGAGCGTTTGGATGGAGAGAAAAGGAAGGGCGGAGGGCGACGGCAGCTGAAGAAGCGTAGGCACGATGCTCCCAAACACGTCGTCCCCGGAAGCCGTTTGATTGTAGGCGGAAAGTGCGCGCCGTGTGGGTGAGAGCGAAACATAGATTCCCGAACAGGACGTGCATTTTCTCTTGTGATTGCTTTACTTTAGGGCAGTGTTGAGGCTGAACTCAGGGAACGAGTTGCTGAGAAAGGACAACGCAAACCCTGTTGAGCATTTTGGTGGTGGCGTCACAGAAGAATGGTGGCTGTGCTGTGCTGTGCTGTGAGGTGAGGTGGGCTCAGCTGCTCATGAGGTTGGGACTGGCAGTGGAGAAACAGAGAATAGAGGGAATGTGTAAACAATGGCGCAAGGTGGCTAGAAATGATAAATTTTAAAATATTGAGATTTTATTTTAATGTAATAAAACTTTTTGATCGAAGAGTAATTGTCTCATCATGATAGTTCTTTTAAATAGACAAACCACTAAATATGAAATGTGATCTATTTTCATGGATTAATAATCTCTGACCATATGATTAAGAGATAAGGTATGCTACTATCAATATAATTGAGTCTTATTTCATTATTCGAAAAGCCATAAAAATAGAATATTTTAATTGGATAATTATGAAAAAAAAAATTTATGATATTTTTATAATTTTGATGCATAAAAATTAAATTAAAATATTAATACAAAAATAAAATGAATTAAAAATTTCTTAGACTAGGGTATGAGATTTGTCATTTGTGAACTAAGTTGGGCTATTTTAATCAATTTAAGGCCCAATCTATTCTGAGATCATGTAATGTGGTGGCAGATAAACGAGCCCATAAGGCAAAATTTTATTGGTCAACACTTGGGCTAGGGAAGTCCTTAATTGTACATCTATCTTTGGATCTTGAAGTTTGAATAAACTTGTACTTTTATCAAAAACAGAAAAACGTAAAGTAAGAATTCAATTTAGTCTAAAATTGTTTCATTATCGTGTTTGCGATAAATATACGTTACATCTACGTTATTTTAAATTATTGCTTATGTTATTTTTACTTAAAATATGAATTTAATATATTATGCAAAAAAATTTGAAATTGAACATTTTTGTTAATTTAACTATAAAACATTAGACGACATGAAGTAACTATGAAATATGAAGAAAAGTATTTTAGTAAAATTAGCAATAAATAGTCCCTCTATTTTTCCTCGAAAAAATTTGATTTCTAATTTTAGCCAATTTTAATTCTTCTCTTTTATGAATTTCAAGTTTAAGTTTATCATTTTAGAATTACCAAGTCTCCACTTTGCAAGCTTGCAAGGAAGGTGCAAATAGTGCAAGTTTTGCTACAAATAACAAAGACTAACAGTAGACGTTAGATTCTGTGAAGTATCGGACGGAGTGTAATATTTAAAAGAGATTAGGATTATATGTTTGAAACCACAAGGAGTGTAGTTGCTATTTACTCTATTATTTAATATAAAATATAGTATTTTATATCATATTATATTAAACACGATATGATATTAAAAATTTATAAGATTTTATATCTTATTAAGCATAAATGAGTTCTATGGGCATGAATGTCAATTCACTTGTTTTGGACATGTACCTGACAAAAACTTACAAAATCTCAACAAAACAATTTAGTCAAATTACAAATAGGATGGGACTTAATTTTGCTTAATTTTGACATAAAAGAAAATGATCACATTTGCCAAAATAATACATTTTGAATCTAATAGCAACAATGTATATTTTCCTGTATGTACTAAGGTAATGAAAAATAAAAAGAGGGAGAGATGAACAAAAAGATTTGCTTACTTGCCTCCACAAAAACAAAAAACCTTGATCATCACAATCATAAAGATAAACAAAGCCGCAGGGATGAGATGAACAAAAAGAAAAAAAATACCACAGAGCAGAAGCTGATTGTGTGCACACCAAATGCAAGTGATAAGATGATTAGAGCACATGCTCCCTTAAGACCTTAAGTGCACCGGTATGATCTTGGTCCTGGTCACTACTATCACTAATATATGATTTGTAAAGCCCCGTTTGAGAGTGACAAGTCCATAAGCTAAAAAGAGGCTTATTTGGCTCAAAGCGAAATATGTTATACGCTTTGGGGTCACTAGAGGTTGGACCTTTTCGCTAAACCATCGATGGCCAGAAGGAGAATTTGCTTGTGAGATCAAGTTGCAAGGGAGGACTCATCGGAGGAATTGTTGTTATCAACTTGGTAAGAGTATATAGGAGTGTTTATCTTCATACACGTGTGGGATCATTTATAAAAGTAGAGCTTCTTGAACTCAGAAAATCTTACAGAATAAAGTTGGAATAATTCACTTGTCATGGACTGTGTCCAATTTCTTCATTACAGATTTTTTTTTTATTAAACTTAAATTCTATTCGGAATCTTAACGTTAAGGAATTGATTTGACCTGTGAATCAATATTTTTTGAAGTTATAACTTCGGAGTAATTTTAGTTACGGCATTCGCCTCAAAAAAATGAGGTATGGCCTTAACGTAGTCATGAGATTGTATATTTTATTCGGAAAAATAAAAAATTATTTGAATTTGCAATCCTATTATTCACTTTAATTTTGATTTCATTCATTTATTTCCTTTTGGATCAATAGATTTCAATTTTTTATGAAATCAGAACCCCGCACTATTATCTTTTTGGGATTTGACTCCTTTAAAATAAAGAGGTTGATAAAATGTATAAGTGAATAATTAATCACTGATGAATCATTTAATGAGATTCACACATAATCCATATATGATAAGTATACTTTACCTCCTTCTTCACTTTAGAAGAGTCCCATTTTTTTTTTCGAGTTTTAATGGTGCTGTGATCTTTTTGGGAAAAAAAAACATTGATGAGTTGCAAAACATTCAAAGGTTGCCGCTTACCGGGTCCCAAAATAGAAAAAAAAGTTTCACGTTAAAAAAAACCACAGGGAGAAGTGCCTTGGCCCGTTATTGCTAATTACAAAATTCATAAAAATTTGCCATATCTTGATGGCATTTTTGTTATCTAAACTAGTTAAAAAAAAGGGTAGTGCTAATACAGACAGAATAGTAAATAAAAGTAAAATATAATTTTAAAAAATTAATTTTAAAACATTATCTGTAAAATATTTTATTCTATCAAGTAATGATTATATAGATAATACCTATCTATTATCTATAATCTATTCATAATACATATAATTACACTCAAGATGAATTTAATGCTATGTCATGTGTTAATTTCTCATGCATTCTGTATTCAATTGGGAAATTTTTATTAATTATGAAATTCATTTTTTGAGGTCATCAAAGTACGGAAAGCTATTAAATTTGATCTGATTTGAATATCATCAGTAAAAAAGAATAATCAAATTACTCTATCAAAGTATGAGAAGCAATATTGCTATCTAATCTAATCTATTTTATTCTAATAGTTAATTCAAAAGTGATTGCAAAAACGATTGTGATTAAAAAAGACATTTTTTAGGTAAGATAATTCTAATTGTGATTATATTCTGATTTTACATAAAAGATTGAGATTATAAAAAAAAAATTTAATGCAATCAATTTATGAAAATATATTTGGGTTCTTCTATGATATTTAAGCCAAATCTTAGGTTTCAAATTGCTTATATAAATTAATAAAAAATCTCCATATAAATTTCTAATAAATACATATAAATATTTTTAAATAAAATTTAATTTTATAAAGTAATGTTTAAAGAAATAAAATTTACTATAGGTCATAGAACGCGTGTCGACGTGTCTCACGGAACTCACATGTCAGTACTCATGTTGCTAATAGACGAAAATTGAAATTGAGGTTCAGTTGACTTATGTGTATGGCAATTATGGCAGTTCGGGATTTCACCCACCCCAAACTTGGATTCATACGTCATCATGACTCATCCCAGTTGAATTTGGCTAATTCCATGCTTACTCGATTTTCACACATTGGCACTCAATTCAACTCAACTCCTTGATATCTAATGTAATATCATCAATTACCCCCTGATTTCCTTGTTAATAATCACACTAAGAAAAGAGACAATTTGATATTTCTCAAATACATGAACTTTTTAATAGATAAATTATACTCACCTACAGTAAGATTTATAAAAATATAATTCACACCATTTTTAGTTGTCCAATTTATACTCACATTCTTTCTGTTTGTCAAGTTATAAGTACTTATATTACAGTCACACTTCTCATTCACAGAACATCATTAGTAAATATAATAGAATGACATTTTTGTGATATTAACTATTTTTAATTAATAAAATTACAAAAATATCTTTATCACTCTGTTAAGTTTAAGGGTATTTCTATAATTTAATTAATTAGGAACAGTTAATATTACAAAAATATCATTTTGTTAAGTCTACTGATGGTGTTCTATGAATGAGGAGTGTGACTATAACATAAATATTTAACATTTGACAAGTAGAGGGGATGTGAGTGTAAACTGGATAACTAGAGGAGAGTGTGAGTTGCATTTTTACAGATCTCAGGGGAGGTGAGTATAATTTACCCTATATCAAATTATCTCGATTTTTCAAGGTGACTGTTAAGATTACCGGATACATTAACTATTTAATATACTAAATTTTCTCAATTTTTTAAAATAATTATTAATAAGGAATGAAGGGAGTATTTCTGTAATTATAGAAGAATAGTAATTTTCAACAAAGCCATGAGATATGGCATGGTAGTAACTCACATTGTCCCTCAACCATATGATTAAGGATTCAATCCTCACTCATAGAAGTGGAGTGCATTTCGTGACCAATCATTTACCTCTTTGAGAGAGCTCCAGTGATAAAGGAATTTGTCACTACTGCAGAAAGTAGATACCCCGATTCTGATTAAAAAAAATAAAAAATAGTAATTTTCAACCATCTCTGTCGATATTCATTCATATTATATCTATCCTGCATTTGTTTTAAAGGAGTGCTGATAGGTACACAACAAATCTACACTAGATACTTATAACTATTAGATGTGATAAGTGAGTGGAATGAGTGGGGACTACTCATTATATCTAATGACGGTAAAATATGTAGTATATATTTATTGTATGATTTTATTGTGCACCAATCATTTTTTCTTTTTAAAATTACATCCACTCTCACGAAACAAATATATATATATATATATATTTAAATAATTGATATATGAAGTAATAACATAAAAATAAATATGTGAACGACAATACCCATATCATTATTTTAGCAGAACCCTCCAATTTGTTATTACTCATCAATAGCTGTCACTTCTTAGTAATTTTAAAAGATAGTTTGTATCGAAGTATTATAAACCAATAGTATCCCAAATGAACAAGCAAAGTTGGTGAGCTAAACCTGAACCTTTTGACTCCACCTTCCTCTGACTCTGTCTACCTTCTATCCTAGCAACAAACTTCATTCAATTCCCACCCCCCTTAATCTGATCATCAAATACCACTTCAAACAACATAGTTTATGTTCTCTGAACACTGCACTCCAGTGTTGCTCATTATTGTCCATGGCTGGAGTGCAACCTTCATCAGAAGAGGTCCATCTAAGGGTCAACTCCAGGGGGAGCAACAATATGGTGCACCCACAACCAGCAGCTGCAGCTGCAGCTGCACCTGCAAGACCAGTTGAATACATTGAGGTGAAGCATTACAAGAAATGGTTTTCTTGGTTGATACCATTCATTATTGTTGCCAACACCATTGTGTTCATCATCACCATGTATGTCAACAACTGCCCCAAGAACTCGGTCTCATGCATTGCCAGGTTCCTTGGCCGTTTCTCCTTTCAGCCTTTCAAAGAGAATCCCCTCCTGGGGCCTTCATCATTGACGTGAGTTCTTTTTTCTTTTTTTTTTCCCTTCTTATTAGTTAGTATGATATACAGCAATGATTTTACATTGCGGCCTGCGGCAGCACTGTATTGCGGTTTTGATGATGTCTGCAACCGCATCGAAACAGTAAGTGCAGCTGTTTCAGCTGCAATTTCCCACAATTGTTGTAATAACACTGCACTAAACACTAATAACAATTCATGTCGAGTCAGCTGTTTCAGCTGACTTGACATGAACTGTTGTCATGAATCTAAATCATGGATTGGTTGTTTTGTTGCTGTGATTGAACAAATGGTGCTTGTTTATTGCTTAGGCTTCAGAAGATGGGGGCTCTTGATGTGAGTAGAGTGGTTCACAGACACCAGGGTTGGCGCCTCATCACTTGTATGTGGCTACATGGTGGGGTTTTCCACCTGTTGGCAAATATGTTGGGTATTCTAATCATTGGAATTCGGCTTGAACAGGAATTTGGGTTTGGTATGTTTTGACATACTCAAAATTAAGGCCTTGTAGTTTTATAACTCTGCAGCTTGAATCATCAGGTTCTCTAGGACATTAGGCTGGGAAAACCGATTTTACAGGATAACATGTATCACTGATAGAACTGAGATTTTAGTTTTTGTGCCTAGTGTTGCCTTCTGTTATTCTGTATTAGTCTTAAGTTTTGTAATCCTAGCATAGTAGCACGGTTTTGAGTAGAAAGGTAGATGGATGAAGCTTACAAGACAGTGATATGATTAGTTCTGAATAGTTGTCAACAAATACAGCTTAATGCTAGCCCATAAGATTTCTAGGAATTGATAGTTGGTGAAAGGCTATGACATAGTAGCCTCCAGAGTCTTGACTCAGACACACAAATTTTGAACATCAACTTTCAAAAATCCGACTTGAGGAATAATATTGAGTTTTCTGCTTATTATCTGATAAGCAGATCAAATTGACACCAAATCTAATTCTTTGATTTGGTGTCTCCTCTAGGGGCTATGATTTTCTGATTTGATGTTACTATTTTCACTACCTCTGAATTCTTGACTAATTCTTGTGTTAACAGTGCTTGTTGGACTGCTATATGTGATTTCTGGATTTGGGGGGAGTTTGCTTTCTGCTCTTTTCATTCAGTCAAACATCTCTGTTGGTGCTTCTGGTGCACTTTTTGGCTTGCTAGGAGGCATGCTTTCAGAACTCATTACTAACTGGTCTATATATGATAACAAGGTGCTTATTGAAATTCTCAAATTTGAACTATGAGCATCACAAAGGTAAAGATTGTGCTCTTAAAGCAAACTAATGACAATCATGATTTTATTGACATGTGCAGCTAGCAGCACTCTCCACCCTCGTGATCATCATTGTTATCAATCTAGCAGTGGGGATTCTCCCACATGTGGACAATTTTGCTCATATTGGAGGCTTTCTAACCGGATTTCTTCTTGGATTCGTGTTTCTGATACGCCCCCAGTTTGGATGGGTTAACCAACGATACGCTCCCCTAGAATATTCTCCGGCACGACCTAAGCCTATGTTCAAGAAATATCAATGCATATTATGGGTCCTTTCCCTGATCATTCTAATTGCTGGGTAAGCATATGAAATGTTACTTTTTCAGAGATCAAGTTGCTCTAGCTAAAGTATATGAAAGGAGAGACTTGGACATTATTAACCATGTTCACATATGGCATAGAGACTTGGGCTTAACTCAATTAGCTGGGGCAGGTGCAGTTTTAAGCAGAGGTTTTAGATTTAGTTTCTAATGTACTAAAGGATAAGGCATACAGCACTAGAAGCCAAGTTATTCTCCATAGGCAGAATATAAAACATAACAAAATCTTTAGTTTCAGTCATTGGATATTAAAAGCTCAGTTTCATGATTCTAACTGCTTAGTAACAGTTTACAAATATTTCCTAGATTAGTTGTCTTCAAGACCATAAATAAGATAAATGTCCATGTGCTTCAATGACAGCTTAAGTGATATAAACAAGAAGAGGGGGTGTGAAAGATACTTGAATAAAATATTAGTAGTGTCATTTCAGTCTTAAAATGAACAACTGCTATTGCTATTTGAGTCTCAGCATGTTGGAGAGAACTCAAACTTGTGATTGCAAGTGACTCAAAGGAAATGAATTACTTGGAAATTTGTCCCAATTAGCTAAAAATGCTAGGTCATTGGTTTCTGGCAACAAAACCATATAAAGAACCCGGCAAAACAGATAGTTGCAAGGAGTATTAAATGGATAGTTTGTTCTATCTTATCTTCTAAAGCTTATATGACGTTTGGATTTCTGTTTGGAATTTCAAAACCATGATTTTGGTCAAAGCTACAGGGGAGAAGCTTTTGTCCAAATCATAATTGGAGGTTTCCATACAAGAAACCAAACAAGCTTTTGGTCTCTCTTTTATTTCTGCACAAGAAAATTTTGCGAGACTATGCTAGCAGAAGGGTTCCAGGAAGTGTTTAAGTTAGCCCCTTAAAAACATCCCCCTAATAGGTGTGACAACTTTTTCAGTTTTGAATTAGTTAATTATTGCTGAGAGTGGCATAAACTTCTGAAATGTCACCAATTAAAATGAAAGTGAACACAGTCTAAAATAATAAAGAAGCCTTGGCCTAGTTCTAGTAGTTACTAGCTAAGCAGGAGACAGCATGTACTTAGGATGTGTTGCACTCTACAAACTAGAGGAATGCTGGTTTTACAAGATCAATATGAGTGTTCAGTTGCTCAAATAATTTTAAATATACAAGGATTCCTCGACTGAAGTAGTTATGAAGATTTTGGCAGCTCTGGCTATATTAAGTGTTGATCATCAAGTAGACCATGAATGAAACTCTCAATCCTTATGTGTTGTTCTTATTTTGGTGCTTCTAACAACTACAAAAACGTTAATCTCCCAACTACAATTATTTTTTACTGCATCTCCTGAACCTAGTGTAAGTTAAATGAGGATTGAGAACTAACTAGGCAGTGAGGTAGCTAGGATCTGTTGAAACATTTTTTTCCCCCAACAAAACAAAGCAATCCAAAGTTGATACAGAAAGAGGATCTACCTAGCCTTCACTAAAATATGCATGTAAATAAGAAATTCAGTTCTTGCGTTGCAACTTCTGCCTCATGTTAAAATGTCCATTTGATAGGCTTTCTGTTGGCCTGGTTGCAATTCTTCGTGGCGTTGATGCAAATGATCATTGCTCCTGGTGCCATTATCTGTCTTGTGTCCCAACTTCAAAATGGAGCTGCCACACAGAGCCTGCATATTGTATGGTAAGCACTTTACCTTGAACTGAAAGGCTGTATGGGTGCGTTTGTTTTAGATTTTTTTTCAACTAAAAGAATCACTTTTTATAGAAGCTATTCATATCAGGTTCTACTCAGAATCTTAAAAATCTTAATGATGTTATCAGATCTCATGAAATTACTTCTTTTTTCACTCACTAATTTATGAATTGGCAATGCATCCTTAAACCCTTATCCATGTATTATTCTTCCCTAGTATCATATACTTGTTTGAAGAATAAAGCTTCATAAAACTTCTCAGAGTTAAGGCAATCTTCAACAACTTCATTGTATTATAAACTCTCTAAAACAATATATTGTTCTCCAAAAATAAAAGCCACATTGTTGGCTTGCTTTATTTGGCACGTCACTCTTAGAATTTGATAGGCTTAACATCCTAATCTATAATGCTTATAACGGGTATAGCCCCTCATACTTGATGTGTTTCTGAAAAGCTTTAAGGAAATAAAGTTATACCCTTACTAATAAATATAACTTTTGACCTAATGATAAGTGCTTGATCCAACAGATACACTTGATACCATTCATTGGACCAATATTTTCATTACGAAGTACATTATTTCTAGGATCGTAGATGACTGTTTCATGATGATAACCATTTATAAGTACTTCATGTTTTGTTCTTAATGCCTAGATATTAATGTTGTTGTGATTGAATATCATAACTGCAGACGAACCAGCTTGGCAACCAGCTGAATGTGACATGCTCAAGCAATGGCAAGTCCAGGATATACTCCCTGCAAGATCCATCCAGTTCCCAGATCCAGGAGCTGTGTACTCAGCTTTGTAGTTAGACTTTTGAGAAGAAATGGTTCATGGTAGGAGAGATGTTCATTTTGTTCAGATCAGTGTTTCAGGATCTCATGAAGCACTATAATACTATTTACTTATCTTCTTTGGCCTTATGTGGGATATAAAAACAGATTCTTTTGTTACCCTTAGTTGATCTGCTTGTCTCTTGTTGTGTATATAATATAATATTGATTTGATTTGCATTTTTTTCCCTGCCTAGTGTATACTCAGGATCAAAGTACATTTACAGCTGATTTGTATCATAGAAAAGATCGGTTCAAACTGCTTTGATGTGGATCCACTTGTATTCTCCCAAGATTTACCTTTGATGTAATTAGCTTGTTTGAAAAATGATGTGTTTGATTTTACGAACATAGAACTAATTCTAGATAGAATTGATTTAGTTATGTTTGATACTCGAATAGTTCCTTATTTATCACAAAATCAATTCTAGAGGCAAGAATTTTTGTTTGATGACTTTGATCATGTAGATAAAAAATTTTGTCTGATCATAACTTAATGAAAAGTCTATGTTAACACACACACACACATGTATATATGGATAAAAATAACAATATGACAAGAATATAAATTTTGTCATTTTATGCTACAAAATACATTTTATTCTTAAATGTTAATTATATTGCAATAATTCTTGTTAACATTACTAGGCTTAGATATTTTTTTTATCCTGGTCATTAAATTATTTGTGTTAAATGTTGACCCAATGGAAAGTTAGGTTATTCAATTCTATACGATAACTAATAATCATATATGATAAGAACTAAAATCAAGAAGTTTCTGAAATATTTATACCAAAACAAAACAAAAAATGTATTTAAAGATAAAAATCAAAATTTGCTTTTCTTTAAGGATAAAAAACATATTTAGATCAAATTAATTTTACAATTGTGTATATTTAATTTGAAGCCATTAGAAATGGGTTAATGGCAAGAGACTATGGTAGTAGTTTATACGACGTCATATATTTAAATCTCATTAGTTATCACTAATATATATTTAATTTTAATAATTATTAATGTCATTAATTTTCTCGCTCATATAATCTCAGCAAGGTTTGAAAAATAAATACCTTAAAATATTGTAAAAGATAAGGGCGTTAAATATAAGGAGACAGCGAATGAAAAATAAAATTATAGGGGAAAAAAAATTTCATCATGTTTACTCGAATATTAAGCAACTGTGGGTAATAGCCAATACTGTGGTGGAGAACTGTGAAGCTACTACGATCTTCCCTCTGAACCAGACAATAACGACAACACAAACCCCCTCCTCCACTTCCCTCACCGTACCCACACCGCACTCGCACTCCTCCGCCAGCACCAACCTCTGAACGAACTTCTTCTGTTCTCCTTTGCTTCTTTTTAACCACACCACACATTCATGGCGGTTCGAGCCGTCAACACCTGCTTCCTCTTCCGCTCTTCCTCCCCTCCTCTCCGCTTCTCCTCCTCCTCCTCCTCCTGCCGCCGCTTCAGCCGCTCCGCCGCCTTCCTCTCTCCTCTGCCCCTCTCCTACTATGGCCGTCGCCTTCACCGCCGATCCGTACACAGCCTCTTCGACACCGTCATGGAAGAGCTCCGTGCCATGCGCAAACGCCGCACCAAGAGAGTCTCCGCCGCCTCCAAGTAAAAAACCCTGCTTCATTTTCTTTTGAGTGTGTTTTATGCTTTATTTTAGCCCTGAACTTGCGAAAGTGATTCAAATTATTCTTTACATGGTTCGAGTTAGTCCTGCAAACCTTGTCCTAGTGACTAATTTGATTTTTTTTTTCTTTTTGCAGTTTTAGGGACTAAACTGATAATTTGATAATTTTAGAGATTAATCGCATACAATTTCAAGGACCAAAATAAATATTTATTCTAACTCATAATTATATGTTTTTTTGTGACAACTGACAACGCTTGAGAAAACTTTCAATTTCATGAAATAATTTGTTGCCAGACATGTCGCTAATAAGATTTTGATTGTATGCTATTGTGGACTTAAAATAAGCTTAACTATTGGGCCCGGAAAATGCTACTCCAAGGTGAACTTAGTTTTGAAGTGAGTGAGCAACTGGAGGGTGTTTGCACCTTACATAATATGGTGGGTTAGGATTAGGATACACTTTCGTTTGTTCAAGGCTTTGATTTAAGAGTGGATTCTCATCCTTACAAATTCTTTCTAGAGACCTTTCTATGTCAATACACACTGATTGGTGGATGTTTGATGTGTTGATTGGAAATCTTGGGAGCAACATCTGGAATGGGATTGCAAAGTTGAAATTATTGTCTCAGTTGCCCTAAGTAAAAATTATTTTCCAAGGTGGAATGAGAATGCCTCACAAAAGCTTCATGGCGTGTAAGGGTAGACACATATTCTATTAGTATAAGAACCCTATCAGAGAACATAAATATCATATGGGAGCTATTGCTGTTGATTTTTTTTAAGAATTTAATTTCTACGTATTCACAGTGTAAAACTATCTTATACTATCAAGTATCAACCAATAGAATTTCAAGAAAGTGCCAAATCATGTTGATTAGTTATCATAGTGGTTAATTACCTAACATGATTTGACATTTTCTTGAAATTATATTGGTTGACACATGATTGTGTGAGTTGTTTTACATTGTTACTGCAAAGAAATCAAACACCTTTTTTAATTAAAATATTTTGTAGGCATTTCATAATTCTTTTATAATTAAGCAGGTTTTAGGTTGAAGTTTAGTTTCTTTTAAAAACATTAATGCATCATCTCCATTCCCCCCCCCCCCACCCCCATAATTTAGTCATTGTTCTTTCTCTCTCGTTGTTTCTTTGACTCCGTCTTGTTTCCATTGCTGGGTCCATGTTATTGGGATCAAGTTGGTATCAAATAAATGTATGAACTGAATGGTCTGACATTTTCTACTGTCAGATTTGAGACAACTACTATGGAAAGGAAGGCTTGTAAATATTCATATAAAGCTCAAGTTGCCGTCTATGAAGCACGGGTACACCATTTGGGTGCCGTGTCTTCGTGTCAGACACCTGTTTGCGTTGGATCTTGCATGACACCCCAATGAACTTGTCTGTATATATTTGATTTGAAATTTACTTTTTTCATGCTTTAACATAGTAAAACACACATAAATAGGGTTATGAAAAAAGAAATAATACATAACTTTTTGAGTTCATAAAAAAATAAAACATAAGTGAAGTTTATATAAATGAGATTTTGAATAACATATCATTTTCTTTAAACTTTTAGTTATATATCTGCCATGTCCGTGCCCTATAGTTTTTCAACTTTGGTATGTCCCTTGTGTCCGTATCGTGTTGTGTCCCATATTTGTGTCAGTTTCTATGCTTCATAGGCTGCCGTTTCCTAGCTTTGCCATTGCTTCAGTTAATTTTATGTTTGATTCGACAGCACAGGATTGTTGAATGAAGAGCTTATTAAAGATAGACTTGTCAGCCGTTCATTGCAAAAGGGGTTGCTTTTGGAGTTCAAGAAGGATTCTGATAGGATGTTGTTAGCAGTTGCTCAGAGACCTGATGGCAAGAAGAATTGGATGGTTTCTGATCAGGTTCTAGTTGAAACAACATAATGCGGCATGTTTAATAGGTTGCTAGGTGTCAGAACTTTTTGCATTTTCGTAAATGTTAAATATTGCTAGACTTTGTGTAGTCTGACTCTTACTTGGTTTTATTGGGCTGAAGAATGGTGTCACTACTTCCATCAAGCCACAACAAGTGACGTATATTGTCCCTGGTATTGACAATTTTGACCAAGCAGATATTGCAGATTTTATTACGAAAGCGCAGGACAACATGGTCAGTTTCACAATAGGATAGTAACTGATGCTCCTATTTTACAACCCTTTATTTCTGTTGAAAAGTAGTAAACTTGATGATATGATGCAGGATCCATCACTACTTGAATTTGCTTGGGTTGAGCTCCTTGAAAAGAATAAGGCTGTGACAGTTGAAGAGTTAGCTGAGGTATTATGATTTCTAGACTGGATGTCAAAGTATGCTTTTTATATCGCCACTTATATTGCATGTTCTGTAGATAATATTTGGTAGTGCTGAGCCTCTTGAGAGCTATTCTGCTCATCTCTTGCTATCGAAAGATGAAGTATACTTCACTGTTCTGGAGACGAAAGGATCTCGTTCCATATATGGACCTCGACCAAGTGAGCAGGTAGATGTATTAATTTAAGTTTCAGGGTAGCTTTAAAAGTGAGAGTATCCTTCATTACATATGTTACTTCTATAACTCCTATTTGAAGTATTTTTTTTAACATATACATGTGCTTTGGGGAGCGTCTTACATTTTCTTTTTTAATACCTGTTTTCGATTTATTGTAAATTTGGATCATAGATTACTAGTTTAAAGCCAATATTAATGATCACTTGGTGGTGGCTTTTTTGTTTTAGCAGCAGAATTTTTCCTTAAGGTGTCAATTGTGAATTACTTGAATCATTACTCATTTCAAGGTGTCCCCAACAAGTAGGATGACTGATTTGGCAGCATAGCTACATTGATGTTTTTGTTTTCTTTCTTTATTGACTGTGTTTTCCTTTTTGGTTAAGGAGCATCCCTAACCCTCCAAAATTCATTGTCATTTTCTTCCATTATTATTCTAGAAAAAGAGGAAAAATTGCTTTGGGTAGTTAAGGAGATGCAGTGAGAAGTAGTGCTGGTGGAAAATGATTTTATTTGTTTGTGCTTTGTTCATCACAAAGTTGGACTAGAGTCAAGCTTAACAAGGTCTTCTTTCCCCGCTGATTCCGCCAAACCCGTTCCTTTGGCTGTGGTTTCGCTAGATAGTAGATAGAGACGGTGGCAATCTCGTTAATCTATTCATGCACGTCACTAATTAGATAATGCACCAATTTAGGTAGCCAAAAAAGGGTGTTACTCTCTAGTTTATGACATAGTAGTCAATCGTGCGCTACAGTGGTGGAGTGTCGCATTGTGGAGGTTGACTGCTTTACATTCGTCCAGAATCGCAGCATCATAGCTGCGCTCTGCTTTCCTGAGACAGAAAGTTAGAAACCCATTATCTTCAACCTCCTGACACTGTTTATCTTTTACAGCAGCTCCTTTTTCCAAAAAACAGGCATTAAACCTGTTGCATGAACCCATAGCATGTGTTTCACAAAGAAAAAAAATCTCAGGATTCTTTCCTCACCATGGCTATTTTGTTTGGAACCCTTTTTATGGCTCTACATCCCCACAAAGGATGCTAAACTTCATACTTTTCTATCTGTATTTTTTCAAAATAGCAGTCATCCTGCTTTGTACTATCCCGCTATAGCGTCTTTTGGCTTGGTCACTCCGAGTCGTGATCCGGGATTGACTACTATGGTTTATGAGGGTGTGTGTGTTTTTTTGGTTTGCTTTCCTAGTTATTCTGAGATGTCAGCATGGAAATATATTTCTAAGAAATTCATTTTTTGAAAAGGCAGGTTGAGGAGCTTATCCGTAGGAAGCTTGCAAAGAAGGCTGCCGAGACAGAACTTCAGGAGTTTGTTGCATTGCTGGCATCGGCAAAGTCAATGGCTTCACAAGATAAACCCCCTAAATCTTCGTGGTTGGATGTGGAGAAAATTTGGAGAAGAATTGAATCACTTGAAGCATATGCTCTTGATTCTTGTAAAAATGATGAACAAAGGAAAACAGCCGGAATGGTAATTTCTTCCGTCAAACATAGTTCCTTTTGAGTTAGCATCGTAGCAATTGATGCTTCTCTTCATGTGGTAAAGATATGAAGTGAATCCACCAAGATCAGCCTTTATGAATTAGAAGAGAATTTATGAATGAGAGTCTCAATCTTGTTCTTCTTTTATCAATTGTTTTTCAAACTTGTTTTAGTGAGACTACTTTTTCGTATTTATACTAATGGATTGGACTGAGTAGAAGGGTGGTACAACTCGTATAAAGCCTCTCCCATTGAGACTCAGCGGTTGCAGAAGATGATAGCTAACAATGTGAAAGGCTGATCTTGGTGGATTCACTTGTCTCTTTGCTGGGAAGTTTAATAGACAATCTTTGAAATTTGAATAACAATAATGCATCTCTAGGCTGTTGATTGTTATTTAAGTCACTAGAGTTGACTTTCCTATTCTAATAAATTCATCTTCTGTGCCACTAGCAGATACTTAAGGAAATAGGTCTGGCAAAAACAGCATCTTCTGCTGTGAAACTCTTGGTTGATATTGGGTATTTTCCTTTGCATGTCAATCTTGATTTGTTGAAGTTGGGAATTCCCACTGATCATTCAGAAGAAATAATATCAACTGCTCAAACCCTTCTATCTGGCTCATCTGATCCAGATGAGGTGAGTCTATTTTTCCCGGTAACATTGCTATGAGATATATCGAATATGTTCTCATGGCTGGGTTCTTTAGAATGATATTTGAAGATACGTGTATGGCAAAGAAACTTAGCATACTAAGAGTGTGTTTGAATGTGATTATTTTGGGTGAAAATCACTTTTTTACCCAAAATAATCCCTATTTTTATATTTGGATAATTTTTTTTTTTTAAAAATTAGAATCTAAAAAGAATCACTTTTCAACTTTTTGGTATAACCTAAAAAGAATAGCTTATGGAAAAAATCAGTTTTCAGCTTTTTCAATTATATATAGAATTTTAGTTTCATAATCACTTCTTTTGAAAATCTGAAACAAACCTACCCTAATATGCTGTTACATTCTTTTCCGTCAAAACTAAATATTACATAGTATAAAGTTGATATGTGCTAATTGTTTTAGAGCTTTGATGAGGAATTTATGCTGTCTTATGTTGCTAAGATAAAGGGTAATGAAAAAGCCTATTATGTATGAAATGTTTTTAATTTATTATGAATTTTTTAACTACTTCTTTATTATTGTTAACAATTAACCATACATGGACTGTACAGCCTTCGCAGTTTTTTTAAATGTCTTTAAAGGCTGGACTCAGACTTTTCTTATCCATCTTGTTCTCCTTTGTTGCTATAAGCATTCCAATCAGTACTTGGCCACATGTTAATGTTTTGTTGTTGGATACTTATTTTGTGCTTGGCTTTGGCTATGTCAGATTGATAGGAAGGATCTTACTGATTTAAAGGTCTACGCCATTGATGTTGATGAAGCTGATGAGGTATTCAGTGAATCCTCTTACTGTTGATTCTGTTTAGATTCTGACAAGTGTTGCTTCATTTTTATGGTGGCTATAATCTTATTGACTAACCAATAAATGTAGCTTGATGATGCTTTGAGTGCAACAAAGTTGCAAGATGGTCGGATTAAAGTTTGGATACATGTTGCAGACCCAACTAGATATGTTCAACCTGGAAGCATTGTGGACAGGTATCTAAATGAGATTCAAAGAGACATTAATGAATCTTTGCTGTTATATTTCCACCTAAATGTATTTTGTGGGATACAGGGAGGCTATGAGAAGAGGAACATCTGTTTTCTTGCCCACTGCTACATATCCTATGTTTCCAGAAAAACTTGCCATGGAGGGTATGAGTTTGAGACAAGGAGAGCTGTGTAATGCTATTACTGTATCAGTTGTGCTGCATAATGATGGCAGGTAAATTTGAATCGACCAATAGCATGTGGTAGAAGTTCATCTGATGGCACACTAGTAGTAGAACATGAAATTGCAGGGCATGAGAAACCTGTTAGGACTTAGGACCCCTCGTGAAGCAGGGCTGCGAGTTTAAGTGAGCTTGGAAATATTGTTGTCTCAGCAAGGTTGTCAAGATCGAGGTTTAACCCAAGATCATAGGGAGAGATTTGAAACATCAATCAGAGATTGTACTATAATCATAACATCCTACTTAAATTAATAATGGTGATAAACTAATAATAAAAATTATAACAATAATAATAGCTATAATGAATAAATAAATAAATAAATTTACTTTAAAATCATGTGACGCTTCAAATTAAAGTGGATATTTACAATGTAAAAAGCGTAAGAGTCCAAAAAGACAGAGCCAGGAACAAATGACAAAGTACAAGAGAAACAAACAAAAAACTTCATTGTGTACATATCACATCACACCAGCATGTACAATGCATGCTACCATTACAAAAATAGAAAAGAAAAAAATCGATTAAAAAAAGTTGCAGCCACACCACACCACACCATACACCCAGTTGATCAAAGCACCCAATCACGGAGCAACCCAGCAGACTGAAAGGGGGGAAACCCTGGAACAGCAACCATATTGAAGCACCCAACACTCAAAAATCAAATCACCCACATTTTGAAGCACCCAAGCCAATTTGAATGGAAGATCGGGATATATGGGAGTCAAATTGGATGTTCTAATGAGGTCAACTTATCAAATGGGGTGTTTGGAGTTCAGGTGAGATTTGGTGTTTCGTCTTGAAAATAGGTTTCTCAGCCATTTTAATGGTGGCACATCCAACACAGAAAAAACTTCTAATTTCACCACTTTCCCTATCTTGATTGACAACCCTATGCTATCCTACCAAACCAAGTCAGTGGGTATAATTAGGATTGGGGCTCCAAGGATTGTAATATCATGCGATTTCACCAGGTGAATCATGATCATGACAACCTTGTGTCTCAGCATGTGTTTGGTGTTGTATCTTATGTTTAGGCATCTTGTGTTGTATCTAATTATTTTTGCTTTACTAAATATTTGGGAGGGGGATCCATTTTTGAGTTCTTGAAGGGATTAGAGAGATGGTTTGAGCTAATGTTTTATCTTCTATCCTCTTTTCCCCTTTTTCCTCGCAGAAGGATTCCTTATCCTCAACCCCTCCACTAGTCTTTATCTCAATGGATTCTTCTTTTGTCCAAAGTAATAATAAAAAGAATAATTAGGATTGTGACCTGTGAAGATGGCTTTCTGTTAATGTTGTCCTGTGTGGGTGTAACAGCATTGCAGAATGTTCAGTGGTTAACTCGGTGATTAAACCAACATACATGCTGACGTATGAGAGTGCATCTGAGTTGCTCCATTTGAACCTTCAGGAGGAGGGTGAATTGAGAATTTTGTCCCAGGCTGCGAACCTTCGTTTAAATTGGCGCCGCCAGCAGGTTGGTTTTAATTCTTCTTGACTCAGGCTTACAAAATTGTGTTTCAAAGTATTTGATGCTACTTAATTCTTAGCTTGGGTCACATAATGTGCTGGTAGTTAAAAATATAAACTAAAAAAAAAAATCACATGTTGTTATCACGTTTGAGGTAGATATATTGAACTTGATGTCATCACTTGCAGCTCTACATTTCAACTGTACCTAAATATAGCATCACCTATTACTTACACTATTATTTTACTTGTGACTAAAGGCATTCAGAATTAGCTGCAAACATTTTTACACGGTTAAGGCTATTGAGGAGAATTATTAGCCTCTGATACATTAACTTTTCTTTTTCTCTGCCTTCATCCAGGGTGCAGTTGACACAGCAACTTTAGAAACTCGCATTAAAGTGTCTAATCCAGATGATCCAGAGCCATCAATAAACCTTTATGTGGAAAACCAAGCAGACCCTGCAATGCGATTAGTCTCTGAGATGATGATACTATGTGGCGAAGCTATTGCCACATTTGGATCTCAGAATGACATTCCTTTACCCTATAGGGGACAGCCTCAATCAGATATAAATGTTTCTGAATTTGCTCACCTTCCAGAAGGGCCCGTTAGAAGCTTTGCACTGGTCAAATTAATGCGGGCTGCTGAAATTGATTTCAGGAAGCCAGCATGCCATGGAGTTTTGGGAATTCCTGGTTACGTTCAATTTACTTCTCCCATCCGTAGATATTTAGATCTTCTTGCTCATTATCAGGTGAGATGCTTTCAATTTTATAATTTGAAGGTATAATAGATTGCATATATGTACTTGATGGTGCTAGATCTAGATGCCTGCTATAAAATTGATCTATAAAACAGCAAGAATTGGGGAAGACAAGAAGCTAGATTTGGGTAAGTGAAAAAATGAAAAAACTTGTTGCCTACATGAGTGCCAGAGATGCAGGAAGTGCAACTCCAGGTGCTCGAATTGTCTGCCTGTGTCAGGAGGAATATAACATTACAAAAGATAGTTGCGGTATTTCACTGATTTATAATATCTTTTTAAGGGATGCAATTAAGTAATGATTACATTTACTGACCTTGCTGGTTTAATAAAAGGGGAAAAGATACTGTTCATGATACAAAGGAAGCAAAATTTTGTCAACGTGCACTTGTGCAGTTGTTCTTAGCATTCTGTGGTGCATTTGGTTGGAGTTAAATGGTCACATCTTTCAAGATGACTCTAGCTGCAGAATCTGTTTTTGACTTATCTCCAGTTCTATGTTCATGGCTGTTTCAAAGCAGTTTATATCTCTGGGATGCAGAGACTGGACAGCTTTGTTGATGTTTTGTTAATAACTTTGTGATAGGGACCGTGCCTATCTTCAATGGGCCTTTGTTATTAGAAATTAGAATTAGTTAGTAATCAAAATGTATATAAGAGAATATTAGAGTAGGAGAGAGTATCAGTTCGGTAGAGTGGAATATTTAGATAGGATTTGGGAGACAGCGTTCTCTCGAGTAACTCTTCACCATTGTATGCTTTCATTTTCCCCAGGTTACATAGACATGAATGGGAAACCTTCAGAGTAACACCTTATCTGTCATTTTTGCATCTTGCCATAAATCTAGTTCAATTCTATTACTTCGTTTCACACTTTCCTGTATTTTCTGTGTTCTATTTTTGACAATTTCTTATCCTCCCCATGTTTTGGCATCTCTACCCTCTACTCAAATTTGAGACTGCCTTAATTCCAAATCATAATCAAATATTTCTTCTTTCAAATCAACTGTTTAGTCATTCCTCATTTGGGCTATCCTTAAATGAGTCACTTTTAGATGGATAATAAATGTCAGGTGGCATTTATGCATATGCAATATGAAGTGTTAAATGGTTGTATCCATGCTAAGAATACTGCCTGGAAGGTTTGTTTATATAAATATAAAAAAAGAAGATTTGATTATATAGCTTAACATATCTTGTTTTGATTTTTATGAATATATATTCATCACCATACCATGATGAGTTTTGCAATACTACTGTGCTTGCAACATGTAACTGTGGCAATATCCATATCTGTGGGCTTTGCTCAGCCACAACCTGCCTTTGTAAAAATGTTTCTGCAGGTATAATTGATATGCTGTAAAATGATCGCTTGTTTTCTCCAGGTGAAAGCATTTCTTAGAGGTGAACCTCCACCCTTTTCAGCTGGTAAGCTTGAAGGGATTGCAGCAGTCGTACATGAGAAGGTGAAAGTAGCGAGGAAGCTCAGCAGCAGCAGTCTTCGATACTGGATATTGGAATATTTACGAAGACAACCAAAGGAGAAAAGATATCGTGCATTGGTCCTTAGATTTTTGAAAGATCGAATTGCAGCTCTATTGTTGGTTGAGGTAATCCTAGTTACATATATAGTTTGTTTGGCAGTCCGTGCCATATGCTAATTGTCCCAGCAGAAATGATGGCAGGGTATAAAACATCTAGATGAGCTAGCTGCCTAAAAAGGCTACACCTATGATTAGTTTAGAATGGCTTTATCTTTTAGATCAAAGGTGAAACAATCTTTTCGTTTGGGATAAATAATTTTAATAGCTTGATCAGAAAAAGTTTGCTGCATGCCAAGATGCATCCTGGTCAATTAGGAGCTAGTAAAATTGTTAAAAGTGGTTCTTGGTACTGAGTGATGAGACGACATTGTTAATGCAGTAGAGACAATAAAAATGATATTATGATATTTCTCATCTTCATTGTCACTTGTTTTATGTGGCTGTGTTTAGATATCCTCAGGTATTAGTTTTATTCGGCCACTTTCACCCCCTCTTTATGTGGAAAGGTGCAAAGATGATATTCTACTCTTCTGAATCTAAAGCTGATTTGGTTTGCAGGTTGGATTCCAAGCTTCTACCTGGGTCTCTGTTGGAACTCAGATCGGGGATGAAATAGTAGTTAAGGTAGAAGAAGCACATCCACGTGATGATATTCTTTATCTGAAGGAGGTTGTAAAAGGGTGACTTTCTAAGATGCGTTTACCAAAGACTTTTTAACTGCTCAACGATTACTCACAAAGGTATATATTCTTCTACTCTTTCAATTTTGATGGTCTTACTTACTCTCATTTCAGCTTGGTTGGTACGAAGCAGCTCTATTTGTGTACTGCATGGAAGGAGAATCATGCTTCCAAGGGCAGGCAGGATTCCAACCTTTGGAACTTCTTCAAGCTGTTCGAATTTTGAAGTGTCATTTCTGGCAGAGAAATTCAGGAAAGTTACGACTAGCATATCCAGCATGCAGGCTTCATTGTAGTGCTAGTGAACACTGTACAGTCCTTTAAAATACCTCCATTCTTTCCAATCATTCAGTGGCATGAAGTTAGCAGGTTTTCTCTTCCTTACCCAGCTAGCTTTGCCTGTTATGTTGATTTGTTAAGATATGTTTGACATGATTTGTTTATAATAATACATAGGCAGTTTGTTTTTTTTTTTTTCCCTTCCAGCAAAATTTAGTATTGAGAGACTTCTCTCCAGTATTTTACTTTGGCCTGGTATGTGCCTGGCTTTACAGCTTTATCCTTTTACAAATATATGAGTTTTCATCATGTAATCTTGTATACCATGTGCCGAAGGATCCAAGGGAGACTAGTATTACAGGGTCATAATGGAAGAGACATTATCTTTACATGCATTACATTCCTTCCAGTTGCACATATATCACTGTTAGGGGGGCGACCCCAGTGAGAGGAATGATTTATTATAAGAGTGTGAGGAGTAAATCTAGGCAGTATAATTATATATAGATGATTAGGATTAAAAATTATGTGATGATCACATGGCCACTTAAAAAGGCACATGACTTTATATTCTAATCTTAATCATTTATGCAAAATTCAATGGTCAAGATTTAATTCTCTCATTCCGACCGTAAACCCTTGTTCTCATTCGAATCACTCCCATAGGTAATTCATTTATTTTAAGGGTTTGAAATTGCGGAATATGTTTGGTGGGGGGAAGAGTACAAGTGATGTTGCAATCCCAAAAGAATCATTCCCATTGCATTAAAAAGTTTGGGGCACTCGATAGAAAAGCCCTTAAAATTACTTAGATACTCTTCCTTTGATGAGAAGCACATCCGACTTCAGATCAGATATGCCAGATTTGTGGAATTCCTGGTGTTGTCGTCTTTATTGCGTTTGAGTATGAGGTTCTGCTTGTGAGTGTAAAACCTGGGTGTTCATATGTCCTAAATCATTTGAATAGAATGCAGTATATTTTCTGGCAGGCCTCAGTTTGTGCAAGCTACCAGCCGTTACGTTTTACCCCGTTTCTTTTTGGGTCAGGGTTTTTCCCCCTTAATCGTTGGTAATGTTAGCATCTAAATGTGATGGTCAATAAAGTCAGATACAGACCTGAAAGGGATTATTTTTGGTCCAAAAGTTATGTTGCTACCACGAGTTGTCTTAAACTCTCCATGCTCTAGGCCGACAATGATTGTAACTGGTTTGTGTCAATTAATGCCTATAGATGGCTGCAATGAGTTGTGTTATTTCAATATCCAATCTCTATTTTTTCACTATTGGACGTAGAGATTATTGGATGGACACAAACTTAACACATCATATTTAGGTACATTCAGTACAAATATGGATTCCGTTAATTTTATTTAATATATACTGATTTATGGATTATACTTTTTGTGTGTGTGTGTAAGATTAGATTCCTAGGGACTGTTTGGAAATTGTTTTGGATAACAGTTTTCAGGTTTTAAAAATAAAAAGCTTAAAAAACTTGTTTGGTTTGTTGTGTTTTTTGCATTGGTTTTAAAATCTTAAAAACAGAAAATGAGTCTTAAAAGTCATAAACAGTTTAGAGATGTTTTTGAGTTGCAAGTTTTAAAAAACTAGTGGTGGCATATATTGTAACTATGTTGTTATGTCCATTTCGCACTATTTCGAATCCTACACTAGCCTAAAATGCACATGATATAATTTCTTTTTCATATCTTTCTCTCACATATGACACTGCCACCACCCATTATCTCCTTCTCTAACGTGTTTTAGGATTAAAAACTTAACCTATGAAAACAAGTATGCAATCAGAACCTTTTGTTTTTAATAATTTAAAATCCTTTTTGTAAATATCATTGCCAAATGATTTTTTTTTTGTTTTATTTTTTGAAAACTAAGTTTACACTTGCTTTTTAAAACTAGCCTAGAAAACTGAAAAACAAAAACAATACTAAACAGGCCCTTAGATTTTGTACCTATACAAGAATTTTATATTGGACATAATGGTGGTACCACCTATCTCATTAACATATCACATTCAGTGATGGAAAAATATGTCTCTCAATGGGACATTATGTAATTCCTTGTTTGCTGCAATAATAGCATGGTTTGCAAGAGTGTTGAAGTTCAGTCTTCCGTATTTTTAACTTTCTGTGCCAATAGCAGAATAGTCTCAAACCAGTAAAGGGAGGTTGATGCTTATCAATGAGGATGCATAGAATTTCAAATAGTATACAATATTGAGCTTGCATCAAAAGGTGCAATAGATGGTGGTTGGTCTTGACAATCACTGAAATGCGTCATGCAAAATACATGTGATATGCTTGTGTTGTCCAAATCCTGCTAGCCATTGCTTTTTTTATTTTTGCTTTGTGTGTTAAAGCCAGAGCTATCAGATTTCCTGCTGCAGTTAAAGCCAGAGCTGCTGCGCATTTAGTATACTAACATGACACTCATTTTTGTGGTCACACAAACAGTGGTGTGTCTACATTGCTTTCTTGTCTGTCAACTCTTGTGGGCCTGATTGTCATTATGATATGAAAGGCTGTTAGGTTGGTCATCGGGGTTCTTGGTCTTCCTAGTCCAAATCTTCTAGTTTAGGGGTTTCTGGTTTTGGTATCTGCATGCTTGATGGTAGGTGCTGGGTTGAGTTATGAGGAAAAGATGAGGAGTTTAAAGAGCTTTTCTATGAAAAGAGAATTTGAACTACTTTTTAGTTTTAAAAATGTCTTATAAAAATGCTTGAAATTTTGGAATTCCTTTGTGTTATTTTCCGAATAAGGGATTTCATAGTTAGTCATTTGAAATTCTCTCACAAAATATATTATTCTCTAAAAATGTTCCATCCATATTGATTTTTTATCTGAAATTTTAATTTTCTATATTTGTTCCGGTTATGTGTTGCTCATGACTCAACTAAAAGCCCGATGAGTTAAGGTTAGCAAGAGATCTGCATAAAATATTTAAATTCAAATGTTGTCAATATAAATTTTGGTTCCTGAAAGAATTACAGATTAATATTTCAGTCTCACAAAAACAAAAAATTGTTGTGTCGGTCCTTAACATTTATATTACATTGTAATAAGTTAGTTCTTCTGTTAAATGAGATTCACTAACTAGTCACAGCCCAGAATTTCCATTGGTCGAGGGTAATAAACATCCAAAAGTTTTCCCTTTAAATTTTGGATCAGAAAGAAGGAAAGAATCATTGATTGAGAAATGAAAACATAGACAGTATAAAGTTTTACATATTTATAATTGTCAAAAATAGAATGGCTGGATACATCTATTTAGATTAAAAAAAATAAGTTTTGGTTTAGGTCAAATACAACATGACAATTAACAGTATGTCATCAGCATTGTTTCTAGTTAACGAATTCTAGAGAAAATTTTATATGCTCTTAGAGTAAGAGAAAAAATTTATTCTGCTTCATTTGTTAGCTATCACATCAGTTATTACACTAAGTGCTTCTAAGTCTAAAAGTACTTGTATTCATCTAAAAATCTTAAAATGAGAATGAGAAATTTTAAATGTGTTTGGTTAGTCAATTATCAAGATAAAAAGGTTTTAAGATGGTGAAAAGTAATTTGAGGAAAGGAAATCTAACTTACTTTTCATTCTCATTCTAGTAAAATAAAATTCACTTTTAGACATTTACTATCATTAACCAAGCTTTTCCTCTTTTTCAGCCATCTCTCTTCCACTTTTTAGTAATTGTTTTTAAAGGTGATTTTATTTTGTTCCTTTCAAACAAAAATTATTCTCTTAAACTTACTTCTAAAATATCAAAACCAACCACAAATTAATTATTTTCAACTTGATTCTTCTAAAAGTAATTCTTTTCAACTTAGTTCTTTCAAAAGTATTTCTGTTGAAAGATAAACCAAACGGAGCCTAAAATAGAGGCAAAATGAAAGACAACATTAACCTACAAAATTTATGTGTCAATTAATAAATAGAATAGAATAAATATTTTCTTACTCTTAGAATGTTCAAATATTTCTATTAATTTTACTTATTTTTTTAATTAAGTCTCGATAGTTTAATTTTTTAATCAAATTATTACATTGTAAAAAATTTTATAATCAAGTAACTAAAACAATCTATTGCTAAAAAATTTAAATACAACAAATATATGAAGATCTGATTGACTACTATTGGAACTTGCATTTTCGAATCAAAAGCATTTAAAATTCAAGTTTTTATCACATTAGGTTACTTGGAGACTTGATTGTATCAGTATTATAAAGTTTTTAAATCATATAGACCTAATTAAAAATTTAATAAAAATATAGATATCTTCAAATTTATTAAACTACTTATTAAAAAACCACATATAGTATACTATAAAATTTGTGAAGAAAATTTAGAATGCAAGGAATGTAGTATGAGATTGAATGAGTATGACAATAGACAAAATATTAGAATAATTATTAGTAAATGACATTTTAGGAATATTGAAGAAAAAGCAACTAATGGGATGTGGCAATAAACAAAAGGGTTTGATAATAGTCACTCTCAAATTCTATTTAGCAAAAGAAAAATTTTATAAAATAATAAATGTCAGGGACCAAAATATTAGTTAATCGTAGTGTTAATGTAATTATGATTAGATAAAAGTAAAATATTAAAATTCAGTTTATGACAAAATAAAATAAGGTTTTCTATTTGTTTTCCATCGTTCTTTTTGTTCCCATTCATATTGTTCTTTCCCACAATATCTAGCTTCTTGAAGAAGGATTACTTGCTAGGGTGGAGCTAGACCATTTATTTGGGAGGGCCAATACTTAATAGTTAATTTCACGTAAAAATATATCTTACAATTTTTACTTGTATTTGAAAATTTAAATAAAAATCATCATATATATCAAAAAATAAATGTTTGACAATAAAAAATGAAAAAAATACACGAACAATATGCATATACATACAAAACATATGAAAATAAATGTTTGCCCCCCTAAATTACAAGTGGCTCCACCCCGGAGTACTTGTCTTCTAAAGTGCGATGGAATCGACTATCATTGGACCAAATCACATGACCAAGTAGGGTTTGTCTTCTACAAACAACAACAACAATTAACTCTTGTTCCACTAAGTGGAGTCAGCTATATGGATCAAGTAACATCATAGAATTCTATCATATCATATTTATGTTAAAACCATTGACATCTATATCCCCTTTGATTATTTTCCTATAATTTTCCTTGGTCTTCCTCTATCTCATTTTATGGTACTATTTTTCATTTTGTCCACTCTCTGTAATGGAACCTGTATTGGTTTCCTTCAAACATGTCCAAACCACTTAAGGCAATATTCTACTATTTTTTTTGTAATAGGCACTATCCTAAAGTTTCTCTCTAATTCACTCATTCCTTATACTATCATATCTTGTTTGATAGCTCATCCATCGCAATGTCCCCATCTCTACTATATGTAGCTTAATTTCATGTTGATCTTTTACTGCCCCACATTCAATCTTATACAACAAAGTCGGTCCTATTGTTGTGCAATAGAATTTACTCTTAAACTTTAATGGTGTCATTTTTTAATCACAAATAAGACTTCAAGCCCTTCACTGCTTTGACCATCCCATTTGGATCCTATGATTAACTTCTTCCCCAATCTCTCTCACTTTAAGTAATAGAATTCAAATGTTTATATCATCCCCAAATTTAACTTCAAAGTTTGAATGTTTGGGTCTCATGATAAACTCACACTTCGTATATTCTGTCTTACAGAAGACTAGGAATTTTAGTGATACATTGGGGATTAAAAAATTATTTTCTCTCCAGTTTTAGTGAGAGAAAATTTTGAGAAGATAAAATGTGAATTGGTGTTCAACGTTTTAAAGATTTATAATTATGCAATGGGGATTTAATAAATAAATTTGTATTTGGATATACATATTCGAATGCATGATGTCTTTTGAGTTGAAAATCTTCACTCTTAAATTAAAAATTCTCAAATTTTATACATGAATTTCCTTTGACGTATTGATTTATATTCGAGTACATATTCAAATGAATATGTTTTGAGTTAAAAATCCTCACTATTGAAATGAAAAATCCCTATCCCACCCAACCAATGATATGATAGAAAAATTAAAGAGAGAATGACTAAAAATTAGAAGAAAAAAATATTTTTTACTGCCCATTACATAATTCAAAATCTCCTAAAATCATCCATTAGTCTCCATGGTACTGTTTATCTAATACTCCAAACTTCACAAAGTAGAATTTTCCAGCAATGCAATTCTTTTCTTTTTTATCCTTTTTGGTTACTGGGGGTTCCAGCAATGTAATTCTGCTTGCAAGCTAGGAGACAGATATCGGCTTGTCCTGTAAACAATCCTAACAGGGAAAACATGATCAGAAGAGGATCTGATAGCATAGAGCAATCAAATCAAGTTGAATATTTTTGCTTTCTTCTTTTTTTGTCTGAAACGAGGTGAATAATGGGGCCTAATTATAAAGGGTATTGTGTCAATCGTTGCTGGGCCCGAATCTCCCAAACTTGGTTGGAAAGAAAATAACAAGCGAAATGTTTTTTGGTTGATATAACAATTAACAACCGAAATATTGAAATCCCAATTAATTTTAAAAAAATTCCCAATGTATTGATTATGCCCAGTTTGGATGATTTTTTTTTTCTCCTTGCAAATCCTTATAAACTGCATCCTAAAGCAAGTTATTCTTACAAATTTATTTAGCTTGCTGTTTTTCTTTTTCTTTTTTTTTTAATGGCAATGCTATATGTGATGAAAATATTTTCGTCGAAAGCACACGGCAAACAATCATTCAGTGGTTATGCTATATGTTAAAGGCTCAAATATATTTTTGATACTTATAAATAGGCCATTTTAATTTGCCTTTAGTCCTTCTCAAATTTTTTTATTAGTTTTTGGTCCCTTATTTTTTTTAATATTATATTTTTGCTCCGTACCATTAGTTTATATTGTTAAGTGTCAATATTTATATGGATTAAAGGAAGATTTTGAAAATATTTATAAGGATAAAAAATAAAAAAGCAAAATTTTCAATATTAATAAGGATTAAATGCATATTCTATATTTCAATCTTATCGGGAACCATATATATAATGTCAGGACCAGAAAAATTATATAAGAAAAGAGAGAAGCCAAAAATTCAAATAAATTTTTTAAAAGGACTGAAATCAAAACGAGCTATATTTATTGAGATAAAAAATACATTTAAATTCATTTTAAAATATCAAAAACAAAAAGTCAATTTGAAATATCAAAAATAAAAAGTTAAACATAAGAATGAAATCAATTTTCTGCATTGTTCGTACCCGATTTTGTGGTTTACGTTGTTCGTACATGATTGATTGGTTTAGTGTAGTAGATTACTCACCCATTTTGGCCCGCATTGATGGCTCTAATTACGTTACTTCACAACATTTTTATTCTTTCCAATACTGGTGAATATGGAGGTTTAATTTGAACTTATGATCTCCGGTGAATACATAAATCTCTAGTTACTAGTTCACTCCTAATATACTTTGTTATCATTTATTTTTACGAGGAAAACATAAAATTAATTCATGATGCAATTATTGAAAGGCATGTTAATCGCCTGACTAAGATTTTGGCATCGTTTATACTTGCGCAGATAAATAAGTAGTTGAAGTTTTAAAATTATAATGGCTAAGATTTATGTTTCTGAAAGAGACGTGCAATTCACTTGGAAAGAAATTTATGCAAAGCTCAATTGGGCATGTCATCTTTTTAATTTCAAGAGAGTTGCCTTCTATTGGCTGACGTAAGTTAATGTCCAACAGTGAAATTGTAGTAAAGAAAATGTTATAGCAATATGGGGTTAAATTATCAAGTTGATCTTTTACTTTTGCATTGTTATGACTTGAAGGTTTGATTTTCAAGCTCATCCTATTGGGTGCTGATCTGTAAGTATTTATGTAAATACTTAATGAGTCCGATGACATGTCCTTTTTTCATAAATTAGGATGAACTTCCCTCAATCTTAACTTTTTTTATAAAATAAAAGAGGGAAAAAAAAGTTCTCTTTTGTATCATTTATAATTTTACATCTTAACAATAACTCATAGTCACTTCATTTCAAAATATAAGTTTTTTTATTATATACAAGAATTAAGAAAATAATTTAATCTCATTAATCATTTGAAAAATGAAATTAAAAGATGAAAACACCTTTTTACCATTACTCATTCTCTCTCCGATTTCACATTCTCTCATAGAGGTAAAATGAATATAAAATAATTAATAATTAAGTAAAATATAAAATAATTTATATTTTAAAACCAAGAAGAAATTGAAAATGACCTATATTTTGAAATGGAGGGAATGTTAAATTTTACGAATTATCACAGACTCTTGACTCTCACTTATTATGCAATTTGCTAGTTTCTCTTGTAGATATTTCTTCTCAAATATCGTTAGGAATGCAAGATTCCTCCAAGGTTTTGAAACTTGTATTCATTTGGAATTTGCAGACAATATCATGAACCTGATTTGGTGATTGAGGACAGAAGATGGCCTTCAATTTAGTGTGCGTGGATTTGAGACAAAAACTATGGGAAGCTTATCTAGAGATCGTGCCTGGGTCTTAATTTGAAACAAGTTCATCAAATACTGTGACAGTGTTCCCCAATTATTGTTTTTCTTTTTTTCAACACATCCAAACAACTTTCCCTTTTTCTGCAAAAAAAAAAACAAAATTATGCTATCATCCTCTTAACGCTTGATGATACATGTGAAACAATCATTAGATGCATTATAGAAATGGAATTTTCCTCCAATAACTATGCGATAACCTATCATAATTAAATTGTTAATAATGGAGGGATTTCATAGAAGTTAAGATAAATTCAAGTGAAACTTAAGAATAAAGCTTGTGCATGATAACCATGATGTGACTCGGTTGACGAATGGAGTTTACAATTAGTTTTGTATGAGGTTGCTTCTACCGAGAGACATGTTAGATTATGAACCATGATAGCTGGATGAAAATATTCTGTCACTGTTACTAGATTTGACTTCAGGATGCTTATAAAGTGAGAAAGGAAAGAGTTAGTTGCCTTTAGATTAATAACTTTTATTGTGTGTAGTTCTCACCAAATAATTTTAGGATAATTAACACATCACTTTGGCACTTTATCACTTTACCTATCTTTTCATTTTAGAATATCCAAATTCTGTTTTATTGTCACATTGTCTATGATCTTGCAAATCAAATTTTGTCATGTAATATAAATTTTATATATCAGTATACAATAATTTCTTTTAAAGTAAAATGTATTTAACCCCCTGGATTTTAGGTAATATGTAGTTTAGACCAAGATTTTAAAAAATGTGTATTGGACACTTTATGATTGTCAAACTATGCAAAATATACTTTCTGTTAAGTTGACATCTAGATAAACAATTCACTGCCCTTGTGCCACACACATGGAATATTTCATGGACAAAATTATCACTTTTTAAAAATCCAAATTCCCTACCCTAAACCCTCTAATTCCTCTCAGTCTCCAACCCTTACTTACCCACCTCTGCTTTATCCCTCCTAGCAAATACCTATCAAATCACAAATAAATCCCCCCATAAACTCCACATAAATCAAATTCTTTTACCCACAAATAGTAGACCAAAACCAAAATTGAAAATAAAAATCTCAAAACAACAAGACGATTATCTACTCAACCAGTGAAGTCACGAGCCAAAATCAATGAAAACAGAAGAGAAAAAGGTAGAAGAAAATCCAATCTTATAGAAAGTTATTAATCCTAACCTTTCTATACTAATTCATCTATATGCAAGGAAGAGAAAACCAGACTGGCCATCAAACCAATCAGGGCACTAGTTCAAAGGTTTACTGGTTCAACCCATTCAATCAGAATATAATAAAATATATATTTAAATAAATATATATACATATAAATATATAATTATTTATAAAATTCTAAATTTTTGATAAATTAAAATATTTTATTAATACTGTCATAGTGAAATTTTTTGTTGCCAAAAATTAAAAAGTTATTGGGCATTTTGTTTTTGGGTTTAAAAAATTAGTTATTTGGAGACATAAAAAAATATGATACATCACGTTAAAATTTAACATTCAAATCACAGGTCCTTTTGATCTACAATGCAAGCACCACATTAAAATCGTCCCCTAGACAAGTGTTGGTGATTTTCCAACTACCACCCAAAATTTAAAAAAAATTAAATCAAGCTAAATGACACATCAATCCATTAACACACTGCCACAAAACTCTTTTAAACACCACACACACATACACACACACAAGTCATAGACACATTTCCACTGCAACAAGTCACTAGGTACTCCATCCTCTCTCTTTGCTTCGTCCTCTTCCTTTTCCCTTCATTTCAGATTCAAAATTTTCCATTTCCATCTCATGGATCTGGTGAGCGTGTGGGGAAACACATCCTTTTCCAACTTGGACCCAGAGATCCACGACCTCATCAAGAAGGAGAAGCACTGCCAGAATCACGTCATTAAGCTCATCACCTCCAAGAACTTGATTGCCAAACCCAAAGATTTGCCTCTTCTTTCTTCGTACTTTCTGCTTTTTCCCCCCTTTTTCACTAAATCGGCAGGTGGCTGAACCATCTCCGGTTTGAATGGTCCAGCGGGTTTTGACCAATTTTTTCAGTTGTTGATCATTTTTTGGCTAGAGCAATTTTTGGTCCTTGACTAGACCAAACAGGGGTCAGGTTAATCTGGTCGAACAATCTGGTCCGGTTCGATTTTCTCTTCAATGTCTATATGTTGAGCTAGAGAAGTCCAATTGAGATGATTTCAAAGGGATTAGAAAGCTAAGAAATAGATCTACAACCTTCATAAAGGCCCCAAAGGTTAAATCCCACAATAGAAAGCTGCACTGACTCAACAATGAGATTGTGATGATGTAAAGAGCACAACATGGCCCCATGTCATTGGCTTCGTATGTTTAGTGAATTTTTGGGGCTTTGGCCGATTTTGACATGATAAATTCATATCTTAGGTTGTTCTTCACATTAAAATACCTTAAAGGCTCAAAACAAATCAAGAAAAGTTAAGTGAACATCATATGTATGGATGAAAGAATCTTTTACACAGGGAATTAATTTGGGGCAATTGGAGATTTAAGGAAGCTCTGTTAGGGTTTGAAGACAACCTCAAGAGCAGAAAGATTATACTACACCTCTTGTTCTTCCTCTTCTTTCTCTTGTGATATGATATCATTAATGTTCATGTACAAAGACAAAAGTATGTTCTTAATCCAAATCGTCAGAAAGTTTGAAACATGGAAGTATCTTTTGGGAGTGTTTGGTACCAAGATTGAATTTTGATTGCTACAAATTCTACTTTTGAGAATGCTATTATTGGGAATGACTTTCCAAGGAATGTGTTTTTTAGAGCATTTGATAGATAGATTGAATTCCTGAGAATGTTCTATGAATTTTCAAAAATAGCCCTGATGGCTGGTGGTGAATGGCAGTGGGTGGCAATAAGAGTATGGTGTTTTCACATGAGAAAACATTCCCTTCCTATTAGAATGTTGCAATGCCAAATGAAGGATTAGATTATTTTGTAGGGAATATTTTTCTATATCTTCTACTAAACATGGGAATAATGTCATATTCCTGATAACGTAAAAAAATTCCCCCTACCAAATGCTCCTTAGAGACAAAACTCATGGGAGAATACCCAAGTGCAATTTTCAGAGAGAAGGTTGTCTAATGATGGCGTTTGGGGGGACCAAGAGATGCTGGGGATAGGGCAACAAAAGAGAGGTAGAAAGATTGGCAGAAAATGAGGCCAAAACAGATTTTGATGACAGAAGAGAGGAGAGAGGGGAAGGAGAATGGATGATCTATGTGTAGCTGAAGAATTCAAGAAGCCAATTGATGGTTGATTAGGAAAGGGTGGGTGTGCGGTGACTGCCACATTTATATAAAGGCAAAGTGGATGATGGAGGAGATTAAATAGGCTTTCAATGGAGAAAGTTATAGAATAAATTAACTATGTTAAGTTTATTAATGAGTAAAGGTTCATTTTAGTCTTTGAATTTGTATGCATATTTTACTTTATTCCCTAAAATCAAGAAAACATCAATTTAATCATGAAATTGCAAAATGTGAATTAGTCCTTTTAGTGATTCTATTTAATCTTTCCAAATGATTATTTTGAATCACTTTTTTCCAATTACAAAGACTCAATTAATGATTTCATAATTTCAAAGACAAAATTAAATCATGCATACAATTTCAAAAACCAAAATGAACCTTTATTCATTTGTTAACTCTAAGCCCTTTAGAAGGTACAAAAACTAGCTTTTGTATGATACCCGGTGTATACGTGATTGCAGATAAGTTCTGGACTGCCCTAGGGCCCCTTGGGACCCACCCATGCTATCGAGAAAGCCCTAGATGGGTGAAGAGTCATAGAATACAGTTTGGGTACTGCTACTGCAGAATTCTGTAGAACAAACTTGCTGTAGCGAGCGAGCCCTATGAAAGCACAGTGCAAAATGATCTAATTTTATTTAGTGAGCCTCCAACCCTTTTAAAGCACCCCGTACTCAGGATTTTTATCCGAAAACTGAAGCTCTCCCTCTCCCATTCTCTCCAAACCCTTTTCCACTCAATCCCACTCAATTCCTTTTCCTTCCAATGTTGTCTCCTTCTTCCCCACCTTGCAACCTAAAGCATGGGCTTTGTTAGTCTCCATTGTTGTCAAGTGGGGGTGCTCCTTCAATATTGTTGGAGTTATGTTTGAATAATCTAGAGGTTGTTGGAGTCTAATCTTAAGTTTTGTGGCTTCAATAGCAGACATTGGTGCCATTCCTCCTCCCCGGAGCTCCGTTGGTGTTGACGTCATCACTTCCTCTCCTCCAAGTGAATGGGTTCAGAACCTATGACCCTTATATTGGTCATTAGAGTCAATTTCCTTCAATTATAAAATAATTGCATGATTTTAGAGAATATTTCAAAGAGATTAGAGATCCTGAGTAGTTTGTTATATTTATGGAAATGATGATTTTCAACTAGAATATAAAATTTATGTTTTAGCGTTAATTCATGGAACTATTATTGTCAAAGTGATTTTATTGAAGAGGTAGAGTATGTTTGTGATTTGATTAGAGATTTTATAAATTACCATGATGATTTTAAGCGTGAAATAATTATGAATTATAGAGTTTTATACCTAGAGGAATGCCATAGCAGAGTTTTAGAGAAAAATAATATAATTTATGAATTAGAGACTAGACGGTAGCTATAGAGAAACAGATAGTAAGTTAACGACTAAACCCCGATCATTAACCTTGGTATCATGTTGTCCTAAAGGGACAATCTCATAGAGCAGAGAACGGAACCTAGTTAGGTATCCAATTTAGATCCCAGAGGGATCATAGAGCAGAGAACTTGTTATGCCATGGTTGACATGCATAACTAAAGAATATAAATTGTATACATTGTATGGTTATGAAAACACTATCAAAGATCCCTGTTTCTCTAATAGAGTACTATTATTTATGTTTTCCAGAGAACTACCTTTATATATATATATATATGAACATGATTTTAGAGTTATTGCATTAATCAGTTTTGATAATTATCTATAATTATTTATCTCGTTTGTTGTCCCATGAGAGGGTTATGAGTGAGGCCTCCTCACTAAGTTTTAGATGAAACTCATCATTCACCCTTTTTCATTACAGATACGTTAGTTACTGTGGGTTCTTCTCATCCACCTCCTCCCCAGCAGTAGAGAGTTCCAGTTGGTTAGCTTAACTTTGAAGTGAAGTATCTTTTGATATTTTATTTAGAGATAGAGTGTTCCAGTGTACATTATGGGCTGGGTCCTGAACCATAGACATGGACTACATTGATTTATCATGATTATTTTGTATTTACATGATTCTAATTTTTATGGATATTTTGTATAGAGAGCAACTTATATATTTTGAATCACAGAGATATACTTAGAGTTTGGAAATGAAATTGATGATGATTATGTTTTCAAAGAGCCAAAGGTTTATTAGAGATAAAATGATGTTTTATAAATGGATTTAATATTAAAATATGCATATAGAGAGACTCAAAGGTCACGAGACTTACGTGGGAGTAAGGATTCCTCACGTGCTGGTCACGTGCCTAAGTCGGGTTGTGACATTTTGAATCCTTTGCTCATAAAGGTTTTGAATGACAACAAGGCAATCAAATTAAAAACTTAATAGGAACTAATGTTTTTGTTGAGATATGTGATAAGATTCATGTTTTGATGTTCTCATAATTAGAAAGTATTCATGCACAAGGATTGTTTGATCAACTAATCTTTGTCATGGTTTCTCAAGAGTATATATTCTTTATGAACTCAAATGAGAAGTATCCTAAAAACATAATTAGTTCTAAGATGAAAAGAAACACTTGTTGAAAGCTTTAGGAACATCAAAAAGCAAATTGCACCAAAAAGTAGGGGTGGCAAACTGGGCGGGACAAGCCTTGTCCAGGTTCGCTGCAGTTGGTCATAAAACAAGGCGGGGTAGATTAGCCCATTTAGGTTATTTGGATTAAAAATACCAATCCATCCTATTAACAATGGCAAGTTGACAGATCAACCTATTTTTGGTTATATTTATAGCTATATTGACAACTCGCTCTAACCCGTGGCAGGTTAACCATTAAGCGGGACGAGGCCAGTTTATTCATCTTAGTTATTTGATTGGAAATGCCAATCCGCTCTATCAAGTTTTGCCACCCCTACCAGAAAGATGTCGTTAGAAAGCAATAATTTTCATCAGAAGGATGTTTTCCTCTTGATGGTTATATCTGACTAGAAGGACACTTTGTCAAAAGGATACTCATAATGCAATCATGATTAGATGGCATCAACCCTGAATGAAGAAAAGCCAAAGTTGAAATTTATTTGTGCAAAGTTAGAACATTCCAAAGGCATCTTCCCAAAGAACATTAACACAACATACGTTTAGCAAACATAGTCTGACTACTCACCAATGGGGGAATATGAACAATAGATAGAGAAAAACTTCTTCAGCATTGAACCAACACAAGGTAACAAATACACACAGTACTAAGAGACACAGACAACAAGCAACAATCACATCCAAGATGCCTATATAAGTCATGAAACAGAATGGATCTTTAGTTTGTTGATTGAGTCTTCTATGACCCCTCTATCTAAAATCAATCTTTCTAGAGCTTATATATACTTTTTGAAGAAAGTTTCAAACCTTCCCATTAGCTAAATCATTCTTATCCTCTTAGAGACTTGTTAAGAAGTCACTCCATAAATTCCTTGTTGTATATGTCACAATGTGTTAAAGAATGAGAGTGTTAAACACTTATCCTTTTCCAATATCGTTTGTATACCAAACCTTATGGCGGTCACTTTGCTAGCTTGGATAGGTTATGACAATAGTACTCCTTTCTATTAGATTAGAAAGGCTAGTACAAGACTACTCAGAGTCAAAGCTATAATAGCTTGGAGAAGCAGTAAAACTTAACTCAAATAATGAAAATCTCAACTTTTGTTAGAGATTAGACATAGACATCTTTTTGTTGTGGGTCAAATTAGACATGGTTATTAAACTTTTGAGTTAACTCTTAAATTATTACTAGTTTACTATCTTACCACACAAAAACGAGTTAACTCGTGTATAAACTTTCTTTTTATCAATCGCACCAGTTTATGTAAACTCTAACAAAATTGGTAAACTCTCAATTTTACTAACAAGTTTCCAAGTTTAAATTTATACTTGATTTTGCTATCCAAATGTAACTTATTGTCACTTTTGTTTATGTTATGCAATATTTATTAATTTGATTTAGTTTAGTCTGTCTATTTTTTACTATTTGATTTATGTGTTATTAATCACAAATTAATTTGTGTGTATGGAGTAAAGTATGTTACAAAATTAAGACATTTATTGAGATATATTTTATGATATTTCTACCACTTATATTGCTTTAAGGTTTAAATTCTTCATTGGTGAGGATTATTCCTATTGGAAGGAAATAATGGAGCTGTTCATCGAATCAACTAGCTTGGACATGTGAGAAGTCATAGAAGGTGGAGATTATCTTCACACAATTGAGCAACCTATTCCACAAGTCATTGTAGATCCTGTACAATCACCCCCAACAATGTTATGGCTATCCTAGGGATCAAATGTATGGAGGCTTAGAATATTAGAGTCTAGCTAAATGCCATGGCCAAGTACCTTCTAACTTGTGCTTTGAGCATGTGATACCCCATGTACATATGTCGTTGAGCAAGTTTTCGTACTGCCCAAAGTCTCCCGGGACCCACCCGTATTACTGGGAAGGCCTTGGATGCATGAAGGACCCCCAATGTAGCAGATCTGATGAACTGTCATCATTATAGTGGTCATAGTGGGCGGCAGCAGCGGTTTAGGCCCTCTGGGGATCGCTATAGAGAGACTCAGAAACAGTACAAAACGCCGCGTTTCGTGTAAATGAGCTCCCCAACCCTTTTTAAATACTTCAAACTCGGGATTTCACTCCCCATTTCTGAACCCAACCTCTTCCAAACTCTTTCCCACTCCTTTTTCACACAAATCCACTACATTCCTTCTCCTTCCAAGAGATCAAAGGTAAGGTTTACGAGTTTTATTATCTCTTTCCTTACCACTTTGTAACCTAGAGTTTGGGTTTAGTATTTGTCTCCATTGTTATTAAGTGGGAGTGCTCCCCCAATATTGTTAGAGTTGTGTTTCAATAATCTAGAGATTGTTGGAGACTAATCTTGTGTTTTGTGGCTCTAATGACAGACGTTGGTGCCATTCCTTTTTCCCGGAGTTTCGTTGGTGTTGACACCATCACTCCCTCCCCTCCAGGTAAATGGATTTGGAACTTATGGCCCTTATATTAGTCATTACAGTTAATTTCCTCAAATTATTATTGATTGCATGATTTTAGAAAGAATTTCAAGAGATTTGAGACTTTGAATGATTTGTTATGATTATCGAAATAATGATTTCCAATTAGAGCATGAAATTACGTTTAAATGCAAACTCATGGGACCATTGTTTTCAAAGTGATTTTATTAAAGAGCTAAAACATGATTATGACTTGATTAGAGATTTTATAAATTGCCTTAAATTGCCTTGAAAATTTCAAGAGTTTCAGATTTAAATGATTATATATATTAGAGATTGTATAGTTTCAAGAATAAAGCAATTGTATGATAGAGTTTTGAAACCCAGAGAAGAGCTTAGAACAGATTTTTAGAGAAATGATTTGATTGTAATTAGAGACTTAATGGTAGCTATAGATAAACAAACTATAAGTTAATGGCAGTTATTCCGTTAACCTTAGTATATCAAGTTGCCCCCAGGGCTAGAGAAATCAGAAACGGGACCTAGTTAGGTGCCCCAGAGATTAGAGACTTTGTTATGCCATGGCTGACATGCATAACCAGAGATTTTGTTATGTCACATGAATTGTGCATAACCAGATATTCATATTTCTTTATTAGAGTACTGTGGTTTTATAATGTCCAGAGAATATTGGTTTTAGAACTATTTTCTTTATGCCTATGAATATGATTTCAGAGTTATTGCATTAATCAGTTTGATGATTATTTATATATGATTAATTATTCTCTTTGGATGTCCCATGAGAAGGTTATGGGTGAGGACCTACTCACTGAATTTTAGATGAAACTCACCCTCTGTCTTTTTCACTATAGATACGTTAGCTACTACGGATCCTTTTCATCCACCTCCTCATCAGCAGTAGAGAAAGTTTAGTTAGTGAGCTTCACTAAGGAGTGAAGTATTCTTTTGATTTTTTGTTTAGAGATAGAGTACTCCAGTATACATGACCTGCAAGGTCCCGGACCAAAGAGATGGATTGCATTGTTTATCATTATTATTTTGTATTTACTTGACTATAGATTTCGTGTATACTTTGTGTAAAGAGCAACTCATATATTTTGAGCCTCAGAGATAAGTTTAGAGTTTGGAAATGAAATTGAAATGATTCGTTTTCAAACTTCAGAGAATTATGCTAGAGTTGATTATGATTATCTTTTCAAGGAACCAATGATTTATTAGAGATAAAATGATATTTTGCAAACGTATTTATATTAAAGCATGCATATAGAGAAACTCATAGGTCACCAGGCTTACGTGGGAATGAGGTTTCCTCACGAGCTGGTCACGTGCCCAAGTCGGTTCATGACAGAGCAAGAGTGAATATATCAAAATTATTTCATGTGACTTAGCTAAAGAAATATGGGATAATCTTGAAACACTCCATGAAGGTATTGATCAAGTAAAGGAAACTATCATAAATATGTTCATATATCAATATGATATGTTCAAGATGCATGAAAAAGAATTCATTGATGATATGACCACTAGATTTCTGGATATCATCAATTAACTTAATGCCTCTAGGAAAAGATATTCAAATGTTGAAATTGTGAGGAAAACCCTCAGAAGCTTGCCTAATGCATGACCAAAGGTTACTAACATTGAAGGAGCTATGGACTTGACTACCCTAACCCTGGATCCACTCAGAGTATCTCAAAACCCATGAGATAAAGCTACAAAAGTATCTAAAAGAGCCATCAAGAAAGAATGAAAACTTTGCTTTTAAATCTTATAAGAATTTAAATCTTATAAGAAGAACATATAACTTGGCATGGCCTTGAAAGGTGCTGAAGAATCATAAGATAAGTCTCTTGGAGATGGTGATGATGACAACCAAGATGAAATCTCTCTTATGGCCAAGATGATTTCAAAGTCTTGGATCATAAGGTTGAGAGAAAAACAAGAAGACTTCTAATGCAAAAGACAAGAGAGGCAAATCTAGCAAAAAGAAGTCTATTTGTTATGAATGTAAAGAGTAAGGACACATTAGACCACAATGCCCTAAGTTGAAAAAAAATCAACCTAAAAAGAAAGTCATCAAGAAGAAAGCTATGATGGCAACTTGGGAAAACCATGATGAGGAAAAAGCTATAGAGCGTTGGGGGTGGTGAAATAGCCAACCTCTGTTTCATGGCATATATCTCATATGATAATGAAATTGAGGTAAAAGATTTTAAGTTTGATCCCTCATATCATGACTTGTTAAAAACTTACAATGAACTTCTAAATAATTTTGAAGCCATCTTTTCTTATTATGCTTCTTTAAAGAAAAGTTTGAAAGAACTTACTAGTGATTTGAAATTCTCAAATCAGAGAATGAGAAATGAAGGCATGAGAAATAGGAAACTCAAAAAGAGAACAACCTTCTCAAGGGTGAACTTTTTAAAAGAAAAACTTCTTCATTCTTGTCCAAATACATTTTCCAAAGTTCTAAAAGAAAAACTTCTTCACTTATTTTTTGGCCTGTTAGTGCCTTTTTTATTTATTTATATGTTTCTTTATGTCTTTCTTTTTTTTTTTGGTGATTTTTAAATAGAACACTATTTTAGTTCTAGTTTCTTAGGGGTGGAAGTCACGCATGAGGTTATGCCGTGAAGGGGAAGGAAATAAAGATGCGAGACTCGACCAAAAAAAACAAAAATAAAGAAAGAAAGAAAAAGAGAAGAGAGAGAGGAAGAGATGGAGGAAAGAATGAAGGGTAGTTTGGTCATCAAATGAGTCATTTGCACCGATAATGGCTACTAACAAAGTAGTTAATAAAAAAAAATTGAAAAAATGATTTATCTACACATTCTTAAATCATTAGAGTGCGTTTGGTTTCATAAAACATTTATCAATTTTCATTTTCTATTTTTTAATTTGTTTCCTTCATTATTTCCTTCCTCACAAAATACTGATAAATTGAAAAGTAACTAAAAATAAAAAATGAAAACTGAAAATTGTTTATTAAAACCAAATACACTCTTAGGGTTCGATGTATACATTATTAAATATTTGTAAATAAAATACAAATAACTTATAGGGCAAATTACGACAACTTCCCTCGAGGTAAGTTGATATTATATGTGCCCCCTCTTAGATTTCAAAATCACATCTACCTCCCCTAATTGTTTAAAAATTGTTACAACTACCTCCATTATTAATAAAAACCATTAATAATAAGGCCAAAACTAATTTTTAAAATTAAAAATAATAAATTACTATTATGCCCCTAAACATGTCTCTAATTTCTAGAGAATGTCATCCACATCTTAATAAAAAATTTCCCACACTTTCCCTATAAAATCCCCATTATTTTCCTTTGAAAACTAACACCGGTGAGAATCAAATCCAATCAACTAAACAAACACATAAAATCAAACCCAGGCACAAACTCCTTTCTCATCATTGCCAAAAAAATTAGTACTAGCTTTTTTAGTCAAAACAATTTCCTCCATATTGAGTTCTTGCTGGAGTTGCTCTAAAAATGCCGCAACATTAGGGAACTGGACCTTTCTTTGTGTCCTCTAGCTCGATTGAGATTTGAACTTCTCCCTCATGCACTAGTATCGTTGAACCATAACAAATCTGCGGATAGCACCATTGGACTCGATGTCGATGAAGTCCAGTGGGAGCAGAACAAAGTGGCATGAGGCTTCTGACAACATTGACTGAGGGTGGCCATCGTGGTCGGATGTCAGGACTCGATTTGAGCATGTGACCAAAATATGAGAAATCTCACTCCCACATAAGTCTCGTGACCTATATCGCTCTATATGCACAGGACTTCTAACGGCGCTGATTAAGGGTGGGCATTGTGGTTGGACCATAGCAAGGAGGTTTCACTGTCAATTAGAAAGAGGGAGAGAGGGGGAGAGAGAAGGGAAGAGAATGAGATTTTGTCTTTTTGGTGTGAAAGTAGAACGATTAATAGCAAGAGATGGTGGTGCTATAGAAAGGGGAATACAATGGCACGTGAAGAATGGGGAAGAAGATTGGGATGTTAGAGTTAAGGGTATTTTGGTAATTTTATAAATTATGTGAATAAAAATTAACAATATTAATTCTAGAGGAGGTAGGTATAATTTTAAAATTTAAGAGAGTCAAGTATCATATTAACTAATCTCAATAGAGTTATTGTAATTTACTCTAACTTATAGTTCATATAATCGGGGTAAATCGTATTTTTCTCACAATAAAACTACATATTTGAAACTGAATTTTACGGTTTTAAGGAAATCATGGCTCATAAGGTACATAATTTAGAAAAGTAATATTTTGTTTTTGGGGTCGGATTTATCTTTTGTAAAAGAATCATCTAATATGAAATGTTCATTCAAGTTTCATTTTGCTAGGATTTAGTGACCACCATTCATCCTAAGTAAGACTCCATGTAAAGCTGTCTGTACTTGAATAGCGCACAGAACTCAAATAGTATATCTATTATAGTACATTAACTGAAATATATATATATATATATATATACACAGACGCTAGTATATTAATTGAAATATAATTTAAGAGCTCAAACTTGGCAACAAATTTGATTCAAATCACAAAGTCAAACTGGACAAAAAATCGAAAGTTGCTTGAAACCAAAAGTCAACAGGGGAAGACAAATGCATGTTCGTGTATCCTTTGCATTCAATTGTTTAATAAGCATCATATAGAGTATATATATAATCACCGACAAGTTAATTACCCTTTAATGATGGCTAAATAGCAAAATAAAATATGTATCCCTTCAACATACGAAGTGGTACGGAACTTGCGAACTGTAAAGTACTGTCCTTTGCTTGGAGAAAAATTCAATGTATTTCTAATTTTTAATTGTGCACAATTAAATGCATATTCGCCCGACTGATTGGGCCATAAAAAATTGTCTTCTGTTTTTTCCCCTCAAATATATCATTTTATGAGAGACAATTTTATTTGAGTTTTTAATATTTCATAGTCTTACCAAAAATAAATAAATAAATAAAGATCTCATAGGATGTATAATTCTCTTGACATTGATTATTCTGTATCTAGTGGTCCAGCCTAAAATCATTAGTTAAAGGGAAATGAGCCACAAAACTGCTAATCCGCCCGTTTGATGAATTCAATTTTTGTTCTTCAAATCTGTCGAGCTAAACAAAGTAAAAATTTGGGTTGACGAAAAAATTAAAAAAAGTCAGCGATCTAGTAAAAATAAAGTAAATATTAATCGTGTTTTGTTATTTTTTTTAGGAAAAATATTTAGGCAGTGATTTAGATTTTACAATTATAATTAAATTCATTTGACCCTTTGCTCAGTTGAAAAATAGATATGGTAAAAATTCAATCATGTATTACTGTGTGAGCAAAAATGTTTGATTTAACTATCTAATATTTTCAAAATCTTACAAATAAAATTCATAATTGATTAATGGTATAAAACTCTCTTTTATAGTGATGATGCATATAAATTAATCTATTCTTTATATATACTTAGCATTAGTCTACAACTATGAAAATTTTAAAATATATATACTTTTAGATAAATGGACCACTCATGATACCATGCGAAATAATTGATAATTGCCCCAACTTTTGCCTTTCTTTTTACAGAAAGATGAATCAGAAAAGTATTCAATTGTAAAATGCAAGTTGCTATTCTGGAATTCATTAATTGAATTATTGAAGTGTCATAGCAGTTTGGCCCATTTGATTTTTTGAAAAAGGAATTAAAAAAAAAACTGCAACTGATTAATTATCTTATGCGTCTCTTTTCTTTTTGCTTTTTCAGCGACTCATCTTCTATTTACGGTGAGTGGATATGTTATGTAACTCGTCGTCCTTGTGATTATCTTTTAGCTTATCTTTGTGTACGTTGACATGTTAGGGGAAGATATACCAAACCCGAGAGAAAAGATATATATCTCTAACACCCGAAGGTGTTTCTTCCATTTTCTTGAATTGTTTAATTAATTTAGCTGCAACATGATTATGTAAAACAGGCGTGTTATTAGAACTTAGTCTAGCCAATCCAGTTGAAGCCAAAATTGTCAAGTGCGTTTCAAAACCTTTAATGATATGTAATTGAATTGAATTTTTATATTTGAAATGAGTCAATAAATTAAAAAATTTAATTCAATTTCTTGATTTAAAATTGATCTAAAAATAAATTAATTTAATTATTTTTATTATTTTATCCTTCATTAATAGGTTAGAAACTAAACATTATATTCATGTAAAGTTATTTTGAAACTTTCATTTGTTGAAATTTAATTCTCACATTAAATCGCACTCATTTAGATCTGATTTCAATTTCCTATTTTTGTTAGATTTTAATTCTCATGGGAATTCAATTCTTTCGTTTAGGTTGCTTTCAAAGCATGAAATTCAATTCAATTCCTTGAAAGAATTGAATTCTAGGGTTTCCAAACGCCGTGTATAATAGTTCACACCTATGCTTCATATGCTTTAGTTAATGTGTGCTAAGAAGTTAATGGCTTGTATTTACTGGAAAATAGGTATTATCACTCTAAACAAAAGAAAAGTTTATAATTATCCTCGTTAAAAATTTGAAGTACTGAAAACACAACAAAACTTCACAAATACATATTTTCTAATTTTTTGAATTAAATACATAAAGGACTTATTTTCTTAAAATCCTCATAGAAGTAATTCTTCAAAAGCAAAAGCATAAAATTTGTATACATTTGAATGTGACTGTAGAAGTACTTTTTATTATAATCAGAAATTATTAAACCTTTTGGATGAAATAGATATAGAAGTATTTTTTTTTTGTAAAATTACAATTAAGGATATAGGTTATAATTTAAATAGGGTAGATAGTGAGATTTATTTAATGGAAAGTTATTTTTTATTTTTTCATAAAATTTATTACAATAGATTTATAATTCAATTAATTTCAATAAATAGCCAATGACATTCTCTTTCTTCTACTATTTTTGCTTCTACTAGAAGCATGTACCTACATATTTCTGAAAAACAAGCAGAAAAACTGATTTTTTTTTTTTTGTTTTTATTTCTTTTGAGAAGTACAAATAAACATCCAATTAATTCTTAGAAATTCTTTTTAAAAAAAAATGAAAAAACAGTTCTTTTTCTCAAAATTTAATCCAAATGAGCTCAAAATTCTCAGTCATTTGTACGTGATTTTTCAGTTAAATTACAGCACTCTCACTTACAATATCAATTCTTTCCATTTCTCATTCACCAAGGTAATTTTTTCACCATTAACGAATGTGTTCCTCCGATATTAATGGACATAGTTTAAGTAATTGCAAATTATAATTTTCTTATATAAATTATTAAAAGTATCAAGTTTCAATCCCATTTGCGCCTAACATAAATTTATAATAGGAAGAAAGTTTGTCTTTTTATTAAAATCATTATATGCTCGCCTGATAATTTCTGACATATTAAACATAAAATAAAAAATAGTGCAATATAATAAACCCTTAGATGTAACAATATATGTAGTCCTTTCAATTTTATATGCTTGTCATCATATATAATTCATGGCTTCCTTGCTCTGACATACAGGAATATTTGGAGGCTTGCTTTTTAAGCGAAAGTGATGACTTGAAGTCAATATATGAAGTCAATATATATGTTGAACAACAGCAGCTATTTAAATTATGGGGACCAAACAGACAAAACTAAAAAGGCTCTTACAATCCCTCAAATTCACCGACTCTTAAGCATAGAAGAACTCATGATTAGGGCTATCTTAGTGGAGTGCATTATTTTTCATAATCATGTGAATGTACCTGAGATCCAAAAGAAATGTTTTCTTATTGTAACATTTCCTTTTCTTCGAAATGATCATAGTACCCATGTGATTTTGGATCCCAAAGAGTGGTGTTGGCAGTACACATGCAAAAGTCAAACTCTAAATTCACCATCTAATTATTAATTAGCTAGCAAATATGTAGCCACTTCTGTTTTAACCGAAATCAGACCTTCTTTGACCTTTTTTCCTAAGGGATAAAAAATATATTTTCTTGCTTGATTTGGGGCTGAAGGTTTGTTTAATTTTTAGCTGTATTCTTAGCGTTCACATGCAAAAAATACCTAGAAGTTTCCGATTTGTTATTCGTTCGTACAGATTAATGTGTACCTTTAGGCCACCACCACAAGGTAGCTTATGTGAGAGAAGACAAACATAAAGAAAATAAAACACTGCAAGATTAACGAGGGACACCAACAAGTATATCCACGGATTTGATTTTTACCAACACGCTTACCAAAAGGCATGACGTGACGATTTTTGATTTGTCAGTAGTAGAATATTACCGATGGGCATTGTTGTCCATCAGTAAGTGCCGATGGACCCATCAATGAGATAAAAAAGTTGATAAATATGTATTAAAGGCGTTAATGTGGTCGTTGAGAAAATAATATTGCTAATGGATTTTTTTATTTATACCAATGAGTTTTGAAATAAAAAATATTTTATTTATTTATTATTGATGGGCATTCAATATTTATTTATTTTTATTTAAAAATTACATTTTTGACAGATATGCCTGCTGGTAATTTTTTTTAGGAGATAGTATGTGAAGAATTTATATAAACTATCCAATTGTTTAACATTTATTCATTTATTTTTTATTTACATAATAATTTAATTATCAATTAAAATGATATGAAATTTAAAATAATGAAATGGTAATTAAATAAACAAGGTAATGAAGTAAATAAACAAAATATCGTAATAAAATAAATATAAAGTGTGATAACTACTAAAAATATCCAAAATGTAATAGAAATAGAAAAAGACTAGCTGAACTCCTCATCTTCCTATCATTATCTGACCTGTTATAGTCATCGCATCATCAGACGAGGAGCTCTCAATCATGGTGGCTTCTTTGTGGCTTCCTGTGAGAGGATCCCAAGACCTTGATGTTGTTGAAAAACCTCATTACATTGACTGTAATCTTCTTTGTCATCTTCTTGAATTTAATTTTCTTTCTTTCTTGGCCCACTGTTGCTACTACTGCTCCATGGACAGCTTCAGCTGCCGAATCTTTCTAAGCTCCTCTTCCACCTCTACTCGGCTTGTTGTTTGCTCTTGGAGATGTTGAAGAAGCCGTGGTTGCTGCTCCTACTATCGTTGGATAAGCTGTGCCTGCTACTGCAGCTCCTGATTTAGGGCATGCACAAGCTCCCGCAAAGCATCATCCCCAGCAACTGACCCAATGGCGAAGGATGGGGACTTATTATTTGTATAGTACCCCATCCCAAACATGCTACCCTCGTAAGGGCTACCAACCACATGGCCCCAAATATCCTTCTCATTTAGAGGAGGGATGTCAGCATGAAGCCTATCCTCTGCCAACTGGGATTGATGCTAGTCTGTGCTTGCTCCCATAGCTCTGTATATTCACGCTATAGAGAAAAAAGATAAAATACATTATAAGTAATAATTATGACATACATGAAGAAGTAATAAAAATTAAATATTATGAGATTTGATTTCAAATTTACGTATGTCGTCTTAGAGTAAGGGTTGACCTACACCTCTCCTATCTCCCCCTTCTCACCTTTTCAGGTATGGGTCTCTCGAAACATCTCCCCTGGGTTGGAGGGCTTTTTAACTTCTTAGCCTGCATAGAAATATACATTAAAATCATAATAACATATTGTTTAATACAATTCAAATGTAGTAATTTAATAATATATTAATCTAAAAAGATCAAAGTTACCATCCGTTTTCTGGCCCTTTCTTAGGTGCTCAACCCACTAGTGTGTAGTGACTCGTCTTTCACAGAGACCCGGTTTATCTTATCCTTTTGGGACCTATCTTTGAAGGTTGAGTCAGATGACTAATGGCTCTACAGCTCATGGAGGGTGGCATCATTTAGCTAAAAGGTGCTCATATGCCCCTTGCAGACATCGTGGAACATGTCCTGCAAGCTCTTGGAGGACCTAATCTTCCAAGCCTTCTTGATGGCAGCCTCATGCTCTAGCAGGATATAAAAAGATCTCGGCATATACAAAACACATAAATAATCATAAGCATATGATAATATAAATATGATTTTAACATAATCAAATAAATTAAAGCATTATCTTCCATTCTTGCCACTACATCTCTTTAACATCTTTCAAGATGTCGGTCCAGGTTGCCATGGGTGGTTATACCTACTCTGTATAACCTCTGTAATCTAATGGTTGCCCTGACTAAAAGGATCAAAGCCATTACATAGATGAATCAAATACAATGAGAATATTTTAAACATACATAATCTAAAATTAATAGAAAACATGTTTCAACTTACCTGTCTTTACTGCCTGGCCTAATTTGGTGGAATGGCCTACCATCTGGGCCGAGCGGCCCACTATCTCAGAGCAGCTAACCATTTGGGTCTAGTTTTTGTGACCCACTGAGTATGGATTTGATGAGATGTATGGGATTAGGAGTAAGGCAAGTGGGAGGGCTGGGATTGGGGCCACTGCTATAAATGTGGTGTGATTGGGAATAGGGCAGAGGTGGAGAGCCAACATATCTAGGAGTAGGCATCATCCGAAAGGGAGGGGTGGTGGTGGCAGGGACGGTAATGGAGGTGGTGGCAGGGAGGGTGATGGAGGTGGCAATGGGTAAATCAACCTTCCTAGGTTGGCCTCTACCTTTACCAATCATAGTGAAACAATTACATTATCCACAAAAAGTTCACAAAATATCAACATCTCTGCTTAAATTATGAGCTTTCGTTATCAATTATTCAATGCATTTATTCAACAATCAAAGACATTATTAAATGACAACAACATAACATGCATATTTATGCAATCACAACTTAACAATTACATAGAATTAACATAATCTTAAAACCATTCTACAACACATTCCCTTATAACTCCACAATGTGCATATCATGCAATCTGCTGATACAAACAAACTCCACAGCGAACAATACAAACAAGTTGAGGAATGATGTCTATGCCTTTCTCCCCAGTCATGCAATTCCTATTTCCTAAAATTCTATCATAAAAAACATAAGTCTCTATTCTACATACATATTAAAACATATAAATAACAAGGATTTCATTACTAACTTGTATAGTAATACACAAGCAAAGAATCAAAAGCTCCCAACATGTAGCTAAATCTAATCCTGAAAATCCAAAATGAACAAATATTTAATTTTTCACAGTTACAAAATTGAAAAAAAATACACAATAAAAACAGAAAAAAGAAGGCAAACCAAAGCTCCCACAATCAACAATGTCAATGCTTCCTCTTATAGATCTCTTACATTAACAAAATAGCAATAACAATGACTCTCTAATGCATTAAAACCCAACACTTTGGGCAATGAAAATGAAAGGAAAAACTAGGTTGAATAAAAAAAACTAAACCAGTTAAAATACTCAAAAACATACTTAGATACCAATGTTGGCCTTGGTTTTGCGAATGGAGCTCCAGCAATGGCGAAGAAGGGTGGCGGTAGCGAAGAGAGAAAGGAAAGAGAGAGGGCACGTTTGAAAATGAGAAAGAAAAGAGGTTTTGGTTTAAAATATTCATGGGATACTGCCATGTAAAGCATTAAATGAAACAATACATTTTGGGTTTCACTAATCACCGATAGTTTTATTGACGGGAAAAAGGAATTCTAAGAGATGCACGTCAACTTCCCAAAAGTTCAAAACCTATTGGTATACCTATTGGTAATTAATAAAAAATAAAATTTAATTTAATTTGAACTCATTGATATGTGATTTGAAAAATAAAATATAATTTAATACAAATTCATCGGTACACCCATCGATAATTAATAATAATAATAAAATTAACATTAAATTTATTTAAAATCCATCAATCTACCTATCGGTAATGAAAATAAAAAAATAAATTTAATTTAGTATTTACCCTTCAATATACCCTTTGGAACGTTAGTTTTAAAAAAAACAAAAAAAAAAACAAAAAGTATACCCATTCAATATACCACTCGCGCCACGTGGCGTGCTAGCCCATATCGGCTAGTTACCAATGGGAGTGTAATAAATATCCACTTTGTCTATACACCCATCAGTATATCCCTTGAGATTTGTATGCACTATTTGGTGCATGAGAGTGCCAAGCACTATCGATAGTTATACCGATAGGTTGTCGTCTATTTTTTTAATAAAAAATCACTTTATAAAAAAATGCATTAACCTATCAGTACACCTATCAATAGTTACCACTTGATCCATACCCGTCGGTAACCTACGTTGATATCCCACGGTAATCTATTAGTGAAATGAAATCAATAGGAATCCCAAAAAACTTGATTCCCCAGAGTTGCACTACATATATTATATATACACACAGATGAGACAATGAAAATAAGATGTTTTTGCAATGTCCATAAATTTATATAATATAAATACATATAATAAGATATCCGAGTGAAAAATCCGGTCTCAAGTGCATTATTGATGTGATGAACCATCATTTTATTATGGGCTATAATGTTTGAACTATACCCCTTTGTTGTTGATGAGTTGCAACATAGTACGTAAGATATAAAATCATTTATATGTATTTATCTGATAGTTTAAGTTTTTGGAGAAATTATTCATAACATGATATTAAAACTTCTATAATTAAGAAGTCTAGAGTTTGCATGAGGGAATGTTAATCATCATTTTATTAAGGATTATAATGTTTGAACTCTATCCCTTTGTAGTTGATAAGTTGCAAGATAGTGCACAAAATATAAAATCATTTATATTTATTTATCTAACATATTAAGTTTTTAGAGAGATTGTTCATGATGTGATATTAAAATGTCTATAACTAAGAGGTCTAAAGTTTTGTGTGAGGAGACGTTATGAACCATCATTTTATTATGGACTATAATATTTAAACTATATCCCTTTGTTGTTGATGAGTTGCAAGATAGTAAGTAAGATATAAAATTATTTATATATATTTTCTAAAAAATTTAAGTTTATAGATAGATAAATGATTCATGATATGATATTAAAATTTCTATAATCAAGACATTTAAAGTTTTGCGTGAAGAAAAGTATTAAATATAAAATTATTTATTTACCTTTATCCAAACATTTAAGATTTTAGCTAGGAGAGATATACTTCCTAATACTATAGTTAACTTTTGCTAGTAATCACCTTGCATAACTATATATATTATAATATTGATCCTATAGAAAAAATGACGTCATGGGAGCTGGAGGGTATGAAACCAGAATGGACAAATTAAATACGAATACAAATGAAAGATCAGAGGATGGGGGAAGAGAGGGAAGATCGAAAGGGATGGGTAACACAAAACACAAGGTAGGATATTGCGACCCTAATGGAAGCTTCACATGTGTCTGCAAGGCACGGTTCGGTGATGCGTGGTTTGCAGCACGTGCTGACGTGGAAGATATGCTCGAGGTGGATGGTCGGCGAGCTTGAAGCTTGCATGGCTGTTGTGTCTATCACCCAAATCCCATATTCCTCCCCTCACCTATAAATTTGCCTTTCCATTTAATGAGTGCATAATTAGCACCCATGAGGGTTGACATAGCTAGGAAGTAGCAAACTCATATTCAACAAGAATGTGAGTTTGATTTCTACCGTTAAAGATTTCATTAGTAAGTGATTTCGAAATTAGTTACCTATAAATACTCTCTTACCTTGAGAATTGTGCCTTGGATTTTTTAATCATATTAGGAAATTGAGGGAAATTTGTAAATTGAAAGGATAATGTATCAATTCAACAATATTACTCCCTTTGTTTAAGAAGTAGTTAGATATATTAACTTTTTAATATAATCTATTAATAAAGATTGACCTATCTAATTAACTTATTATTTTTTTTTTTGTTGATCTCTACAAACTTCTCTCGGCACTTGTTGATCCATGCAGATCCGACACTTGTTGATATATTGATATTTTTACTGATGAAAAATTCACTATAGAAGACTTGTTCTTATTTCAAATTGGTAAGACTCTTTCAAAATCATACTTACATGCCTTTTCTCAAGTTTTAAAATTTTAAAAAAAAAATAAATGCTTGTTGCATACGCTTCCGTTCACATTTGCTTCAAAAGTTCATGTGGGACCAATAGTGATTATTAGAAGAAAATTGTTTCTTTATATGGGTAATCTATCTACATAATAATTTATTTATAATAATAATACTAATATTTAAGACTTATTAGGAGGAAAATTTTTCAGGAGTCGCTTCTAGAGTAATTTAGGTTACCCCATGGTTTTCATAACTTTAATAAATAATATTTGTTAGAAAAATTATAACCATAATTGTTATATCTCATTAGAATATTATTGAAGATTATTAGTATTTACTAGTAAATTACACTATAATAATTAAAGAATTAATTTTAAATTTTGAATTCAAAAATTTGTTTCAAACATGTGTAAAGGACAAGCTAGATTACGATTGAAATATAAAAATGTTTAAAGGACTAGATACGGTTTTTATTTTTTGGGTGAGAAGGACTAGCTACTATTGAAACGTGTGTAATTTCATTCTTGGATCCTCAAAATTTTGCTTTTAAACATGTTTAAAGGACCAACTAGAATATTGATTTAAACATGATGACAAAGGACCATGTAAAGAGTGAATTCAAATGAAATATGCACGGTAAGGATAACCGAGATAAATGAGAAAGGATAAATGGTGTGGGCAAAGCATATAAAAAGAAACCAACAATGAAGGATCCACTTAAAACAGAAAAACTCCTTCAAAGAAAAAAAGAAGTTTTAAATTCACGTTAAAAAAATAGAATATAATAAACAAGAATAATAAAACTGTGGATTGTGAATAGATATATAAAGAAATAATTTTTTAAAATTTATTGCTTAATTAAAACTTTTAGCACGAGAAAAGAAAAAGTAACGGTAATGTGGATATTGAAAGAAAGCCCAACAATTGACTAATTAACAATTTTGTTAATACATATAAAGTATTCAGAAAATAATAAGTTTTGAAATTTGAATTAAATAAATTCCTAATTGCAGAATGACATTTGACAAAAAATTTATAATAATCTCGATTATAATATGTATGTACTATAATGCATTGTACTTTGATATTTTTTAACGTGAATTCAAAACTCATTTTTTAATCTAATTTGATTTTATATTCTTTTCATTTATATCTAATGTTATATTTTTTCCTTAGAAATTTACTATAATTTCTCTCCAATATTTTTCTGCAATTCAAATTTTAGCAGTCCATTTTTATTTAAGTTCGTGGTGGTAATCAGCTTGACATGTGTTAAATTAGAGTGATCAAAATTTGTGGGAAATCACCCAAAAAATGGAATGTAGATAAAAAATAATGAGATGATTTTAGGAATATTCTAATTGATACGGGCATAATCTAATCCAGTTTGTTCCAAGGTACGTCAACCGGTACACACAAAGTTATTCATGCATATGGGCCCTATATATTTGTCATATATTTCTATTTGGTCGTTCTATGCTCCTTCTGCTATTGTGTTATTCTATTGATGTATTTCCTCAAACACACGGTCCTTTTTCTTTCGCCATAGCCCAAATGGATTCTATTAGGAGTATTTCTCCTGTGACAGAATGTTAGAGGCTTAGAAGTCGTGTTGTACGGTTGTGGTACTTACCAAGTGTTAACAACCCCACACAGTGAATAGCATTGAGATGATGTTTTCAGATGAATATATAGATTCTATTTACTCCTTTCAATATTTAATATTAGTTTTTGTTGTTGTTTTTTTTTTTTGGGATTCTCATGTTTTTATTTGTGTGTTCAAAATTTTGTAGGGTTCCACCATTCATGCCTCTGTGAGGAAAAGATTGATTTATAAATTCAAGGCAATGTTGTCAGACATGGAGATTTATTAGATTACCTATTTTGAAGTAGAAAAAAACACAGGCTTCTTTTGAACAACTGACCATGAATTTCAATTAAATTTTCAATTGAGGACTACTGTAAACCTATTAGTAGTGTTACTATACTATGTTATAGACTAAAAATAGTTTCTTTGGATGATATTTTTTAAGTTGATTTTGAATCTCCATTTTTAGTAGGTAATTTTAAATCTCCACTAAAAATGATTTCTTTTGATGATATTCTTCAAATTGATTTTGATTAGTTTGAAGAATATCATCAAAAGAAACCATTTTTAGTCCATAAAGTAATATAGTAACACTACCAACAGGTTTCATAGTGGTCTTCAATTGAAAATTTAATAGATATTCATGGTTAGTAGTTCAAAAGAAGCCCATGTTTTTTGTTTTCCTACTCCAAAATAAGCAATCTAATAGATGTCCATGTTGGACAATATTGGCTTGAATTTATAAACCAATGTTTTCTTCATAGAGGCATGGATAGTGGAAATCTATAATCTATAATCTATAATACTAATCTATAATCTATAATACTAATATTTCAGAGTCATTTGAGGGAAAGTTTTACACTCGTCACAATGAGAACGTTTAAGGACCCACATCTTTTAAGAAGATATTCATTAATTTTTTTGAAGAAAATAAAACCACAATTATTATATATTATTAGCATATCATTAATAATTATCTGTGTTTAATAATAAGATTATGTTACACTAATTAAATATATTTAATTATTGCGATGCTGAAATTATGAATTATACTGATAAATTAATTTCATAATTTTAGTATTAATTTCACATCTAAATTTTTTATATTTGATGCGGGTGGTAATTTTCTTTTGAATACTATTATATTAAATTTATGAAATTAAGTATATAAATTATAAAAAAGATGTAAAATATATACACTAGGTTATATCATTTACCTTTTTATTAACAATAAGATTATGATGAATTTAATTATTTAAAAGCAGAATATTTTTTCATGTCATTAGTGATGACATTATTTGATTATATATATTGACTAATTTAATGATTTGAAGATTAAAAATATGTTAATTCAATAAAAAAAATTTATATGTGTACGAAGGTGAAAGTAAAAATCATGGGATTACTTGGGATGACTATAAAATTATACCTTCAATAATCTCTGAGTTCTTGTAAATAATTTTGGTAATTTTATATTTTAAAAGATTTGAATGAATTTTGAAAACAAAATCAATTATACAATTCATGATAATTTTGATAATTTTATACTTTAAAAAATTTGAATGAATTTTAAAAACCAAAAAGTTAGTGTTGCAAAAAATTTAAAAAAATTGAAGAAGATTTTAAAAAGAAAAAAATAATAGAGATTTATCAGAATCTTATTTATAATTAGAAGTTATTAATGATTAAGGTTTTGTATAAAATTTGTTGATTGTATAAATTTACTATACTAATATTTCAGACTTATTTCGTGAAAATTATTACACATGTCATTCATATAGTGATTTAGGCTTCATATGTCATTTATACAGTGATTTAAGCTTCACTTTTCTCAATCTTTATCTCTTAGGATTTTTTTAAACTTAATTTATAATTTTATTATTAATTATTTTTGATATGAAATAAAATTAGATATTATAATCATTAAAGAATCAAATATTATAGTCATTAAATATTATAATTTACATTAAAAGAGAACCTATGTTAATATAATTATGATCTATAATTAAATTAAGAACCATTAATAGTCTCATATTATGAAGGTAATATAAAAATTATAAAGAAAATATTTTCAAAATAAATAAGCTTTAAAATCAACATATTTTCTTTTTAAAAAAATGGATAGATCAAATTGTTAGCGAATTGCTAATTAATTGATTTTGATATGATAATAACTCAAAATTCAATTTATACCAAATTTATTCTTAATCAAATATTTAAGACACATTATAATACTAATATAATAATTTATTATTAATTAAATATGATAATAATTAATATAATACTAATATTTAAGACTTGTTACATAAAACGTCTTCCATGTGTTATTTATATAAAAATTATACCTCACCTTTTTTCATAATCTCAACACTTAAAAGTAAGTTTTTGAATTTAATTTATCTTCTAATTATTAATTATTTTTTTTAATCATACCTTCATATCTCTCTACCATTAACAAAATCAAAATAAAAATAAAAAATAGCATAAAAAATTATAATTCAATATATTATATCATAAAAATTTTATATATATAATTATAGTATTAATGATAACTAATTGTGTTGCATTATTAGTATTTGTTATTATAGATATTTATATTTTGAAGTTCAAAGTATTTATAAAATTTTTCATTTTTAAAATCTTTTAATAAACCCGTAAATATCAATAAAAATTCAAATCTCCATGTGAAATAAAGAATGGGGACCTGTGACCGGAATGTGCATAAGAATGGATGCAAAATTCTAAATAAAGATGAGATTAAGGGAAATTTTCTAATTTCTAATTTAGAACTTTTGAAAATCATAATAAAAAAATTATCTATCTACATGTATCACTATATTCTATTTAATTTTTTACAACTTAAACATTCCAATCTATCAATTTCATAATTTTTTTATACTAATTTTTTTGAAAAAAAATACCTTCAATTTTTTTAACACTAAAATATTTAAAAAATTATTTCTATAATTTACACTTCTTTGATAATGATACTAAATATTTATTAATTTTTAAAAAGTAAATAGTTATATTATTTTTTATTAAAAAATTATAGTTGATATACTACTCTAATAATTGAGATTATATAAATTAGAATTATAAATAATTTTTCACTAATTATTACACCTTAATTATAACATATATTTTTTAATTGATATTTTAATTTATTAAAAGGATGTACAGGGAAATAATGTGTAATTGAAATCATATAAATTAAATCTATATATTATTTTTATTAATTAAAAAATATATTTTTATATTTTTAAATTAAATATTTTAATTTACTAAAAAGATATAAATGGCTAAAGATGATAAAAAAAATTGAAAATAGGTACATACGGGAATTATCCAATGGGGAAAGAAATTGACACATATTTTGTCTTCATAGGAATAATCTATGGGGACTAAGTCCCTGTTTGTTAAAGGGATAGAGACAAGGACAATATATCTTTATTTTTTAATTATTTTTATTATATTTATATTTTGTATATATTTTTAATTTTAATTTGGATTGTGTTGCATTAATAGTATTTGTTGTTATGGATATTTATGTTTAAAATTGTAAAATATTTTTAAAGTTTTTCTCTTTTTAAAATTTGTTAATAAACTCTTGAATACCATAGGGATTCAAAATCCCCACAAAAAACAGGAAATGAGAAACAGGGACCCACAAGGGAGATGAGAATGAGGATAAGAAACAAAATTCTAAACAGTGATGGAAAACGTGGGACAAGTCCCCTTTTCTCATAGATGCTTATCGTTATCCATATAAATGGCTTTTGATATAGTAAAATTATCCATTTATTCTCTTTTTTTATTCAATAATTTTAACTTTCAAAATGTACAAAATTTTCATAAAATAGGCTCTTTATTGTTAGTTGTAAGTCATTTATTAATATATTTTCAACTTTATAAACATGATATTCAATATAAGATATAAAATAGAACGACACATTTATATTTTACCCACTTATTTAATTATTTAATTATTAACTTATTTTTAAGATAAATTAATATAGTCAATTTTCAATAAGATATATATAAATAAATTATCATTTATTTTTTATAATAATTAATAAAATATTTTTATTATCTCTATGTGTATCGTACAGGTTAACGATTAGTTACTTGCAAAATTTTGAAAACAAATAAAAACACAAGAAACCAAAAACAAAAAATGCAACAAAAATTAATATTAAAAATTGAAAGGAGTAAATAGAACCTATGGATTCATCCAAAAACATCATCTCAATACTATTCACGGTGTTGTGGTTGTTAAAATTTGGTAAGTACCAAAACAGTACAACATGAACCCTAAGACTCCAACATTCTATCACAGGAGAGATATTCCCAATTGAACAATTTAGACCAGGGCGAAACAAAGAGGGCTGTATGTTTGAGGAAAGTATATATCAATAGAATAACACAATAGCAGAAGGAGCAGAACGACCAACTAAACATAGATGACGTGTGTGTATACATGGGATGACTCTTGTGGGACTATTATGAGAGTGTATGAGATTGAAAGTTATTAATAATAATTAATAATTATGTGATTATTTAAAATTATTACATAATTTTATATTTTAATTTTAATAATTTATGTAAGAAGTAATAATCTAGATTTATTCCTTTTACCCTCACAATAAATTACTTATCTCACTTTAATGTTCATATGCATGAATAATTTTGTCTGTACCTAATGATGTGTTTTGGAACAAACTGGATTAGATTATGCCTTTGTCAATCAGAATATTCTCCAAATCATCTCATTATTTTCCATCTGCATTCCATTTTTCTGGCCATTTTAAACAAATTTTGATTACCTTAATTTAGCACGTGTGAACGTAACTACAACCATGAGCTTAAATAAAATGAAATATTAAAATTTGAATAGCTGGGAAAGATCTAAGAGAAATCATAGTAGATTTCAAAGGAAAAAAACATATAAAATTCAATATAAATGAAAAAATAGAAAATCAAATTAGATTGAAAAATGAGTTTTAACTTCACGTTAAAAAAATATCAAATTACAATGCATTATAGTACATACATATTATGTTTTTGATAAGATAGTTTATAATATTATAGTCTAGAATTTTTTTATTTTAAAGTTTTTTGTCAAATGTCATTCTGCAATTGGGAATTTTTTTAACTCAAATTTCAAAAACTTATTATTTTCTGAATACTTTATATCTATTAGCAAAATTGTTAATTATTGAATTGTTGATTTTTCTTTTAATATCCACATTACTGGTACTTTTTCTTTTTTCATGCTAAAAGTTTTAATTAACAAATAAATTTAAAATCTTATTTCCTTATATGTCTATTCACAATCCACAGTTTTATTAGTCTTGTTTATCATATTCTATTTTTTTAACGTGAATTTAAACTATTTTTACTTTGAAGGAGTTTTCTTTTTTAAAGTGGATCCTTCATTCCTACACCATTTATCCTTACCGTGCATATTTCATTTTAAACTCACCCTTTAAATGGTCCTTTGTCACTATACTTAAGTCCTTCAACCATGTTTAAAACGAATTTTCAAGGATCCAAAAATGAAATTATTATAGTACAATTTTACTATTAAATGCTGATAATTTTTAATGATATTCTAATTATATATAACAATTACGGTTATAATTTTTTCAAAAATTATTAATTATTAAAATTATGAAAATTGTGGGCCAAAATTATTCTAGAAAGAGTACCTGAAATCCTTTTCTCCAAATAAGTCTTAAATATTAATATTATAAATTATAGATTATAAATATATTACAATGCAATTCTACTATTAAATGTTGGTAATCTTTAATGTATTCTAATATATAATAATCATGGTTATGGTTTTCCAAAAAAATTATTAATTATTAAAATTATAAAAATTATGGCCCCAAAATTACACTACAAGCGACATTTGAAAAACTTTCCTCTAAATGATTCTTAAATATTAATATTACAAATTATAGATAGGTTATAGATTATAGGTAGATAGATTATGGATTACTCAACCATTAACTTATTTTCAAAATAAATTTATACATTTAATTTTCTATAAGGTATGTTTAAATAAGTTATTATTTATTTTCAGTAATGGTCAATAATTATTTTTTATTATGACTACTGTACATCACACACACGAGTCAAATGATCACTTAAAAGGAAAATTTTTATCAGATATAAATAACATTTATATTTGATATGAAGGAAAGGGGGGAGTGTGCCTTGAATCGGCAGAAGAATTATAAGACTATTTAAAGAATGTCAGTTTATAGCACACTTCTATGATCGGCGATACAATGATTATTCCGACCTCATGAGTGCACTAGTCAAGCACTGGAGACTTGCGACACACACATTTCATTCCTTGTACAGGAAGTGTACAGTAACATTGGAAGATGTAACAATTCAACTTGGCCTCCTTATTAATAGGGATTTCATCATGGGACCATGTGCTTTTAGTGTGGCACAGATACAATAGGTGTGCCAAGAGCTACTGGGTGATACACCCACAGAGGATGATCTATCAGAATGTGCAATCAAAGTGGATTGGTTGCATTGGCACAGATACAATAGGTGTGCCAAGAGCTACTTTGCTCACGGTTTATACATTGTGGTTTCTGGGTTCATCCATGATTACTTCTATTGTTTGAGGATTTGGCTTAAGTTAGTTAATATAGCTAGGGTTCTGTATGCTTGGCATATATCTATATAGATCTTTGAGTCATCCCTCGCACATTAAGGCCCAAGAGATCTTGAGGTGTGTGATTTTATTGCAATAATGGGAATTTCACTGGCTACCATTTTTAGCCCTAGTTCCAGTTTATGATATGAAATTTGCATTATCTTCCAGATGAGAAATTGTGAAATTTGAATTGGATGTAAATTTTAAGTTTGTTATTGTCAAATTTGTATCTAATTAGTATAGTATTCAACAGAAGGGAAAACAATGTTTGACCAGCAAACTTCAATTACCATTTTGTTGCCAACATTAGAGCTGCTATAGATCGTGTTTGACTTGATCAGGTAGATAATTAACATATCATTGCAACTAGTGTATTTTTTACATCTATTGATTTGTCCTTTGATTGTTTTAATAGTGCACTTTGTACGGCAACCCTATAATACCCATGCAATTGCTGTTTTGACTCCAGAAGAGGTGACAAATCAATGACTACTTTGGTCATATGATGGTTTGGTCATATTCTTTGAGGTCATAGAGTGGCTTGTGAGCAACCGTGTCATGTGCCAGTTTCACTTTGCACAATCTATTTATCTTGACCTTATAGATCTAGGAGACTCTTATAACAAAGATTTAAGGGGTAATCAAAGGACCAATTGAGTTGTGAAGCATGTAACATAGGACAAGAAGAAAATAAATAATACCAAAGCCTAAAATCAACAGCAAAATAAAAAAAGACAATTAATCATAAATAATGTGCTAAATAAAATTTAAACTAATCAAATAACTAAATGTCATCGGAAGAAAAAACTTACTGGAGTTCCACCATAGTTTTGACCATTCGGATATGAATTAGGGCCACCCTCTGTATCAACTTGAGTATTAATGTCTTCAAACTCTACATACACCTCGATCCTAGAAATGTGTGTCCAAAACATCAGCTATTGATCGTTGTCAATGCTTACTTTGATGGCTCAATATTGAATATTGCCACTGACAATATTCATTGGATATCTATATTTTATCCTTGTTGCTCTTTTTTGTGTGCCAACATTTATATTTTAATACAGTCTAACATTTAGTTTCGCAAAAGACAATATTTGGACCTAAAAAGTATATCGGGTCTCTTACATAAATGTTGCACCTTCATCTGTCAATTTCTAATAATAGAACCATTGAAATACATATATATAACAAGAGTGACATTAGCATTAGGACTACTCATTTCTCTAACTCTTTTTTTCAAACTCACTTTCACTTAAATACTTTCAAAACAACTGCTTACAATTTCATCAAAGGAACAAGGAATGAGGCTTACGGGGCACCAAGTATTAATAGGAAAGTATTGTTACCGTTGAGAAATTTAAATGTTGAATTATGACTGTTGCGAAATTTTGTAATTTTTTAATACTAAAATCGCATATGTTTTGGGTGATTTTGAGCTTATATTTTTCTTATTAGTTTTTCCTTGTAAAGTCACCGGTTTGTCAGGTGATTTTATATACACACACACACTAAAGTCGCTAATGTGTCGCCGGGGGTTTTACAATTTCTACCATAATTATGCAATTTCCTCCTAACATATATTTAACATTTTTTTAACTCGATCCCAATATTGGGTAAAAAAAAGAGCCTTCAAGGGAATCTCACCTGGGTAAAGATAATAATCTCAGCTAAGTTACTGATCCTTTTCTAGGCTTTGTAATTTTTTTTTTCCGAGTACATCTGGGCATTGTAATTAAATGTGAAATACAACCAACGAAAAAGAAAAGTCTTTAACTGGTGGTGGTTTGTTCATGCCATGAGGCCCTTGGATTCCATATTCCCTATTATCTTTCCTTTTCTTCTCTGTTCTTCCTCTCTTTTTTAGGGTCCCTTTCCTCCTACTATTTTGCATGAGGAACACTCGGTCAATCACAGCCATTCGATTAAGTCACCTGAGCTTGGTCTTCTCTTGTAAATCGTTCAAAGTAGGTTCCTGCCGCTGTTTGTGGAATTGCTTTTTTAGTGGTGAGTAGTTTGTATTTTATATTTTATATAAAAAGAAAATATATCTTTCGAGTTTAATTTTAAATATAAAAAGACACATCCCAATTTGCAAACCACGAAAGCATATCCTTCGGTTATTAGTACTTCGCATTTCGCAAGCTGAAAAAAAATAAAAACACATGAATTTCTCTGGAGATTTGATATAATTATATTAGATACCTTTTATTTATAAAATTGTCTCTAAAAGTTGCTAAAATTATATTGATCTCATCTATAATTTATTTTTTTAAGTGACAAAAAGATAAGTATGATATGTACGTAATTAATAATAAATTTTAATATTTTGATAATATTTAACATATACATTGACTAAAATATCATTTTTATTATAAGTTATAATTATAATAAGTTTCATCCTTACACAATAAAATAGGACATTTTGGTCAATTTACATATCAAATATGATGATTTTGTCTTAATAATTATATGTGTCATATATTATCTTTTTATCATTTAAACTAATGAATTAATAACTATATAAGAAATTGGTATAATTTCAGCAAATTAAACCTATAAAATATCTAGAAATAAACTTATGAATAGAAAGATATCCAATGTAATTATACAATGAATATAAAAATTAAAAAGAGTGAATGTAATTTATCTTGAAAAAATGGAAGTCAATGATAATGCATAAACTTACTCCAACCGATATTTATTCCAAATCCTACAAGTTGAGACAAAGTGGATGCTCCCTGCAGCAAATATCTACTTTTATTTCCGCACACTCACAAGAAGATTTTTTATTTTGGTAATATACAATTACTCAAAGAACATAACACAATATATTTATTCATATTCGCACATTTTTTTATCAAGGTATGAATGATAGACAAGTAATTGTGCTAGATTCCTTTATAGATAATCTTCATTTCATTTTTATCCCAAATAAGTATTAGCCTTTCCAACTCGTGCTTAAGAATATTGATTAAGAAATTAAGAAAAAAGTTTAATTAAAAAATAGGAACTTCAGAAAACATTTATTTTTTATTTTTATTCTTTATTTGAAGTTGTAATCATAAAAATACCACATCTTTTTAATCTGTTTCTTATTTTTAAAATTTACCAATTTAACTATGAAAATAGTAAAAAATATAACTTTTAATTCCTTGTAAAAACAAAAACCCAATAAGTAGAGCAATCATTGTAAAATCACCCTCGATAATTCTAATTTTAAATCCTTAATTGAGAGTCTATAAATTGAAGGCTGAAAATTTATTTTCTTCCAAAACAAAAATGAAAAAAAAAAATGCTCCCTTTGTACAAGTTAATTTGATTAGATTTTGCTTGTAGACAGCATCAAGTATGATTTCAGTGTGAACTCAAGAACAGGCCTCTCCAAGTTTAGCCGTGATTCCAAGGTGTGATCATGTGCTTTTCTCTCCTATTGTTTTTCCACCAGTGAATTGAGCTTCAACTTGCCTGCCTTTACGTGACCAAGCAAAATTAACATGAAGGAAGTCCCATGTGTAGTGCACATGCCATCAATCCATGTTCCATTAATGGGTGACCCAAACATTTCTTGTAACTGACAAAAAATAATTCTTGTATAAAAAGAAAAAAAAACTGAGCCAATTTATTAGTTATTGAAAAGAAAATAAGAAGAAAAAAACGCTTTCAACCCGTTGCTGCCAAAATAAATTAAAAAAAAGGTAAAACTATACATTGTATTCTGAAAAAAAAAATGATTTGAAGCTTTATTTTTATATTTTGAAAGGTAAACTACTCGTACTCGAGTTTCTTGAAAATCTGAAATCATTACACTTTGATTCTCAAAATAGTAATTTCATACACCATAGTTCTTTAAAAATTTGACGTTATAACATATCAGTTTGAAAGGAAAATAATAATAATTAAGTTAGATGTTATGGCATAAATTTTTATGACACTCAAGTCTAGACAATTGTTTTTTTTTAATATTAAAGTGTTGAAATATAAATTTTACGGTGATTAAGTGTAATATTACTCAACAAATTACACGCGGAGAGAACAATACAATTAATTAAGAAAAAGCAGAGAGAGAAAAAGAGTGAAGACCGGCATTAATTAGATCAGAAGGTAATTATCTTCAGACTGTAGCAGATTCCCCACTCCTCGGCCTCCAGCCCTCCCTCCATAAGTACCCCACCTTGCCCATTCCCCATTCGCCTCAGAGGCTCAAACCCAATTCCCCAACGCTAGCCAAACCAACCCTATTCCTCCACTCTCTCTCTCTCTCTCTCTCTCTGCGTGCAATGGCTGGAATGGGGCTTCTTTGCATTGCATCACTGGCCTCTCTTTTCGTTGCAACCAGTGCCAGAATCCCCGGAGTTTACTCCGGTGGCCAGTGGCAGAGCGCACACGCCACTTTCTACGGTGGAAGTGATGCCTCTGGAACAATGGGTACAAACAAAACCCCTTTTGCTTTGTTCTTCTTCTAGCCATATTCATTTTCCTCTCTCACTCTTCACCCTTCTCTGTTTTCTACCAACCCTTCTTACCCAGAATCACTCTCAACTTCCACTGGTTTCACACACTACTCTACTGTCACTCCATCCTTACCATTTTCCCCCTTTCATGTTATTTTTTTCTTCTTTCATCAAATTCCACTTTTTTTAACCGTTTTGCAGCATCCTAAGCTAAACCCCCCAATTACTTTGTGTCTTTACGCATGCAAAATTAATGTTGCTATTTTTTAGGTTTTACTACCTCAAATTCTCCATAAAGTATGCAAAGCACTCTCTGGGCCCCTTTCTTAACATGTACCTAACTTACAAATGAATCTGTTATATATTTATTAGCCGCGTCACACACTGAACACATATTTTAAGTGAAATTCCCAATTCTCAGATCTGGGTATAACCTCAAATTTCAAAATCCACGCCTCTACATCTGAAATGCTTATACACATTTATTTATTTGTTTTATTATTATTATTATTATTATTATTATTATTGTTATTATTAATTGATAAAATTCTCAATTTTCTTCTTGATGAGAACATTGGAGGACAAAATAGTGTCGTAAAATTTGAAAGTTCACTCAACATCTCTCACCAGTTACTATTAAGTGGACATTTTGATCCCTAAACATGCAAGTGTAGAATAGCGAGAAATGTCGAGTGAAAAAGCCTTGGATTTTTTTTCCCGATATTTTGATGAACCATGTAATTAGGGGTTCAATTGGCTCTTACTCACGGCCTCCTTGCTATTTTTTCATTATTTATTTTATTTATTTTTTGTGCTCTCTGCTTTCATTTCTTATTTTTACCATTTCTTTACGAAATTATGAAAATGTAAAACACATGGGAAACAGAATCGGTTGCTAGTGTTGCTGATGAGTACAGTCTGGTTCTAGACTATCTCAATGAGCTAGCTTCACTCTCATTCTCATTCCCTATTTTTTAATGTCTAAAAAAAAGAAACAGAAAATTGAAATTTAAACCAAATAGATCTATTTTCTTGTTAACACTTTTTTTTTTAGCTTCTAATTTTTTTTTCTTCCCTTTTTGGTAACTTTGGTTTTGTTAGGCGGTGCCTGTGGGTACGGGAACCTGTACAGCCAAGGGTACGGCGTGAACACGGCAGCGCTGAGCACAGCGCTTTTCAACAACGGCCTGAGCTGCGGTTCTTGCTTCGAGATCAAGTGCGACCAGGATCCGAGGTGGTGCAACCCTGGCAGCCCTTCCATCGTTGTAACCGCCACAAACTTCTGCCCTCCGAACTTCGCTCTCCCAAGCGACAATGGCGGGTGGTGCAACCCGCCGCGGCAACACTTCGACCTCGCCATGCCCATGTTCCTCAAGATCGCGCAGTACCGCGCCGGAATCGTCCCTGTTAGTTACCGAAGGTGAGTTCGGTAAACCCCTTTTTTGTTTTTTAATTTTCTCGGGCTGGTTTTTCTTGCTCTTTTTCTAGGAAATAATTGGTTAAAAGGGTAAAAATACGGTAAATTTTTCGAACATGCAGCCAATTTGGTTTTGGAGATTTGGACGGTGGGAGAATTTAAGGGGAGAGTAGTGGGGTACCCCAAAAAAAAAAAATCTTTATTAGACATTAATTTATAATTTGTGGGTTAGTAACGTTTAATGTTATGATTTATTATATTATTTTTAAAAATTTAATCTCTATGCTGTTTTGATCCGTCAATAAAATTTGAAGAAATATAAAGTTGTACTAACTCGTTACTCAGTATAATAAATAGCTGTCATAGAGATTAAATTTCTTTTAGTTTTAAAAATATTTATAGAACTGAATTTACTATGCCTTTATCTCTTATCTCCTAGACTCTTAATAGTTAAGAAAGCAGTATGATCCTAATGTTAATTTTGTTAAGGGTGAAATTGTCTGTTACCATTGTACAAGCATCCTGAGATTATGATTTTGCGTCAGAGCTTTGGCCTTTTTATATCATTTCCAAAACCCGCTTCCCTGTTGCCCCAAAACCCATACCAAACAGAACTTGCAGATGAGGTTCAAAATCTTGCTTTATTTAGTTGATTGTTTTTTCTGTGTTCTTCTGATTTTCTTGGAAACAAACAATAACTCCAGCAGAATCTCCTCAGCCAGCAGTTTCGTCCATTTGCCACAAACTGACTAGCCGCATTGGATTGCATTATGGTGGCAGTTTGTTTTATTTAAATAATTGTCAGTAGTGAATAATTAATCAGGAGAAGAAAAGTATAACTTTTTCTATAAAAAAAAAATATCATATACTCCTACCTAGCAAAATCATTAATTTCTCAGATAGTATTAAAATATGTGAAAGCAATTGTATTTATGTAGTTATGGACTTATGGCTCTTTGCTTCAGCATGTGGGCTTTCTCTTTCTTTCCTTTCAAGAGTCATTTCAGTTTCCAATCTCTGATTGAATTTGGAGAGTTTATTATTATTTCAATAAAAACGACAAGCTTTCTTCTCTTTTTTAAGTCGACGAACATTTCTTCTTTTGTCATCTGCTGTGGAGGTTTACGTTCAGTAGTTACCAGCTAATGACCAAAATTACCTTAACACGCCTCAAGCAAGTTAACAAATACTAATAAAATGACCCGTTAGAAAATAAAATTTTCCCGGAAAATCTGGATAATTGCTTCAGAACTGAGGGAACAAATAATTGCATTTAACCTGGCTCTGTGTCCGGTGCGTTGGGTCACGAAGAAAGCACCAATTTTTTGGGGCTCCGTAAAATATAAAATTACCAAAAAAATCTCAGTCAAACCTTGAAGTTTTAACTGTCAGTGCGATTGATGCTATTCTTTTTCTTTACTCTTCGTATATATTTAATTTTTTTAATAGTAAATAATCAAGTTTTTATTATTATTATTATTATTTTTCTGGGAACAGGGTCCCATGCAGGAAGATAGGTGGGATCAGATTCACGATCAACGGCTTCCGTTACTTCAACTTGGTCCTGATCACCAACGTCGCGGGTGCAGGGGATATCGTGCGCGTGAGCGTGAAAGGATCCAACACAGCCTGGACCAGCATGAGCCGGAACTGGGGGCAAAATTGGCAGTCCAACGCTGATTTAGTGGGCCAGGCTCTGTCCTTTAGGGTCACAGGCAGTGACAGACGCACCTCAACTTCATGGAACGTGGCACCATCTAATTGGCAGTTTGGCCAGACCTTCATGGGCAAGAATTTCCGTGTTTGAGGTGGGGAAGAAAAGAAAAAAAAAAAAAAGCTTTACACAGTTCTTAATTGATGGCTATTTTGTAGTTTTTGACTTTGTTTGGGTTAGGTTCCCGCCTTTAACTTTTCCTCTATTTTACCGGGGAAAGTTTGAAGCTGTGATTGAGTGGAGGGGTGTGTGTGTATGTGGAAGTTAGCTTTTGTTTCTTTTTGTTTTTGGAGGGTGGATTTGAGTGTGTGTTTGTTACTAGAAGTGTAATGGGTGTTGCTGGTATATTTATTGCCCAGCAATGCTTCTTGACTGATGTATAATGGGCGCTGAGGCGGCTGCAACAAGGTGCATGTAGCCCGCAGCTCACTTTATTGAGAACATGAAATATGATATTATAAATATATAAAATATAATATATGGTTGGGTTGTTGTAACGGGGCCTCATAATGGTTGAATTGTTTATGTTGCAAGTTGGTTTTGTAACTTTTGTTTTTGTCTTGCAAAATAGAGGTAGATTTAGGCTTTCAGCTGGTGTTGTTATTATATCTTGTGGCTTAAATCTCTAATAAACTGCAGTAATTTTGTTGGAGATATTCTTATCTATGGGATAAAAACGATTCGGTGTTTGAAACAGTTTTCTTCTTACGAAGTTAGCATTCGTCTAGTTGCCCTATTTTAATGTATCGAAGAACGAATCAAAGGCCCTAAGGTCTGGTAAACAAGATCGAAGATCCAGATTTGGAATCAAGCATTGCCAACGAAAACCACGGACGATTAAATGTCTCTAAGATAATTTATAGTAAAGAACGCATTTATATTGATATCTTGCCATTTTGAAAAGAGAAAAGTTAATTGTACTAAGGCGTGTGATATTATATTAATTCGCACTCTATTCACAAGACGTAAAATTAATTCAAATGAGGTTTATAACCTATTTAATGATTGATAAGATATAATTTGGTATAATATCACGTACCTTATAAATATAGATAACATAATTCTTTTGGAAGTAACACTGGATTTCCTATTTCGTCATTAGTAAAGTGATATTTGTGGTTTTAACTCAAATGAAGTTGAGGCCCAATCTTTTGGACCCGTACTACAGAACTGCTAAAGTTGCTAAATTGCCAACCCAAAAAAAAAAAAAAATCGCCTCATTATTATTTTTTTTAAAAATGCTTCCAACCAAAACAGATAAAAAAAAAACACTTCTTGGGCTATTAAGTTTATTCACAAGTTAATACTCATTTTACGCTTTAAAATTGCATACCTAAATCACTTTAGTTCCTAAAGATTAAAATGTGACTAATTAGTCCTTAAAATTATAAATAGTTTATGAGTTTCTCAAACAAATATCATTAAATCAAATCACTCTTTGAAAATAATAATTTTGATTCAAATTAATTTAATAATTTGTTAGGGTTTAACCATTACGCAATTACAAAGTCAAAGACTTGATAGTCATATTTTAAAATTCAAGAATTAAACTGATTCATATATGCAATTTATGGACCACAATAAACATTAACTTTTTACCCGCCTATTGCAACACCAGCACATTAGGGCTTTTTATCAAAGAAAAACAAAAAAACAATTATTTACCTATATGCCCTACTATATACATTATTCACGGATATACACTGGTTCTAATATAAAAGCAATACGTGACATAGTGTCACGTATTGTATGAAGAGATGCTGAACATAATACGTGATATAATTTCACGTATTACATAATACATGTACATGATACGTGAAACTGTGCCATATATTACATGTGATGCATAATGAACACAATATGTGGGACTGTTTCACGTATTATGCTTCATAATACGTGAGATAGTCTCACGTATTGTATGCTGACCTGCCTTATAAAAGGTAGGGGACTACCACTCTCATGTATTATATTTTAAAGAAAGTGAGAAAAAGTTGAGAGAAAAGTTTCAAAGAGGGAACGGTTTTAAAAGATATTTCCAGTAGCAGTAAAGAATTTAGTATGGCTGAAAATAACAATATCTACCAGAGAGATCAATGCGTACACATCTCAGCAAATCTGGAGACACATGTAAGTTTTTAAAAAATTAATATTATTTCTTTACATTGTATCGTTAAATGATTTAATTTTATCTTTTATAGAGTAATTAGTTAACAAATTTATTTGGGTTTAGGCTTAGTTTGTTTGAAGATAGAATTTTTATTTGTTGATAAAAGTATTTAATCAAGTTTAATTTAATTAATCAATATTAATTAATAAAATCATAATTTAATGTAATAGAAACGCATTTGGACTTTAGTTGGGAATAATAAATTAATAAATTGTTAGTTCTAACAAAAATGAAAATAGGTTCCCATAATAATATTTATTTATTCTTCATAACTAATAGCATAATTAGCAAAAATAATTTATATTAATAGTTAGTTTAATAAAAAATCTTAAAATTAAACAAATAATATTGTGATAATTAAGATTTATGTACCGGTCTCCATTTTTTTTAAGTTGATGATTTTTTTCCAATTATGTTAGGGATTAACTTTAACCAAAAATTAATATCATAGGTTAGTAGATTTATTCAGTTTAGAAGGTGAATATCATAAATATATTAAGAAAAAGAAATTATTCTTAGTCTTTCATATTTCTTTTTATATGGCATCTATTTTTAGAGATATGAAATTAAGTTAGCTTTGTTTTTAGAGTTACAAAAACCAAATATGACAAAATTATCCTTAATCTTTCATATTCTTTTATATGCTATCAGTTTTTAGAATTATAATTCTTTTTATTTAAGTTGCTCTAAGGAAAAGTAAATTTTTTCTTTTTATGTCTTCTATGTAGCCTCATCAAGTTTTGCGCGGTAAATCTGACATTAACCGTGCAGCTCTTGATGCTCATATTCAGCCATATTTGATGCAGGCTAGGTTTTAGTATGCTTCACAAATTTCGTATTACGAGTATGATAATGCATTCCTATCGGCATTTGTGGAGCGTTGGAGACTCGAGACGTACACTTTCCACCTGCCAGAAGGTGAGTGCACCATCACTCTACAGGATGTTGCATTCCAGTTAGGACTGTGAGTGGATGAGGGACTTGTGAGTGGTTGCACGGGTTCATGGGGGCTCTATCATGATGGTATGGACACATGGGAGCTTTGTGATTAGCTGCTTGGGAGGGTACCATTGGAGGATTATCGGAGGGTGTATAAGAACATACTCTCCATGGACACGAGAGATGTATCATTATACAACATTGGCCCGACTCCGTTCAGGTGCCATCAATAGAGTACTTTACGTGGTATTGCGATGTTGCGCGCAGGGTATTAACACCCAGTATTCCACAGCACGCATACTTGCCACCTGATGCACCAGTGCATGTCCCCCATGGTGCATGTTCCACAGAGGCCTGATCACGTTCTAGACAACCGTCAAGCTGAGAAGAGTGCTCGAGTGGAGACTCGCACTATATGTCAATAGCCTCGACAGGAGAGTCCTGATAATGCTGACAATGTTGATGGTGATGATGGGGTCCTGGCGGGAATGGCTACCATGGAGGAGAGGCAAGCACTCAACCCGAGTCTGGTATGAGTGGCTTCCAAATGGCTGACCCCAGTACTCAGTCTGAGGCTAGTGGGAGTGGCTACTAGACTAGTGAGCTTAGCACTTATCTTGATTATCAGTTCCAGCCACAGTTTCACACCGGTGGGTCTAGCTCATAGCCGGCTTATACAGACCTACTTCAGCAGGTGGACCTAGTTGAGCAGATGTCATGGGGAGAGCTCTATGGATTGTTGGGGTGGTATTCGAATGAGCATAGGGAGCATGAGTTTGATCTAAATGCTCCACCCAGGCAGCCTTCCTTATCTCATGTACGTGGGAGTAGCATCACGGCTGTGGGTGCGATTCCGTCCTTTGATCTTTTGGGTGGAACTCCACCATCGAGGCGATTACAGCAGGGCTTAATGTCTCAGCTGTCTGAGGACTAGTAGCTTGACAACGGCGGATGAGGAGCAAAGAATCGACAACAAGAACGTGGAGCAGCAGCCTGGCAGGCTTATGCGAGATATCTGTCCTCGTTAATGTTACACCAGAGGACACATTGGAGCTCCCATTCAATGCAAGCGGGGCCGCTAGGCCATGAGGTAAGGAGCTATACGATTACATTAATTTATTGTTGTCTTTGTGTATTACATTTTCCCCACATTCTAAATTTTTAAACTAATTCTATACTATGGAATCTTTTGTAGGCGTTGGATGACAGACCTATCCCTTTGAGTATTTGGCAGATCAAGAAAGCCTCACTTTTTATGTTATTTTCTCTTAAATTTCACTTTTTTTTTGTTATTTCTTTTTATGTTTTCTTTTGTGTACATTCTCAATGTGGTCTTCTTTGCTCTCAGTTATATAGTATTGTTCTTTTAGATTCCCGTATTGTGTGAATAATGTGAAAAAGTAATTTGAACATAAATACTAAAGTGAATTACTAAAATATAAAGATAAATATGCATTTGACTTCACTATAATAACTAGGCTTGATATTAAAATGACTTAAATGAGTAGATGATGGCTACGATGCCAATAATACACAACATAACACGCAAATTAAGAACATAACTACAATTACTGTGAGCCTCCTAGTTGACTTAAGGTAGAGCCTAAAACCAATGGCCAGCGTTGCCTGCTGTGACCTGGATGCCTGCACAGCCCGCCCCGCTTTCCATGACCAATCTCAATATCATCCATTTCATTTCGAATTCTACATGATACAGGTCGGCCCTCCTTCGCATGCCTGAGCTCAGGATTAGGCCTAAGTCGAGGCCCATTGAATTGAGGCTAGAGTGTTTCATTTGAAGCAGGTTGAAACTCTATCCTGTACACATTAAAAATGCTCTGCATACTGTAAACATCATCAACAAAAGAAGTCCAACCCAAGTGTACCTCTAGATATCGACAAGCAGCTAGTACATGTTGACAGGGATAATGCAAGACTTGAAAGTGTCCACAGTCACACCAACGCTCCCTGAGTCTTACTCTATAAGTTCCACAGCCCAAACAACCCAGGTATTGGGTCTCTTGGACAACAAAGGACTCATTGGATCGTGAAAAATTAATAACAAACATCTTACCTGCCGACTGCCTGTTGATTTCAATTACTCATAAAAGGGCTTGTGAAAACCTTGCACTAGCCATAAGTTGTGCCTCAGCCTGCTGCCTTGCATCAACACAAAGCAAAAATGTCCAAAATACACGATAAAACATCACATATTTGGAGTTAACCAAATTTCCATCATAATAAGGCAGAGTTGAATTTTCAAACACTGTTCCTGAAATGAATTAATAAAAATGACAAATAATTAGTTTCTCGATTAATCAAGAAAATAAAATGAAAATTAAACATGCAAAGGTACCTGGCATAAAAGAATGCAAACCAAGTAGCCATTTCGGGAGCTCATTATAAGAATCTTCCAAATCTCCATAAATCCGAGCAATGGCTTTTCGTTTTGCAAGCCATGCCCTCCTATACGAAATAGAAAATCTATATTTTTCATGAATTGAGGCTTGCAACACTCTAATTGGGACTGTTGAGTCAGCTTCAACCAAAGAAAATATGCAAGAAGTGATGACATCAATATCCAAGTGGGAATTGTATTGTGAAACTCCTTTAGCCAAGCAAGTATGCTCTCCGTTATACTTGTGAACCTCCCATACCACCCTCTTCCATTTCTACATGATGCGGATGCTTCAGTAACACCCACTCCCAAAGTGCTTGCATTTCCGTTGATATATTGTTTGATCTAACTCATGGACCTTGTACTCAACACCCCTTCGTATGCTATAATTTTTAACTGCAAATAGCACAGAATCTTTATTGGGAAATTATTGCCCCTCTTGCAAAGGAGAGTCTCCAAATAATTGCACATTGTATCCACTATCCACAGTGCCCCTCAAACCCCCCATCCATGGTCACCTAAGCTTTTTCCATATTCACACTTGAATAGTGACCAACCCGTTCACTTTCACCGCGCTTGAGAGTTTTTGTAAATGTCTGGGTTTGGGTGGGGGGCATTATCTCATCATTATCATCTTGTGATACTAAAAAATTATAACCTAATAATCCATAGATGCAAATTTATAATCTATAGATGCAAATTTCTAAGTTAAAAATTTAACAAATTCCACTAGTTAAATTAAAAAACCCCAATTCATGAGTAAAATTTGAATAACATTAAAAAATATGTTAACCACAAAAAATACAAAATATACCAAATATATAACAAACTGTAAATAGTATAATTAAATTTTACAGTCATTCGGCTTCTCTTCAGAAATTATTTTATTATACAGCTCATAGCCTGCAATTGGACCATCCAGTTCAAGTTCTTTACCTCCCTCGACCACAGATTATCTCAAGATCAAGCTACTGGCCCCTTTTTCCAAATTTACTTGTCCAACATTTTCATTTTGCATTGGACTTTCTCTTGAAATTATTCTACGAGGCTGAGCTAGTGTTGTTCTATCAAAAGCTTGAATGAGATTTGATCTTTCAGAACTCAACTGCAAATGTCCCACTGCTACAAATACCTCCATAATATGAAGGTCGTGAAACTGACTATGGCAATCAATCATCATCATCAATATCAATGTTGCAACTTTCATACCACACTGCACCTTGACTGATCAATATAGGTAGCCGATACATCATCTGGGTTATTTGCTTATTTCCTTCCCCTAACTTGTGAAGAATTTTACTGCGAACCTTAGACAGACTCATAGATGAATGCACACTAATAAGTACTGGATTTTGAGCACAAAACTTGACCCCATTTTGGAAATTTTGAATAATTTTACAATTATAATGAACAAGTAAATAATATCTCTCAGATTATTTTTTCACGGCTGAAAGAGTATAACTTACTCACTCAGAAATAAGCTATTGTATATTTTGAACTGAGATCTTGATTTATAAAGGGTCGTGAAGTATAATACGTGATACTGTGTCATATATTATGAAACATAATACGTGAGACAATCTCACGTATTATGTGCTTTCTTTTCTTGTGCATCTAATACATGACACTGTGTCACGTATTATGTGGATGATCCTTTCATTAGATACATGGCATTGTATCACGTATTGCTTTTATTAAAAATCAATGTATATTTGTGAATAATGTGCACAGTAGTGCATATAGGTAAATAATTATTTTTTGTTTGGTAAAAAAGCCAGCACATTATATAGGTTTAGGTAACTCTGTTGATGGATCCAAACATGGGGCGTACAAGCAAACCAAGCCCACCAAAAATGGTGCAATTGATGACTGAGGGTGCAGTCGATGTAACTAATGTTCTAGGAGTTACTAAGGAGTATGTAATTCTAGTCCCTGAAAGATAGATTTTTTTAAAATTTCAGTTTAAATATTTTTAAAACTATTTGAATTTAGTCCATGTTGTTAATATGTCTCAATTAAATATTGAGTTGAATAACAGAAAATCACGTCATCTAGCGCTGCATAACAACTAATAATGTTACATGTTATATCATAATTATATGAGTCAAAATCCTACCATAAAATGGGTGATTGGGTCAAGTAAGATGAGTTATTAGGTTGGTCCAGTGGCTTATCGAGAGAAAATTTTGACATACAAGACAAGGATATATCATAAATGATCACTGATTGTTATGTAAAATTAGATGACGTGGTCTTCGATTAGTCAGTTCAACATTTAATGTAGATACACCAGCAATAGGGACTAAAACCAAGAAATTTTGAAAATATTTAGAGTAAAACCAAATTTTCAATAATCAAAACCAAAATCTGCTTATTTTTCGAGATCCTAAAACACATTCAAGCCTAATTTTTTAATAACTACTTCAAAAATCAAATTTTTAATTAGTTTGATATATAATCACTAAACTTATTTCAAAGGGTGTATTGGGCCTTTTTTGATAAACTTGTAGGAGGAAAAATACTTTTTTCAACATTTTTTTTTTCAAAAATGCTCTTCTAGGATTCAATTGTATGTTTGTTTATGCTTCAAAGACAAAACAGAAGCAAAAGATAATCAATTTTTCTACATTTTTAAGAAGCATGTAGGAACCTACTTCTGGTAGAAGCAGAAGTTGTAGTAGAGCACTTTGGTTATTTTTTGAAATTATCTGAATTATAAATCTATCTTCACAGATATTATGAAATGGCAAAAAATAACCTTCAACTCAATCATTCTCATTCCTTACCCTATTTAAATTACAAATCATATCCTTGAGGGGGTGTTTGTTTACATGGGAATGAATCATTTACATGTTTAGTTGATAATAATATTCCTTCGAATATTAATATTTTTTCTAAAAGATACCCATAACATAATGGTACTGATGGAGGCACTGGTTCAACAACTAACGGTGGTGGTTAGACATCTAGTGGTAAAGGTCTATCAACCACCAGAGGTGGTATGGTGATCGGTGGCAGCATAATTTTCAGAATTGGACCGAACTGACTAGTTTGAACTGAAAACTGGTGAACCAGTCAGTGGCTTGGTTCGGTTCTTTGAGCGAACCAGATTTGCATGCAAATCGGTCAACTTTGGTCAAACTCGGAGTGGATCGAGGAGGTCATAGTCAAATCGGTGAACAAACCTGGGCAAGTGACCGGGACTGTGGAGAAGTGCTTAGGTGCACTGAGAGCAAGAGATAACACTTGTTCTGATCTATTTATTAATTGACACATAAGTTTTGTGGGCCATTATTTTCTCCCACCTCCCCTGTAATTTTTAATACAATAGCTGATTTGCCCATCACTAAATGGAACAAAGTAAATTTTTTGTCTAAGAGCAACTAAGAATTTCTCCGAAACTGTGTGGCAAGCTTGCATGCTAGATGGAATTTTAATAAAAATTTCCATCCAACGGATTCGAACCATGGGCATGCTATTACGGAAACTTTTAAGAAAATGCTAAGATAATCTAGGCTAAGAAACTACAAGCTAAAAGATAAAAGCTAGAGCTACCATTTTTCTTTCTTGTATTTGTTCATCACAAATAATTATATTTATAATGCTAGAAGATATTTTAGAATCTTCTCAAACTTTTATGTACTGTATGTAGCGTCTCAAACCTTTATGTTGGTTTATGCTTAAAGGAGGAGCAGTGGTACTAGTTTTGGAGAGGGAGTGGTGGTGGCAATACTCACTGTGGAGAGGGATGGTGGTGGCGATGGAGCTAGTTTTGAGGAAGGGGTGATGGTGGTGGTGCCACTGTTGGTGGTGAGGGTGGGTGAGGGAATGAATGAGGATAAAATGGACAAATTACTATTAAAATATTTTTATTAAAATTAAAATATAAATATATATTTTAATTGCAATCAATTTTAGCCATTGAATTCAAATATTAATAGTGATATTCAGTCACTATATGGTTAAGTCTTTGCCAACTTTTCTTGCTTTTTCTCTCGACGAAAAACAAACCATTAAGACAAAATAACTTTTTTGGTTCCTTGTCTTTACTTTATTTTTCAATTTTTATCAATTACATTTTATTTGTGTTTTTAATTTAGTGTCTTGTGCTTTAAATGGTTTTCAATTCGGTGAGGTCAATTTTTTGTCTCATACATAACTTTTTAAAGCGCTGGAATTTGGAAAATGAAATTGCAGTGGCAGCAATAAATGAGATAACCATTAAAATTCCAAATCCCATGATCAACAAATTGATGCAAACCATTCTCAAGAAAGGCAATCGTAGCTCGCTGGGAGATTTTCCAATTGTCGGTGGGCCTTCTAAAGCAGGATCCATGTGCCTCTTTCACTGTCACTGATGGGTCTATTTGTTATTTTGTTTGCTCTTCCAAAGGTGCCCTTTGGTACTATTCACACTAACCCAAACTCTGGTGTACCTTTTCTTTCAATCGAAGCTTCAGCTGCTTTGTTGCTCTTCGAGTAATGATAATTTAATTTTGTGTTTACGATAAATCTTACGCATCAAAATATATTTAGTATATAATTTAAATTAAATATATAAATATTATAAAAATATGGATTGATATTGTGACACATGTAACGGTCATTGTAAATTCAAATTTATATTAATATTTTTTTTGTCTTTTCTCGTATGTAAACCATGGGCCACTAAAAACACAAATCCCTCAACGCCCACCATGGAATGAAAATTAAATACGAGAGAAACGTAGCTCATTCATGATTAATGGATGACGCAATGGCATGCATTATTTTTGGTCAGAGTGAAAGGGATAAACATTGCAACATATTTAAAATTTAGTAATATTTCAAAAATATTATTAAATCATGTATAAGTGATAGTCTAAGAAGCATTGACACACTAACTTAGTGGTAAATCCGTACGTGTTTGACACCCACACGATACGTGTTGAACACACATTCGTAAACGTCTAATTAAAAAAATTATTTTTTTAAGCTCGGATATATACCGAACACGATTGGATATTGTTCTAATTCACTGTGGATGCAGTTTGGACACCTTACAAATATGCTGGAGTTGATTTTTTTATACCCAAAATCAACCCTAGTTATTTAGTTGGACCTGTACTGTTGGGTCATTTTATTTTATTATACAACAAAATAAAAAAATTATATATTTCTATATATGCCATGTCCGTATTCTTTAATTTTTTGAGTTTGGTATGTCTCTGTGTTCATATCCGTATCGTGTCCCGTATCCGTGTTAGTATTTCTGCTTCATAGGTGATGGTTAATTTCTTTAATAATATAGTCTGTAAACTATATTTATAAACATTTTTTTATCACTTTAGCAATACTTTTTTGAAAGCATTTAAAATTTTCTTAACAACACTAGCGATAAATATTGCTACAAATTAAATATGGTGTAGACAGAACTGAAGAGATCGTTCCACATATAAAAATTCTATTGTATAAGGTATATTTGATAACTGATCATTTATGAAAAAAAAAAATAACTAATCCCGTAACGGCCACCATGTCACAGAAAAATAAAATGAAATTAAATTCGAGAGAAATGTAGCGCTGGTGCTCCGATTCATGATTAATGATGGCCTGAGAAGGTTCTAATAATATTTTATATTTTCAATACATTTTTTAAGTGTTTAAGTACTAAAAATTATTAGGGTTTAATTTCGATGTAATTACAGTATAAAAGAGTTTATACTACCATCCAATCACATCTCTTTTTTGTATGACTTTTTAAGTAATGGGGGTTGAAAGTAATCATATTTACTGATATATCATTACATGATTGGATGAATGTGTAAAATTTCTTTACACTGTCGATGTATTCTAATTAAATCTAAATTATTAATGATATTTTTTATTAATAAATATTGCTAAAAGGTGAACATCGTATGGTGAGAACTGAAAAGGTTATTCCAAACACAATCTCTATTATATAAGCACGTTTGATGGCTGATTATTTTTCAACAGAATAATTTTTTCCAAAAAATTTCTTACCAAAATTCATTTTAGAGTTTCATATTATAAACTATTTTGAATAAAATAAATAGTCCAGACACAAAGTATATGGGATTGTCAAAGGAACCACATTAGCTGCACTTATTAATTGTGAGGGAAATATAGTGAGAGAAAATAGTTTGTAGGCAGGGGCCATTATTTTGTATATAGGTGTATGGTGATAATACACGTATAATATTTAAATTTATAAAATTTATGTGGAATATAATGTTTCTAAACACAAATCACGACGCATACAATCTAAGCTGAGTTGAATATAGGTAAAATTTATATCGACAAATAAAATTATTTTTTTAATAGATTTTGACTACAAATCGCTTCGTAGTGATTTCAGATGTTATTTTTTTAATAAAATTGCTCACTAGTGATTTATGTTTGAAAAATACACATTTTTCAATTTGATTGCATACAAATTGCTACGTAGTAATTTGTGTTTAAAAATATCATATTTCACATAAATTTTATAAATTTCAATATTATATATATATTACCACTCTACATCCATATTTAAAATAATGCCCCTTGTTGGCAGCTTCTTAAATGGCATCAATAAGTTCTAGTGAATGATGATATTTAAAGTAGGAAAATATAATAAAAATGATGGTGTCAAGAAGTTTGTCACTATAATAGTGAATGATGATATAAAAATAGAAAAACATAATAAAAATGGTGTTTTTATCATCACTCAATCTTCCTTTTTTCTTCCACCTTTCTCATCGTAACTCACCAACAACCTCTTCATTACCCAGGCCACCACTAGCAGTGGGGCTCTTTGTAGTGTAGCACTTCGGTGGTAGCTTGTTATGATAGAATACTTAATAGAAATATTTAGAGTTAGGACAGAGGATGCTGATGATAAGTAATGATATTTGTCAAGAATATTCAATAGTTAGGGTAAGATTGTGAAGGTTATAGAACACCTTATTCCCTATATATATATATAATCATTTGATATGAAATGTAGCAAGAAGAAAGACTATATATGTAATCATTTGATATGAAATGTAGCAAGAAGAAAGACGATTAACTCTAGGTTTTAGCCTTTAGCCAGAGTTTTTAGTTTAGTTTATCTGGCCGTAACTATTTTAAAAATTTCTGTAACAACTTAATGCTCTAGTTTCGAACTCCATCATCATGTTCCATCTCCGCAATCATCATCCATCATGGTACTCCCACATTTTTTCCCATTTACTGGAACACAATCAGAGATTCAACTCATTCATAGCAATGCCACCTCCAACCCTAGGATCTTTTTCTGGTTATGATTTCAACCCCTACTACATTAACAACAACACCCCACCCTCACATTTATGGTGGAAACCATTGAATCCACCACCATCACTACAACTACCACCACCATACCCATCTCTACTGCCACCACAGATACCACCACCATACCCATCGCCATTGCCGCCACATAAACCACCATCATCAAATCTAACACTATCACCCCATTCCAAGCACCACCATCACTATCACCACCACCACTGCCGCCGCCAACACCACTAGACCCCCTTCCTGCCACAACAAAAATACTTTAACAACCATGGCCTATTTGCAAGCTCAATTAGATAGCATCACTACAAGGCTCAACATCATAGATCTCGTACCAAATTCATATTCAACACCACGCACTATTCCGAACTTAGGAACCATTAGCCTTCAACAACATCAACCCCATAATCCCCTAACAATTTACACAACAATATCTACCCAACTTATAGACCCAAAATCCACAACAACAGTAAAACAACAATAAGAAGAAGAAACAGTAGCACCAGAGCTGCTAAAAGCAGTAGAGGCTGGGTCTGATGCTTTAGTAGCATAGACACCATTTTTCCAGGCAACGAGAACGTCACAGTCCCCATTGGCCAGGACTTCGTTGCTCTGGTAACCCAGAAATGATTTCTTGTATTAATTCCCTTCTTTCTTAAATAATTATTCATTTAAAAAAAAAATTATTTAGAAACAATTATTCATTTTAAAAATTTAAATAGTATTAATTATTATTTTTCAATAGTATTCTTATTAAATATTATTGGAAAGAAGAGGAGAGATATAGTGAAAAAGGAAAGAGAAAATTGAAATATTGAAAATATATTAGAGTAATTTAGTAAATTATTTTTAACTCTTTCTAATTTTAATGTTTTCCTAATTATCTCCTTAATTATGGGGTGCATTTCTAACTAAACAATTATTCTAGGATAAGGGAGTAGTTCTTTTGGTACTTCCCTTGTACCCGACAAGAACACAAGAAACGCCAGCGCAATATCAGTTTCCATAACCCCCTTCTTTGCCTCTATTACCTGGAGTGTAGACAAGAATGGTCACAGACCTTGAGCTCCCAAAAGAGTAGAACTAATTGAAGAATTTAAAGTTGTGCTTTCTCTCATGTGGACAAATCATCAAACTAATCCAACTTAAACCCAAACGCACTTGATCCGAGATTTTGCCAATGCCAGGGATTGTCACATGAAGCACTAATTAAATACAAAACCGTCAGTCGAGTGTTGTTGGCTATCTCTTACAAGGTGGACATGGATGAAAACTATTATACTAAGGCAGAATGGCGAATTCGATGACCCAAGATGCTTGGGGCCGTGCTGTTGGAATTGGGGGAGAGGTGAGGGGTGGGGAACAGAGTAGGTCGACGATGGGCAATGGGTGACGATGGATGGCAGTGAACTGCAGTTAGGGTTGGCAAATGGGGCATGGCAGGTTGGCCACAGAACGGGGTGAATCAAGTGGGTTGACTCGATTTAGTTATTTAGATTAGAAGCAGCAACCCATCTCTTTAATAAATGGTGGGTTGGAGGGCCAACCCAGTTTTTATTATATTTATGGTATAATTGCCAACTCGTCTTGTCTTGTTATCGATTGGCCATAAAATCATATTGAAGCATGTTGACTCATTTTGATTATTTGGATTGGAAATGCCAACTCACCTCGTAAAATAAATGACAGGTTGGCCGGCCGACTCAGCGAGCTCAACTGGTTTTACTACTTGTAATCGTAATGATAAATGACAAAGAGTGTCAAGAGATATGAAAGAAAGAGAATGGTAGAAGAAATAAATCTTTTATAGAATTATTATTATTATAAATATTAAAATATAAGTATACTTTTTGATTTTAGTTAAATTTAACTGTTAGATTCGCTTGTTAACGGCTAAAATTTTATCACTTCGTGGTGACAAACTTGTTGGTACTTCAGAAACTACCACATAGTTTGTATCGTTATGGTTCAAATCAATAAGGATTGGTTTTTATTAATTTGTTGTTTTTGAATTTTGGTCCACTAGCTAGCCAGCATTTTCCAAACCAGCTACACTCTTTTATTATTATACTGCACAATAAATATGCAAGAAATATCAACCAAAAAATAAATATGCGAGAAATGATAACTTGAAATTGCACTCTGCAATAAAAATTCTTATGTAATTATACAAAACCAGTTTTTGAACGAAATAATGTCCGATAAACAACCGGAGAATGGCTATTTTGATCCCCAAAAATTATGTTGCTAAACTTTGAAAGAAACTAGTGGGCTTATTTGGTTTTAATTTACGATTTTTAAAATTTTATGAATAAAATATTTAAAATTAAAAATAAAAATTAAAAATTGAAAATTCAAATCAAACATGTTTGTCTGTGATCCTCTATAGATCCATTTTATTTGATAAATCCATCTAAATGTCAAATGGCATCTGTTTCCATTGATTGAGGTGCTTCTTTCATATGCTCTTTTGTGAAAAAAAATATGATCTTAATTTTGGGAGTTAAAGTGGTGGTTCTTTGGTGTTAATTTGACAAAAAATGTGACTTATAATCACTTCTATTGAAAGTATTTTAAGTTTGGATGAATTTGCCAAATAAAATGGATTTTTGAGGGGCCATGAACAAATATAATTTCCTTGTGGGACTATTATGTCAGCAACATAATCTTTTGATGGTCAAAATGGTGGTTCTCTTGACAAAGAACTTTAGATTCATACTTTCAACTTCGATACATTGATAATATAAAATATTTTTACACTGACATTCAATCAAAATCATCCATTTATATGACTTTTATAACAGTAAATGAGAGAATTAACTATCATATATTAACGTGACAATACATAATTAAATAACTATATAAAAAAATTTTATATTATAAATCCATAGAAATTAAATCCTCAATTAAATTAATGTAAATGTATAAAAACAATAATATATGCAGCGCTAAAAGTAGCACATATCACTATCTTCCATAAACGTTTTGCTGAGTATAGCTAGGGGCTATTTCAAGTGGGTACAAATAAGTTGATGTGGATTTGATAATGAAAGGGGCGTTGCACCGTTATTTCGGGTTTTTTGTAAGGACATGAACTTGTCCAAGATCCGAAAACATCTCGTATTGGTTGTAACCAAAAGCTCTGGAAACATGTTTGTCAATCTCCGAGTTCATCCAAAGCAGAAGATCTTTGTGTTCCCCACGTGTGGTAGGTAGTGGAGATGAGGCAATGAGACTACTTTCAATTTGCTGTTATGTGTACCTCACACAATGGCAATTTGGTTTCGAACCCTTTGTGAATATAATCTAAAGGCTCATTTGATGATGAATGATGAGAAGCTACTGTGCAAGACCATGCCTCATCTGATTCTCTAGCCAGGAGGCTGTTTCCTCCCGATTCTCTCAAATTTTGATATGAATGGTATGTTTAGCCGCGGGGCAAGAATATGGCGTAAAATCTTATAAATAAGATTTATATGTAAAATTATATATAAACCTTATTCATAAAAAAATTACTCTTATTTTTATTCTCTACTCAAATATACCCATAAAGTTAACCCTTATTTTAGTCCTTGATCACTTTACACATGCGATTCATTTTACTTCATGACTTCTAGAGCGAATTCTCTTGGTCTTTAACATTACAAGTGTGAGTCACATTAAAATTAAACTATTTAAGAAAAGGTTTCTTTTTTTCTTTTATCATATGATTTACTGGACAAAATCCGTGCTTTGGATTTGTCATGGGCCTCTGTTGCCGAAGACTGCCTTTTCTCGCCGAACGCCCATCCCTTTTAATTGTTGGGCTGCCATTGCAGAATCAACTTGTGGGCCTTTCTGCTTTGTGTGGAGGTGTTCCTGGACATGTTGATTGATTCTGACCAAAAACGGTGATTGAATCATTATAAAAAGGAAAAGAAAAGGTTGATTGATTCCATATATTAGGAAGGACACACCGTTGGTTTGATCTGTTTAATAAGAAGTATAGTAAAGCATGGTTGTCCAATGATACTCACATGTCTTCGCAGTTAAAGAAGTTTTTAGGTGGGAAATATACTATGAAGTTAATTTATATGCATTGATATATGCATTGATATATGCATTGATAGTAATTAATAGAATTTGAAAAAAAAAATCAAATTATAACGAATAACTACTCAAAACATAATTATTCGCCATAGTTTATCATGTTAATCAACTTCTGTTATCTTACACTTTTATTGGATAAAAATTAAACTCATATCTTATATATGAAATGAAACCAAATATTCAAGTATTCAACCTCAATTAAGCATAGAAAAGAGTTACCAATCCTTTTGTTCTGTCATGGTCAATGCAGCCTCAAAGCCCAGTAAAGCTTAGCCAGAGAAGCACTTTGCATTGAGCACAACCAATGCATTCATGGCTAATGGCAAAGTTCTCGCATCCAGAATCTCGTTTTTGCAACTGGCTTAAGTTACACACAAGGAATTTGTCTCATGAGACAAACGAAAAGGGGCTACTAGCTTGGTTCTTGAAAAGATCCTGAAACTGAAAGAGGAAAAATCTGTTTGGTTTCTAAGAAAAAGGGTGGCATTTATGCTTTGCTCATCTTATCACTTAAACCACAAGAACTTTCGGTACCAACAAAAAACTAAAGGCACCAAGGTTCTACATCATCTGTACTTTCTTATGTGATCTATAGTAACTAATCCAAATTTCTATGACCACCTAGCTACAAAGTATAGTCAACGGTATAGACGCCCGACACAACACGACATGGATATGGTCTTAAAATTAGAGGATATAGACACGAGTTGGCATTGGCATATATGTAGATATGTCAAGAAAAAAAATCAATATATATATAAGGATCAAGATTTAATTATAATTTATAAATGCCAAACTATCAATATTTACTACTTTATTTGCCCATTCCAAAAAGAAAAAGTAGTGTTTCATTGGGATTGTGACATAGAATTTTAATTTCAATGTTTTTTTCTCAAAAACCAGGATTGACTTAGAATCTTCATGTTAATTGTAAGACAACTGATAGAAAATAAATTAGAAAGAGAAAGAACTATACATTTTTATAATCAGAGAAAAAACTATATAGACTCTAATGAGAGAGAAATATTTAATAAATTTTAGAATTAACAATTCTTAAGGTGAAAATTTAAAAAATAAGAAGATTTTATTTTGCAACATCTGCAAATAAACTATTTTGCAGTTTTATAATTTATACAGCATTCCAGAATTGGATTGTTAAAAAAACAGCCTTAAGGAGATTAGATCATATCTAACAATCAGGACCATTATGAGAAAATAATTTCTAATGTAGGCCAAAATACAACAACAAAGAAATATAGGAGCTATACATTGCTTGCAGAAGTATGGTTGTTTATGCCACACCTAATAACTCCTTGCATTCAGTTAATACTTGCCTCATCATCACAAAATTCTGTCAGCTAAGCATAAAGGGGAGAAGCAGAAGGCCTTGGATAAGCATTCTTCCTGGAAGCATCTGCACTGCCTTTGCTTGATGCAGGAAGGCCAAGGCCAGAGCCAAGTGCTTTGTGCTCTTTCTGATCATCATTTTTCAACATGCCCTTTGGTTCTTGCAGCTGCTCCAATGTTCTAACAGCCTCATCCATGTTTGGCCTGTATTTAGGATCAACAGCAAGACACTGAAATGCGAGCGTGGCAGCCCTTTGAGCTCGACTGAGGGAATATTGGCCTTCAAGGCGGCTATCCATCACTCGAAAAACTCTGCGCTTGTTTGAAAGGTAAGGTTTCGCCCATTCGACTAGGCTCTGCTCTCCCGATGGCCGGTTCTTGTCTATGGCGCGTCTTCCTGACATCATTTCCAGAAGAACTACTCCAAAACTATATACATCACTCTTGGAAGTGAGATGACCTAGCAAAAGCACATATTTAGCAATAATGTGCATCACCTTATTGCTTGCAAGATAATTTGAATAACAAAATGTCACTCAGATGTTTTATTTTCACCAATTCATAAATGAAAATTGAAACAGAATCACTGGGAAACTATGCAGTTGTGATTCTGCAAAACCTTGAAGAATATTGATGCGGCTTCGGGGCTTGAAACCCCTTCTATGCAATAAAGTTAAACAACACTTCTAACCAATGAAAAACATGACAGAATATGACGTCATAATTTAGTCCATCAACCAACAATCAAGGCCCGTCCCACTAGGTGGAGTCAACTACATGGATCTGGCAACGCCATAATTTGCTATTATAACCCATCTCTATACTTCTTCAACCAAAGCAGCATATCTTGAGATTGAAAAATGGTACATGGAAACCCAAAAAAAAAGTCAGAATCCAATTTACAAACACCGAATACTATACCTGTTGCTAGATACTCTGGTGCTGCATATCCCTGGGTTCCCATGACCCTAGTTGAGACATGGCTCTTATCACCAGTTGGCCCATCTCTGGCCAGTCCAAAATCAGAAAGTTTGGAATTGTAGTTCTGCAAAATTTAAGTCAATGGAGCGGACTAGTTGGTGAATGATAAATCCATGATATTCAGCCATAGCAAGACAAGGGCAAGCTAGCAATATAAACATACAGTATCAAGCAGGATATTCGAAGTCTTGAAGTCGCGATATATGACTTTAGTTTCAGTGCTATGAAGAAAGGCAAGACCCTTTGCAGCTCCAAGGGCTATTTTTAATCGCAATGGCCAAGAAAGTGGCTGAAAATGAGAGCCTCCTGCATTATCGATGATTTCAGTGAACTATTTAGTATTAGAATTGAGGGATTAAGCATATATCATAGCGGGCAAAATCAATTTTTTTTCTTTACTGAATTAGATGGTACTGACTCCTGAACAGGTGATTCTCCACACTTCCCTTTGGCATATATTCATAAGCCAGAAGCCGGTGCTCATCCTCTAAGCAGTAGCCTACCAACTTGACAAGATTAGGATGCTGCAGTTGTCCAAGATAGTTGATTTCAGCCTGTAAGTCAAAAATTCAAACAAAGAAAATTAACCATTAAGAAATCTGTTTTGGATCTCTGTTGTATTTTAGTATCACACACTAGTCATCTAAAAGTTGCTTCATATCAATTGCATGACCAGGCCAATACTGCCAATAACACGAAAGGAGGAAACGTAAAAGGTTAACAAATGTAGCGTTTCAAAGAAATCCCCCAATAAGGATCAGATATGCAAAGTGAAGGAGTATCCAACAAAGCTTGAAGTTGCATATAATTTTTTTTGATATACAGCTACTTAAAGTGTGAATACTCATTTTGGTTTTTGACGTTGCATGTTTGCTTCATTTTAGTCCCTTAAATTAAGAAATTTAAGGTTTAGTCCTTGAAGTTTCAAAATGTTATTAAAATTAGTCCTTATAGTGATTGAAGCAAGTCCCCGTGAAAATCACCTTAGGAAATAACTTAAATCACTTTATACAACTTAATGAACAAAATTGTTAATTTCTTAATTTCAAAGACTAAATTAAAACACACAAACAACTTCAAGAATCAAAATGAATATTCACTAGCTAGTTGCCACATATCAGAACTGAAAACTGAATGAGTATCCAGAAAAAGAATTTGAAGCTTACCAACCACTCCTTGTGGCCCTGAAAACCATCTTGGTTAAGCCTCTTCACAGCGATAACCAAGCCTGTTCCAGGCCTGGTAGCAGCAATTAAATGCTCATCAATCCAACCCTTAAAAACTGAACCGAATCCACCCTCTCCTAAGACGCTGTCCGGCCGGAAATTTCTCGTGGCCGCCCTTAGCTCACTGTAGCTGAAGCTTTTCAAATTGGAAGATTGTAAGATCTCACCCTCGCTCCGAGGCGTCGTGGGTATGGAGGCTGATGAGCTCCTGCTATTTGAGCTGATGTCATAACCATCTCTGCTCACACTTCTAGATGTGAACCCTGCATAAATACCAAGAAACAAAATGCTCTCAAAGATTCAGTTACCATCATTGGCCTTCAAATGATCAAAATGGGAAAAAGTCATCACTTATTGCCAAATTCACATGTATTCCAACAAAACCCCAATTGTCCATATGTTGTTAACAAGATTTTCTCTCAAATTCAAATTACGGTTTTTCCCTGGAGGAATCACCTTACTATAAATCCTACTTCTGGTAGGGTTTCTCAAAAGTGTTTAAAATAGACAAACAATACAAAACACAACAAAATGAAAACTTACACTAAAGCCCAGATCAAACTCAACTCAGAGGAAGCACAGATCACAACATCATGAAAGACATTTTCAACTTTCATGGATCTCAAGCATATTCATACTGACTAGGATAAAAGTATATGACAACCCACATATCCATAAAGCTAGCAGCTTTAAGTATGTCACAATCAATCCAATATTCACCCCAACCCCAAAACCAAAATCCTGAAACGAAAAAAAATGCTAACCCTTTCATATTTTTAGAGGGAAAAAAAAATTATGCAACTTGCAAGCCAAGGAGTAGCTCAATTACCAGTATTGGAAGGACTCACAGCCTTAATCCTATTGCTCCAGCAGGCTCCCATCAACAAAAATCACTTCTAGAATCAAGTAGCTTGGGTTATGGCTTTGAAAAGCAATCAAACAAACAAACTCATAAACCACACTTGAGCAAGCCAAAGTTTGCAAACTTGGTTAAAAAGAGCAACCCCACAAAATGCTAAAAAAGAAACACTATCCAAACAGCAAAAGGTTAACACCATTTGTCTCAGGCAGATCCTAGTAATTGAGCACTGAGTAGCATAGATAAAAGGGAAGCTTTTTCAACATTTGAAATGATTTGGGTTTGGATTGGAGGAATCATAAAGCAAAAAGTGCAAGGTAAAAAAAAATAAGTGGAGCTTTGTTCACTTTGTTAATGGGGGCTATTGGCAAGCCACAGAAGTAGGTGGTTGACTTAACTTCTTCTCTGGCTACTTGGTTCATTTTGTCCTGTTACACTCAACAAACGAACATGCAAATTTATTACCTAATTTATTCATCGCCCAATAAAAAACAATGAGGTAGATGAAAAATAAATGCATATGTATCTATTCATTCTGTTAATCCAATACATTTTAACCCAACCAAAGTGATCATTATATTAATCTATTATTACTAACCGTTTGATTGAGGTTATGCTCAATGATCATCACCAAAATGGACACACGTAATGATCTGTTGATTCAATTTAGAGGGTTCATGAATTTAACCATGTGGCTTAATGTTTGGTACAATTTTTAAATCACGTGCATAGGTGTTCAGTTTTCGATGATTGAACTGGTTCCAATGATTAGTCAATGCCGACACATGGTTAACTCTTAAAAAAATAATAATAATAAAGTGGGACAAAGATTACTCTCAATCTGAGCAAATAATATACGATATGAGACTATTGTAGTTTTCCAGTTGACTAATGCAAGTCGTTTGGTATGTTATACAAATGATTGAAAATTAAGGACAATTTAAAAGGTATTGGAGGAAAAAGATATTTTCTTATGTAATATTTTAATTCAATTTCGAAAGCATTTCAACATTGGTTAATGAGTAAAATTTTATAATGTTATGACGTAATAATCAAAAACGAATTTGAAGTCCAATGTGTGATTTGGAAATTAAATGGCCTTCAAATTAAATGAAATGGTTTTTATTGAATCTCCTTTTTTAATTATTTAACCACATCATCAAAATAGTACACCTTTTTTACAGAAAACTTAAATAAAGAGGTAAAAGTAAGAAAAGGTGGGTTTTCTAATGATTTATACTTATCAATATTTATATGTAAAGCTACATATATGTTATTCACGTTTTATCAATATTTTGATATACTCCTTTTTTTTTTTTATATCTCTAATGTTTTCAAAATATAAATGTCACTCAAATTGGGCTTTTTTACGTGAATAATAGAAAAAAAAAGATTATATACCAAACTTCCACATTTTGAACTTTATTTGCGTGTATATACATTCTTTTTTATATTAATGTAATTGGTTAAGTATCAAGTGATTTCATAGAAGTAAAATACAAAGGAAGTGGTCAGTATCCGACCAATTTCTATGGGTTTTTTGTGCAAAGAAATCGGCCAGCTCTTAATTGATTCCATTACTCACTGATTGGATGAATGGGGAACTCAACCGATTTCTCCACGTGTCACGCATGCAGCGGACTATGGAGATGGAGCCCTCACAGCCACATGATCCACCAACCACGCTCCCCAACCATCCAATCACCCATAATACCTACCTATATATTGCATGCCGGAGGCGAGGAAGAGTTAACCAATTCCAGCAAAATTTTTCTTTCATCTAAGAGTGAAAAAGAACGAGATCAGTGAGAGTAGGGAAAAAAAGAAGAAGAGAATAGTGTAGTAGTGTAAGTGAAAACAAAAGAGATGACAAAAAATTATTTAAAACGATATAATAATTTTGGACATATTGCAGCAAATCTTCATGTAGAGGTAAATTTTTTAAAATTTATTGAATTAATATATTTATTTCATTCTGTTTTTATTTTTTAGTATCATTTAATAATTGTTTAAATAAGTTTAGTGCGTTGTAAATTTAGTTTAGTTATATAAGTTAGTTTAATGGATTTGAAACTTACTGTAATGATGTGTTAAATTTAGTTTGGTGCAGTTTAAACTTATTTTGGTTGTTTAATTTAATTAAGCTAGGGGCTCTTGTAGTTAGATTACACTACAAAGATGTTTAGAAAATAATATATTGTAATTAGATTTATGAATATGTGTAGGAAACAATATGTTTTAATTAGTTTAGTTAAATATGTTTGCTAAGTAAATATTTCAAAAAGTAAAATCTATTTTTTGGTATTAGTGAAATATTTTTTAGTTAAGTGAAATATTTTTATCTAAGTAAATATACTGAAAAGTAAAACCTGCTTATTGATATTAATATTTTTTTATTATAATTTTTATTTTTAATTAGATTAGGTAATTGTTTTAGGGAGATTAGTACACCTTGAAGATATGTATAGTAAATAGTGCCATTTAGTTAGAATGCTAAATAGGTTTAGCAAATATTATATTTAATTAGTTTATTATTTAAGCTAAGCAAATATAATAAAAAGTAAAACCTACTTATTGAAAGTAAATTGTTATTAGATTACGAATTTTATATTACTAATTAGATTAGTTAATTGATTTAGGAAGAATAGTGCACCTTAAAATTGTAATATATTTTATTTAGAATAGTAAGTTCATTTTTTTAATTAGATTTGTTAGTTAGTTCTTTTGGTTAGATTAGTTCTCGTTTCATTAAATTGGTACAATTGTAATATATTTAATATGAGTATTTTTTTATTTTGTGCTTCAGCCTGTTCGTGTATTACGTGGAAGACGAAACTATATGAAAGGGTAAATCTCCGCATGAGGCCATACTTAGAAGGAAATGTTTTAATGATGTTTTAACACATATAAAACATATTACAAATAAAATAAATACTACGCAATACATCAAATCATCTGATACATGAACTTTTATAACTTAAAAATAAAAAACACACAATACACTTATGAGGAGATTCGCTCTCTAACTGCTTGGGCCTGCCTGATTCTAGGAGGTGGGCACTAAGGTTGGGCATCACCGCCTGTTGTGACCCTCCCCTCTACATAGTCCGCATCTTTTACCATGTCCGGATTCGACTTCATCCATTTCATTTCGAATTCTAGTTGACATTGGTTGGCCATTTTTGGCTCGTCTAAGTTCAGGATTTGGTCATATTGAAGGACCATACCATGGTGGCTAATACGATTCGTTTGCAACCGAAGCAAACTCTACTTTGTAGACTTCCATTACAATATTCATGCAGTAGACGTTATTAATATAACTACCCCATTCCACTCATGCTTCAATATGTGCACAGGCAACAAGTACATGATGACAAGGATAATGTAATGCTTGAAATTCTCCACAATCACAATATTGAGCCCCGAGTCTAACTCTATAAGTTCTTTGACTCTAATTCCCTATAGGTTGTGTCTCCTCTACAACAAAGGACTCATCTGATCGTGAAAAATTAGTAACAAACATGGTTCCCAACGATTGCCTATTCTTGTGATATGCTCGCATCAAGGCTTCAAGGAACTCCCGACCAGCTGCTAGTTGGGCCTCTGCCTGCTTCTCCCGCTTCACAAATAATGCAGCAAGACGATAGTAAGTGGCCTTTACTAATGCAGCTATTGGAAGATTACGGGCACCATTCAAGACAACATTTGTACACTTAGACATATTAGTGGTCATATAACCATATCTGTGCCCTTCATCATGGTGTTGTGTCCACTTTCTTAAAGGAATCTTGTCCACCTATGTACCCATGTTTGGATCCTCACCTCTAACCAACCCAAAGTAATAGAGGAACTTAGTCTTTGAATATGCTGCATGGATCAGAGCTCGCTTTGCATCTTTGCTCTTGAATCTTAGTGCTAAGTTGGATGCAATATGGCGAATGCAATAAGCATGATAAGCATTCGGAGGATGTCATCCACTACCTTGTAACACCCTAATATTTAACTCAACACGCCTAGGATGCATTTAAGTTAATTATTAGTCATTACTCTTTTGTTCCAGTTTTTAACTCAAAACTTCTTTAAAATACTTTAGTGAAAGTATGGGTAAAATTTTTTTTTGAACTTAAATACCAAATCGTGAGCCGCGCATACTAAATATCTAACGTCATTATCTTGCCTGCGTAAGAGAGATGTTAGAAACGAATAACAGGTAAATACATAATACAATCATGACATAACATAACTCAAATAATAATAACATATCAATAATTGTATCATAATAGTGATGTCTTGTAAACTTAAGGACATCAATATATATCCATCAATAGAATACAAACTGATAACTGAGATACGATCACTCTAAAGGAAAATATCCAAAAGGAAGTTATCTCCGTAGCTCATCGTCCAGTCTCAAGACAAATCATGAACTACACCATCATTCATGTCTGGAGACGACACGAAAAAGAAAAGGGATGAGAAACTTATACAAGAATCTCAGTAGGGCTTCCTGACTATAACACAAGTGTCATCATCATCGTCGCAAGAGGCCATCGGGTTTAATTATGAAAATGGTGAACATATATATAAGGTTCATTTATTAAGTTTATAAATATCGTTAAATAGGGATCGTATCTTTTAGCATGAATCTTAATGTCATGAATGCAACATATTAGTCATGGATGCATGTCAATATCATATACATAATATCATAAAATCCATAAAACAATGCATATGATATAAAGAATATCATGATCATCATTCTTACAAGTAACTTAAACTTCTTTATTCTCTTTTCCTTGAGGGCCGTCCTATAATTTTTTTTCTCGAGAGTTCTAGGTTATAAGCTCATACCTCACTAGTTGTCACTAGCGTAATCTTATCCCTTTTGATAAATTAAATTCCCGACTCTTAAGGTACGGGATAGGGGGTATTAGAATCACCTTTCATAACCTTTAATTCGGGGAGTCCAAAGGATCACATCCTATTCGGATCACCTCTCATAACCTTTAATTCAGGGAGTCTAGAGGATCATTTTCATGTGTTTTATGTCACCTTAAATCTTGGCATGATATATGAGATGCAAACATGAATAACTTCATCATTTCAACATTTCATGCTCATAAACTTCATGAACTTATGCATCTCAATGAATCAAACATAACCATAACATGCCGTAATTTAAATCATATAAACATGCATCATATTTCATTGCATATATCCATAAGCCATATAAATTTCAACACATGAACACATCCTTCACGAGATATCAATCACATTCATCTCATCAAATTTATCAATATTTACGCTTAAGCCCCAAATGAGTCAAATCGTAATTTCTCAAAGATTTCGGGTCAAAATGTTAATACCTCTTTTTAACACATTCTCACAAACTAGAGATCTTTAACATTAACCAATACTTTCAAAAAACATATAACTACTAGAACCATATAAAACTCATCATAAAAACTTTTAGAGCTATAGACCACATTTTAACATACTTTAGGGGTCAAAGTACAGAATCGCTTGTGTTTAATATTTAACAATAACCAAAATTTCTAAAACTTTATCTAAACTTTATAAATAGTATTTTGGACTCATGGACACATTCAACATCATTAGTAGCTCTAAATAAAATCATTTGGCTGAAATGACATGATTGATAGTTTAAAACACAACTTTCTGCATTTTGCAATACGGCCCAAACTAACAATTGTAATTACCCTTTTATGCATCTATGATATCAAAAATAATTTTTACATCAAATATAAGAAATTCCTATGTGTGTGAACAATGTGAACATCCTTAAACAATCCTTGAACAGAATCAGAAAATTAGTCTCCTTAAAGCTTTATAAAATCACAATTTTATTCCTTTCTAGTTACTAGACTTTCCTAAAATACTAAGAGCAATTTTATGACAATTATTAGTGATCCTCAAGTGTGAATAGAAATAAATAGTAGTGAACAGTGATGAATAAGGCCAAACAATGATCAGAAAAATTAGCATTCTAAAAGCTTCATAAGAACACGATCTTGATACTTTTTAGTTACTAGTTTTTTTTTCCTAAAACACTAAAAACACTTTTACAACAACTATTAGTGATTTAAACTCATCTAAACTTTCCAAATCAGTAACCATTCCAATGTCTAAAAGATTAGATCAGAATTCTAAAATTTTAGCATTTAAAATCATGAGAAAAATCATATTCTTAATTCTTTGCAATTTCTAGGTCTTTCAAAATTTCTTTGTACAACTTTAAAGACAAGATTATACCTAAAAATAAAATACAACAAGTTTCAAATCAGAATCATACAAGGGCCAAAATAAATAGATGAGAAGTGTCCATGATCAAAATTACCATTTAAGATAAAAGAAGTGAATCTTGAACTTTAGAATTTAAGTGATGATTAGAATCATAAACTTGTCTTATAACCTTATTATTATCATTATAAGGTGACAACTTGGAAATATAAATATGGAATGCAAAGCTTGAAATATAAATATAAAGATGCAAATTCATTCTTAGATCTTTATGATTTAAGTAATAACTTGAAATGTAAATATGAATATGCAAGTTCATATTATTATCTTCAAGAATTAAAGTGATAACTTGAAATATAAATATGATGATGCAAATCTTGAAATATAAATATGATGTGCAAGAACTTGAAATATAAATATGGATGCAAGTTCTTTTTTTATGTCTTATTAAGCTCAAAACTCAAAACTTAGCAATTCTTTCATTAATCTTTTGACATCAAGAATTAAACCTTGAGCTTTAGAGGTCATTTAAATGATGGATTCACAACCACCATCATGATTCCTCATCATCAAGCCATGGTCAATATCAAGTCATAAAAATCGAAATATAAAGGAAGAACAAAAGAAAGAATATGAAATAAAATCCCCACCAAGTTATTTCTTGTTATCAAAAGGTAATGCTTGATCTTTAGAGAAGTTAGAAGAAGAAAATATGTCCTTGAAATTCGGCCAAGATTAGAGCAAATGGAGGGAGGATTTTTCTTGTGTTTTTGTGTTTGATAATTGAAAGGTTATGTGTTTAGGAGTTGATTTATGGTTGAAATGTGTATGCTTGAGGTTTAGAACTTGATTAGAGGTTGGGTGTGGAGTCTCTTGAGTGGGAATGAGGAAGAAGAAGAAAGCTTGAAGTATCGAGAGAATTAGAGAACTTTGGGCAAACTGAGTAAGAAAACTATCAAGTAAGAAAATGTTAAGGCTAGGAATGTTTGTGTGTGCATTTAGGCCTTGGAAAATCACATATTTATAGGGCATTTGGAGGGTGTATGTACGTTGCATATGGGCTGAAAAGTGATCAGAATTATTGCTCAAAAATAATGCAAAATAACTCAAAGATCACATGGTATGGTCATGGTGTTGTTTGAGTGCTTAATTCTTTGATAATAAAATAAAATGGAGTCATTATGGGGGTATGGAGGCTGATGCATATAGGGTGTAATACAATCATAATTTTTGCTCAGAAAGGTTGCAAGACAAGTCAAAGAACACATACTATAGATATGATATGTTTTAGGGTGCTTTAGGCTTTATAAAAATTAAAATGTGATGGTGGAAAGGAGTTGAAAACCGTGGCCTTCTCATGTGCAATGTGATCAAAATTTTTTTGATCAAATAAAGTGCAAGACAACTTTAACAAAGTAAGTGGTAATGTAATGAGTGTTGTATGCATCTTATTGTTAAAGAAAAAATTAAAATATCAAGGTGATGGAGGAGGAAGAATTTGTGAGTTTGCAAGGCTATCATGGGGGGACAAGTTTTATTTTTTTCATTCATGGTAGGACATGTTTTTGAGGTGCATGATGTAGTGCATTATTCCTTGAATGAAATTTTAAAATATAAGCATCATATGAAGCATGGAATGTCATGATTGATTCAGGGAATTTGGGGGACAAAATTTCATTTATTATTCATGGTAGGACACAAGAATAGCTTATTTAATTAGGTGGTAGATTTAGAAACTGGTAATTTTGTTTAAAAGGTAAAACTAGGTGTGTAAGATAACTCAAGACTAGGTAAAAAGATAATCTTTATTTTAATAATAGAGTTAATCTCAATTGAGTTGAAAATCAATTAGTAATTTAAATTTTAATCTCAAGGTAAAGAAAGTAAATGCATTACATTTACCCTAATCTTTAACATTATAGATTTCATGAGTTCTTTGTAATTAAGAAAGGAAATTAAATTTTCCTAAACAATCCTCAGGCTCTAATTACCTCTAGTAATTATTTTTAACCTTAGGTAATTATTTTTAACCTCAAGGAATTATTTTTAATCCAAGGTTAATGAATATAATCAATTCGAGTTCAATTGGAGCTTTAACATTACCTTAATTACGCAAGTAAACTTATTTGGTATAACTAGGGGTAAAAAGATAATTTCACATAAAAACTCCTTGTAATTACTGGACATTCTCAAATTATACCTTAAATAGACATTTTGAACCTTTTGGTGAAAATCGAATTCAAAGATTACATAATTTCATGTAAAATTACTGCAGGGGTAAAATGGTAATTTTTGCTTACGGTAAAAATTGATAATTGAGATTTTTATCTCTAAGGCACATATAATCCCCATCAACCATAAAACTAACCCCTTACAGATAATTTAGATTGGTTATCCTTGATTTCTAGGTAAAAAAATGGCGCCGAAGGCGTTTTTATTATTTTACACGTCTGAAAAAATCGGGGTTCGCGACTTTCATACTAATCGATCAAGTCTCATATGATGTTTCTCTATATGTTATATTCCTTTATTGGCGATTATCGACTCTCGAATTACGTGTAAAAATTACCTAAGATTTTGATAATTTTATGCTTGAAGAAAAATTGGAGCGTTACACTATCTTCTGCATCTAATGCTGCTTTGATAGCAGCATGCCTATCAGAAATGATCAGTATGCCATCTTGAGATGTCACGTGGAGCCGAAGATTTGTTAGGAAAAAAGACCAAGCCTCTGTCGTCTCTCCTTCAACCACAGCAAATGCAATTAGGAAAATGTTTGCGTTACCATCTTGTGCAATTGCCTTTAATAGTTTTCCACCATACTTGCCGTACAAATGCATTCCATCGACAGTCACAAAACGCTTACAATGTTTAAAACCTTCTATACATGGTGAGAATGTCCAAAATAAATGGTGAAACATGACACAACTGCAGTCAACCAAATCACCAACATAATAAGGCAGAGTTGAAATTTCAATGATTGTACCTAGCATAAATGACTGCAAAGCCAATAGCCATTTCGGCAGCTCATTGTACGATTCCTCCCAATCACTATAAATCCGAGCAATGGCCTTTTGCTTTGCAAGCCATGCTTTTCTATATGAAATCTGAAATTCATACTTTGAATAAACTAAGGCCTGCAATGTCCTGATAGGAACCGTTGGATCAGCTTCAACTATAGAATGGATGCTAGTGGTGATGACTTGAATATCCAACTGAGAGTGTTTATGACAAATTCTGGCAGACAAACAAGTGTGTTCCCATTATACTTCTTAACCTCCCACAATCCTTTCTTCCGTCGATATATAACATAAATACTCCAATTACACCCTCTCTCAAAGTGCTTGCATTGCCCCTGATATTTCAGATGATCTGACTGACATACCTTGTACTCAACTCCCTTTTGGATGCTATAGTTTTTTACTGCAAGTAGTATAGATTTTTTATTTGGGAACTGCTAGCCTTTGTGCAACTGATTCACTCCATGTAGTCCTAATGGTTCACTGTCATCCAATTGATTCACTTGCATTCCTTCAAAATTTAAACCTGAATAGTGACCAATTCATTGATTTTCAAATTGTGTTCTTGACAATTGGATCTAGGTAAGAGGCACTACCTCCTCGTCAATCTCATTTTCAAACAACTCTGCAAAATTTAAAGTATATTTAATATTATATACAAAGTTTTGCAATATTAACGTAACAACAAGCTAATACACATTTTTTAAGGTGTATGAGATATTAATATTATTTAAATAAATATTATTAGCCAAATTTAAATAGCCACTCCTACAATTAAATAATATCATTAATAAGATATGACAACATATTTAAATTTATTGGATCAAATCTACAATTCAAATTATATACTCATATAAAATATTACAAATATTAAAACGTAATAAAAGGAATTTGAGTTATTACCTTCATTCAGGTCCTCTTCGAAGTCCTCCTCATTAGAAATATCATCATGACTTCGATTTGGTCCGATTTAGCCCAAATCACCGCCAACATTCATTTCAAAGTTTTGGCCACCCACCAAATCATTCTCATTTTCGGGCATAAAATTTTCATTTTGCACAGGATTGGATATCGCAAATGTTGGAGAATGTTGGGCTAGCCCTTCAACAAATGCAGGATCAGGAGTAGACCCCCCAGAGCTTGAGTTCAAGTTTCCCAGAGCTACGAATTCCTCCATAACACTAAGATCAAGAAATCGAGCATGACAATTGAACATCATCTCTATGTCATCATCAGTTTGAATCAAGCAACTTGTGAAGCGTAACGTACCTTGCCCTACCAACAATGGCAGCCGATACAATATCTGTATTATTTGCTTGTTCCATTGTTGTAACTTGTGAAAGATTTTCTCATGAAGCTCAGAAATAGCCATGGATGAACAAACACGCACTGGTATTGGATTTGGACAACAATACTTTACTCCACCTTGTGTATTTTGCACTATTTCACAATTATAGTGCACAAGAATATAACCTCTTGCTACCATTTGTCCCTCGAAAAAAAACTCACACAAGCTGATCACTTTCGTCCCTTAGAAAAAAAAACTCATAAAAACTAAACTGATGATCACTAAACTGATGATGGCTGTGATGGAGAGAACCCACGTTTATATAGCTGTGGATGGGTGGAGGGATAGATAGGAATTGGTCAACACCTTCCTTTGGAAATTAAAATTAATAGAAATAAGAGAAATCAATGAAGAGCCAACCGATTTCATTGCAGCGAAAAACTAAGGGAAATCACCCGAGAGCCAACCAATTCCTTTGCGAAAAAAAGAAGATAAATCAGTCAACACTTGACTACTTTCTTTGTGTTGTGAAATTGAAAATAACTTCAGAGTTAACCGATTTCCGTAACAAAAAATAAGAATGCATATGCGTATATAAAATTGACAATGTGATACATCCATATATAATTGTTTTTATCCATTTACATACGTAAAAAAGCCCTCAAATTGTGAACAAAAACTTGACATTTTATGTTATGTTATGATCCTAATGCCATTATATGATATTTTATGTTTTGATGCGGTTTCTTAATATTATAGTTTGACTACATCAACTTTTTCCATTTATAATTTGGATGTTGTCTATTGAAAAGATAAAATTAAAACATTTTAAAAATGATAATAACTACGTAATAATAGGAAAAAAAGTGGGGGACTAAATCAAAACTTGAGAGGGACTTAAATGAAGGTTTACCCTGATACAAATCACAATGTCTCACAGTTACGGGTAACAAATAATTGCGAAAAACATTTCACTTTTGGGAGTCGGGCAAAATCTGAATAAGCTTCGTGTCATGATATATATTTCCTAGGGTTAAAATTTGATGGATTTACTTGAGGCTAAAAAGTCAAAGACACGTCAAACCAGGTCAAATGAGAAAAGTGAAAGGGTCCAAAACACGCAAGAAGAACAAGAATAAGTGGTCAAAAAATTAAAACATCGTGTTTCAACAATAACAAAAAAAGACAAAACTAATATGAAACACAATAAGTAGTGTAAAGCAATTTTTTTACTTTAGTCACAAAAACACTTCTCTCGTGATTTGAAAAAAGGGTTACGCCATTCATATTTATAGAATATAAATTACTATATCAACTCATATTTTATTTATTATTATATATCTTATTTAAATAAAACTCACATCTTATTAAATAATGAATGATATATGAATCAATACAATACCTATATTTTATAAATATAAATAATATTTTTCTTTAACTCATTGTGACAAAATCAAGTGACAAAACGTCACTTGTAAGCATGCACCTGTTTTTTTCTTCTTTCTGTTACATGGAATTTACAGTGAGGATGGCGCCCACACATCTAAAGTACAGGAAACGCCATTGGGAAAAAAGGCGCAATTAATAAAATTAATAAAATAGTTATATTAAAAAATAATTGATTGCGTTGAAAATAAATTTAAAGTCTATTTTTAAATTGTAATAATTATATTTTAATCCATCAAAATATCTAAAATCTTTCTTAAAAAAACTTCTATTTAGTTTTTTAATGCTTTCCACTTTTGTTTGGTCATTTAGTTAACTTATATTTGTTTAGTTCTTTGAATGTCAGTTTAGTTTGGCATTCTACGTGGAGTCAACCATAGATCAAAATTGATAAATATGAACTAAACTGAAATTTTGGGATATTTGACAAACTAAAAGAAAAAAGAAAAAATATTTTAAATGAAAAAAAATCTATTTATGTACACCGCACAAATTTAAATAAAAAATTTAAGGAATTTTTTTTTTTGTACAGAGATTTATGGAATTGATTTATGTTTAATATTATGAAAATAAAATATTGTATTGAATATTTTTTAAAATATTTATAAAAATGTATGTTTTAACCTCTAATATAAAATAATTTTATATTATATTTAATAAAATATTTTAAATTCTATTAGTTGATAGCATAAAGATTAAATTAAAAAATAATTATGCACAAGAAATTCACCTAATACCTTTTGAATTATTTAATCATTTAACATCATCCCTTTATATTACTCATTTAATCTAGAGGTGGAACTAAGTCAGATTTGTTAAAACAGATGGCTCAGCTCACTTATTATAGGTTCAACTTGAACATGGCTCATTAAGAAGTGAGCCTAGTTTTTAGACTCAAATTTAACTCACTAAAAACTAGAGGCTGAGATGGCTCATCAGCCATTTTTCAAACCTAGTGAGATAGCTCACAAATTATGCTTTTAAGAGTTTAATATGCAATCATAGTAACATATTCTTAATAACAACCAAAACAACAATAGTCAACTCATGAGTTATTGAATCCAACATGGTAAAACTCAAGCTTGGCTTATTTAATAAACAGTCTCAAACCTTTAGCTCAAACTCAACTCATAAATTTATTGAGCTATTAGTGAGTCGAGTTGAAAATAGTTTACAAACTAACTTGACTCCCTTCCAAACCTAATTCGATCTGGGCGCCTACATGTTAAATGGTACAACTATTGTGCTATGATGTGTTCATGCTAATTATATTTGACTTTTTTATTTATAAGCATTTTTTTTAAAAAAAAGATAGTTATAAAATTAATTTTTCAAGTAAAATGGTGGCTCATTGACTTGTTCCTGTCAAGTGAAAATAAAAGCAACTGGATGTTGATCAAATAAAGAGCCACCATGACAATTATGCACTACCAATGCCAAGGTTCTAAAGACCAAACTGGACATTGAACCGGTCGAGGCAAGAATTCAAAGGTTCAACCGGTTCAATTGGGGGTTCAACCAGAATATAATCGGCATATAATAAAATATATATTTATATAAATATATAAAAATATAAAATAAAATATACGTCATAAAATAATTGAAAATTAAATTAGACATCAACAAAACCCATAGAACATAATATAATTCATCTCTTAATCAAAATAAACATTATCCATATGGATCAAATCTCTCAAGTTACTACTTCCTATATTAAAAAAGGAAAAATATTAGGAAATATGATTTTAGGCATTTTTTTTAAAAAAAATCCAAAATAATGTAATTTTACATTTTTTTATAAAAAAAAGGTTGGACTAGTTTTTTGGCCAGACCGATTTGTCAGGTTTACCGGTTCCTAGGCGATTCTCAATGGTTCTTGGGCGATTTTTAGGTCCAACCCGGACTGAACAGCAAACTAGTTCCCGGTCCAACCGGATGATCTGGTCCAGGTCTAGTTCTCATAACATTGATCGATGCCAATAATCCTATCACTAATGAGGGGGAGGGGGGGATTGCATCTTACAGTTCTAAATTATAAGTTTTGGGCATTGCACAAAATTTTAAAAAGGTGCAAATCCACTCTTGCACTTTAACCCGTCTAAAAATATTATTTTGACATCCAAAAACACTCACTTTTTTACCATTTGATATTATGGTGATCCTCACTCATCCTTTCCATCTATCATATCCAATATTGAAGAAATGAATGTCCCTTTTAAACATAGTATTGAAAACCGGTTCGAATTGGCCGGTTCGACTAAAAAACCAGTGAACCGATCATGAAATAAGTCTAAGTTAGTATTTGGATCAGTCCCGCATCAAAACCGGTGTGACCCGATTTGATTTGGCCGATTTTGTATCAAAACCGTGAACCGGCTCTGACCGATCGAAGTTTTTTTTATTTTTTATTTTTTATTTTTTGCTTTGTTATCCTAAATGATGACTTTTTCAAAAACCTTAAAAAAAAAAATCTAATTTGACTTATAGAAAAATGCAATAATTTTATTTGAATGGCCATAACTTATGAATTTGTGATGTAAAACCTTGTGAATTTGCTTGTATAATTATATTTTGAACTTGTCAATTGTGATTCGTAAATATGAAATGTAAATAATATTTTAGAATTTATTATTTATTTATACTTTTATATTTCGACCCTTTAAAGAGTATTAAATTATTAATTAGTTGTCATCTTACTGTATTTTATTTAAATTTTTATATTTTTTTTTTTTTTGTATAAATCCGGTTCAACCAAAGATTGAGCAGGTACGATAACTTGATCGCCGATCGGTCGATCGCGGTCGGCGCAGAAAAGTATGCTTTTAAGTGTTAAAGTAACACTTCTTTTAACCGGTAAACTTTATGCACTACCTATGCCTATAAGCCGATCCCTAAACTGCATTTATTTACATCTTTGACAGCGTAAACGTACGGAAAGGGGCTAACTACAGTTCACTTTTCAGGTTGGCATGGATATTAGGGAAAACACGAGACCGGCTCTGGTCACAGATTTGAACAACTGAACAAAAATATAAAGAAAGCCCGTCAATGATTAATATTCACAACCGTTACATAGCAATGATAATAACAGATGATGTTGGAGAAGAACTCCTGCATAGGAGTGATCTAATCCCTCTAAAGCCTAAACTTACGAACGTACCCTTAAAAAATATAAAACTCTATTTTCACTGTCTAATCTCGACGAAATTCTCTGCACATCCAGAAGACCCCACAAATAAGTAAATTAACAGATTTCCCCCAACAGGAACATCGAATGAGAGGAGGTGCCATATTAGGATCCCATGCTCTACAATATTTTAAGTATTCCAAAACTGAATCATCGGGCAAAATACTCAAATTTTGAACAATGCACAATACTGAAAGTGGTTTCAGAATGGTAACAGTAAGAGAAAATTCAGACCTTAAAACTCTGTAGTTAACAACCTGGTTCACATAATGACAACGGCACAGCACATGAGCACAGTAGTATAGATTACAAGTCCATAATGTGTTGTGTCAAAACCTGTTTCATTCAATTTAGCATGATACTTTTCAAAACATTTTATTGCCAACTAAACAATCATATGACAGATTCAACAACACAGTATAAAAGCAAGAGAAATATTAAAAATTGCTTGCCATTCAGTTAACAGAAGTAGATACAACAAGTATTTTCCTACTAGGTGACCTCTACCAGAATCAAACAGAACCATTATGTTCTATCAAAAACCGGATGTTGTAAAGGCCATTTATAGAACGTCTTATTTCCCATTTGGAACCCCAAAACCATGGTTTGGGAAAAAGCTATTAAGAGAGAAGCTTTTGTTCAAACCTTGAAGATTTTCAAACCAAGGACAAGACAAACTATTAGATCAAGGCCTTTCTTGATGTTTTCTCTTTTACTTGGTCTTCCTTTGTTTATCAAACTCTCGCAGTATGATCCACATTGCTTATTGAAGCCTCTATTGGTCTTCTTCTAAATGACCAAACCTTCCCAGGTAAAACTCAGTCATCACAGCTTAAGTAAGTACCCAAAAAAAAAAGAGTCAACAATAACAACAAAACCTTTTCCAACTAGGCTAACACTGACCAAGTCAAATTTGAAGGTTAAAATATACAAGAGCTTGAGAGGCAGAGTGCGTTTGTTTGGAATTATTTTGACTCAAAACCGCTGCCTTCAATGTATCTATCCAGACTTCATTATTCCTTTTTTTTTTTTCAAATTCACAGCCTTCATTGCTGATTGGATTTTCTTCCCTCATTCCATTCATCAGTAGACCACTTTTTTAGAAATTTTCCCATCCTTTTTCTTGGTTTTTTGACTTCACTGTTGCTGTCATCACAGCTGGCCCCCCCTCTGGCAACTTTTCTGGCCAACTGACCTCACCACCTTGATCGCCACCCTTAGACCAGCCAACCCACCAAAGCTCCACCCAAGATGCCATCACATGCGCCCACATGCACCAGCCCTTGCTTCTGCGTGTGGCTTCATGCGCCAATGTTCCAGCAACGTGTGACAGTGTGTGGAACCTATTCTCCAACCATCTTTCACCTGATTGTCACTGGCTGCCACCGACCTTCCTCTGGCCTCCTGTCACGGTGACCGAACCCAAAACGGGACCCTCCTTTCAACTTAGATCAGGAACCATTCTCCTGCCATAGCTATAGCAGCAACAATGGCAAATGTTTGGGACACCAAAACTCTCATTAGCTATCTTAGTAATCCTTTTGACTCTACCTCTCTACCCTCTTTTGGTAAGAATTTATTCTCATTGATTTAGTGCACTTGGTACTGTCATTGAGGATTTATAGATAATGGACTCTGTTGTGACAGATCATATGACTTTTGATTCCCTAGATTTTTTATCCTATCGTTCCTCTCCTAGTAAACACTATATCACTGTAGCTTATGGCTCTTGTACCACAGTTGCAAGTTTTGGTAATATTGATCTAAATCCTTCTCTACACCTACAAAATGTGCTTCATGTTCCGCAACTTCCCTATAAACTTATTTCTATTCATGCACCTTATTGGACAGGTTACTGACTCAATTTACTGATTCACTGCCTGATACTTTATCAAGAAAGTGTATGTTGGGAAGAGGGCTGATGGACCTGAGTTAGACTAGGAACCTGGCCCTATTTTGTAATAATGATCCTAAACTGTAATTAGTTCTGGTTGTTACAGTTAGCTAGGTAGTTAGGGAATATTCTTTGGGTTGTCATAAGTAGTGAATTGGAATCGGGTGAGTCACTTTTAAGAGTTTATTTGTAACACATTTAAGGTTTAGTAAACTAATGACTTCTAGCTAGCTATGTTCAATGGAGTTCATTTATATTTCTCTTATTGTTAAGACATAAGAGTTGATTTGTCTAAGGTTTAGTAACCTTTAGCTTGAGGGGAAGTGTTAGAATTCATGCAGGTGACTAATTGTTCTTCCATGTAATTAATATGTGTAGCAAGTAGCATCGGAAGCATTAGACTCTCAGGAAATAAATAGTCATTAGTTACTCGGGGCATATTTGGTTGGAGGGTGAAAATAAAGGTAAAAATTACATGGATGAACTTGATGTGTTATTTTACACATGAAAATCATCCACGTAATTTTTATCTCCATTTTTACCTCTCAACCAAACACACCTTGTTCTTGAAATTCTGTCATGTATTTATTCCGTAATGAGTATACACGGTGTTGGTCCATATATACCAAGCAAGCAATCATTCCAAGCATAGTTATTTAAATTCTTTCTTTTCTTCTTCCTTTCAGGACAATGTACCATAATAATATTAATTGAATGAGTGCAAAAGCAGTTTTCTACAATATGTAGTATTTTGCCAGGGTCTTCACTTGACAGACCATCAAACAGCCAAAGCTTATATCCTCACGCAACTAAGTCATCTTTCCCAATTTTCTACAAATTTAAAAAAAGAAGGCAAAAAAGGGGTTTCCTGGAGTTAAATGAATTTAAGTTTCTAAACCTGAGATTCCCAAAGATTTATCAATATTTCTGTTTGCAATTGGAAATGCTTGGGAATCTAGAATCTCCTCATGCTATATCATATTATCATACATACAGTTTTTGAGATCAGACATCAGATAATGAGCATAATAGAATATAAGAGCACATAAAGATGCAAATGTCCTCAAATAAACAATGGCTCACGACACAAAATTAAAAAACAAAAACAATATGCCACAAAAGTTGACAAAATATAAGATGGGTAAGTAATAATGAAATAATAGCACTGGAAACTACTTCCTACGCCCATCCCACCATGAAACAGGATAAGCAAGTTTCAGGTAGTTCCTATAAAAAAATATGCTGATTGTCAATGTATCACTTACAGACTAGGTTGATCTTCAAATCATCATAAACTAGTGGTAATTACATATTGGAACGATAAAATCCACACAGAACAGTTAAAGAAATGACAATCAACAAACTATTAGTATAGACAAACTACTAGTAATTTTATATATGAGATGAAAACATACCTGGGAACTAAAGTAGCTGGGGTTCCTGGCTCTGGAATCATCCACTAGACCATTGAATGAGGAAGAGTTCACAACAAAAATAACCTACATTGACATGGGGCTTCCATCACAGAGGTTTTGATTGCAAAGGCCAAGATGAATGTGGTAGGGAGATTAAATTAGTGTGATGAAAGATAGGAATCTTTCTCTGGAGCAGCGGGACTCAACAGCAGTATAATAGTAATCTATAAAGATGAAACCATTAACAAAATTTTGCTGTAAAAAATAAAGCTTTATATTATCACAGCAATTAAGAAAGTGAGCAAAAAAACCACCAACATTTTCGTATTTGTTTTGATAAGAACTGTTCAATATACAAATGATGCTTCTATGCCATTATGTCAAATATACTAGGACTACAATGGAAGAGCAAGTTCAAAAGGGTCACCACAGAAAAATAAAGGCAAAAAAAAAAAAGAAAATAAAAGTTTAGTATTTAATGGATCATGAATTATAACGGCCTCGTTTCAGCCCCATTGTGGTTATCCATGAGCTCAGACCTTTCACCAAGACAAATGCACGTATTAATGAACAAATCAGAGCAATAATACCAAAATGACATTGGACTAGGATCATAAACCCAAAACCAAGAATCCAATACAATCCCCACCCTGCTAAGAAAATGCATCAGATTATAATTATCGCACGTAGTAGAGCTGACAAATATAAGAGCTACAACTAACTACAGAGTTTTTCATGGAAGAAAAAGAACCTTACAAAAAAGAAACCCCTACCTAAAATTCCAGTCCACGAAAAAATCACAATTTGAGTAATAGTCATACCAAACTGACACTAGTCTAAAGATCACAATATGATAACCAAGACAGCTGCATAAAGCCATAAATTATTCATGTGGTGAAGCTGGCAATTATCAGAGTTACAACTAATTACACAGTTTTCATGGAAGAAGAAGAATAACAAGAATCTTACAACAGAAGAAACCCCAGCCTAAAACACTACAACACACACAAAAAGGTTCCTAATCCTGGTGTGTCACAAAACAGGAACAGCCCCAGCAGAATGGGAGCTCTCCCAAACTTCAATACCTTCAACGTCTTCCCTACTAACAAACAACCTATCCCCACCACCTTCAATCTTCTTGATATCGCCTCTCTCCGAATCCTCCCTCTTATCCACAAAGTTCCTCCTATACAACCCTTCACTCTCACTCCCACTCTCAACACCACCACCACCACCACCACCAACCCCCTGCACCCTTGACCAAACCTCCAACCCACCACCTCTCCCAACAAACACTTGCCCCTTATAACAATGCACCACCACACCACTCCCCTCCTCGACGCAACTCGCCAAGCTAGGGTTCTTCTCCTTCAAATAAACCCAAGGATCATCACCCAAGCGCCTCATATCCGCCACAGCCAAATCCCCAGACTTCGAACAAAGCTTAAAAATCGCCAACCCCTCCACATCAACATCCACATCCGCGAAAGCGTCTCCGAACCTGCTACTCCGACCCGCGCCAGGCTCGTTCGTCTCCCAAACCACATCTTCCGACCTGGGGTCCCAAATCCGAACGTAACCGGAGTAACCAAACGCGCCGCTCGCAACCGCGCTTCCGACGAGAACTCCGGTCGCCGGAACAAACGCCAGCTTCCCCGGAACCATGTGCTTCGCCTGGTTCCCCGATTGGCGCCCTATCTGCGATACAATCTGGATCCTCTCTTTGTCGATCTCGAGAACGCAATTCTCGCGGTGAGGACAATCGAACGAAGCGAAGACGGAGGTTTCCGACGCGGTCATGGCGTTGACGCGCGCCTTGAAGATCCGCGGATCGGACGGATCGGACCAGTGTACGGATCCGATGTGGCGGCTGCCGGAGAAGTCGTAGAAGTGGAGGCCGGCGTCGGATTCCGATCCGACGGCGGCGATCTCAGGCCAGACGCGGCAGATGGAGTCGATCCGATCTAGGTGAGTGCGGAAGGTGCCGGAGTGAACGAGGCTCCAATCGTAGCTGGAGACCTGGCCGCCGTGGGCGATCCAGACGGCGCCGTTGTCGGCGGCGGAGAAGGTGGAAGGGAGGCCCTCGGAGGCGGGGCGGATGGACTTGACGACGGCGGCGTCGATGCCGGAGAAGGGAGGAGGGGCGGCTGCGGAACGGAGGTGGGAGTCGATGCCGTAGAAGGCGGCCTCGTCGGCGAGCTCGTGGTTGGAGAAGCGGCGGGCTGCGGAGGGGAGGTGGTTCGTGCGGAGGAGGGAGAGGAGGACGGAGAAGATCTCGGGGTCGCGGTCGATGAAGATTGGGTTGGGGACGTTGGTTGGGCGGTTGGAGAGGGCGAAGAGGAGGGACTCTGGGCCGCCGGCGCGGATGGTTGAGAGTGTGGTCTCGAAGAGCTTGCCGCCCACGTTGAGCTTGATGCGCTCGATCGACTGCGACTCCGACTCCGCCGCCGCCGTGGTTTGGGAAGTGCTTTCCTCCTCCATTACTTGTTTACTGGCAACTTCGACTTCCAGCCCCCAGGTGCTTCTTTCTTTTGCTCGGATTTCCTTTTTTAAAAAAAAAAAAAACTAAAACCTTAACTTAATACCTATTTATAACTAGGGATAAATTTATTCCTTAGATTTAAAAATTTATATATTAATCTTTTAAATTTTATAAATAAAGATAAGTTAATTTTTTTATAAAATTATTATCTAAGTTATGTCTTATTAACCTATTTATGCATATAATTAACTTATTTATATGCATTGTTAATTTTCATGATAGATTATAACTTACTGTCCTCATTTAAGTAAACTCGTTTAGACTTTTTTTCTTCATCTGCTTTCTCACAATAGCTTTCTACTAAGAAGAATGATTTTAATTTTAAGTTATTATATGTTCTACGCAAAATTGAGGAGTAAGACAAGTTAAAACCTACAATAAAAATTAACATTATATATAAATAAGTTAACAGAATATGTGGATGTTTTTGTTAATAATTTAGACAATAATTTGATAGAAAGACAAACATGCTCCCATTTATAAAATTTGATGGACTAATATAAAATTTTCTAAATATAAGAGAGTAATTTATCTTTTACTATATATCTAAGAGACTGAATTAAGGTTTTTAGTCCCTTTTTTAATTCTTTTTAGGTAGTCCATTAACTTATTTGTTTTCTACTAATCCTAAATTGCTTCCTCTTAAAATTTACATCGACTAAATTGATCTCTTTACAAAAAAAAAAACCAAATAAATTATACCCTTTAAAAAATATACTGATGATTAATTCAACATCGGACATATTTAAATTATTAGGTAAATTAGTTCCTTTATATGAGACCAATTTAATATTTTTTAATGATATTTAAAGAATTAATTTGTCTTTTTCTTGAGAAAAAAAGCATCAATTTATCCAAAATTTAAATTAATAGGAATATTTTTGGATATTTTTTTTATAGAGAAACCAATTTATTCTTTGTATATTTATTTAATAAATAAATTACGTTGAAAAGAAGGTTAATCATATTCTAGTTCAAGAGTTAAGAGTTAAGACTAAGGCTCCAGGTTTATTAAATTAAAAGGTATTTAGTAATTACAAATGACCAACTAATTTGATAAAAAAAATTAACGCGAAAAATGAAAATTTATTTGCAAAATAATTTTAATCATGACAAACAATTAAAAAAAGGACAAATAAGACAAGTCAAAACTCATAAAAATTTAAGTTATTCAAGTCATTAGAATTGGTAATGGGTTTGAAGTAATATGCATGAGGAGCTGGATTCAAATCTTATTGTGGTCAATATAATTTTAGAAGTACAAACGAAAAAACATAAAAGAATTTAAGCTATTCAAATTTCAAACCCTAATTAGGATTTAAAGTGTATATATTATACTAATATAACTTTAAGCAACTATTATATAACTTTTTATTAGATTAATTTTTAACAAAATCCATCATTGAATTAGAAGCGTATGTCATATAAGTCACAACTATAAAATTTCAAATTAATCTAAAATTACTTGGCATGGTTTCTATATATATCAAAATTAATGTAATATATATGCTTAAAATAAATAAGAATAAGAACTTCATGATTATATTCTTATTGATATTTAATTTTTATAAAATTTTATATAAATAATTTTTATGATAGGTAATTATAATTTAATGATTAGATCCATAAAAAAATTATTTTATAGAAAGTTATTAATGGTATAACTTGCTTTAAAGTTAGATTAGTGTAATATGATTCTAATCCATATATATATATATATATACACACACACACAGTTGACTCCTGGTGTAACTCTATAAAGTTACTCCCTATCTTGGCCATTCATTTTAATAGTATCTTATGGCTGTAATCAACTCATTGATTCCTTATATTTCTCTAATTCATTTTTTAATTTGTTTCCCTCTTATTTATCCTCTCTCATCCTTGTGTTGGCGGTTGTGCTGTTATTTGCTTATTACTCATTCAGATCAATGGGTGCCGAGCAATTTGTTTCCAATGGTAGGGAATGATCCGTTGCGATTGCTTTAGCTTTACTAGTTGGCAATAATGAGTTTACTGATCATGGTGCAGTCCGATCATGGCTATGAGATAATTTTAACAAATTTATTCAACTTTTAGATTAATCCTAGTGAGAAGAAAATGTAATTGTTGAATTGCGATTGTCAAGAATATCACATTGTATATTGATAGACTCTAATGTTACTCATTATTGCTATAAAATGGTTATGGAGGTTTGAATGAGAGGATCTTTGATAGGTAGAGGTGCTAGAAGTAATGATAGGATATGTGTGTACGTGTCATCTCCCCTCAATTGGTTGCACATATAGAATTTAAAATTTTAATATACTGTGTACAAAACCTAAGCATCCAGCTGAGAACTTCATGGTTGCATCCTAACTGATAGTAAATGACCTCGAGGGATGAGAGAGGAGAGGTAAGGGAGAAATCAATTAAAAAAAGGAATTAGAGAAATATAGGGAGTTAATGAGTTGATTATGGAAACAGAATAAATGAGTTGACTATAGGCAAAAGATATTATTAAAATGAATGGTTAAGATTGGAAGAAACTTTATAAAAAAGAATATATATTATTTTCTTTGCAGAAAAATTCTTCAAACCATAAAAAGAGAGGAATGTATTTTTCTAGCCAAGTGTGAAATTGTTTTAAATATTCCAAAGTTTGTTGTTTATTAAAAGTTTTGAAATATTGCTTTGTTTTTTCTTTATTATATTCTGCTTCAAAATCTTTTCTTATTCATATTTTATTAATCTCAAAAGGATGATATATTTTGAAATTACATTTATAAGTAAAAACCTAGTGATATAACCAGGCTCGAACTAGCCGATCGAACCAATGAACTGGTGAACTGATTAGCTAGCCAATTCGAGTTGAGCTTCAAATCAGACATGCAAAAAAACTGGTGCAATTCGATCCAGCTCGACCAAACTAAGAAAAAACTGGTCATCCGAACGGTTGGATTAAACCGGACTGAGTTGAACCTTAGCTATCACGCCATCAAAACTTTTAACTATCCAGTACTAGCCCACTTTGCATAAGCTCTCCTCTTCTTCCAAGAAGTTGCTCCCGAATACAAATGGATGAAAGAGTGGAAGTGGTCCCTTTCTTTTGTAGCACAAGGACGTACTTCCATTTATAATTGCTTTCAATGTGGGACTTCATATGCTATATGTTGCTGCCAATGGATTCAAGTGAGATCCTTCTCTGGCAGCAGTCAATTACCAGCGACACAATTACAATAAGTGTATATATATTTGTATGAGTATGCTTAAAATCTATATATAAATGCTCTTTTTAAATACTTTCAAGTTGTTTAGGAATTTCAATCCTCTTTTTCTAATTGTTGAATGGAACAAGCACATATTCTACATTTCTAAATGTCACAACCTGGATCGCAACGGGGCAGCGACAACTATTATTTGAAAATATTTTTTTATGGAGTCGCCACCAAGGTTTATTAAGGAAAACCTTTTTGTAAAAAAATTTAAAACTAGTCTACAAAAATAGAGTTAGATTCGGTAGTCTGTTTATGTCCAGGGAAGGGTAGAGATTAAACCTCACGCACCTCTGATACATCCGTCATAAAACGGTTACCCAAAAGTTAATTGTGGAAATTAAAATAACTTAAAGCATATAAAATTTACCAAAAAGATAAACAAATACAATATTTACAAATAAATGAGAAAAATCAAATTAAAATATTTACAAATAGAGGAAATGAAATAATAAAAATCGGAGACAAAATTGTGAAAATCCAAAAGTTAATTGTGCAAATTAGAATAACTTAGAGCATAAAAAATTTACTGAAAAGATAAACAAACACAATATTTATAAATAAATGATAAAAATAAAATTAAAATATTTACAAATAGAGGAAATGAAATAATAAAAATTGGAGGCAAAATTGTGAAAATTTAAAGTTTGGCTTGACAGGGAATTCTTGCTTCTACGTATCATCTGGTACAATAAGGAACTCAAAACTACGTAGTTTTTTATAAAATGATTCTGTGTTGATGGATTTTAATTATAAAAGCGTAAAAAGAAATGTTTGTCGATTGATTTTAAATTTTTTTGAAAATGGATTTTTATGAATCAATTATTAAAAAAGAGATGCGCTTGTGCACAAGATTTAAGTTAGCACTAGGCTACTCAATAAATCTTTACAATCTAATAGTACGTAAAGGGAGTACCAGTTCTTCAATCACAACCACTGATTGGCACAGATAAAACTATTTTTTGTATTTTTATTTTTATATTTTTTATTTTCTTTTAAAAAGACTAAAAGACAACCCACAATTCACTCCCACAAACAAACAACAAATCCAGCCCAAAAGAAAATAGAAATAAACAAAATAATTGAAACAAACTCAAAAACCAAAAGAAAGCCCAACCATTCAAAGCCCAAAGATTTGACTCAACCCAACAAAGATATTTCATTTCAGAAAAATTTTAGTAAAATAAAATATACTCAGATAAGTCAACAGAAAAAAAAGAAAACATAGATCAAGACAAATGGGAACAAAGGGATGGGGTTTGCAAATAATGTTGCACACAGAGACATAGAGAAAGTGGGAGTGAGATAGAAAGATACGGAGAAGGGGAAAGGCCTGTGACTGAGTAAGAAGGAGCCGCGGCCACCACGCTGGGCGGAGAAGTTCGCGAAGGCCAAGGCCAAGGCGGTGCAAAGGGGAGCGGTCGTGAAGGGGAAAAAGGAGGCCAACCACGATTGGGGAAGCTAGTGCGGTGGCAGCGATGCGACAATGGTGACAGCTGCATAGCAGCAGCAGGCAGAGGTGAGGCCGCTCGTGGGAGCCGCGGCAGCAAGGGCGATGAGAGGCTAGGATTTTTGCAATGCTTGGGGGAGCTTGACGGTGGCTCTTGTTGGGAACTTAAACACAATTCCTTACTTGCAAGAACAAGAGGAGCAACTATACTTGTAAAATTATCGCAGCAATCAACATACACAATAAACCAGAGCAATAGGGACAATGCACCAAGATTTTTAACGTGGAAAAATTCCCTCAATGTGAGAGACAAAAATCACGGGTCATCCAGACCAAAGAAATAGTCCCACTATGATCAAAATAGGTACAAGAGAGTCTCAAATATGTGCTCAAATCGTGCTAACAACAATCTAGACCAACCAAACACCAATACTCAAAATAGAGAACAAGGAATATGTAAATACCCCAAAATTGGAGCTTCTGTCCGAGACCAGTTCCTCACACTCCGGACTTTCTCTCAATGATCCAACCGTTCAGAATGAAGAACCATATATCAAGAATCTTTTGTCTAAGTTTCAGCCCGATCCAACGGTTAATGGCTTCAGAAACACTGATTTACGGTGACAGCTTGAACCAAGGAAGTGATTCTCCAAACAAGAATAGAACAACAGTGTGGGATTGATATCTCATACTCCAGAACTTGTATCGATAATCTAACCGTTCAGAATAAAGAACCAGACACTGTGAACCTGCTGTAAAAGTTTCAACCCGATCCAACGGTGAACAACTTCACAACTGCCAATTTACAGAGACAGGTTAAACTAGAAAACTGATTCTCCAAACTAAAATAAAATCTCTGTGCGAGCTCAATATCTCACACTCCAGAGCTTTTCTCAATGATCCAATCGTTCAAAATGAAGAGCCTCCTGTCAAGAACCTGCTGTCCAAATTTCAGCTCGATCCAACGGTGGACGGCTTCGAAAACAGCGATCTACGGTGGCTGCTCAGAGTAGAAATATGAAACCAAGTTTGGTTGTGTTTCTCTCTTCTCTCTCTCTTTGTGGCTGCTCTCTTTGTCACAAAATGATCACACACACACCCAACCCTAGCAGACCCCTCTGCCTTAGGTAAGTTGAGGTAATGGGCTTGGTCATTTTGGGCTTTTTCCACATAGGAAGGGAGCCCAACCCAACAAATCTCCCCCTCACGACTATGTGGAGGTATTCGCCAAACCGGCAATCAAACAACAAGCTTCAAACTTCCATCTTGGCAAAGATTTTGTCATCATGTCTGAACCATTATCATCAGTATGAACCTTTTCAAGTTTCAACAACTTATCATTCAAAACATCACGTATCCAATGATACCTCACATCAATATGTTTGGACCTCGAATGAAAAGTTGAGTTTTTACCAAGATGTATAGCACTTTGACTATCACAAAATAGCACATACCTCTCTTGAGTAAAACCAAGTTCTTGTAAGAACTTTTTCATCCAAAGCATCTCCTTGCATGCTTCGGTAATAGCAATGAACTCAGCCTCTGTAGTGGATAAAACAACACACTTTTGCAACTTAGATTGCCAAGCTACAGCTCCACCTCCAAATGTAATCAAATAACCTGAAGTAGACCTTCTAGAGTCAATATCACCTGCCATGTCTGAATCAGTGTAACCAACTAGAGAAGGCTTCTCATTTCCAAAACATAACTTCAAGCTAGAAGTACCACGGAGATATCTCATAATGCACTTTACTGCATTCCAATGCTCTCTTCCTGGGTTTGAAAGAAAACGGCTAACACTACCAACAACATGAGCTAAGTCTGGTCTAGTGCATACCATAGCATACATCAAACTACCCACGGCTGAAGCATATGGAACTCTCTCCATGTCTTTCTTCTCTTCCTCATTTGATGGACTTTGCTTGCAACTCAATTTGAAGTGTGCAGCAAGAGGAGTGCTAACAGCCTTAGCTTTCTCCATTTGAAACCTTTGCAGCACGGCTTCAATATATTTCTCTTGTGACAACCAAAGTTTCTTCTCCTTTCTATCTTGGATGATTCTTATGCCAAGAATCTGCTTTGCTGGTCCGAGATCTTTCATTGCAAATGACATCTCAAGTTGCTTCTTCAACCTATCAATTCTTGAAGCATTTTGACCAATAATAAGCATGTCATCAACATATAATAGGAGAATAATAAAATCATCACTGGCAAGCCGTTTAATAAAAATGCAATGATCTGAAGTAGTCTTCTTGTAGCCTTGCTCACCCATTACAGACTCAAACTTCTTATACCATTGCCTCGGAGCTTGCTTCAAGCCATATAAGCTCTTCTTGAGTTTGCATACATAATCTTCTTTCTCTTTTGCTATAAAACCTTCAGGTTGCTCCATGTAGATTTCCTCCTCAAGATCACCATGAAGGAAAGCAGTTTTTACATCCATCTGCTCTACCTCTAAATCAAGACCTGCAGCCAAACTCAAAACAGTCCTGATAGAGGATATCTTCACAACCGGAGAAAAGATCTCATCATAATCAATCCCTCTTTTCTGCCTAAAGCCTTTAACCACCAATCTAGCTTTATACCTTGGGGAAGAAGAATTTCCTTCATGTTTCAACCTATATATCCACCTGTTTTGCAAAGCTCTCTTACCTTTAGGCAATTTCACAAGCTCAAACGTTTGATTATCATACAGGGCCTGCATTTCATCTTGCATAGCATCAACCCATTTTTGCTTCTGGTCACTATCCATTGCCTCCTTATAACATTCAGGTTCTCCCCCATCAGTCAAGGTCACAAACTCATCAGAAGGATACTTTGTTGAAGGTTGTATCTTTCTAGTAGACCTTCTAAGTACAACAGGCGGATTTGTAGGTATCTCATGTTGATCATCAACAACATCATCTGTTGGAGCATCTAAATGATCTCCTATCTGCTGGTCATCACAAACCCTATGGTCATCTTCTTGTATATGATCCTGGGCCTGATTCTCTACTAGTTCTTGTGCACATGGTGGCTGGACCGGATCTACGTCAATCAAGTCACTGTTATGCTGAGATTCGGTCTTCTTAACTTTCTCAATGTCTTCAATGGTTTGATCTTCTACAAACACCACATCACGGCTTCTCACGAGCTTTTTATCAATTGGGTCATAGAGTCTATAGCCAAGCTCATCCTGACCATACCCAACAAAGATACATTGCTTTGTCTTCACATCCAACTTAGATCTCTCATCCTTTGGAACATGAACAAATACTTTGCACCCAAAAACTCTTAAGTGATCATAAGAGACATTCTTGCCAAACCACACATTATCTGGAATATTACTATCCAAAGCAACTGTAGGACTCAGATTAATCACATGCACTGCTATGAGCAATGCTTCTACCCAAAAATACTTAGGCAGCTTTACTTCAGTAAGCATGCACCTAACTCTTTCAATTAATGTTCTATTCATCCTCTTTGCCAAACCATTCAGCTGAGGTGTTTTAGGAGGAGTCTTTTCATGCCTAATGCCTTGCTGTTTACAATACTCATCAAATGGTCCACAATATTCACCATCATTATCGATTTAATGCATTTAAGTTTCTTACCTGTTTGTCGCTCAACCAAAACTTGGAATTCTTTGAACTTCTCCAAGACTTGGTTCTTGGTCTTCAAAGCATAAGCCCAAAGCTTCCTTGAGTGATCATCAATGAATGTCACAAAGTAAAGAGCACCACCAAATGACTTTTCTTTCAATGGACCACAAACATCAGAGTGCACCAACTCCAAGAAATCTGATTTCCTTGAAGGAGGATGCTTCTTGAAGGATAATCTTCTCTGTTTTCCAGCCATGCAATGAGAACATTTCTCCAACTCTGCATTCTTCAAACCAGAAAGTACATCCTTTTTAGCTAAACAATTGAGTCCTTTTTCACTGATGTGACCAAGCCTTCTATGCCATAACTCAGAAGCTTCTTTGCTTTCAACTGCATTCACAAGGCCTTTTGAAATTGTGAATTTCATCACATATAAACTTGAGGTCTTCTTTCCTCGAGCCACTACCAAGTTGCCTTTAGTGAGCTTCCATTGACTACTGCCAAATGTGCTAACATAGCCTTCATCATCAAGCTTTCTAACAGAAATCAAGTTCAAGCGGAGATCTGGAGCATGTTTATCATCCTTCAGCAGTAACTTCATTCCAACATTAGTTTCTAAGTAAACATCTCCCATACCAATTACCTTGGCCAAGCCATCATTGCCCATCTTTAGCACTCCATAGTTACCTGAAGTGTAAGATGTGAAGAACTCATTCCTTGGTGTAACATGTATTGAGGCACCACTGTCAACTACCCAATCAGATTCATCAGATACTATATTAATCATATTCTCATATCCTACAATGAGAAGATCATCTGAAGTAGCAGTAGACACACGATCATTACTGTTTTCTTTCTTCACTTGCTTACCTTTGTTCTCTTTTTTCCAAAGAAAGCAATACTTTTGGATGTGCCATGTTTTATGACAGTAATGACATTCAACATTTTTGTACCTTGATCTAGACTTGCTTCTGCTTTTACTTCTACCCTTTGTGCCTTTATTCTGACTTCTCCTCCTAGTTTCTGTAACCAACATCTCTGAGTGAGATGAAGGACCTTGAGTCTTCCTTCTCACTTCTTCATTCAAGACACCACCTTTCACAAGTTGCATGGTTACCACACCATTAGGAGCAGAATTAGTAAGTGAGATGCGGAATGTCTCCCAAGAATCTGGTAGAGTATTTAGCAACCAAAGTCCTTGAACTTCATCTTCAAACTTGATTCCCATGCCTGACAATTGATGTAAAACTCCCTGAAACTCATTCAAGTGATTAGATATGGAAGACCCCTCCTTGTATCTCAGATTCATCAACATATTTAACAAATATAACTTGTTATTCCTAGACTTGGAAGCATACAAGGATTCAATCTTTTCCCACGTAGTTCTAGCATGAGTCTCATTAGCAACGTGATTATAAACATTATCTTCTACCCATTGCCGAATAAAACCACAAACTTGTTGATGCTCAAACTCCCATCCTTCTTCAGTTTTTGAATCTGGTTTTTGTGTAGCAAACATAGGCATATGCAGATTTTTAACAAACAACAAATCTTTCATCTTGTCTTTCCATATATGATAATTAGTACCATTCAAGCATACCATTCTACTTGTATTTGCCTCCATCATTCAAGCAAGCTACAATCAATAATGCCGAAGAACAAGCTCTGATACCAAATATTGGGAACTTAAACACAATTCCCTACTTGCAAGAACAATAGGAGCAACTATACTAGTAAAATTATCGCAGCAATCAACATACACAATAAACATGAGCAATAGGGACAATGCACCAAGATTTTTAATGTGGAAAAATTCCCTCAATGTGAGAGACAAAAACCACGGGTCATCCATTCAGACCAAAGAAATAGCTCCACTATGATCAAAATAGGTACAAGAGAGTCTCAAATATGTACACAAATCGTGCTAACAACAATCTAAACTAACCAAACACCAATACTCAAAATAAAGAACAAGGAATATGTAAATACCCCAAAATTGGAGCTTCTGTCCGAGACCAGTTCCTCACACTCTGGACTTTCTCTCAATGATCCAACCGTTCAGAATGAAGAACCATATATCCAGAATCTTTTATCTAAGTTTCAGCCCGATCCAACGGTTAACGGCTTCAAAAACACTGATTTACGGTGACAGCTTGAACCAAAGAAGTGATTCTCCAAACAAAAATAGAACTACGGTGTGGGATTGATATCTCACACTTCAGAACTCGTATCGATGATCTAACCGTTCAGAATGAAGAACCAGATACCATGAACCTGCTGTAAAACCCGATCCAACGGTGAACAACTTCACAACTGCCAATTTACAGAGACAGGTTAAACCAGAAAACTGATTCTCCAAACTAAAATAGAATCTCTGTGCGAGCTCAATATCTCACACTGCAAAGCTTTTATCAACGATCTGACCGTTCAAAATGAAGAGCCTCCTGTCAAGAACCTGCTGTCCAAATTTCAACTCGATCCAACGGTGGATGGCTTCGAAAACGGTGATCTACGGTGGCTGCTCGGAGTAGGAATATGAAACCGAGTTTGGTTGTGTTTCTCTCTTCTCTCTCTTTTTGTGGCTGCTCTCTTTATCACAAAATGATCACACACACACCCAACCCTAGCAGACCCCTCTGCCTTAGGTAAGTTGAGGTAATGGGCTTGGTCATTTTGGGCTTTCTCCACATAGGAAGGGAGCCCAACCCAACAGCTCTGTGTTTGCGGTGGTCCTGGCGGATGAGGATAGAGGAGGAGCAATGATGGTGGTTCATGGAGGAAAAAGGAAGAGGAGGCCATGGCTCATTGTATTGTTAGCAAATGGGTATGGTGGTGGTTATGGAGGGAATGAGTGGTGGTGGAGCTTGGTGTTTGATGGAGGATGAGGAGCAAGAGGAAGAAGAAAGTGATGATACAAGTTTTGATGGTGGTGTTGAGGGGAGACCACTGTGGTGGTGGAAGAGGTCGCGGCCTCCCTCGCCCTCTTTTTTTATTATTATTATATTTTGATGATGATAATGCTATTTGCTGTGTATTTCCTGGCTGATGATGGTATCTCTCTCTATCTATGAATTTTTTTCAGGTGTTTTTAATTTTGCTCTCTCTCGTTCCCCCTTATTTTGTGTGTCTCCCCCTAGTCCGTCCCCTTTGCTGATGGTGGATGTAAATATACATGATCATTGCCACCACCATTATTGTTCCTTGCAATTTTACAGGTTGGAGGTAGAGATGATGCCCAGCCTGTTAAGAAAAGTATTCATTATTTTGTCGTTATCATTTGCAAGAATGGAAGGGAATATGATGGTGTCCGCCATTGACACTGCTTTTATTATTTTTCAATTTTTTTTTTGTTTTAAGAATGGAAGTGGGCTGAAACAAAACATGATTGATGGGCTGAATGGACCATTGACCAAAACCAAAATACAAAAGCAAAATAAGAGAAACTTGATTTTTTTTTTGGTTAATATGCAACGGAAAAAAAATCAAAGATAAAATAAAATGAAATATCTAAAAAGGAAGATATGAAAGCACAAAATATAACGTTGACAACAATAATTAAACATGACATTTAAAATTAAATCAAAAGATAAAATAAAGTTAAGTTGGTATATTTTTTAAACTTAGTCAAAAATTGGGTGCTGACAGTAGCCCCCTTTGATTGGCCTTTTAACTAAAAAGACAATCAAAGTAAAGAAGCAGCCAATTTTTGTTCAAGTTAAATTTTATTTGATTAAAACAGAGAAGATTTAAGACATGTTACAAGACATTACAAAACCAAAAAGGGAAGAAGGAGGTAGGCTTCAGAATACCTATAAAGAGAAATCAAACTTCACAATACATGGGAAGAAAAAAAAGGCGTCTCAATACTTACAAAGATAAACCAGGCATCACAATACCTGAGAAGAGAAAAGTAGGCTTCACAATACCTACAAAAAGAAATCAGGTCTCACAATACCTGAGAAAATAAAAGTAGATGTCTTAATACCTACAAAGAGAAATGAGGCGTCACAATACCTCAAAATGATAGGGAAGATGTCACAATACCTTCAAAATATTGAGTAGGCATCACAATACCTACAATAGATAGAAATAAGGCGTCACAATACCTTCAAACTGTTGAGTAGGCATCACAATACCTACAAAGAGAAATCAGGCCTCGCAATACCTGAGAAAATAAAAGTAGGTGTCTCAATACCTACAAAGAGAAACGAGGCGTCACAATACTTCAAAATGATAGGAAAGACGTCACAATACCTTCAAAATGTTGAGTAAGCATCACAATATCTACAATGGATAGAAATGAGGTGTCATAATACCTTCAAACTGTTGAGTAGGCGTCACAATACCTACAAAGAGAAATCAGGCCTCACAATACCTGAGAAAATAAAAATAGGCATCTCAATACCTACAAAGAGAAATCAGGCCTCACAATACCTCAAAATGATAGGGAAGACGTCACAATACCTTCAGAATATTGAGTAAGCGTCACAATACCTCAAAAGGATATGGAAGACATCACAATACCTACAAAGGTAAACCAAGCATCACAATACCCGGGAAAAGAAAAGTAGGCATCACAACACCTACAAAGAGAAATCAAGCTTCATAATACCTCAGAAAAGAAAAAATAGGCGTCACAATACCTACAAAGAGAAATCAAGCCTCATAATACCTGAGAAAAGAAAGTAGGCGTCTTAATATCTACAAAGAGAAACTGGGCGTCTCAATACCCGGGAAAAGAAAAGTAGGGAAAAATAGGCTTCTCAATATCTAGCAATGATGCATAAACTAATGCAAATTAATTGTGAACGAAAATATGCAATGCAAAGTTGAAAGCTCAAATTTGATTTTTTTTCTCAAAGAGATGGTTGTCACTTAAACAAAGTCATTGAAGAATTTAGATCAACTTGCATTTCCAAATAAAAGTATTCAGAAACATTCACCATTAAGCCATAACTTAACTTTGTTTTGCACAAGGATGAAGGGTATAGAATTATGAGTAGAGGGAAAATCAGGGTCCCTTAGGAAGGTGGTTAGAAAGGATGGGCAATGAGATGAGTTTTCCAAACTGGCTAGTATTGTTTTGAGCAAATAGATATTCAACACTTTTCAAATCCTTCCAATGAATAACCTTAACAAGCCCCCAAGCTTAAACTCTTAAGATTCTGGAAATTCTTCGAATCTTGCTTTTTCTTGAAGCTTTCATGAACTAGCTTAAACTTTTGCTTCCATTATGAAAGGGTATCGACATTTTTCTTTTTTTTTTGTTTCAAAATTAAGTTTATGAAAATAAAAGCAATCAATCATTGATCAGGATGGAATTTATTAGGCTTATAATATGGCTAAGGTTAAACATTTATGAATAAAAGGATATTTGCAGCTCAAACAAGTGTTTAAGGTTTACTTGTGATAAAGGATCAATTTTAGCTCAATAACAATTGAGAATCATGAGCAGGTTTTCATTTCAAAACAAGATGTTTCATGATCTTCTTTTTTTCTCTTTTTTTTTGTTGCTTTTTTCTTATTTTCCTTCTCTCTTATTTTCTTTTCTATCACAAATTGAACAAAGAGGAGATTCACAAACAACAACTTTTATTGCATATTAGCCCCCAGTGTATGTGATCCTTGTCAAGGTTAGCAGAAGAAAATAATTAGGCTCAAACGGGATAGCAAGGGATACTGAATTTTTTTTTTGTTAGGAAGAGAAACATGGCCAAACTTCATTTCAAATTATGATTGCTTATTTTCACAAATTTAATGCTAAGACAAAATTTCCTTTTTCTCTTTTTTTTTTGGGAACATGATACATCTTTTAGAAAGGAATTACATCATAGAAGCAAAATTCACCCATAAGAAGCAAAAGCACCAATTATTGAACACTTGTCAACATGCAAATTCAACTCCTCAATCTCAAGCTTTTTCCTTAATCCATGGGCTCAAAACAAAGATCAACCTTCCTTCATCCAATAAGCTTTGTATGATGGGTTTGAAAATTAACCAATGCTCATCACATGACGGAAGCCCCCTATGTGTTGCAAATTCAGTTAAGGCTGCCACCTAAGGAAAGGATTTAGAAAATATTTTGGAATCACTTTTTGCCCTTTTAAATCAGGCTTGAATTCAAATTTGCTTGCATGGCTTATTGATGTGGGTAAGAAAAATCGAGAAATGAATTGATGAGAATGTGTTTGAATGAGGGGAGCAAATACAATTAAGTAATGACACAATGGTGAAAGTTCTCAGAGCAAACAGGAGTTAAAGGCTTCAAAATGCTAACTCAACCTCTCTATTCTTCAATGCTTTCAAATGCAACCATCTTTAAATGTAAAGGACAAATTATTTTTGACTTTTTTTTTTAAGAAAGCATGGATGCAAAGTTATTTTTGGCTTTTTTATTTTTTAGACAAGAATGCAAAAAAAAAATTTATGAAAACCCAACTTTTTGTCTCAAATGCGGAATTTTTTTTTAATGACCAAAATGCATGACTAACTCTTTTTTTTTTTGGGAAAAACAATACAAATGATTTTTTTCCTTTTCTTTTTTTGTTTTTGTTTAAAATTAGAATACCAAGCTTGAATTTTAAAACATGCATTTACAAAATATAAGGATAAAAGAATTTTTTTATTTTTTATTTTTAGAAGAAGAAAACAATGTATCGAAACGTGAAATTATGAAATAATTTTTTTTATTTACAATTTTGAACCAAAAGGTATGAATAAAGAAAAGGAGAGTTGAAAGAAAGAGATTATTCACAAAAGGGCAACTCTATAATCAAAGACCAAAAATAACCAAAAAAAAAAAGACACAAGTCCCCGAGTTTTACAACGAAAGCCCACCATAGGATTGGAGCATGACTTTCTTCTCGACCTATATTCCATCAATGCAAGGTTATCAAGGTTGGTGCTATAGATCTAAAGGCCAAAAGTCTCCAGATTGCCTTTATTTAACAATAATGACCTAACTTATAAATTAACCACAAGTAGGGATTAACCCTCTCAATATGATCAATTTATGAAGTTAGTAACAATCTGAGTGGTGTCCCAACAACTATCAAGTGAGCATGAAGCCCCTCATGACAATTTCAAGAAACCCCCTAAATCCTAAGCTTGCATGGGCTCAGGTATAGAGTCCAAAAGTGTGTGAGGTACAATGTGTTCTAAATGCCTAGTAAGGATACAAATTAATCACGGGAATGTGAAGAAAAGATTAACACATAACTAAGGCAATTGTCATCTACCCTAAGGTTCACGTATATAACCAAATGTAGTAAATCAAATGTCAAGCGACAATAGGTGAATAAAATATACTCCAAATTATGAAGACTCGCTGAAATCCCTAGTGGAGTCGCCATCTGTCACAACCAGGATGGTGACAGCGTGGTGACAATTATTATTTGAAAATATTTTTTTATGGAGTTGCCACCAAGGTTTATTAAGGAAAACCATTGGGAAAACCTTTTTGTAAAAAAATTTAAAACTAGTCTGCAAAAACAGAGTTAGATCCGCTAGTCTGTTATGCATAGGGAATGGTAGAGATCAAACCCCATGCACCTTTGATATATCCGTCCTAAAATGGTTACCCAAAAGTTAATTGTGCAAATTAGAATAACTTAACCTTAAACATACCACTCTCTCTCATGTAGCCTAGACCAACCATATCACTACCGAGCTATTTAATTGTGCCTATACTCTGAATCATATATTGCCTAAGATGAGATCAACCTAAATAGTTGTCGCTAGATTTAAATGGGGATAGAGGGGGAACTTCACTTAAACTTTGGATTTAACTTCCTTACATCTTATCTTGCAACATAATGGAAAAGTTTCATAAATTATAAGGAGGTATTAGCAAAACCTTTATGCATTTAAATGACAAGCTTAGAATTATCACTCGATATATATAATGGAACGTCTCATAAGTCATTAAGAGACATAAGCACAACTTTCATGCATTTCAGTAACAAGTTTAGAGTTTTTACTCAACATACTTTGGTTTGCATTTCAAGGCTTATGGAACATTATCCTTATTCATGCTAATGTTCCAATTCACATTTTGTATTAGAATGAGTTAGGCTATGTCACATAGTCCGTGAGATGCTCCCCACGCGTACACTCTAATCATACAATTTCCAACATTTAATATTTTAATTTGAGAACTTAATGCATAAACCTAAACAAGCCTAAATTAATTGTCAAAGAGAAGGACCAAACCAAGCTAGCGTTCATCCAATCACATAATCCAATATTAGAATCAATAATAATATTTCTAATATCATCTATGTATAAACATTTCAAGCTCACAACATCAAAATAATATCAAATTTAGATCAATATGTCCAATCTCAAACTAGAATATTTATCTTTCAATTAAAATAAAGTAGTTCAAAGGCTCCAAATTCTCAATCCACATGCATTTTCATTATACCCTAACATTTGTACACAAAACAAAAGTAAATGGTGTAAGAAACCAAGTCCAAATTGTCATTTAATGAGAGGAACAACATGTTGGAAAAAAAAATTTCAGCAACTATCACAATTTTATTAGACACTTCACAACCAAAAGAACTCATTCAAACATTCAATAACTAGAGTACTCAGAATTAAACAAGACTCCTCATCTAGAATCATAGCATTGAACTATAGTTCCTGAAAAATATTCCAACATTGAGTTCCTCAAATATCATGAAAAAAAAAACAACTTTTAAGTACGTACCCAAAGAACCACAACTTACAATTAAATTCTTACACCTGATTACTTAATTTTCGCCCTCATAGATTATTTTTTCTATGTAAAAACAGCCTCTATCCCATTCTTTTTAGTGCTACAGTAGCCCCCAAAATGGCTATAAAAGTGCTGAAAATGTTCAAGAAACACAAGACTAAGGAGCTAGAAATTTTTCTACATATATATCTACAAAACCCAACATAAATCTTTTATACTTTCACCCCTTTGTCCCCTCCAAACCAAAAATTACAATAGAAACATAGAAAGAATAAAAACAAAGGCATGAAAATGGCTTATAGCATGAATTCTAGCAATTAAAAATTAATGTTCATGAGTCATAAACCTTGCTTAAACATCACTCCCTTCTCACCAATCATACAAAACAACCCCTAATGCACCATTTTACTCATATTTCAAAGCTCCAAAGGTGTGAAAACACGAAACAAACCTCAAACCAGAACTTAGCCTCCTTTAGAAATTTTGTCAAACACATGGCACGCACTTTAATGGATTTTCGTGTATCAATTTTCACACTCACAAACACACCCCCATATGACATATTTCCAAGCTTTTATGTATAAGAAACAAAGGGATACATACATATATATATATATATATATATATATATATATATATATATATATATATATATATATATATATCAAGCACTTAAATTTCATCAAAATTTCACTAAAAAATAACAAAATCATGATATAAAAGGGGTTCTCACATTAAGTTTGAAAATGCACTTCAACATATAGACTCTAAAAATTGATTTCCTTCAACAACAATTATTCGACAAGGCACATAATCCCTATTAAAGACTAATTTTTGGATTTGTTCACAAAAACCCCAATTTAGAACACATAATAGCAAGATAAACCAAGTGAGAATGTGATAAAAGCCTTGACCGACTTCAAGGTTAGAGAGAATGGGAGATTTTGGAGCTCCAAGGGACTTGGAGGAGGTCAAAATCTTCTCTCCTCATACACCTAACAACCGCACCTCGCTCCAAGGGAATAGGGTCTTGGGCTTCTCTTGGCACAAATGGATGAAAGGTGGAGCTTAGATGGAGAAGATGATGGTGAGCATTGGATTTTGGGAAGGATTGGAGGAGATGCAAGCTAAGCTTCCATGGTGGAAAGGTGAGGGAAGGAAGAAGATGAAGAGTGTTGGAATTTGAAAAAAAAAAAAGAAATGTGTATGTGTGCTCTAGGTGAGGCTGCTAGCCCTAGTAGGAGAGGAGGGTGCAGTGGGTGTTTCGTTAAGGATAGTATGGGTATTAGGTGGGGATTAGGGGGTGCTAGTATAATTTGTTCACATACTCATGAAATGATCAAAATAATTGCAAGACAACAAACAAGATACATTCCTTTGCACCATAAATTCAAATAATTTGCATGATATTTAGTATCTTAAAACTTTAAACTTTTGGAAATGAATATGAAATTGTAGATGAAAGGTAGTTCTAAATTTTTAAAAAGCACTAACTTTAACTTTTTTTTTTTAAAAAAAGGATTAAACACAACAATTAACATAATCATGCATTTAAGCTATTAAGAGGCTAAAATTAATTAGAAAAGACTAATTATCCAGTAATTAATTAGTTAAGATAATTAACTCTTAATTAGACACAATTGACCTTAATTAATCACAATTAACATACAATTAAGATAAAATAGAAATCGATGCATTAAATGTCCTAGGATGTTAGTCTTTATAGCTCCGTCAGTGACAGCTAGTATAGTATAGAAAATCGTTGTCCTTTAATACTAAAGAATACTTTAGAAACTACTTTTTCAACCATAGTGGCTTCTGAACTTCTCTTCTTGTGAAAGCTTTATGAGGAAAGGTGATTCTTCAAGTATGAGGTTGATAAGTCTCTATCATAACTTTCTAAGTGCTTTGACTTCATTGAAATTCAAATTTTCTTTTGGTTTCTAATGACCCAATGTAGTTTCTAATGTGAACTTTGGTTTCTAATGAGCTTCTACACTTTCTAAGCTCTTTAAACTTGTGTTAAGCTTCTTTTTGAGATGGATGATAATCTTTAGATAGTATTGTTTTCTTAAATGATGAGCACGCGTGAATATGATGATTGGTATGCTTGATTTGATCATGAGAGAGCACTTGCTTAACTTGTCATGCTACTTTCTAAAGTCACAAACTGGCTTCTAACGACCTTATACCTACTTTCTGATGCTCTAGCTTGTTTTTTTAAGGTTCTTACATACTGTAATTCACTTTCTGAGTTATTTTTCATATTCTTAAAAATTTAAATATCTTTGAATGAGATTTTTAACACGTTGAATCATGATAATATGAAAATGATATCAAGAATTGAATTATATGTATATGAGAAAATTCCTGTTAAGCACTATAGAAACTCAAGCAAACTGTTAGATAGCGTTTGTTTACTGTCCTAGGACAAAAATACAGGAATAGTAGAGACAGAGACAAAAATAATAAATATGTATAGAGATATTATTAAAATTTAAAAATATTAAATTTCTGTCTCCGTATCCTGTCTCTACTATCCCCACATTTTGGAGATGCAGAAATTTTGTGTTTTTCTGTCCCGATGACAGAAAAATTTTCTGTCCCCTGTTTCTGTCTCCACCACCAAATAGGTTTCTGTGTCTAGTGTCTCTATATTTCTATCTCAAAGATAGTAAACAAACACTACCTTAGTTCTTTCTTCATAGTATTTTAACAAAATTTTCTTTATTGTCATTCAAAACTTAAGCTGTGATAGTTCTTTTTAAGAGTTCTAGAGCTAATATAATTTCTATTGAATGCAACATAAAAGAGTTTTATACTATCAATATATAAAAATTGAACTTACAAATAATATTAAAATTATATTAAGAGTTAAAAATAGTTATTTTAGTTAAAAAATTAAGAATAAGTATTTCAAACAAACAAGATGTAAAAATAAATGAATATTTATAATAACATAAAATATATAAATAAATACTAATTATTTAAAAATAATTAATACATGATGAGTAGTATTGAGTAATAAATAATCTTAATAGAATTATTCCAAATTCTATCATAACCAATGTATACATCAAAATCACTTCTATCTCATCATTTTCTTAATATCTAATCATAACTATTATAATATCTTACACATTTTCATACTTCCAACTTCTATCATAATCACTTCTATTAGATATTTTTAATTATGTTTTTATAAATATTTTATGGATTTTTATATATAAATTATGACTTATGTTATATGTTATTCATTATTATGTACTAAAGTCTTCTGATAATCATTTTAAATTTTCACAAAATATGAAAACTAAAAATACAAAAATATATAATACTTTCTTTCTCTTATACATTTTAATATTTTGTATTTAATTATAAGTTTTATTATCACATAGTGTGAAATAATCTTATATTATCAACATATAGAAATTTAAGAAAGTGTCAAATCATATTAGGTAACTATCCACTATAGTAATTACCCACCATGGTATGATAAGCTCTTGAATTTTTATTGTTGGTAATGTAGAATGCTAAAGTGTGTGCTTGGTTATGTGTTTTTAGAATTGATTTTAAGATGAAGTAATTTAAGTTTTGCAATTTGATATGAGAAGTAATTTTAAATAAAAATCAAAAGAGTAAAAATACAAAAGTAACAATTTTTCACTTATACTATCAGTAATTTTGAACCCAAAATCAATTCTGAAATTCGACTTCAAATGAAATTCAAACAAGACATAAACTGAACGAAATTGATTATGGACTCTCAAAATCGATTCTAAAGTACTCAAACTGAGTTTGCAAACATGCTCAAAATCAAGTTTATATTGCCAACTACCAAATTTCAAAAGAATGTGAAATCATATTAGATACCTATCAACTATATAATTTTAGTATTTTTAATCTCATTCCATATAATTAATATTATTTGTCAATCTATTAGTTATTTTTAAAAAATAATTAGCATTCATTCATCATTTAATATTATTTTAAATATTTATCATTAAATTTTTAATTATAATTATAATTATTAAATCTTAATATAATTTTTAGTGTTATTTACTGGTTCAAATTCTATGCACTGATAATATAAAATGGTTTTATGCCATCAACAAATAGCAATACAAGAAAGTACTAAATTAGATAAAAATTTATTAACCAATATTTTATTTTATGTTATTAGTGCAAAAAAGTTAAATTGAATATTTTTTTTATAAATTTTTATTATTTAATATACAATTTATCAAAAATAAATCATCAATAATAATACACCAAATACAACTTTAGTGAGATGAGATGAAGTGAAGATTTTTTAACTAATATTAAGGGGCTAACTGAATTTTACTCAAGAATTTTTTATGCATTTATTTGGATGGATTCTTTAAAGTTAAATGTATTGAAAGTATAAAAAATTGTATATTATTTTTAATACAAATATATACAATTAATTTTTACATTTATTATTTGAAAAAATCATAAAAATAAAAAAATTAATCAAATGATAGTATATAATTTATTATGATTATATGTAAGTATTATTTATTAAAATTGTACCTACATCATTTTTTTAATATTTTTAAGACAGATACTAGAATTTACTATAAACCAAACAGAATGACATCAAGCCAAAGACATTTGAATTAATTCAATTTTGTGAATGTAGCAACCTTGATGATATGATGATGATTCATGGGTATGATGCGTCATGACTCACAAGGCATCATCGCATCATTCATTGGACACGATTACGTCAAAAGAAACAAGACTCAAAATTGTAATTTTACTAATAGTGCTATTTGTAAATAATATATTAGTATAGTACATTGTACCAGTATACTTTCGTCAAGTATTGGTTTTCTCATTTCATACTGGTCTCACGATTCAGCCATAGTGAATAAAGTGGAGTAAAGATTTATTTACTTCCTCAAACTGTATACTAAGAAGTAAAAAAAAAAAAAAGGAAGTTTATCTAACAAGTGCAGTAAGGACATTATAAGAGCCGTGAATAAGATTTCTTATAAAAGTAAATTTATAAACTGCAATAAATTCTACATCTTAAAATTTAAAAACTTACACATTTCCAGTAAAAATTTATCATTTTAAAACCCTTGATCAATTTGTTAGCAAAACCCATGATAAATTAAAATGTGTAACCACAATATGCTGCAAAATGTCATAGAGAAATGAGTCAAATAACAGTTCTGATGGTAATGGACTAATGGTTGCAGGGCCATACAATACAAGTAGCTGATACTATTGTTGTAGCGTCACTGCACCCAATAATTTCCAGGTAAACGGAGAGAGAGAGAGAGAGAGAGAAGGAGTATGTGTGTGTGTCGCATTTCAAGCGCTGAAACCAACGTACGATGCTGCAACATTAATGCTTTTTCCCCTTCACTCTTCTCTCTCTCTCTCTTTCTCTCTCTTCGCCCTCCTGTGACTCTGTGGGGTCTCTTCCCCACTGTCTTGTCCAATTCCAACTTTCTCTCTCTCTCTCAGTGCTCTGTCTTTACTCTACAACCCCGGGGTATCTCTCTCTCTCTCTCTCTCTCTCTCTAGGACAGTGGCATGGGTGTCTCTCTCTCTCTCTCCCATCTCTCCTTGTTTTATTTAAGAACCCCAGGATTATATGCTCTTTCATGATGGAACATGAAGATGCTTGTGAGGTGTTGCTAGGTGAATAGGGAGCAACTGTGAGCCTTTCTACTTCACCTTCTTCCTTTTTTAGCATCTGGGTTGGTTCCTTTTTCTTTTTTTGGTGTTATGTGAAGAACCATTGGTCTTTTGCTGCTTTGTAGCCATATGGGATTGTTGTGCTGTTGTTGTAGATAAGAAGGATAAGTTTTTGAGACTCTGTGTGTGTTTGTTTGTTTTCTGCTCAGTTTTGGTGATGCAAGGCTTTGTTTCTGTGGTTATGTTCTTTGCATTTTGTGATTCTTTTTTTTTGGGTGAATTTTTTCTTTGCATTTTGTATTTTGATTTCAGGTATTCGGATCATTTAAATTTGCTTGGGAAGTGAAGTTCTGCATAGCATCTCTTTAGCTTATGTGTCAGGGTTACATTACAACTTGTTTTTGTTCAAGTTCTTTTGCTTTTTTGTTACTTCAAAGTTTGAATTTTTCAGGCTGGAGGAGTTCCTGAATTTTTGAAGGTGCTCTAGCTACAAGATTTTGGAAGCCCTTTTTAGTTTATATCCTACTATGTTACCTATATGTTCACGTGCTATTGCTATGAGTGGTTAAAATACTTTTTTGCTCTGGATACTCTCTGATACCCTTTTTAGCTGTGTTTGAGCTGTTATAACTGATTCTCACATGTGTCCATTTGAAATTAGTCATGAGATGCATCAGTCATGAAATTTCTAATTATGTGGTGTTTTTATTTATTTATGGTTCCCGTGTCAATTTGGGATCTCCTCTTTCAATTGAGACTGCACTCTTTTGCCAAGGAAAATAATGTTTTTTCTAATTTATGGGGTTGAGTTAAGATATACAAATCATATATATAATAATTACCATTATATTATGCTTCAAAAAGTTGTTCACTATTCTAAAGGATAATTGTGGCCATTTAGAAATTCTATCCAAGATCTTGGCCTAAGTTCAATCTCCAGGTTCCTTAATCTTATTCTATCGGATAACTTTGTTCTGGAAATCAGTCTACTTGTCAAGCATTTTTAACACTGTCACCAAAACTAGATATTATGGTTACGGTGATCAGTTACTGACCATTGAGCATTTGTGTGGTTGTGTTATTTGTTTGATGCCTTCTCCTGGATATGTTTGATGAATGATTTGTTTTGGTTATCTCAGTCCTTTAATTTGCGCACATAAATGATTTTTCAGACATATATTTGGTAGCACTGCCATCGTCATGCATACACTATATTTTGACATGTTTCCATGGGTTTTGTTGCTAACATGCAATAAAATTAGACATTTGTATGGGATTGAAAATAATGATATGTCTCTCCACCTTTTTCTTTTGGTAGATTTTTTTTTAAACTATGGTGATATTCTGCTGATTGTATTCCCAAATGGACATGAGGTGTGAAATGTTTCTATTCTTATAGCAAATCCATAGAGGATGGTTGATCTTGCTTCATCTTGTGCACGCTGTGAAGGCACTGGGTGTTCCATAGGAATTTCCTGATGTCTTGAACTGTAATGGATTTTCCAGATACATGATGATGATGAGTCCAAGTTTCGAGAAATGGGCTGCGGGATTTGCACTTAAATGAAGGAGAGGCAGCGTTGGAAAGCCGAAGAGGACGCATTGTTATGTGCTTATGTCAGACAGTATGGTGCCAGGGAATGGAACCTTGTGTCCCAGCGCATGAACACACCACTCAACAGGGATGCAAAGTCATGCTTAGAGAGGTGGAAGAACTACCTCAAGCCCGGCATTAAGAAAGGGTCCCTCACCGAAGAAGAGCAGCATCTCGTCATCCGCCTCCAAGCGAAACACGGCAACAAGTGGAAGAAAATCGCCGCAGAGGTCCCCGGCCGGACTGCTAAGCGATTAGGCAAGTGGTGGGAAGTGTTCAAAGAGAAGCAGCTCAGAGAGAAGCAGGAGATCAACAGAACAATCAGCCCGATTGACGACAGCAAGTACGATCACATACTCGAGACTTTTGCGGAGAAGCTTGTGAAAGAGCACCCTTCACCGTCATATCTCATGGCTGCATCTTCGAATGGACCTTTTCTTCACACTGATGCACCAGCCCCTGCATCAACTCTGCTTCCTTCTTGGCTCTCAAATTCTAACAACAATCAGAATGTTAGGCCACCCTCCCCTTCCGTGACACTAAGCCTCTCCCCCTCAACGGTGACGCCGCCTCCTCCGTGGCTGCAGCAGCCCGAAAGGGCACCAGAGAATAATGCTCCTCTTGTTTTGGGGAATGTGGCTCCTCATGGATCTGTTCCTCCTTTCGGCGATAAATTGCTCGTGCCGGAGCTGGTGGAGTGCTGTAAAGAGCTGGAAGAAGGGCATCGCGCTTGGGCGGCGCATAAGAAGGAGGCGGCCTGGAGGTTAAGAAGGGTGGAGCTGCAGTTGGAATCGGAGAAGGCGAGTCGGAGGAGGGAGAAGATGGAAGAAACGGAAGCGAAGATCAAAGCTCTGAGGGAAGAGCACAATGCTGCATTGGAGAGAATCGAAGCCGAGTGCAGGGAACAGCTTGCTGGACTGAGGAGAGATGCAGAGGCCAAGGAGCAGAAGCTGGCCGAGCAATGGAGTTCGAAGCACTTGCGCCTTGTGAAGTTTCTAGAGCAGGTAGGATGCAGACCCCGGATTGAGCCTAATAATGGAAGATAAAAAAAAAAGTGTCATCATCATTCAGAGTTGTTATGTGGGTTCGTTCTGAGGCTTGAAGCACACATATACTGCCGTGTATGCTCCTTGTAGTTTTGATCTTGCACCTGCTTTTTCAAGTCTTGTTACTGAGGTCTCTGTTGTTGTCCTACTTATTTAGTCAAGTTGAAGAGTTTGTATTAGGAGTTGATGCTGTGTTTGCATAGTCTTGTAACAGTTGCATCCATATTTTGTATGAGTGCATGAACTCAACTATGTTCCAATTTTACTGCAAACTATAGCATCTTGCATTTGTAGCTTATCTTTTTGTGTGCTGTAGCTCCTCCCTGGAATGAAGTTACAGTATGTCAGCTGAAATTGCAAATCGTTTGGGGATGGATTGGTCCACTGTCATTTTGTTGCAATAGAAATATGGGAAGGTTAAAAGCGGGGAGTGCACTTTATATAGTTTAGCATAAACATGAGAAGATATTAGTAACTCTATTCACTATCAAGTAACAATGAGTGAAAGCTTCTTTTTATGTTCTTTTTCTTTCATTTTATCTTTAATCAATCTTCAACAACAATAACAAGTAAGCGTTGTTTCACCGGATGGATCGACTATGTGAATTAGGCATGCCACAATATTCTTATAGATCATGTTTATATTTAAATCTGTTTTGCCTATAGTTTCCTTTTCCCTCTGCTTCAATCCTCCCATTATGTTTATTTTTCTCATTTTCGCCGTATCAAGTACTCCTATCTAGAATTCGTCAGGTTAAATTTCATTGAAAACATTTTTTTTATTAGAAATAATGGTCAGTGGTACTTTCTCCTTGGCATTGCAAACTTGGAATTTTCGATAAAAAAAAAATACAAAAGTTTGGAATGTTTGTCACATATATACGAGAGAGAGATCCATTTCATTTACACCATGTATAAGTCTTAGTTTACTTACACATTTTATTAACTTTTGATAAGTATAAAAGTTTATTATTTCAATTGTTAAATTCAAAGTTATTACCTATTAGATAATATATCAAATTTCAAATAGTTTGAAAATGATTTGATATTTTATTTTAAAGGATAATATATTTTTTAAAATATTAATAAATATTAGTCATTAAAATATATGACTATTGTTATCTGATTTTTTTTTTATATTTGACATATTTAATCATTAATATAATATCTTATAATTTACCACTTAAATCAATTAAATTCAATTAGTACAAAAAGTTATTGTAGAGTATAACAGTACAAGATGTACACCGATTATATATATTATAAACTTGGAATGATTGGCGATCTTGCGTTATCATAAGAGAAAAACAATGGCGCTCTTGGATGTAGTTGAGGAAGAAGGCAAATTCTAATCCTTGCCCATCATGCTTGTCTTCTTCATCTAATTTCTTACCATGTCATTTCATTATCCAACGCACACTCCATATTTTCCAAATACGACACAGTGCATTTGTTTAGGCTTTTAAAAAAATAACAAATAATTATGAAACATAAATTCTCTGAAAGCGCTTGGATGATATTTATAGGGGGTGAAGATCACTGTTCTCACAAAATAAAAATATTTTTTCCCCCTATATTTAGATAAATTTTTCAAAATGATCATAATCTGGACAAAATCAATTTTCAATTTTTTATTTTATTTTTTTTATAAAAACTAAAAAACAGTTTTTAGCTCTTCCACTTTGTTATAGATTTTTCAGAAGTTGAGCATCGGTGTGGCCGAACTTTATTAGTCTCCGGTAGGACTGGACTTGGAAAGGACCAGCGCGGCCGGACTTGAGTTCTGTCTCTGATGTGGTCGATGGGGTTTGAAACGTATTGGCCGATACCTGGAGTTGAGATTAATACACCTCACCCTATCCCCTACTATAGAATTTGTCGGGGGCAGAGTGGTATTTGTCATTAGTACGAGTGACGAGATGGCCTTCAAGGGAAAGTGAGGAAAAGAAAAGATTTATAATATAATTATAAATTATAAGTTCATTTTTTTCTTTTAAAATTCAAACTTATAAATGTACCTTAAATAATAGAAACAAAGAAGATAGGGAGGCAAAACTGTGTTAGATAATGACATAAAAAGATAAGGAAAATTGTGTTATATTTTGATGAAAATCTAGAAAGTGAGAATAACAAATGTAAAACATAAAACATTTAAACGGATATTCTTGAAAAAAAAATTTAACTTGCATTCCAGAAACACATTTCTATCTAGCATCCATCTTTTTTAGAGGTATAGAAATTGATTTAAAAATTATTCATAGCTAGAGACAATTTTGAAATTTTTTTTCTTGTTTCTGCTTTAAATATATTCATATTCTCAATATCTATCTTTATTCATTTATTTATTTATTTACAAATTGTTGGTCTCGGAACACTTATCAAACATGAAGTAAGAGAGTGAAGACAATATGAAATGTCAATGATCGATAAAGGAAGGCCGGATAATCGTGAAATTAGACGGAGCAATTGGTGTGGTCTTTTGTGTTGTTTCAGTATTTTCGGGTTCTTTTTTTTCTCGCAGTCGTGTCCACACTTGGATGTTTCTTCTTTTGCTCCTCGTCTATTGAGAGTTTAAAGTTTTTCCTGATTATAAAGAAATAGTATCCAAATTTTGAATGGTAAAAACAATTCCCAATCGATAAATAACTTCAAAGCAACCTTAATGTGATAAATATTTTTTTAAAATTATAATTACTTATACCACCTATGTAATAGTTAAATAACGTAAATATCGTAAAAAAATAACCTAACTACTTAACAAAAGCAAGAATATATTGAGCCCACTTAGTTTATATTTTAATAGAATTATTTTTAAAATAATTTATGTTAAAAGAATTGATTTTGAAAAAATTGATTTATGTTTAAAAATAAAATTAAAAAAGTGACTCTAAAAAATTATTTTTATTTAAAAATAATAATTTTAAACATGTAATTATTAAAATAAATATTTTTTAAAGTAGGTGTAAGCAGTGCTTAGAAATAATAAAGAGATGGATGAAATCATCTAACCATCTTTTTCATTAAAGTTCAACATCTGGTAACAAAACAAAAAAAAAGTTCAACATCTAAAAGCTCCTATCAACAACTTTCAGAGAAATTGATTGTTTTGAACAGTCATTACTTTTAGTCACACCAAATATGACTATTCAAACACAATTACTTCTGCACAACTCACACAATGGAAAAATCTTTGTAAACCAAACAAGCAGATAATTGTATACTAACTTTACATCACATATAAGCATACTCATAAGGCAGATTCTCAGATGTAGATGTTGATCAATATAATTAATACAGTTATTTTTAATCACATTTTATAAATATGGTTAAATATAATAATAATGTAGCTATCTCTACCCTTCTCTCTACTTCCACCCTCATCCCGTGCCACCACTACCGGAACCTCTACATCTATAGCGTTGAGCTTAATAGCTACCTCATTGACGTCACCGTCACCTCCACCCCTCTATTATCATCCGCAAATGGATCTCCACCACGTTCCTCTGCTATAACTTCATCTTTCATCGCTGCCTCGTCATTGGCCTCAGCCTTCAATAGACTCCCCCCAACTACGATTCCGATCCCCTAGTCGACACTTTAAAAATGTGGTTAATTACAATTTGCCACACTATTTGCATTTAACCATATTTTTGTGGTTAAAAACAACTGAATTTTTAATTAAATTTGGACAGTCTGAATTCAGTTATTTGTACAGTAACTGATATGTGTTTGGCTACATTTTTATCTGTGTTTAACCACATTTGAGAAATATGATTAAAAATAACAATAAATACATATATTGACTCTCAACTATAAAGGAGTGGACACCTAATCATAATATAAGAATTACAGGGAAGAAATGATCAAGGACCTTCAAAGTTACGCACAAAATCCAGAAAGAAAAAGAAAAAAAAAAACTCCAGTATTGTTTTTTCTTTTGTGGGAAAACTTCAGTGATGCTTTATAACGTGATAGTATTATTTGTATTCATAATTTATCAGATATCATACTGATATATTTTTATTTATATTTAGATGAGCTTTAAAACTTAAATGAAGTGAAATTCATAATCCATTAAAAAATAAATAAAATGTGTTAATATAATATCTTATATTTTATAAGTATAAATAATATTTTTATTTGTTATAGACACGTGTTTCCTTAGGACTTCTCTGTGTTTACAGGAAAAATAACAACGGGCCATTACTCTAAAGTACAATGATTGTGTCATTGGCGAAAAGAAAAAAAGAAATGGATGAAACGAGATAAAATGGGTGGCAACTTCCCATACCCCTAGGCTCTAACACAGCACATGGATCAGAAGACGTAAGCAAATACCACTTGCAGGTCGCTGTCTCTCTCCTGTCATGTTATTTGCAATTTTACTGTTTTTCATTTTCGTGATTTTTTTACAAAAATAAAAAAAATCATTAATATCAAATTTGTCCCGATATCAAATTTGTTATATTTATCTTCTAAAATGCATTTTAACAGAAATTGATTTAGTTTCGATTGAATTTAAAATTTGAGAAAACCGGTTACCCCTCAATCAATTTCAACGTGGCAGTGTTTGAATTCAACACCAAAGGATTCGAGCTACCTTAGAGGCATCTTACATTGAGCGAAAATTAATCAAGGTGTATTGATTTTTTGATATCAGATGCATCTTGGATTGATTTTCTCTCTATTTGAGATGCATGTAGAGTAGATCATTTTTCTCTAGATGTGAAATGCATCTCTTGATTTTCTCTCAACGAAAGGCGGTTGATGGGATAAACAACAGTTCCAGCTTCACCCCAAACACATCAGGACAAAAGGAAAAGATAAGAATAGCAAGGATTGAGTTAAGAATTTAATGGCATTTCTCTTAGCATGACCATTTTGTTGAGTGCTACTACGATAAGAAAATTCGGATAAAGTTCCCTGTTCAATAAGAAAAGTTAAAGCTTTTAAATCACGATACTCGATAACATTATCTCAACGAAAAACTTTGACTTTAGAAAATTATACTTTAATCATTGTGACAAAATCAATATAGGAGATGAGGCAGCTCATGATGATTTTTTATTAAATAAATTCAAGTATAATGTGAATAGTCATCAATGAAAATTATAAAATACGGAACCCACCCATTGTGAAAGTTGGAGCCGAGCCCCAAACATCAAAATGAACAAAATCAAAATGAGAATCAAAGACAAAAGTACATTTAGTGAAAGGCAATGAAAAGACTTACTACCAATGGATCCCATAGTTCCCTTTGAAAGTTCCCTTTGAAATAAGAGGATGTATTTTTCCCAATGAGCTATGAGTAAAACGTTGATGCCACAGTTGAAGGAAAATTACGAGAAGCAGGAAAGAGGATTGATGAAGAAGGAACATGAAGATTCATAAGCTCAAATAGTCATCCAATATTTCATTCAGTCCTAATGACTTGTCTCATTAATGGATTCTGCACACGACAACCAGAGGAGGAGAATATGATTTCATAACCAATATCACATAATTGACCCCCAAAAATAAGGTTGAAATTTAATTTAGGGACACTGTATATGTTAGACAAAGTGAGGTTAGGTGAGAAATGACACCTTATATATGGTTTACGTGCACAAAAGATCCATCGACAATATATATAAAAGGTGCATCATCAGTACTAGATAAAAAGGAAAATATGTTGGACACAAAGGTCATATGGCTATAGCAAGCAGAATCAATATACCATCTAATATTACCTGTGGTGATTTATAAGGCAACAGAGGTATTACCGAAATGACGAAGATTGAATTTGTCTAAGGAGGGACTCAAGTGTACTAGTGGAAGACGTGGTTGGAGCACCATTGGCAATAATGACAATAGTAATCACAGGCTTAGATATACTAGAATGATGAGGTTGAGACCTTCCTAATTAAACCTTGGTAGTCGAGTAGGACAATATGTAATCAAGTGTCCAGGAAATTTATAGTATTGACAAACCAGACAGTTGGAGAAAATATTTGTTTTATCCATAACAATAAAGAAAATGCACTTCAGGATATAATTGACGAAGCAGAGCTCAAAAACAAAAAGATATCACTTAAAAACCTAGGAAAGGTTCTTTAGAATGCCATCTTAGCATTACCACATTAGTAGGGAGATCACACATGGCACCACATAAGCAAGTGGCAGCCACACCAAAAACAGGAGAGAAGGTGAGTCAATGCGAGTTAGCCAGATCCGAAACTTTGCAAATCTGGATTTGGCATGTAGTTTCATCCTCCGAAGCCTTAAGGTGCACATGAGAGCATGTGAATGGCTGGATAGAGGCGAGCTTTGGATGGCAAGGCCGACAGGACGAGGTGGAGATATGTTGGGCTCAGAGATTAATTCACAATGTAATTAAATGATGCCAATATGTAGCAACGAGTACCAAAAATAAATCCAATATAATTAAATCTATCAATCAGCGCAACACAGCTAAAATAAATATCAGGATGAATAGTAATTTACGGTGGGACCCGCTTCTCACTATTCAAGGTGGGCCTATTGTCACCATTCACACAGACAACACTTAGCAATGAAACTGTATCACTATTCTCGTAAATAGTAAATTTGGCATCACCATTCATTAGGGTGGGACTTACGTCACTATTCACGTCACCAAAACAGATCAAAAAATCTGCACACCGAATTTTTAACGTGGAAACTCCCAAATACAAGAGGAAAAAACCACGAGATAAACTTCGGAAAATATTTCACTATATTCAAAATACTTACACAATATCATTTCTACACTCTCCAACCCAAGAGATAAATATAGTATTTTTGGTGAGAAACCTCCTGTTCAAACACTACATTTTTGCAGTACCAAGAAATAATAAAGATGATACCCAAAAAATATCTCCGGTATATTTACCCACACCCTATACTCTTTGAGATTTACTCGCACTCTCTATTTTTTCCTCTTACTCTCAAAAAAATAACACACTCTGTGTATTTTTCTCTCCTATCTATTCAGCTCGTATATTCATCCGTTGCTTCAATGCATCTGAAATTGAATGATTTGCCACTATTTATAGAAAGAGTTTAACACGTGCACAGTAATTTATTTACTGTCCATGCATTGAAAATTCTCTCTCTTCACCTAATGTTCTTCACGCTTGAACAGTATTTTACTGTTCACACATTGAAATTTCTTCTCTCCTCGGCTGCTTCAAATTTCTCAGCCTCTATCTCTCATTTTTTCTTTGGCTGGATCCCACAATTCTCCCCTTCCAATCGATGGGGAAAAAATCTAGGAGTAGTCATCTGGGATCTATGCCGATCACCTTGACATAAAGTTGAAGCTTATCTCGGGCTGCAATTTTTTTTTCATGCAATAACCTTGCATCTGTTAAGCATTTAATGGTGCTAACACAAAGGCATCGTCCATAAGCCTCATCACTAGCTAAACATGCTCTTTTCACTTGTACCGCTGACATTCGGGATACGCTGCTTGGACTCCACTTTGCCTGGAAGACTTTCGATGTAAAGGCCCATCACATGGATCCAACAAACACCATGTTATCCATACTTGATCTAAACCAGCTGATCCAAAACATCAGCTCCTTTCCAACTTCCTCCAAATCATCATGGAGAAAGGCGATCTTCATGTCTATTTGCCCAAGTTCCAAATCCAAGCTAGCCTTATATTCGAGAATAACTGAAATAGAACTCATTTTGACAACTGGAGAGAAAATCTCATCAAAATCTATCCCTCGCTTTTGACCAAAGCCTTTTACAACCAAGCGAGCCTTATACTTCACTAGCTTGTTGCCGTCTTTCTTCAACTTGAACATCCATTTATTCTTTAGGGCTTTCTTGCCTTCAAGGAGTTTTACTAACTCATAAGTATCGTTCTTTTGCAAGGAATCCATCTCTTTTTGCATGGCTTTGAGCCACTGAATTTTATCCTTATGAGTCCGAACTTTTTCAAAACTCTCTGGCTCTCCATCATCAGTGAGAAATACATACTCTAACCTAGGATATTTGCTGGATGGATATCGTACTCTATTAGATCTTCTAAACTGTGGTGTATAAGCTTGCTCCCCTTGCTCAACACCTCCTTCATCTCCAGCATCATCAATTGCTAGCTCATCATCAACTCCATGGTCTTGAGCCTCTCCCCCTTCTATGGCATTTTCTTTAGGAAGAGAAACTGGTGTAAAATCTTATCACTAGATTCAACAATTTTCTCTGGAATAGCAGAATTTGACATAATTTCTTGCTCATGAAACACTATGTCTCTGCTTCTTATAATTCTTTTCCTTTCCGGATCCCATAATCTGTAGCTAAATTCCTCATATCCATAGCCCATAAATATGCACGGAATGGCTCTATCAACAAGCTTCTGTCTTTGCTCCTTACTTACATGAGCAAAGGCTTTGCATTCAAACACTTTCAAATGAGAGTAACTAACATCATGTCCAAATCATACTCTCTGAGGAATATCAAAGCCCAAATGAACAGACAGAGATCTGTTAATCAAGTAGCACGCTGTTTGAACAGCTTCACCCCAGAATGGCTTAGGCAGCTTAGCCATTATCAACATACATATAATTTTCTCCATAATAGTTATGTTTATTTGTTCAGCCACACCATTATGTTGTAGGGCCAAAAACCGTCTTCTCATACCTGATGTCATGTTCAGAGTAATAGTTCTTAAATTCATGGGAAGTGTACTCTCCCCCATTGTCACTGCGAAAACACTTTAAAGGTTTCCCAGTTCCTCTCTCCACCATGGCATAAAACCTCTTAAAGTATTGAACCACTTAGTCCTTCCTCTTTAGGAAATAAACCCACACTTTCCGTGAAGCATCATCAATGAACGTCACAAAATATTTGCCACCACCTAGAGTCTCCACCTCCATGGGACCGCATATATCAAAGTAAACCATATCTAAAATATTCTTTTTCAGCTTCAATCTTTTGCTGAAAGATACTCTATGATGCTTGCTAAATAAACAATGATCACAAGGATTAACTTTGTACCTTTGGCATAAGGAATAAGGGATTTTCTAGCCAAAATCTGCAATCCTTTTTCACTCATATGAGCCACTCTTTTGTGCCACAAATTTGGCAAAGCATCATCCTCGACTGCATTCAACCCTCTGATATGCTTCACTTTAGTCTTGTACAATGTGTTGTACAACATCCCTCTGGCAACCGCCATCGATCCTTTGGAAAGTTTCCACTTGCCTTCACCAAAATTACTATGGTATCCAGCTAGATCCAGAGCATGCACAGAGATCAGATTCAAGCTTAAATCCGGCACATATCGTACGTCCTTCAATGTTAGTGTACATCCTATATTTATTTGAATGCACACATAACCAACTCCCATAATATCAGAATTACTAGTATTGCCCATCCTCACTTTGCCAAAGTCTCCTGCTTTATACGCAGTAAACAATTCCTTGTTGGGAGAGGCATGATAAGAAGCCGTTGAGTCAATGACCCACTCAACACATGAATCTGCAACATGACACTCTTCATCTACAAAAGAGAGCAACACCACTTCCCTATTTGTCACAGGGGTTGTAATATTTTCATCATTAGCCGCGTCCTGACTTCTTTGATTTTTACTACCTCTATTCTTCTAAACCTTACAATTATTTTTGATGTGCCATTCTTCGCTGCAATGGTAACATTTGAACCTTCTTCTTGATTGAGACTGCGATCGATCTTTTAGTTTTTTGAATTACCCCTGCTCTTACTTCTTCCCCTGTTCTCTATGACAAGGGCCTGAGAATTATCTATTCCCATTACTTTTTTTCTTCTGGTTTCTTCGTTGAACATATTGTCTTTGACTTGGACTAAAGATAGCTTCCTACTTGAAGCAGAGTTGCTTGGTGACACTACCAAGGTCTCCCAGCTATCCAGCAAAGAACCCAAAAGTAATAATGCTTGTAACTCCTCATTCAGCAGTAATTGCATGGTACTTAACTGATTCACCATATTTTGGAAGTCACTCAAGTACTCAGTAACAGACCTTCCATCTTTGTACTTGAGATATACCAGCTTCCTAATTGCGAAAGCTTTATTTTGTGCAGTCTTCTTTTCATAGAGATCTTGTAGATTCTTCCACGGAGTTTGGGCATTCATCTCTGTGGCCACAGGGTAGAATACACTAATATCCACCCAATGTCTAATTAATCCAATGGCCTTTCGGTGCATCCTTTTCCAATCTTCTGCATTCTTTTCTACTAGCCTTGCATCTCCCTTCTCTACAAGATCATACAAATCCTTATAGAAAAGTTTGTCTTCCATTTTTGGCTTCCAAATGGAGTAATTTGCAGTTGTCAGCTTGATCATGGTACCCATATTATTCTCAATTTAATTTACACAGCATAATCCCGAACTCAACTTCTCTGATACCACTTATTGGGCTCAGAGATTTATTCATAGTGTAATTAAATGACGCCAACGTGTGGCAACGAGTAGTAAAAATAAATCTAATAGAACTAAATCTACCAATCAGTGCAGTGCAGTGAAAATAAATATAAGGATGAATAGTAATTCACGGTGAGACCTGCCTATCACTATTCAAGGTGGGGCCCACTGTCACTATTCATACAGACAGAACTTAACAATGAAACTGTATCACTATTCTAGTGAATAGTAAATTTGGCATCACTATTCATTGGAGTAGGACCCATGTCACTATTTACGCCACCAAAATAGATCAAGAAATCTGCACATTGAATTTTTAACGTTGAAACCCCCAAATACCGGAGGAAAAAACTACAGGAGAAACTCTAAAAAATATTACACTATATTCAGGATAATTACACAATATCATTTCCAGACTCTTTAACCCGAGTGGTAAATATAGTATTTCCCGGTGAAAAACCTCATTCAAATACTACACTTTTACAGTACCGAGGAGTAATAAAGATGATATCCAAAAAATATTCTCTTTGTATTTACCCATATCCTACACTCTTTGGGATTTATTGACATTCTCTATTTTTTCTTCTTGCTCTCAAAAATAATACACACTCTGTGTATTTTTCTTTTATCTCTATGTAGCTCATATATTCATTCGTTGCTTTGATGCATTTGAAATTGAATGATCCGCCTTTATTTATAGAGGAAGCTTAACGAGTGCATAGTAATTTATTTAAGATTCACGTATTGAAAATTAGCAGGGACAACACTTAGCAATGAAATCGTATCACTATTCTCGTGAATACTAAATTTGGCATCACTGTTCATTAGAGTGTGACCCACGTCACTATTCACATCACCAAAACAGATCAAGAAATTTGCACACTGAATTTTTAACATAGAAACCCCCAAATACAGGAAAAAAAACCACAAGACAAACTCTGAAAAAATTCAACTATATTCAGGATAATTACACAATATCCTTTCCATACTCTCTAATCCAAAAGATAAATATAGTATTTTTCGGTGAGAAATCTCCTATTCAAATACTATACTTTTGCAGTACCAAGAAGTAATAAAGATGATACCCAAAAAATATTCCCGGTATATTTACCGACACCCTACACTCTTTGAGATTTACTTACACTCTCTATTTTTTCCTCTCATTATCAGAAAAATAACACTCTGTGTATTTTTCTCTCTTCTCTATGCTGCTCGTTTATTCATCCACTGCTTCAATGCATCTGAAACTAAATGATCCGCCTCTATTTATAGAGGGAGCTTAATACATGCATGGTAATTTATTTATTGTTCATGCATTGAAAATTCTTTCTCTTCACCTAACTTTCTTTATGCATGAACAATATTTTACTGTTCAAGCATTGAAATTTCTTTTCTCCCCGGCTGCTTTAAACTTCTCAACTTTTCTCTCATTTTTTCTTTGGCTGGACCCCACAAGACAATGGTTAGGGCAATGTCATGGTCGGAGCACAAGAGAATGGCTTTAAAGGCATGGCAACTGAGTGGTGCACAAGATTGACAGCGAAGGAGAAAAGGAAACTCTAGGTTATGGTGTAGCACCTGAGATAAAAGAAACTCTGGAAAAACAAATTAAATGTGGAATTCGCTAGTGGAATAGGGTGAACCTAAGTTCTTGATACCACGTTAAAAACTAAGAGTGGAAAATAAAACACAGTAAATTGACCGAATAATCTCTATTTATTGAGTGTGTGAATTTGTACAAAAGTTGATGCATATTTATCAGCCTAGTCAAGGGCCGAGGGAAGAGGGACGAAGGGGACCATGGTTCCTCCCAAATTTTATATATTAGCATAATTACATGTACATTTTATATTATGACCCCCTAAAATATTTTGTCATCTCTACACATAGTATGCATAATAAATAATAAAAGTCTTTTGATATAATAGCACATATAATATAAAAGTATGAACCATATAAATATTTTTAGAGTGCATTTTTTAAGATTTTTTTCTTATTAACTCACTCTATCCACTTAGTGGAGTTTCTATTACTAATTAGTTATTTATAATTGATACTCTATTTTAATATTAAATAATACATTGATACACATATTTTTTATGCTAAACCTAATAGATGTTTAAGAAGAAAATTATTGACTCTTTTGTTAAGAGAAAAGAGAGAATAAATGATGAAATGAACCATAATTTACTAATAATCTGCATAAAAAACTATATGACTTATTTTATACTTTTTATATGATAATTTAATTTATTTTATTTTATATATTAACCAATTTGGCGCTCCTCCAAAATTTCTGACTCCGCTAATGAGCCTAGTGAAATAAATGCAATAAATCAATCTAAGCTTAATTACAACCATATACAAATCAATCACATCTCAATCATATCACATCATATCAAAACAGGAGTTATGGATAGCGAAAGCATATATAGTCTTGATACTACAGGAGACATTCCTAGGAGATTAGATATATAGGTAATTTCATTTATTTTTAAGTTACTATAATTTTTTGTAATTTTCTTTGTTTTAGTCTAGTGTTAAACAATATATCACATATAATTGTTTTATTAGTTTAATTTGCTTAAGGTTAAGTTTCTTAGTTTAGTTTATTTATTTTTTAGCATATATAATTTAATTTAGTTTCGGTTAACTTCCTAACATTGATGGTCGATAGCACTCAGGGGTGGTGATTGGAGGTGTAACAAGTGGCACTAAATTAAACAGCAAATGGAACTTAACCAAAACTAAATTAAATTATAGACAGTAAAAAAACTAAAATAAGTAAGTTAACATTAATTAAGTGTTGTTGTCTTGGCTCAGGGTAGTATGGGGTCAACTTTGTATTTGGTTTGAATTGCTTTTCCTTGGTCCCAACCTGGCTTATATCCTTGATGAGGAGCCTGTTATTTGATTGTCAATGCAGGGGCTGTTACCCTTTTGTTATTCAATACTTCCGTTAGAGGTGGCATTTTATACCCCAGAGGATCCTATGCTCCTGTGGGCCCCCACAGGACTTGGTTTGAGAGGCTTGATCATTTAAGCTTGTGGACTGATTAAGCCTATTGAGATCCGTTTGTGGATGAGGCCGCTAAGATGGCCCAATGGGTGTAGGGACCGGATATGCCATAAGGTCGGCATATGTCTGACTGGACTACATGCCCTCCAGGCTGGAGGCCCGACGAGCTGAAGAGGCTAGTGCGTGCTTGTCGGCATATGTCCGACCGGTCTACATGCCCTCAGGCTCGAGGCAGGAGAGGCTGAAGAGGCTAGTGCATGCTTATTGACATGTTCGATCGGTCTACATGCCCTGTTTCGAGGCTGGGAGTGGGACCAGTCCAGGTGTGTATCCGACTGGTCGGCCAGTTCACAAGGCCGGCTCGAGGTCAAAGGCTGGAGACTGGCCGATCTTTCATGTAAGCCATTCCATGATTGCCCAGCATAGTAGATTTTCGAAATTTCCTTCCAGGTTTTTCTCGATTGCAGTTTTTGAGTTAGTGTCTACGTGTCGATGCCTTATAGATCAGGAAGTCACATTCATTAAATGCGGCATCCTCTCCGCATGATGATGGACACATGTCTTAAGATTAACGGGGCGATGAGGAAGTTAAAAGGCCTCCTTTACTAGCCTATTCGTCTGAAGAAGTGAAGGGGTGTTCATTTTGTGCGTTTTTTTCAAATCGTTTGAGTTTTTCCTATCTAGAGGTTCTATTGTCTCCCTCCTGAATTTTCCATTCAGAGGTTCCAGAATTGCGTTCGTGCCGTTATCCATCACGTTTAAAGGTACGCCATTGCTGTTTCTTTTCTGCTTTTTTTTATTTTGGTTTATGTATGTCAGTAAGTTGTTACGTATATGAAGAGACAAAATGTTTTCTGATAGGGGTGTATTGGGTTGATGAAGGTTGTGGGTATTTGCCAAGAAATCCTATTCATTCTGTGCTTGAGGGAATATATGCTCAAAAATGTTACTCTCGGATGGTTGTTTTAGATATAGTGGTGGGAAAATTGTTTGTTTAGGTGGTGTAAGATGGTTTTGTAGATTTTTGTCTTTAGTCTCCATCTCATAATTTGCTTTCTTGTCAGGGGGTCCCCCACTCGGTACCTCTAGGCTGTACAAGTTTAATGCTAAGGAGGTCATGACTGAACAGCTAACTAAGGTCTAAGTCCCCCAGCTTAGCGATGTATTTGACTCGCTAGCGAAGATAAGGTCTACGATGAATGATGCTGGGGATGTGAAGGGGGTGATTCCCGGGGGCGTGCCCGAAGGATTTGCCAGACGACCAGGTGACCGGTGATCCTGGTCCGGGCTTATATTGTATGTATGAGACGATTTTCAGCCGAGTGAAAGTAGAATTCCTTTTCCCCAACTTATATTCGTACATTCTAGGCATGCTTCAGGTTGCTCCTATTCAGTTACATCCTAATTCTTAAGGCTTCCTTCGAGGTTTCCGGTTGTTATGTGATCTTTTGGATTTCCAGGCTACTTCCGGGTTATTCTTTTACTTTTTCCGGGTGAACAAACCCCAAGTCTGTATTGATTCTCTGGTGTCGTTCACTGGAGCTCGGGGAAAGCGGTTGATCAAAGTGTTTGAATCTTCTTATAAGAGACAGACTTATGTGAGCCAGTTTTTTAAGGTCTGGCCTAGTGCCTAATTCTACGATGTCTCCGGTCGACCAAAGTTTCCTTTTTGGTGGAACGCCTCTCCTCTGCCGAGTCCCCGAGTGTCTGTGAGGGACTTCTCCGCTGAGGCGAAATACATGTGCTTGAATTAGAGCAACTATCCACAGATATTGTGGCCCAGAATTTGACCAGGGAGAAGTGTGCTTTTCTGATCTAAGATGGGGACAACCCGCCCCTACTTGAGAAAAATTTAGTAAGGGAGATTACTTATTAATTTTGTTGGATAGTGTTCAGCTGTGATGCCTTTTGACATGCCCCTCTTTTTTTTTTAGGGCATTTTCTTGATTTGTTGGAGCGAGCGAAGAAAGCGATGGCTGATCAGGCTCCATGGTATGATGTTGATGCTCTTAAAGGGCTAAGAAGAAGAAAATGAAGGCCAATTTTGAGCCTTTTGGTGGTTCGTCTGGGTGCGAAGGTTTCGCTAGGCATTCTAGTGGTGCTTTTGATATGACATCTACCCCAATGCAAAAGATAGGGTGAATGGAAGGTGATAGCTCCATTCAATCTAACCCGATTGGTATGACGGATGAAGGCCTTCAACTTCTTGGCCAGACTCCTCAACTGCCACGCCCTCAAGGTCTGGTTGTCTCTACTCCTTTTGATCCCTTGTTGGAAAAAGCTGCAAAATTTCTAAAAGATTTTAGTGGGGATGCAGCGGTGCCAATTAGTTCCCTCTGGGATAGGTGTTTCGGAAATGAGCATCTTATTGATACTCAACTTCTATTCGATATTGATGTGGCCAAGTTTGGGAAGGCTGGGCTTTTGTCCCTGTTCTGAGCCCAGGAAGCAACTTCCCTTCAGAATGCTGCAATGGCTCTGCACATGGAGAGATAAGTCCGGAAGATGGCCTCCCAGTCAAGCTAAGCTAACGAGCAGCTATTGGAAGCTCAAGGGAAAATAGATCTGTTAGAGAAGTTACTGGATGAGGAGAGGGTCAAGTCTGAAGCTTGGGAAAAACAACAAGAAGAGTGAGTACAAGCTCTGTACGAGTGGATCAGACATTATCCTCCTTGCTGAAGACTGCTCAAAAGCATGAAAGGAAGCTTTCAGAGGAGTTGACCAAGGTGCAGTTTGAGAAGAGTGAGGTTGAGCAGTCAATCATGGATGACCTTCCTTGTTAGTTCACTACGGGCTATGAGTGGGCGTGGAGCCATTTTAAGCATCTCTTTCAGGATTCAGGGACGGACTTTGATCAAGCCGGGCCCTGGCATAGAGTGGTTGATGGTGCCTTGCTCTCTCCTTGCAACGATGATTTAGATACTGAGGATCACCTAGGGGCCAAGGAAATCTGAAGGTTGGGGAATGCCCCGTTTATCTTGTAATAATTTTTTTTTTCCAAATCCTCTTTGAAGTTGAAGCGGGTCAGCAGGACGGACTCTTGAAAATGTCAGGAAGTAAAATGGGAAATTTGATTGAGGAACTGAGCAAGCAATCCAGTGATAGTCTCTCTCTTTGAAAGCCAACCCAGTTATCACGCTTTTTAAAGTCGGGATTTTAGGCACAAAAGCAGCGAATTCTCTATTAAAACTCGAGCGGAAATAGTTGACCGAGAGATAAGAGCTACCTCGCCAAACTCCATTGCTCCTCAGGCTTCTAAAGAGTCTTACTAATGGCATACTTCTTCCTGGGCAAAAGGAAGATGACATAGACTATGCCGTTTATTCAAAAGAGCCATCACAACTTCTGAAAGAGCAGCCCCAGCTTGGCTAATCGTATCCCCGCACAACAACATTTTTTGTGTGCCCCTTACCATTCTCGCTCAGTCTTTGCAATAGCTGGGGAGGCAGTCGTAAAAGCGAAACCTATCACCACGCCGACCATCAAATACGAGATTGGGTTGATAGCCATGAAAAGAATAGCGTGTTTCTGAACTTGGTGGGTCCTTTGTTTTGATAGGTGGTCTCATTTTTTTATATTGACATACATTTTTGTGATGTCCAAAGTATTTAATGAGGATTAGATTTTTCATTCTTGTGATTACGTTTGATGTTATGAGGACTGAGAAGTCCGTGTACTCGTGACAACGAGCTTTTGGTGTTGCGAAGACCGAAAAGTCCATATACTCATTATAACGAGGTTTTGGTTGTGATGCCCGGGGGGGCCGCGTACTCATGATAACAAGGTTTTCATTGTGATGAGATGGACAAGCGATGGGGGGTAATAATATTGTAAAACACAAATAGGACGGAATGTTTGAAATGTATTTTATCATCAAAGATCAAACGATTCTAGTACAGTGTAGGCATAATTCTAACTATAATACGTTCGCAGTTTCATAGCATTCCACGTCTTAGTTATTGCTTTGCTATCCATTACAGAGAGCTTGTAGGCGCCATTTCCCAGACTTGCTTTAACTCGGAATGGCCCGTCCTAGTGTGGGCCCAATTTTCCTTTCATCAGGTGTTTGTCTGCTCTTCTTAGTACAAAGTCCCCTTTCTAAAATTGTCTTTTCACTCCCTTCTAATTGTAACGCTAGCCTATCTTGGTTTTGGCCGCAATGCTCCTTATGTGGGCTATTTCTCGTTCTTCTTCAAGCAAATCCAAATCGGTTCTTCATGCCAAATCGTTTTGGTTTTCATCAAGATTTTCTTTTCTGAAGGACGGTAGACCAACTTCTACAGGGATCATGGCTTCTGCTCCATATGTGAGTCAAAAGGGAGTTCCCTTTGTAGCAGATTGAAGGGTGGTGTGGTAGGCCCATAAGACGCTCGGTAGTTCTTCCATCCATCGTCCCTTTGCATGGTCAAGATGCTTCTTAATGCCCTATAGGATTATTTTATTGGCGGCCTCTGCTTGGTTGTAGCATTGGGGGTGTTCTACATAAGCAAATATTTGTTTGATCCTCAATTGTTCACAAAACCTTTTGAACTTTTTGTCTACAAATTGAAATCCATTATCAGTGACCATTCTAGCCGGGCGTGTGGACCAGCGATCGGTCGGATACATACCTGGACTGGTCCCACTCCTAGTTTTGAAACAGGGCATGTGGATCTGTCGGACATGTCAATAAGCATGCATTAGCCTCTTCGACCCCTCGGGCCTCAAGCCTAGAGGGCATGTCGACCAATCAGACCTATGCCGACACACACTAGCTTCTTTGGCCCCTCGGGCCTCGAGCCTAGAGGGCATGTGGACCTATCCCCATGCCTATTGGGCTATCTTAGCGGCCTCATCCCTAAACGGATCTCAATTGGCTTAATCGGTCCACATGCTTGAATGATCGGGCCTCTCAAACCAAGTCCAGTGGGGACCCACGGGTGCATAGGATCCTCTAGGGTATAAAACGCTACCTTTAACAGAAGCATTGAATAACGAAAGGGTAACGGCCCTTGCATTAACGATCAAACAACGGGCTCCTCATTAGGGACATAAGCCGGGGTTGGGACCAAGGAAAGGTAGTTCAAACCAAATACAAAGTTGACCCCATACTACCCTGAGCCAAGACAACAACATTTGGCGCCGTTTTTGGAGAATTGGTAAAAACATTTTTCTCACCTTCATACTCCCCAAACTGCACGCTCTTTAGCTTCCACAATGGTTAACACGCACAATAAGGGAAATATTCAAAACACCACCACCAATACCCAAGCCAATAACAACAAGGGGAGCACGAATGACGCGCCCCCCATTCATGGAGCAGATCATGAAAACCTTTCAGTATATGCAGCAACAAATAAACGTAATGAACTAACAACCTAATGACCGCCCGGAGGAATCTCAGTTTTCTCCCGAGTACTCAGAGATCTAGCCTTCGCATACAAGTTGTAACCCTCATCGGCCCCCAATTGATGAGCCATACCACTCAGCTCACCACCTCCTTTCACATATCGAAACACCAATCCCTGCTAGACAAACACACCACAATTATCACAGCTATCATTCAACCGATAAGCATATAACCATCCCTAATCATCCCAAACATCCATTCACAGAATTCATCATGACCAAACCCGTCCTACCCTCGTATTGGCTACCAACCTACTTACAGTCTTATGATGGCACGTCCGACCCTCAAAGCTATATTGATGCCTTCAAAAATGCAATGCTAGTGTATGGAGACTCTGAAACCCTTCGTTGCAAAGCTTTTCCTGCCACTCTAATAGACGCTGCTCAGCAATGGTTCTCGTCCCTTCCTTCATGATCCTTCGTGAGTGTTAATGACTTGACCGATCATTTTTTGAAGCATTTCATAGCTAGCAAGACTCATCAGAAAACAATCGGGAGTCTTACGGCCTGGTACAGGGAGATCGAGAACCATTGAAAGATTTCATGGGGCGATTCAATAAAGAGACGACTCAAATTAAAGACTTGGATCAGAAAGTCGCTATGTATGCCTTTGTTGGAGCATTTAAACTAGGACCGTTTGTTGAGTTACTGGACATTAATTCGGTTCATTGTTTAGATGAACTATGTAATAGGGCAACCGGGTACATCCAAGCAGAGGAAAGAGCAGAGAGTTGGAAAAAAATAGGGAGGAGCCAAAAAGTCACCTAGACTTCCCAGGAAGAGAAGGCACTCAAACCCAAAGACAACCCTAGAAAATATTCCAAAGGAATCAAGGGCCAAGAAGAAACAGGGAGAGATACCCTAAAAACCAGGCCCCAGAATTTGCCTACACAAACTACGCCCAATTTGAAGCTCCGAAAGAAGTGATTCTTAGCGATGTTTGCAACTCCGGGATTGTAGCTCTTCTGGAAGCACCAAGGTTCTAACCCCGATATGTCGATCGACATAAGCGTTGTGATTACTACCAGGCTATTGGGCACACGACCGATGAGTGCAACGTCTTGAGAAACCTCTTGGAAAGTCTGTCCAGAAGTGGCAAGCTAACCAAGTATTTCGCTCATTACCCAGGTAGAAAAGAGCGAAGGTCGTTATTAAAGGAAGACCAAATGGGAAGATCAGAAGTGAAGTCATCGAGAAGAGATGGAGACCCCTCTATTAGAAGTGTCATTCATACAATAGCGGGTGGATACGCCGGAGGCGGCTCGTCAGAGTCTGCTCGGAGAAAGCATACGCGGGCATTGAAGGCCATGATGAGCGTTGGCCAGAGTTTTCCTAGATCAGATGAGCATAATGTCCCGATCACATTCTTAGCCGAAGATTTTAAAGGGACAGCACCTAATCATGATAATCCAATAGTTATTCATGTCGTTGTTGCTAATTTTAAAGTGAGAAGAGTTTTGGTTGACCAAGGAAGCTCAGCGGACATCATTTTGATGGAAGCCTTCTCCAAGCTGAACTTACCTAAAGAAAACATTTCTGCTTCCTACGGTGGCCTAATAGGCTTCACAGTGGAACAGGTCATTCCCACAGGGAGGGTAGAGTTGGTAACTACCTTTGGCAGAGTTAAGACCATTCTGGTTAAATTCCTTATCATGGATAAGCAAAGGGGGTACAACATCATTATCAGCCGAACATCCATTAAGAAGCTCAGAGCTATCATATCAACCCCCCACCTAACAATGAAGTTCCCAATTGACTCGAGGGTAGGGGTAATCCATGCAGACTAACTGGAAGCTCGATAGTGTTATGCTAACTATTTACGCATACACAAGCTAGCTTTGACTGGTGTTACCGGCCCAAAAAGGTAGCAGATCGGAGGTCCTGATATGAAGCAGATCATTCACACTGACGTCAACATGACCAAGTTAGACCCGCGCAAAGATTTCCAGGAGACTAGACCACAGCCTGATGGGGAGATAGAAGAAATCAAAATTGAAAGAGATGGTGAAAGCTGTAGTCTAACCATCGGGGTAGGACTGCAGCCAAATTTAAAGGTAAAGTTAGTTCAATTTTTGAAAGAATATGCAGATTTATTCGCTTGGGTTCCAGCTGATATGCCGGGTATAGAACTGATCTTCATGAATCACAAGTGAGAGGTTATCCCTGGATATAAGCCCGCTGCCCAATGAAAGTGGATGTTGACCGAGCAGAAAAAGAAAATCGTGAAGGCTGAAACTGAAAAGCTCTTGAAAGCAAGGTTCATTAGAGAGCTGATATATACGACATGGCTCTTTAGCATAGTCCTCGTTGAAAAGAAGAACAAGGGAACATGGCGGATATGTGTCAATTTCACAGATCTCAACAAGGCCTGCCCCAAAATACTCATATCCCCTGCCAAACATTGACAAACTAGTAGATTCTGCTACAGGGTACTAGTTCTTAAGCTTCATAGACGCATACTCGAGATACAATCAAATCCTGACCACCCAGAGAACAAAGAAGAAATGGCCTTCATGACAGATGGACCAATATACTGTGACCAGGTAATGCCTTTTGGCCTAAAAAATGCTGGGGCCACTTATCAATGGTTAATGGACAAGGTTTTCGAGCAGCAAATTGACAGAAATATAGAAGTGTATGTGGACGATATGTTCGTAAAGACCGGCCACAATAAAGATCATATCGCAGATTTTCAAGAAGTTTTCAGCGAGTTAAGCAAGCACAACATGCATCTCAATCCGAACAAATGCACGCTCGGAGTGAAGGCCAGCAAATTCCTGGGTTTCATGATCACCCACAAAAGTATTGAGGCTAACCTAGATAAATGTAAAGCTGTCATTGAAATGAGGAGCCCGGTCACAGTAAAGCAAGTTCAGCAACTGACAGGTCGAGTGATGACCTTGACCTGATTTATGTCCAAAGCAGGCGATAAGACAACCCCTTTGTTCGACTGTATTCGCAAGGCAAAGCAATTCAAGTAGAGTGATGAGTGTAAAATAGCGTTCCAGAATATCAAGATGTTTCTCTCAAGCCCGCCCGTCCTGACAAGGCCCATTCTGGGAGAACCACTAATAATCTATCTTTTAGTATCTGCAAATGCAGTAAGATCAGCTTTGGTAAGAGAAGTAGAGAAAGAACAACGCCCAGTGTACTTTGTAAGCAAAGTGTTACAAAGGCTAGAAACCTACTATAAAAAAATAGAACAACTACCATGGGCTTTAGTAATCTCAGCTAGATGATTGCGTCCATACTTTCAGAGTCATCAGATCATCGTCAGGACTGGCCAGCCGATCAGGCAGGTTCTTGCAAAGCCCGGCTTGGCCGGTCGTATGATCACTTGGTCAATAGAGCTATCTGAATATGGGATATTGTATGAAAGCAGGGGCCCAATCAAATCCCAATATCTAGCTAACTTTATTAATGAATGGTGCGGCTTGGTCAATACTGCAATGAAGGAATGGATACTCTATGTTGACAAGGTTTCCAATTTACAAGGAAACGGCGCAGGCGTAATTCTAGAAGGGCCAAATGGGGTGACAATAGAGCAATCCTTAAAGTTTGGGTTCAAGGCAAGTAACAAACAAGCCGAATATGAAGCCCTCATTGTCGGACTACACTTAGCCAAAGAGATTGGAGCCTCTACGGTCATTGCCAAAAGTGACTCTCAGATCGTCACGAGCCAGGTACCTCGGACATGAATGCCTGGGTCTAAAATTTCATCTACTAGAATGATCCAAATGATATATTAATGTTAGCTTTCTCCCATGTTTCCCCATTTCATTGTAAGCTCGATCTTTTTAACAATTACTCCTCTTAAGAGATGCCCCTTTGGCTGCTATCTGAATAAAACATTGGCTTTTATTTAATTTCACATACAAATATAGCCATGGCTAAAGAGACGCTCTTGGCACAATACCTTGATCAAGCCAAGCAATTGATGGCAACATTCTCCAAGTTCCATATTGAACACATATCAAGAGAACAAAATTCACGCGCCGATTTTCTTTCGAAGCTAGCAAGCACAAGGCGACCGGGGAATAACCATTCAGTTGTTCAAGAAACAATAGAACACCCGACCGTATCTCTGATGAGTGTATTTCATTTCGATAACCCGACCATCCCAGACATTTCTCCCACCAAAGGCCCACCTAACTCCCTCAAGACAAACACAAGTTCTTGGATGTCCCTATCATGACATTCTTAACAACCGGAGAAATCCCAGTCGATGACAAGGCCATTAGGAAACTGCGAAGATCCTCAACCTATTACTTGATCATGGAAGGCCAATTATACAGACAAGGATTCTCCATGCTTGAATATCTGGATCCAGAAAAGTCAGAATATGTAATGGCAAAAATACATGAAGGAGTTCGCGGTCATCACCTGGGAGCTAGATCTCTCTCAGGGGAGGTCATCAGAGCCAAATACTATTGGCTGACGATCAAGGTAGACTGCTCAAGATATGTTCAGAGGTGTGACAAATGCCAAAGGTTTGCTGCCATGCATTTAGTACCTCTAGGAGAATTTCATTGTTCAGACATCCAGTGGCCATTTTGTAAGTAGGGAATGGATCTTTTGGGACCATTCCCTCAGGCCACAGGGCAACGGAAATTACTCGTCATGACAATTGATTACTTTACTTAGTGGATTGAAGCGGAGCCTTTGTCAACCACTACAGCTTAGAAAGTTGAAGATTTCATATGGAAAAGCATAATTTGTAGGTATGGCTTGCCTTATGCCATGTTCACCGACAGCGAATCTCAATTTGCAGACAAAAACTTCAAAAGGTTTTGTGAATGATTAGGGATCAAACAAATATTCGCTTTTGTTGAACACCCCCAATGCAACGGCCAAGCAGAGGCTGTCAATAAAATAATCCTGTGGGGCATTAAGAAGCATCTTGACCATGCAAAGGGACAATGGACGGAAGAACTGCCGAGCGTCTTATGGAGTTTACCATACCACCAGTCAATCTGCCACAAAGGAAACTCCCTTTCGGCTCACATATGGAGCAGAAGCCATGATCCCCGTAGAGGTTAGTTTACCATCCTTTAGAAGAGAAAATTTTGATGAAAAAGAATGAGAAATGGCCCACATAAGGAGCATTGCAGCCAAAACCAAGATAGCATGGCATTACAATCAGAAGGTGGTGAAAAGACAATTTCAGAAAGGGGATTTTGTACTAAGAAGAGTAAACAAACACCCAACGGAAGGAAAATTAGGCCCAAACTGGGACGGGCCATTCCGAGTTGAAGCAAGTCTATGAAATGACACCTACAAACTTTCTACAATCGATGGCAAAACAATACCTAGGACGTGGAATACTATGAAACTGCGAAGGTATTATAGTTAGAATTATGCTTACACTGTACTAGAATCGTTTGATCTTTGATGATAAAATACATTTCAACCATTCCGTCCTATTTATGTTTTAAATATTACTATCACCCCATCGTTTGTCCATCTCATCACAATGAAAACCTCGCTATCACAAGTACGCAGCCCCCCGGCATTACAACCAAAACCTCTTTATCACGAGTATACGTACTAACCTTGTTGTCATGAGTACACAGACCTCTTGGTCCTCACAATGTCAAACATTATCATAATAACGCAAAATCTTATCTTCATTAAATACTTTGGACATCACAAAAATGTATGTCGATATAAAAAATGAGACCCCTATCAAAATAAAGGACCCACCAAATTCAGAAACACCCCGGTCTTTTCACGGCTATCAACCTTTCTAAAAAAGAAAAAAAATTATTACAACATAAACGGGGCATTCCTCGACCTTTAGATTTCCTTGGCCCCCAGTTGATCCTTGACATCTGAATCATCGTCAGAAAGAGGGAGCAAGGCACAATCAATCACTCTATGCCAGGGTTTGGCTTGATCAAAGTCCATCCTCGAATCCTGAAAATTATGCTTGAAATAGCTCCGCACCTGCTCATAGCCCGCAACGAATTGACTAGGAAGGTCATCCATGATTAACTGTTCAACTTCACTCTTCTCAGACTGCACCTTGGTCAACTCCTCCGAAAGCTCCCTTTCGTGCTTTTGAGCAGTCTTCAGCAAGGAGGATAGTGTCTTGATCTGCTTGTACAGAGCTTGTACCTACTCTTCTTGTTGTTTTTCCCGAGCTTCAGACTTGACCCTCTCCTTAACCAGTAACTTCTCCAAAGCATCTATTTTTTCCCGAGCTTTCGATAGCTACTCGTTAGCCTGCCTTGACTGGGAGGCCATCTTCCGGACTTCTCTCTCCACGTGCCGAGCCATTGCAGCATTTCGAAGGGAAGTCGCTTCCTGGGCTCGAAACAGGGACAAAAGCCCAGCCTTTAGAAACTTAGCCACATCAATATTGAATAGAAGTTGAGTATCAATAAGACGCTTGTTTCCAAAATGCCTATCCCAGAGGGAACTGATTGGCATCCCTGCATCCCCACTAAAATCTTTTAGAAATTTTGCTGCTTCTTCCAACAAGAGATTAGAAAGAGCAGAGATAACCAAACCTGGAGGGCATGGTGGTCGAGGAGTCTGGCCAAGAAGTTGATGACCCTCATCCATCATACCAACTGGGTTTGATTGAATGGAGTTATCGCCTCCTACTGATCCTGTTTCTTGCGTTGGGGTAGATGTCGCATCAATAGCTCCACTAGAATGCTCGGTAGAACCTTCACCCCCAGACAAACCACCAGAAGGCTCGGAACTGGCCTTCATTTTCTTCTTCTTAGCCCTCCTGAGAACATCAACATCATATCGTAGAGCCTGATCAGCCATCGCCTTTTTCGCTCACTCCAACAGGTCAAGAAAATGCCCTAAAAAAAAGTGGCTTGTCAAAAGGCATCACAGTTGAACATTATCCAACAAAATTAACAAGTAATCTCCCTTACGAAATTAAAAAAAAAAAGAGGCTTGTCAAAAGGCATCACAGTTGTCCCCATCTTGGATCAGAAAAGCACACTTCACCCTGGTCAAATTTTGAGCCATAATATCTGTGGATAGTTACTCTAATTCAACCATATGAATTTTCTCCTCAGCATAGAAGTCCTTCACGGACACCCGAGGACTCGGCAGTGAATAAGCGTTCCACCGAAAAGGAAACTTTGGTCGACCGAAGACACCATAGAATTGGGCACTAGGCCGGATCTTAAAAAATTGGCCCACAAAGTCCGTTTCTTATAAGAATATTCAAATGCTTCGAGCAGCTGTTTTCCCCGAGCTCTAGTGAATGACACCAGAGAATAAATACCGACTTTGGGTTTGTTCACCCGAAAGAAGTAAAAGAATGACCCAGGAGTAGCCTGAAAACCTAAAAGATCGCATAACAGTCGAAAACCCCGGAAGAAGCCCCAAGAATTCGGATGTAACTGAATAGGAGCCAGCTAAAGCATGCCTAGAATGTCCGAATATAAGTCGGGGAAAGGGAATTCTAATTTCACTCAATTGAAGATCGTCTCAATATATAAAATAAGCCCGGACCAGGATCACCGGTCACTGGTCGTCTGCCAAATCCTTCGGCACGCCCCCAGAAATCACCCTCTCCACATCCCTAGCATCATTCAGCGTGGACCTTATCTCCCCTAGCGAGTCAGATACATCATTAGGTTGGGGGACCGAGACCTCAGTCTGCTGTTTAGTCATGACCTCCTTAGCAGTAAACCTGCACAGCCTAAAGGTACCCGATGGGGGACCCCCCGACAAGAAGGCAAATTATGAGATGGAGACTAAAGACAGAAATCTACAAAACCATCTTACACCTCCTAAACAAACTATATTCCCACTACTATATCTAAAATAACCATTCGGGAGCAAGTTTTTGAGCATATATTCCCTCAAACACAGAATGAATAGGATTTCTTGGCAAATACCCACAACCATCATTAACCCAATACACCCTCTATCAGAAAACATTTTTTATCTTCGCATACGTAACAACTTATTGACATACAGAAACCGAGAAAAGAAAGCAGAAAAGAAACAGCAATGGAGTACCTTTAAACGTGATGGATAACGGCACGAAGGCGATTCCGGAACCTCTGAATGGCGAACTCAGGAGGGAGACAATAGCAACTTCAGAAAGGAAAAACTCAAACGATTTGAAAAATACGCACAAAATGAACACTCGTTCACTTCTTCAAAGGAATAGGCTGGCGAAGGAGGCTTTTCAACTTCCTCATCACCCCGTCAATCTTAAGACACGTGTCCATCATCATGTGGAAGGGATTTTGAATTTAATGAACATGACTTCTTGATCTATAAGGCAATGACACGTGGCCACTAACTCAAAAACTGCACAATCGAGAAAAACCTGGAAGGAAATTTCAAAAATCTGCTGTGTCGGGCAAACATGGAATGGCGTGCATGAAAAATCGGCCAATCTCTAGCCTCTGACCTCGAGCTGGGCTTGTGGACTGGTCGACCATCGGATACACACCTGGACGTCCCACTCCCAGCCTCGAAACAGGGCATGTGGACAGGTCGGACATGTCAACAAGCACGCACTAGCCTCTTCAGCCCCTCGGGCCTCGAGCTTGGAGGGCATGTGGACCGGTTAGATATATGCTGACCTTATGGCACATCTGGTCCCCACACCCATTGGACCATCTTTATAGTCTCATCTCTGAACAGATCTCAATAGGCTTAATCAGTCCACACGCTTAAATGATCAGGCCTATCAAACCAAGTCCAATGTAGACCCACAGCAGCATAGGATCCTCTGGGGTATAAAACGCCACCTCTAATGGAAGTATTGAATAACGAAAGGGTGACGGCCCCTGCATTGACGATCAAACAACAGGCTCCTCATCAGGGATATAAGCCGGGGTTAGGACCAAGGAAAGACAGTTCAAACCAAATACAAAGCTGACCCTATACTACCCTGAGTCAGGATAGCAACATTAAGCAAATTAAACTAATTAAAAATCATATAACAAATTATTTTAAACTAAATTAAAATAAAATAATTATAAAAATTACACTAATTTAAAAATAAATGAAATTACCCGTATATCTAATCTCCCATCAATGTGTCCTCTTTCAGCATCAAGACGATATATGTTTTCGTTATTTATAACTCTCACTCTAACCTTTTTAATTCTCAACTGACTTTGCCAAACTAGGGACCTATGGATCGATTTTGAAGCCTCCATTGACTTCTCTATATATCAAATTACAACACAGAAATTGAGCCAACATTGATGCATTTCACATTGATATAAAATCGATTCAAGTTAGCTTGATTTTCAAAATGCATCTATTGTAGCTTGATTTCTTTGACGTTGAATTCTCACCATTGGAAATTTTACCATGTTAAAATCAATTGAGGGTGAATTGATTTTCTTGCATTTAAAATTCGACTGAAGCTAAATTGATTACTATTACAATGTGTTTTAGGACAAAATGTAACATGTTTGAATGAGACAAATTGATTCTTAAATAAGTATCAATTTCAAATATGTACATGAATTAAGAAAATGGTTGATAAAATCTTAATGTTAGATAATTTTTATATGTTTATTAAATTACTCTTAATACAATTCTCTTTTATTCTTAATTAGAGTAAATACCCAAATTGGTTTGTGATAATTTATTTGATGGACAAATTGATCCCTAACAATTGTAAACATCCAAATTGGTCCCTTATAATTGTAAAAATAGGACACTATAGGTCTCTAATAGGCCTGTCAAGGCTTGGTCGAGAGAAAGAAATGAAAAAGAGCTCGGATGGAAGAATATGGAACTCATCTGGAAGAAAATGAAGCTCATCTGAGAGGAAATAGAGCTCGATTAGGACTAGGCAAGGCTCAGCTGAGGAGGAGGAGATCGGCTGACAAGTGACTGAGCTCCATCACATGCTTGTTAGTCTCAACCATCTGTTAGCTGAACTCCGTCTAGTCTTAGCCGAGCTCTATTTCCTCTCAAACAAGTTTCATCTTCTCCTATCCAAGATCTTTTTTCATCTCTGCCTCTCGACTAAGCCTTGAAATGCTAGTCAGGGACCTACTATGTATTATTTTTACAATTGTGAGGGACTAATTTGGGTGTTTATAATTGTTAGAAATTAATTTGTTCATCAAAAAGATTGGCAAGGACTAATTTGGATGTTTATTCTCTTAATTGTTCTCTCTCCCCTAGTGCTCTCTCTCTCATCCTATTAATAGGAGTATAGTTGAAAGAAATAATTACGAGTAAATTACATTCACCTCTCCTGAGATTTGTGAAAATGCAACTCACACATTCTCTAGTTGTCCTACAAACACTTACACCCACTCTATTTGTTAAATTTTAAGTATTTATATTACAGTGACACTCCTCATTCATAGAACATTATTAGTAAACTTAACAGAATGATAGTTTTGTAATATTAACTATTTTTAATTAATAAAGTTATAAAATATATTTACCCACTTTGTTAAGTTTAAAGATTTTTTTATAATTTTATTAATTAAAAATATTTAATATCATAACAATATCATTTTGTTAAGTGTACTAATGGTGTTCTATTAGTGAGGAGTATAGACGTAATATAAATATTTATAATTTGACAAGCAAATAAAGTGTGAGTGTAAGCTAAATAATTAAAGGAGATGTGAGTTATATTTTTATAAACCTCTGGAGATATGAATATAATTTATCTAATAATTAATATTATCTAAATTTATAAAATGAACTTAGAAAGGTAATAATTTTCAAACTCAACATTTGTTTCTCTAGTGCGGATCAAGTGACTAATCAATTTGCGTATAATACACCTAAGGTTGACGCCCGTCATGCAATTCCAAACTATTCCATTCCGAATGTTCGAACCCAACGATTAACACCTGACCAGGAAAGGTATAATCTCATCTATGACCCGTAGGCAAACTAGATATTTACTTAAGAATGGAGATACTATTTATGTTTTTTTTATTATTGTGAAAAACCGTTAAAATAACTCTAAAATAAAAAAGCGGAATAATTTGATTGGAAATAAATAATTAAATGAATGTAGGCACAGATGCCGCCTCCCTTATCATTCGCGTGCCATCTTTCTCGCACATCAAGCGCTGACACCAACGTATACGCACTCTCTCTCTCTCTCTCTCACTCTTCCCATCTGCCACTCCGTGGGGTCACCTTTTCCCCTGTCTTGTCTATTCTCTTCCCCCTCTCCCTCTGTCTGCACTGTTTCAGTGCTCTGTCCACTCCCCTACACGCACCGCATATTTTCTCCCTCTTTTCTTCCACTACGATTTTATCTCATGATGCCATTACCAGCCATGCCATAACATGCACGATATGACATGACATAGGGTGTGCTTCTTTTTCATATTTCTTTTTTTTGTTTTCAAGGAAAACTAGGAAGCCCAGATTTAACTTTTCATGTAAAATTTTCAGACGATAGCACCAAAAAAATAAAATAAAAAAAAGATGTATATGAGAACTTTATTTTATTATTATTAAATATGATAATAATTTTTTTATTTTTAATATTTATTATATTTAATAATTATAAAGTAAGCATCTCAATAATTATTTATTTTTTAAGTGTTAGAATAATAATACTTATAAAATTTTCCTATTGATTGAATTTTATCATTTGTCTTTTGAGTTTAATACTCTGAGAAGTGAGAAGCCCAAAGGGGAGGAAATAATTTGTTATAGTTGCTTCATTTAAGTAAAATCTTATAGTTAAATTTAAAGTAGATTACAATTATAAGTTTTATATAATTAAAAATAATGTAATGTCATTTTATTTTAGTGTATAGTATATTTTTAAAAATATAAATAAATGTTTATTGTTAGAACATATGATTAGTTGATTACTGCTATCTGAGTTTTCTAAAATTTAGCATGTTTCATAATCAATATATATAATATAATTAAACATTCGGATCAATCGAATTCAACTTTTATAAAAGATTATTAAATAAATGTATATATAAGATTTTTTCTTAGAGTAAATTGATCTTATCCAATTATGATACTTATGTTTTATTATATATTATAGGCAAAACTCACTTTTTGTCCCCTAACTTATCTTTATTTTTTATTTTGATCCTTTAACTAATTTTTTATTTATTTTTCATTTTGGTCCCATAACTAATTTTTTATTTTTTTTATCCTCTAACTTTTTCATTTTGGTCTCCTAACTAATTTATTATTATTATTTATTTTATTTTATTTTATTTTCCATTCTTATAGTATGATGCAGTAAATTAAAATAAAAGGAACTGATAAAAAAAACTGAACAAGAAAGTTATTCCTTTTTTAACTATAAAATAAAAATTAAAAATAAATTGACCAAGATATTTTTTTTTGCTTTTGCTCAGTTCACGTCATCTAGGTTCTCATATTTTATTTGTTTAATTTTTATTTTATTTTATCTAATTTTTGTTTTTATTTTACAGTTAAAAGGGTAAGCATCTTGTTCAACTTTACTTTTTTAGTTTCTTTTATTTTAATTTATTGTGTCATATTAAAGGAATAGAAAATAAAATAAAATAAATTTAAAACGAACAAAGTATTAGTTAAGGACCAAAATTAAAAACAAAAATAAGTTTGGAAACCAAAAAGAATAAAAAACTGGTCAGCGGGCCAAAACAAAAAAGAAAATAATTTAGGAAACCAAAAAGACAGAAAGTTAGTTAGGAGACCAAAATAAAAAATTAAATTAAATTAGGGGATCAAAAAATATATTTTACCTATATTATATATATCGTTTTATTTGAAAGATATATTTATATTTATTAGAATATATAAGTGTACGTGTGTGTGTGAGAGAGAGAGAGAGTGAGTGTGTGAAATTGTTAAATTTTTTCCTCTATTTTTTTCTTATCGAAATAAACGTATCTGTCTTTGATTTTTTATTTTTTAATTATTTTTCACCTTCAAACAAAATATAAAAAATTGTGGATATAAGGGGGTGTGCTACACAAACCATTGGCCAAACTTTTATGGAGACTCTTTTTTAATTATATACCCCTAACTAATAAAATTATATCAATTAGTAAAGATATATTTGTGAAATTGAATTTTAGAGAGAAAGACAAATGAATAGAAGATTTGTAATATAAAATTTTACAATCTTACATTATAAATCATTTTTATCTTTACATTATAAATCATTTTTATCTTTTTGTTTTTATAACTTTAAAAGTTCAAACTCACAAGCATCTTAGTGTTAAAAACTAATTCCACTTTGTCATTCTGTTTTCTTTTTTAGGCTTTGTTTGGTTGACTATAAAATAGAAAAAGAACGAGAGGAAAAGCCCGAGGGACGCATAAGGATTAGAAAAAAGACGTCCAAGACTCACTATATTTTTCCTTCCAAAAGTGGTTGAAAAATGGAAGAAAATAGAAATTAAAAACTCATTTGTTATTTATCATAATATATTTGTCTTTCTTTTCACTTTTTAAATTAAATAAATAAAACAAAATCATTTTTCTTTTCTTACTTTCATCCGAATATGTATGAGTAAAATAAAAATCTACCCGTCTTATTTTCTTTCATTTTCTTTTCTAGCATTTTTCTTTCTGCTGCCAAAGATAGTGTAGGTGTTAAGAGAAGGTTAATTGTGTTCTTTTTGGTGGTCCCGAAGGTGCTGCCGAGCAGTTGGAAAGCAAAGTGTGAGCATTCCCCTCTCATCTTCTTCGTTTTTAAGCATGTGGGAATGTTCAAGTTTTTGCCCTTCCCCTTGCATTGGGGTATGATGGTACTGTAGATTGGCTCTGTTTTTCCATGTGTTGAGGATTTCACGAGGTGGGTTTTGGAGCAATTTATAGTTATCAGGCTCGGGCTAGAGATTGATCTGATTGGAGTATTGGGTTACTATGTTATTAGTTCAACTAGTTATAATTATATCAATTTATAAAAAAATTTATTAAGTGAAATATAATAATATATATATATATATATATATATATATATATAATTCTTTTCATATATTATAACAAAGATCAAGCTTAACTCAGTGGAAAGCAAGCGCTCCTTACACCTTGCATGCACATGTTTGAACCTTGCATCTGGAGTTTTTGAAAAAAATTCCTTGATGCTTGGCGGTCAAAGGTGCGTGGATGCACATGTTCGATGTAAACTTGGTGCCTATATATTTTGTAAAGTAATCATTGATCTTTCTTGAAAATTATTAAAATTACATTGACCTTTCTTATATATCGTAATTTATTACTTTAATCGACAAAAAAGATATCATGTGACGTATATATAATTATTAATAATACAATTATAACATTTCAACTTTAGTTGACATGTATTTTAACCAAAATACCTCTTCTTCTTTTTTTATCATAAGTTGTAATTGTAAATTTCATTTTCATATGACAAAAAAATTATTTTATTCAATTAATGTGTTAAATATTGTCAAAATATTATAATTTCATCATTAACAATTATGTATATTTCTCATGTTACTTTTTTTTTGTCACTTAAAGTAGCAAGCTAGTATTTGCAGAGTAGGTTAATATAATTTTAGTAAATTTCAGTATAGGTTACGCAAGCTGTCGCGACTCACAAATAAATTAAAATTTATTTTAGGCTAAGTTGCAAAAAAATGTAATAAAGGGCATAATCTAGATTATCTCTCAGTGAAATGTACCTAGACGATTGTAAATTTGGAGTTTTGTTTGGAAGAAATTAATAGAATAATGAAAAAAATTTAATTAAATAAATTACTTGTACAAGAAATTCCTGTAGATCTAGAATTATGTTATCACTGACTCAATAATAATTCACGGATGTGGTTATTTTTACTAATTTACAATCACACAATTAGTGATGTAATTCTACTTGACAGTCATATAATCACACAACTGACTAAGGGTTTAACTAACATGAACACTAGGAAATCACAATCACAATTCCTAAATGCTTACACTAACTTAAATATCAATCACAATAACCATATTCTTATCCGTATTAATTCCAATCCCATCCCCTTACCAAGTCAAGCTATGACTTAAATTATGGTCAATTGGAATCCTAACCATACATGATAGTCACAATTGTAAATACACATATAATCAAAGTTGGCTCTCAAAAATATAAGAGAGAGGAAGAAAAAAGATTGGAAAATCAATTCGTAAATTGTTTTAAAATAATGAGAGTCTCAAAACATAATTTTTGGATCATTTTTTGTGCTAGGTAAAGAAACTATCCCTCTATAGATGCAGGATTACAACCAAAGTGATAAAAATTATAATCAAACTTCCAAATAGTACAAAAGCGGAGATTGGAATCACCAAAAATCCCAGAGAGAGTACAGAGGAGATAGAGAGATCAGAGTGAAGGGTGTAAGATCCCTTTAACCTAAGTTAACCAGTCATATATAATTCATCAGCCCATCGTCAAAAACGGTTGTTTTACGTACTAGTACGCAAGTGGTGGGAAGTATTGAACGAGAAGCAACAGAGACAGAAAATAAAGAAGATAAACGGAACTGCTGACCCAATTAACGATAGCAAGTATGAGCTTATACTAGAGAGTTTCGCGGAGAAATTAGTTCAGGAAAGCCCTTCGCCGTCATCTGTTATGGCTGCTTCCAATGGGCCATTCCTACGTACATGCCGATGCAGAAAATAGTTCACGTTTGCTTCCATCCTAGATTTCCAATCTCGAAGGAAGGAGAAGATAGAAGAACTCGAAGCGAAGATTAAAGCTCTTGAGGAAGAGCAGAAGGCTGCTTTAATAAGCAGAATTGAAGTCGAGTAGAGGGAATAGTTAGCTGGATTGAGGAGAAAAGCTGAATGCAAGATGAAGACATCGTTGGTAAATCGGATATGGTTGCTCTTATGACTTGAATAATATGCTGTTTTAACTTATTATTGTTTTGTTCGTTCTTGCTCTATTTTGTAATAAATATGTTTCTCAATGTCCTGCATGTTCATATGTCTCTGTTAGTATAGTTTATGTACTGCATAGTATCACATCCATCCTGAGTATATTTTCTTGCACTTTTACTAGGAGTAGGATTCAGGGGTCCCATAACTTTGTCGAACAAAAATGAGACTTCTTAATTCAGTTTAGGTGATGATGGACAACACTGCATAGGAAAACAATTACTGCCTTTCCTCTTTTCTTACAAAGAAGCCAAAATCACTTTAAGTTAGAAACTTTGGGATAAGTTTGTTTCGGGCCTTTTTTAAACCGAAAAAAAAAATTTAATTTTGAAAATCACTTTCCATAAAAGCTATTTATAGTTTCTGCTCAAATCGCAAAAAGTTTTTGAATAGAAGTCGAGATGAATAGCTTATCTAAAAATTGATTATTGAAGTTTAAAAGTTACTTTTGTGTCAAAGGAAAAAAAAAAAAGCTAAAACAAACTAAGAGAAATGATAAATAACCATTACTAAACTTATATCATATACTTATACCAAGTTATAAGTTGTAAATAAAAAGTTATAAACTAATATGCAATAACTTTTTACATATTGATTTATAACTTTTTACATATTGATTTATAATATTTAACTTAATATAAGTATATGATGTAAGTTTAATCATGATTTTGTATCACTCTTCCACTTTTAAACTAATAATAGTAGTTGATTAAAGTGAATGTGTTCTAGGCTCCAGACACTTGATTAAAGTTGTGTATAAAAGCATTGGCCCCTAAAAACTGCGTATGGAATGTGGCATCATGAAGATAAGTATGAAACGTGAATTTCTGACATGCTCATTTCCTCCAGAAATATATATGAACTCTTTGTTTATATATATGAACTCTCATAATAAATATTTCTTTCATTCATAAATAACTATCTAATATGAAAATTTTATTTTTTCATAAATAATTATCTATTTAAAAATTTTAGGCAATATTTATTAATTTATTCAATTATACTCTTATTAATTTATTTTCCCTTTCCTATTAAATACACTCTTATTGAGAAGTATTAAAGATAGTATTGTAAAGAATATATTTTTGTTTACATCGAAACATTATCAATTATTCTCTTAATTCATGTGTACATTTAAAATTAGATAATTATTTATGAACAGAGGAAATACAAAAAAAGGAGATCTAATAGTTATTTTTTTCTTGGAAGAAAACTTCTTTCTCCGAGAATATGGAACAACTTATCATCAAACAGACTCCTCAAAGCTGCATAATCTTCCGAAGAACTGAATTCTTATTCAAATTATGTTCTTCAAATTAAGCCTTCTACAGTTTCAAGCTTTCAATTCTAAGGATTTTTTTGCTGGATTCGGCTGTTGCAACTACTAGAACATCCTTGAGGCCAGATATTGATCGGAGAACAATTGCTAGTGTTTTGATTGGCGTTTAACAGAAAATGTCAGTTATTCCAAATGAAATTTTGGTAATAAATATAGATGTTTGACAAATTTTTAATACTCCTTAGCCCTACTTATATGCCCAATATTCCAGTGAGATTTTGAGTAAACTAGGCTTAAACTGTACAGATATTAAGGGTGTGGATGTGACTATCAACATAGTGAAAATTTATTACAAATACCAGGGTAAACCTAGCTTTTTGAGTACATAAGGATCTATTTGGTTGGTTTCATTGGTTTTAGAAAATAATTTTATTTTCAATTTTTAAGCTACCTTTTGTTTTCAGCATTTTATGAAGGAAATAGTAAAAATTAGAAAATTTAATTTGCAATTTTGATTTCCTATTTTTAATATTTCTTTCATAAAATCTAAAAAATAAAAATGGATTAAAAGTGAAAACTATAAAGTGTTTTCTTAAACCAAATAGACTCTTAAGATTTTGACTTGCCTAAGATAAAGAGTGGGAGGAATGTAAATAGTAGATGGAGAAAATTCTTTCTACAGGCCAGAAGTAAGTGTTGATCAATGTTGTGGCTAATCCATGCATTCCAAATCATATATATTATGCCTCACTTCATGAATCCCAATTATTCTTTGTAACAAGATCAGGTCTGTGGTAGAATTTGGTAGGGATATGATGCAAGCAAATGTTGGGCAAAGTGGTTGGAGAAGAAAAAAATTTGGGTAGAATTGATTCAATCGACTAAGCTAGAAATGACAAAAGTGAAATTGACATAATATCTTCATCCGATATTTAAGGCAATAAATGTATGGATATTTTTATTTATATACTATTTATTTAATCCATACACTTAACCGAGGTGAGATTTCATTACTCTTACTCAAAGTTCCAATATTCATCCCCCCTTACTTAATTTCCAATCCCTAATGTCTAAAGTGCTTAAGGTAAAATGATTTTCCATGAAAATCATTGATGTGATTTGCGATAAAAATTTCTTTTCTTTTTAACTTTTTCAAACATTATAAGTCGCTAGAAGTTGAAATAAAACATCAAGTAGACTAGGTGGGTTGTTTTTTCTCTTAAAAAGCGTTGGAAGAGATTTGACAATTAATATTGGCTGGAATGTCAAATTTTTTGCAGTAATTCTTAAGAGATTTTGTCGAGTATAGCTTCTAATAGTGGGCTTGGAAAAAACAAGTCATCTAGTTTATAAATATTTATTGTAACTAGGTGGCTTATTTTTTGGCTACTAGAAAGTGTTATTTTTACACTTTGTTATATAAAATGTGGATATCAAACTGCCTAATATCAATTTGTTATATAATGGTGGGCCCAAAAGGTAAAAGCAATATATCGCAAATAAATACGTGGAAAAGTATAAACAAATGACATGGAGAATTAATGTAGTTCAATAAATAGCTTATATCCACAAGTAAATGTAACAACCAAATAGTTCAATATGAAAATATGATAGAAATATAAAATGTGGACCTAATCCACTCAATGCCTAAATACCAAATATACCCAAGATACCTCATATTTTCACACTGATATATGTTTTCAACTACAAAAGAAAGGAATTTATAAGTAAAAAAAATAACTCTTCTGATCTATCACAATGAAACGAGGAATGGCTTGGATTGTTGGTATCGGAGGTACCACCAACAAAGTTCTATCCATATAGTCATCCTAGCCAAAATTTTCTAGCCAAGATAACAAACAAGGTGGCTTGTCTTTTCCAACCCTAGTATTAGAAGCTATGTTAGAAAAAATTATATCTTAAGAAGTGCTGTAAGAGATTTAACAGTGAAGCCAATATTAAACGCAATTGGAAAATTTTCAAAAGGTGCATGGAGTAGATAGTTGGTATTGAAAATCATTAAATGTTAGATATAAAATTTTGGATTGGATGGCTCTATAAATATAACTTTGTTTGCAGTACCAATTCAAGTCATCTCTTCATTTCAATGTGTGATAGAGAAGAGTTATTTGTTCCTTGTAAATTTTTCTCTCTTGTAAATTGAGAGTGTATATTAATGTGAAAATACTGTGAGGTATTTTGGATATTTTTGAGATTTGGGTATTGAGTGGAATGTATTCACCTTGTATATTTCTATTATATTTTCATAGTAAAATATTTGATTGTCATATTCACCTATAGACGTAGACAATTTGTTGAACCACGTTAATTCGTTATGTTGGCTATTTTTACACTTCCATATATTTATTTATGACTTACATTATTTATGCTTTTTAAGCCCACCATTACATAACAAACTAGTATCATAGGAGTATCACAACCCCACATTGGTTTCCAAGCCATTTGCTTGTAGAGAAAATTTTACTTTCTCTTGTATTTTTTCTCTTTTCTATGTTATATACCGGTGAGAAAATACTATGTATATTTTGAGTGTATTTAGGGACTTGGATTTGAGTAAGATCTTACCACTTTTCTATTCTTATTATTTGAGATTTGTGTTGAGTGGAGTGTGATTAGTGTTGTATCTCCATCACATATTTGCAGACTAGATGACTTATGTTTTTGAAGCCTAATATTAGAAACTCACTACCAAAAAAAAGGTATTTCGCGGCGGTTTTTTTGGGGATTTTCGGTGGTTTGTAATTTACCGGCAGTTCACCAAACCGTCATGGATAACGGTGTCCTTAAACCATTTAGTGGCGGTTTGGATGAACCGCTGGAACAACTGCTACCAAAATAGCTATTTGAAATGTAATGGGGCCATTTTAAAAGTAGCTTAACTTGCCAATGTATCTACTATTTCCCCAAGAAAATTTTCTAGACCAAAGGAGTGAAGCCAAGCCAAGAGAAAAAAGGCAGTGGTTAATCAGACCATCATGTGCAGTCATGCTTGTCGCAACCGGGATCGCGACAGGGACGGCGAAAAAAGAAATTTTGTTGAAAATTATGGAGTCGCCACCAAGTTTATCTATATTTGGGAAAACGTTAGAAAAACCCATTTTTCTTAGGAAATGATCTTTGAAACCAATTTTGAATTCGGGAGTCGGTTATGCATAGAGAAGGGTAGGAGTTTAATCCTACGCACCCCTAATACACTCGTCCTTAGACGATACCTTTAATTAATTTGTGCAAATTATTAATAACCCTTTTTTAAAAAGATATTCTATTTACAATGAAACTATAAATAAAAGAAATTTTTAAGAAAGCTTGAGAACCTTGACCATGTAGTCAGGTATCCAAAACATTAAGTCAACAAGCCGTGTAAATTGACATTTTTATTTGAATAAGAAATTTACTAAATAAATGAGCAAATTTAGATTGGAAATAAATATATAAATTATAAATATTTACAAATGAGAGAAAAAGAAGAAAGTTATTTTTTATGTATTTTTATAAATCAACATAAACAAATATAAAGAGAACAAACATTTTTAATGAAAATTTCGAATCATTAGTCATCAACTCAAATGTTGAAATATCGAGTTAACCAATAAATGTGCTAAGTTAACTCTTTATCTCTAATAACAAAAAGTGAAATAAAATATTTTGAAATAAAATTATCAGGAAGAAGAACTTATAAATAAAACAAAATGCATAAATAGCATAGAAAAATATTTAGGAAAATTACTTACAAATAAATTAAGTGGTGAAAAGGTTACTTTTAAAAAAAAGAATTTTAGAATATTAAATTGTCACAGCTAAAATATTCTAAAATATAAAGGATAATAAATGTAGAGTCAAATTAACTTTATTCTTAGAAAGATATATTTACAATTTAATAATTAACTTAAATTAATATAATAATAAAAAAAGTAAAGTAATAATAAATATTTACAAACAAAATAATATTATGAAAATCTAATTTAAAAAAAGAAAAAGTTTTAGAATAACAAGCTGTCATGTATTTAAAATATTAAGCATAAAAGATAACAGAATAAATCAGCGATCAAATTAACTCTATTTTGAAAAAACTTTGAATATCAGTAAATCATATTAAAATATTCTTGAAACATAGAGTTAACAAACCGTCATGGCTAAATTAACTCTATTTAAAAAAAAATTCATCAATTAATTAATTAAATGAGTTTTAATAAAGCAAAACACTCAAGTATTCATTTCAAATCCAAACTGAATAAAACTCCTCTTTTTAGACAAAAATTCTAATTTTAACAGGAACCTACACAATTAATGCATAAAAACAAATATCCAATGGATTTGAACCAAAAAAACGTTAAGATAATTAAGCTAACAAAGTAAAATTAAAAAAAAGAAACACAATTAACTTAGATAAAACATATAAATATATAAAATAATTAAATTGAACAACGTGAAATTACACATAAAATAAAAATATTTAAACTAGAAATGAAGATAAATCCCTAAGCACGAATACACAACCAATTCAAATAAAACACATAAGTATATGAAACAATTAAATTAAAACAGAATAAGTATAATTATGCATTTAATTAAAGCAAAATATAAACATAAAATAGTTAAACTAAATAGGAATAAAATTAGCACATAAATATAAACAAGCAATTAAATTGAATATAAGGAAAACTAAACTAAACAAGGGGTCCTAATTACCCCTTTTTTTTTAATTAAGAAATGCTAGCACTAAAATATCCAAAAATCAAAGAAAATGTTAAATCACTTTTTATTTTATTTTTTTTTATTTGATCTATTTGATCCTACTCAAATAAAAAGAAGATAAAAGAGAATATCTTATAAATTAAAAACAAAATTTATTTTTGAATCAAATAAAATCCCTTAGTTCAATTAGATCAAAATCAAATCCAAACCCAGCAAATAAATTCAAGAATTAAAATTGAGGTAAACGCTAACCACGTAAACACAAGCAAGTTCAAAATTTAAAATCTAATTTAACAAGATAAAAAAAAAACCTATAAAATGATAATAATTAAAAATAAATAAAATCCCCAATTTTCCTAATCTATTGTCTCATCCACTCATTCACACACCCACATGACACACTCCCTCACTCACACACGCTCACACTCACGGGTTTGCACCCACACACACTAACACTCTCTCTCATTCACATTCCCTCACCTGTTTACCCATTCCCCTTCTTCTCTCTACACACACACAAACAAAATTTCTCTCTCTCCCTCTCACCCTCGGATACATACCTGAGAGAGAAAAAGTGAGCGGGGGCAAGCGAGAAGAAAGGGAAAAAGAGATGAGGAGAGAGTGGGATTGAGGAGGAAAGCGGTGGCTTAGAGTATGGTTGCCTTGGCGGTGAGATCTGCGGAGGAAGCGAGAACAGCAGCAGTTGGGGCCAGTGGGCTTGGCCCAGCCAGCGAGGTGTTGCTCGCGACCGTGGTGCTTGGGGAGGAGCGGCCGTGCGGCGTCACCTGGCTGAGAGCAGTCTAGGATGGTGGTCTTTGGGCGGGACAAAGGCTAGGGGATGCGCTGTCTGAAGCTTGCGGTGCTTGGCCGTAGCGGAAGAAGAGCGACGAGAGGCCCGACCGCGGTGCGGTTCCAGGTGATGATGGGTTTTCATAGGAGGAAAATTGAGAAGGCGAAGGAATGAAGATGATGAAGATTTGAGGGGAAAGGCGGATGATGATGAGTGCCCCGGAGAGGGCAGCGGTGAAGCTTGATTGAGAAGGAAAGGAGGTTGAAGGAAGAGGGTGATGATAGTGATCATGGGAGGTGCTGTGATGGTGGCGGTCATGGAGGGGAGGGGAGTGGTTGTTGCGGATCTGGGCCAGAAGCCAGGCTCATGCGGGTAGTGATTTGAGCTAGGCAAGAGGTCCTGTTTGCGGTGGAGCTCGGTGGTGAGGGTGGTGTTTGTTGAAGATGATGATGCTGGAGAGGGGGGGAAGATGATGGTGATGGGCACGGAGGCCGCGGCTGGTGGTGGAGGCTGCCGCGGCCTCCTCCTTCCTTTTTTCTTTTAAAATTTTTTGTTTATGTTTGATGATGATGATATTGCTGATGATGATGGTATTACCTTGTTCTTTTTTTCTGGGTTGCGTTACTGGACTTGTTGCTAGATGCTTCTTTTGCAGGTTCTCAAGATTCTCTGTTTTTTTGTTTGAATTTTTTTTGGTGGTCTTCTCCCCGTTCCTCCATGATCTCAATATGTAAAAATAAAGCTCTTCGGATGCATCCATTCCACCGAAAGAGATCTTTAAAAATCAAAAACACTATCATTGCATCCTTTTTTATTTTTTATGCTTTCCCCCTCCCCAGGTTACTGTAACTTCACGTGTATGTCTCGGGGGTGAGGGGAAAGGAGAAAATGAGAGAGTCCGTGAACTCTTCTCCCAAATTTTTTATTTTTTTATTTTTATATTTTTCTTTTAAACAAGAAATGAAACTATAAATAAATAAATAAATAAAAGGTAAATTAAGTGCAAACTATTGGATTTTATTGTTAAAAAGATTGAATAAAATCGGTTGTTCACAATGCTTGTTGCAGTTAATATATTCTGAAAGTGTATCATGTTTCCCTTGCTTCCAAGGAGGAAATTTTAATAACTAATGATTCCAAATCAATTAGCTAGCATTCTGGCTCAGTCATTCACCTTTTATTTTAACAAAATTGTTTGCACTTGTTTAGTTCTGGTTAATTATATGTGATTTGGCATAATTGGTATATTGGTAACATTTTTCTTTATTCAGTGCTTTCTTATATTGCTTGCCTATACGTTGAAACATTTATCATTTGAGATTGAATATAAGTTTAAATATGATATAATACTGGGCAGGTTTTGATCAAGAAACTAGCGTTAGCATTAGATAACTTGTTTGACTGTTTTTGTATCCCTATCTTGAACATTTAAAGACTAAACAATTAGCCAGTACAGTTACGGATGTAGGCTCTTATTTTTTTATATTATACACCATAATTCTTTAAAATTTTTCATTTGGTTTCTTATACTTTGGAACTTTGTCTACTCGAATGGCAACAGAATAGAAACCAACAAAGCAAACGATGATGGGGACTTCATTATAAAAAAATGACTTGTTATTTGCTTTGGGACTCTTTCGCATTCAACTTCAAAATCAAAATTAAATTGATGTTAAGATTAATAGCTAGCGGCACTCCATAACTTAGTTAATACATAATGAAGGGGTCCATTATTCGCCGGAATCCCAAACCAAAAATGTGTTCCCTTTAAACCGCACCAAAATAGGAAAAGAAAGAGGTAAAAAGAAAGAAATAAATAAACATGCTCCAAGCAAAACCCAAAACCCACACTTTTCATTGCTTCCTTCTTCATTTAAACCAAAATTGCTTCCTCTCAGGACAAAAACCCAACTTGAAACGAACCTAAATGTAGAAAAGTAACATGCCTGTCTTGAGTAAAGCACTCTATGTTAGCCTTTCTACCAGGAGGCACCAGAGGTGGTGGTTCTGATTTCAATGGCGGCTAGACGGAGGATACGAAGAGGCCGAGTTCCAGAATGGCGATGGAGAGGCCGTGTCGTAGAACCGAGATGGCGGCTGTTGGTTGGCCGTGCAACCGCGCCGCTAGGAGTCACCGACGGGGAGAGAAGGGGAACGGCGACGCGGTTGACTGAATCTCGAATGGGGATGGAGCCTCTCGGTTGGCCGCAAAACTGCGCCGCTAAGAGCAATTGACTGAGAGAGAGGGGGAAGGGCGACTGAGAGAGAGACGGAAGGGCGCGTTCCTGAAGGGCACATGAAGACGGCGACTAACGGGATCTTGATCGGCGGCTGAACGAAGAGAGGGAACGGCGCTGCTAAGAGAAAGAGAAGATGAGAGAGGGGACCTAGCTGAGAGTGAAAAAGTGAGAGAGGGAAGCTGTCTCCCTTTTACCTCCCAAACTTTTTATTTTTTCACTTTTTGTTCAATTACCAGTGGTTAAGTAAAATTAAAATCGCCACGAATCACTAAACCGCCACTAAATAATTCAATTTGTGGCGGTCAATGTAAATCGCAGGGAAACACATAATATGGTGGCAGTTTAGTGAACCGCTGGTAAAAAACGCCACTAAGAAGCGCTTTTTTGGTAGTGACTATGCTACATTGTCAAATCTCTTGCGGCACTTCTTAAGAGATTTTGTCCAACATCGCTTATAATACTAGGCATGGAAAAAACAAGCTACCTAATTTACACCACAATAATTTGTCCTTAAATTTTTTTGACATAAAATATGTGCCTGAAAGTTAAAATACAATATCTCTTTGGATGTGATATCAAATGGATTCCAAAAAGCTTATACTTTATCCAAAAGGGACATGCTTCTTTGATGTCATAAGCATTTTTCAAAAACCAAAATAATGTTAAATTTTAGTTTTTAGAGTACTATTTGGTGTGAAAAACTTTCAAGGACTAATATGATGCCACATTTTAATTTTTGGGGATTTATTTGATGTGAAAAACCTTCATGTGGCAAACTTTACATCCATAAACTTTATTTTTTAGACCTCTGATACATGATATTAGAACACCAATCTATTGTAATGACAAACGGAAGCGCACCTATTTGTGTCATAAGGACTTGATCTTGTGCAAAAATTTTCTCATTGTACCTTTCTCTTTAGGTGGTTCTTCAGTGCGGACTACTTTTGCTAATGTCTCCTTAGTTTTCACAGCTATTTTCATTGGGTTAGAGAACCTAGCATGAGCCTTCTCATCATGGATTTCATGATAATAACATTGGGCCTAAAGCCCATTCGGACTTTTGTAAAGTTACCCTTTCATCACATATTCGTTTAAGCTAATTATTTATGGATTATCTCATTAACTCATTTGATAAAACTAATATAAAATAAATTGATAACTCCCTTTGGAGTTATGTTTTTTCTTTAGCTTTCTTGGAATTTTTAGTTTGTTGATAGTTAGTTTTAGTTTTCATGGTTTCCCTTCTTACATCATTTGGTTTAAATTCTTGCATGATTGCACTCACATTTAATCTTGCATTCTAGTTGTGTTTTCTATTAGTTTTGTAGCTTTTTGGAAAAAGAACTAGGGAAGCATTTGATCTAGGAGTGCAAAGGAGCAAAAATTAGAGCTGAAGGGATGTCAAAAATCCATGCTGGAGGATAGAAATCCATGCTGGAGCATAGGTCCTGAAACTGAAGCCACTCTATAGTGTGGGAACCCACGCTACAGCATGGGTTGTTGTCAGAATTCTTATCATTTCACTTAAGCCTCTGACATATGGACCGGGCCTCTGTACTGACTCTAGCAGCCCATGATTAGCACAAAAACCTAGGCAAACGTTCTGAAAAGGGGATTACACATCAGAATACCAATTTTGGAAAGCAAGAGGCCAGCGCTTGGAGCTTGGTGAGTAAGGAAATTGAAGCTTCAAGAGCTTGAAAGAGAGAGACCTCTCTTGGGATTGTTCTTCAACTTCTTGTATATTTTTCTTTGTTCATGGCTTCTTCTAATATTTCTTTCTTTTATACTATTTTTATTTCATTTTCCATGATTCGTAACTAAACCCTTTGCCAAGGGTAATTTATAGAGACTATGTGTTTGACATTAGGTTAATGTGAATGAATTTATGTCTTGTTTTCATTTGATAGTGAGCATTGTATTTGAGTTTATTTATTTTGAATTCTTTGATCACCAATTTAAGATTATAAAGGTTTTTACAAATTTAAGAAAAAGAGTAAGAGCCATGCCTATGGATGCAATGTCATGAATTGAATAACATCTAGAGATAGGCAAACATGATTTATGTGGTGTTTAAGGGTTTCAGAACTACTTGGAGACTTAAGTATGCTAAGAGATTAGGTACTTGACTCTACTTGGGTGGCATTAGATAATCTTGAAAAAGGTTTTTAATGACATGATGACCCTACCATCACTTAATTGAATTTGGACAAGGCATATTGATATTTATGTTATATTTTGTTAACACATAGTTGAAGTAAATCACCGTAGAATTTTATTCCATCAATTTTTATATCACTTTTATATTGTTTCAACACTTTAGCCTTTAAATTCCTTTAATATTATCTTTTTTTTAATTGTTCAACTTGTCAACTAATTAACTAAAATCGATACTTAAATTATTCCTGTAAGTATAGCAACCATATTTTTACTCTATCACTTGATGACCTAGTGTACTTGCTATTATCACTCTCTTTTGGGAGCGATCATAAATTTATTAATGTAAGCGCACATGAATATTGTCACTCTTCATATCACTACAAGAAAAACCCGAGTTACCGACGGATTTTACCGACGAAATTTTAAATCCGTGTTGGAATGGAATTCTTGACGGATTTTAAAGTGAGAAATTCGGGAAAAAAAATTTTTTTTACTACTTGGACATTACCGACGGATTTTTCGTCGGTAAGCCGCCGGTAATATTCGCGCGACATTGCGGGAAGGGAGGCGTCTGAGGTTACGTGACGGAAAACTGGCCGGTAATTTGATTTTAAATTTTTTCAAATTTATAATTGCAAGCCGACGATTTTCCGTCGGTAATTATATGAATAATTTTATGAATAATTTTATTACCGATGGAAAATCCGTCGGTAATTTTATTTTTAAATTTTTGTCGGTGTTAATTATTACCGACGGAAAATCCGTTGGTAATTTTATTTTTATTTTTCCGATTTTTAATTATTACCAACGGAAAATCCGTCGGTAATTTGATTTTAAATTTTTTTTCAAAAATTTATAATTACCGACTTGATTTTCGTCATTAATTATATGAATAATTTTATGAATAATTTTATTACCGATGGAAAATCCGTCGGTAATTTTATTTTTAAATTTTTGTTTGCTATTAATGAAAAATCCGCGTTGGTAATTTTATTTTATTTTTTCCGATTTTTAATTATTAATGACGGAAAATCAAAACGCGGTAATTTTGTTTTTAAATTTTTGTCGGTGTTAATTATTACTCGCTATTAATTTTATTATTTTATTTTTCGATTTTAATTATTTCGGAAAATCCGGTAATTTTATTTTTATTTTTTCGATTTTTAATTATTTCGGCGGAAAATCCGGCTTAATTTTGTTTTTCCTTTTTTCCGGTGTTAATTATTACCGATGGAAAATCCGTCGGTAACTTTATTTTTATTTTTTTGATTTTTAATTATTACCGACGGAAAATCCGTGGGTAATTTTGTTTTTTAATTTTTTTCCGTTGTTAATTATTACCAGATTTTCCGCTTCGTAATTTTATTATTTATTTTTCTGATTTTTAATTATTATTACTGACGGAAAATTCGTCGGTAATTTTGTTTTTAATTTTTTCCCGTTGTTAATTATTACCGATGGAAAATCCGTCGGTAATAATATTAATTTTTATTTCTAATTTTTAACGTATTTATTGATTATCGACGGATTCAAATTACCGGAAAATCCGTCGGTAAATAATCAGAATCATTATTTAATAAATATTTGAATTTCTTTTTTATCTTTTATAATTACCGAAGCGGATTTTTCCGCTTGAAGTTGAAAATCCTTTGGTAATGTTATATCATATACTCTCAACACTCAACTCTCAAACATACTTCCTCTCCACTCTCATCTCTCTCTGCAGAAGACTGGGATCGCCGCGACCAACGCGTCGCCGCCCGTGCCGCCCTGACCCGATCGGCCGATACGTAGACCAGCCGGCTGACCACGTCGCGCTTCGCCCATCACCAGGCCGACCGACCGCCCGCGTCGCCTTTCGCCGGGATCACGTCGCCGCCTCGGCCATCGCGTCCATGTCTCTGGCCGCTCCCGCTACCGGCCGCTCGGCGTTGCCGCTTTCCTTCCTCGGCCACCGAATCGGCGCCCGACGCTTGAAGATCTGGCTCATTGCCGCCCACGCCCGCGCCCTCGCGCGGCCAAGGCCTTCGCTGGCCGCGTCTTCCGCTTCGCGGCTACTCCGCGTCGCCTCTTCCTCGGCCGCCTACCGAATCCGGCCGACTCGCCCAAAGATCACCGCTGCCGGCTCGCCGCCACCACGCCAGCGCCTCGCTTGCTGCCGGCGACACCGCGCCTCTGTGCTGGCAAATGGAGACCGCCTCCCCTGTAAGCCTCTGCTTTCACTTCCTTAACTCTATTTCTAGCTTTTTATCCATTATTCTTTTTCCCTGTATTTGCATGAACAACTTATCTTAAGTAATTTCAAACATTGCCTCTTCAAACATAGATAGAGATAGATTTATTTCATTCTCGCTAAATATTTCATCACTAAATTTTAGTCATGATTAAACCTTTGTGAAAAAACATGACAAATGAGAAAGACACTATGAGTGGGCTAATGATTGATATTTTGTTCATAATAATAATGAAAAGCTTACCTTGGATTTTGTTTAGAACACTTTCACTTTAGAATTGAAAATAATTTAGTTATTAGATAGAATTATTTACTAGTTTATAGCGTTTCTCACTATGAAGTGTTAATTCCATGCAATATAGTCAAGAAATGTTAATTCCTTTATTGTTTCAACTGTTGATATAACAATTTTAATTATGCATGACTAATTTAGGAGCTCCTCAAGGTCATTACTTACGTTAGGCACAAAGAGAAGAATTCATTCAAAGAGCTACTAAGCCATATATAAGGACCATCCGGAGAATTCCCGAGAGTAAGTAATTGTTTCTTCCTCATTTAATTATATTTTTGTTAGGATAGAGACTTATGATTTATAAGTTAGAGTTGTAGGAAATTGGGATTGTAGCATGGGGAAGAGCGTGAGGTCATTCTTCCCGACTTGTTTGCATTGTTTGTCGGAGATTGATTGTGTATCACGGAGATTGGCAAGAAATGCATGTTATGTTATAAGAGTGTGCTCTAGAACGGTTTAGGATCTTTAAATGTTTGTTTGATTGTTTGTGAACTTTATTTGACTCGATTGATATACATGTATATTGAAATCAATTTCTGGGATGTGTTAATTTAAGGAGGTTCTATCAATTTTTTTTTAAATTAAAGACTGGAAGATATTTTGTGAAGTTAAAGACCACAATCCATTTACTTAAAGATTTTTATTTTCAAAATTTTAATTAAGATTTTAACTTTTGAATCTTTAAATGAATTTGTTAGGTAAAATTACAGGCGAGAACCATGATTCCCACAAGCAGGACTATGGATGTATGATAGGGTGCACCCAAATGAGGGGAATCAAACCTGAATTTTTACGCTTTGGATCCATCACGATGATGATGAGGTCCGCGAGCAAGTTCACTTGCTCAATGCTAGGCACTTCATCGTGATGCAAGAAGATAAGGCGACTTCAGTGAGAATTGGAGGAGGTGAAAGAAGAATATTAAAGACAATGAAAAAGGCCTTGGAGATCGGATTACAAAGCAAATGAAGAAGGAGATTATGTCTTTGTGGCGTAAGATGCAAGCGAGGCTCTTCTGCACCACCGGCATTATTGATGATGATGATGATGATGGTAGTGGCGGCGATGGTGATGTCTTTGCTAACTTTTCACGATTTGAGTTTACGCTTTTCTTATTTATTTATAAATATGTTGACTTCTTTATATTTATGCTTGTACACTTTGTTGTATTTGTATTTATGTTCATTTATCGATGGTGGAACTTTATGATGCTTATTAATTGAGTATTTTTTTTTATAATTTATTATTATTAAATGTATTTATAATTATTGTTAAGCAAAACATCAATTCTTAAATAATCAGGTAATCCAAATATTGTTAAATTTTATATTTTAAATAAATAAATTACCGGATTTGATTTTTAAATCGATAAAATAAAAATATTACCGACGAAAAATCCGTCGACAAATAAAAATTTAAAAAATAGAAATTTTGGATGATTACCGACGGATTTTCCGTCGGTAAATATAAAGACCAAAAAATAAAAATTTCAGACTTTGTTGATTACCGACGGATTTTCCGTCGATAAAATAATAAACAAAAGAATATAAAATTTTATTTTGAACCATTACCGACGAAAAATCCGTCGGTAATATTACCGACGGAAAATCCGTCGGTAAATTAAAAAATATAAAAAAATCTTAAAAATTAGCGACAGAAAATCCGTCGGTAATGAATAAAAAATCCGTCGGTAAAAATTTCAACCGACGTTTTTTCTTACGACTATGCGAATCAATTTACCGACGGATTTTTTTTGTAAGAATCCGAAAATTCCTATCGTAAATTTTCCGACGGATTTTTTCCGTCGGTAATAATTTCCGACGACGTTATTACCGGTTGACAAAATCCGTCGGTAATAAATTTATCCGTCGGTAACTCAAAAAATCCGTCGGTAAATTCCGTCGGTAACAGCTATTTTTCTGGTAGTGTATATATATATATATATATATATATATATATATATATATATATATATAAATCATTTAATGATTAAATTGATGTCATGTGTATTTTTTAAAACTAAAACAAATTTTAATCCGTATGAGCTGAGATATAACCAGCGGTATGGCTTTTATGCTCATCTCTATCCTGTTTTTATATAGAAATGAAGTTATTCTTGTTTATGAACAGTTTAGTTTTAGTTGTGGCAAGTTGCAAGTTATGATTTTTATTGGACAATAACTTCGGTTTTAATCACGTGCAACTCCAACCCTAAATATTATTAATTTATTCGATCAACGTTAATGAGTTTTTCTTATTTAATGTTTATGGGTTAAGTGATTCTTTAATTAATATGGTAAAAATTCTTAGACCGCTTAGATATATAGTTTGAGATTAACATTGTGACAATGTATATTTTTCTTATTAAAATGTGACAGTTTATATGAATGAAGAATGGAGCTTCCCTAACATGATGTTGAGTTCGTGGAACTATGGGGTAAATTTTTCCAGGCAAGAAAAATCGAAATATAAAACAAATTAGTTTGATTAGAACTTTGTTTTATTTACTCACTGTGATGGTTGCTGCCGGACGACTTTTTAGGGCGATTATGTTATTGTAACTCTATGTGTCAACAATGTATCCTTTGGTGTGTCTTGCATTTCTATGTGTGAGTAATGTGTCCTATGTTGTGTCTTATGTTTCTTGAACTATCATTGTTTCCCCTGTATTGGGGTCAAACCTTTCATATATTTATCAAAAAAAAAAAATTAGTCTCTTTATCGGTAAAATAAAAATAAAAACAAATTAGTTAACGTAATTTGATTGCTCAGTCTGTCTCAATAAAATGTAACTAGTGATAACTTTTTCATATGACGGAATCCTCACTTGATGTAGAGAATGCAAGTGGTGTTAACCACCATTTTTATAAGAAAAGCAGCACCACATCTTTGCGATTTTCACCTGGGAAGTAATTGATAAGAACGACCCAGAAATCTAACAGTCTTCTATATAAGTCTAGCATAAAATGGAGAACTCAACGAGCTATTTAAATTTAACGATTTGTTAGATATAAAATAATACGTATGTTTTTCTCACAGGTTTAAACCAAATGCTAAAATGTTTTCCAATCATGTTTATGTTGGGATGGGGGAGTCCAGTAGATTAAATTTAAGAAATAAATCAATAGATTAAATGAAAAACCATGATATGTAGTTGATGGAATGGCATATAAATAAATGAGTCCCCATCTCTTGTACTATTCGCTTGCTCTAATTTTTAACGAATATGTGGAATTTTATGATTCGTACTTGAAATTCTAATATTCTCTCTCAGTTGTGGAGATACAAAATAACAAATCATATTTAGATACACTTATAATTAAAATAGGTTTCACTAACTTTATTCAAGATATGTGGGTCTACCAATTTTTATAGTGTGAGTGTGTTTAAATTTGAGTTGTTAAGTTAGCATCTACACAATAATTATTCACAATTATGAGGCACTGTATGCCCCCTTAGTGGAAGCGTCTAGGGTTAACAAGAGTCATATACTCTCTTCACTCATTGAGCTATCGCTTCACAGAAAATGCCACAGGACCTCTTGATTGCGATAAGCTCTTATTCCACATGTTGGGAGGAAAGCCCCAACATTGACGAGACCTAAATCAATAGGCGAAATGAAAAAACCACAGTATAGCAATCAAACGCTGCATCTTGATCTCTAGCTAAGATAATTTTATAAGTTCTCTTATTTCGTAAACTTCTCACTTAATCAATTCTTAATAAATGTGAGATTTCACCTCTCAAGTTTGAACTCTCAACAACTTCCAGCATGTTTATATAGTATATCATTCTGAAAAAATACTTAGATACACTAAGAGTAAGAGAAATTACTTATTTTGATCCATTTATTAATTAACACATAATTTTTATGGGTCATTATTGTCTCCTACTTTCCTTATATTTTTAATATAATAACTGATTTATCAATCAATAAATAGTGCAGAGTAAATATTTTGGCTTACTCTAAAAGTACTTAAGAATTCCTTATATGATTCATTATTAAATTACATTCTAGACTAGATCAACAACACTTTAAAATCATTTGCACACATCAGTGCATTCATAACATGAGAGGTACTTATATGTACTAAGAGTAAGAGAAAATATTTACTCTGATTCATTTATTAATTGACTTATAAATTTTATGGGTTATTATTATCTTTCATTTATCCTATTTTTTAATATAATAGCTAATTTATCAAGCAATAAATAGAGTAGAATAAATATTTTATCTTATTCTAAAAGTATCTAAGCATTTCTATTCATTATATATTGACGACTCAAAACACTGCAACATAACTTGGAGAAGTACGTATCATCAACCAAAGTCACATAACCTACATACCATTAATTAAGTCACATAAACTGGCATGTCATTGTATTATTAGGTGAAAAACGACCTTACCTGCTGCTCCACGATCAACCTCCAATAATTTCTCAATCAACATAATAGTTCATCAATAGATCATCATAAGCACTGAAATCCGAAGATATATCCTCTAACTCATCTACATCTTGATGATCATCTTTCTCTGCACCATCATCATCCGCACTTTCATTCATTGCCTCCTCACCAAGACGGTCTTCGGCTGCGCCATTCATTGCCTCCTCATGAGGAGGATCATCTGTTACATGGTTCATCACCACTTCATCACGAGGACGATCTTCCGCTGTCTCATTCACTGCTTCATCACCTGGGTGTTCTTCCGCCGCATCATTCACTGCCTCCTCGGGAGGACGATGATCTTCTTCCACGTCGTTCGCCGTTTCATCACGAGGACGATCTTCCGCTGCATCGTCATTCACTGGTTCATCAAGAGGAAGATCTTTCTCCACATCAGTCATTGTCTCGTCTTTCTCCACATCGTTCACAACATCATCACAAGGACGATCTTCCGCTACATCGTCATCCACTGCTTCATCAAGAGGAAAATCTTTCTCCACATAATTCATTGTCTCATCTTTCTCCAAACCATTCATTGTTTCATCACCAGTTTCGCGTCCATTGTCAACAGAAGCCTCCACTTCCGGTGGTGGAGCTTGCAGTGTTTCCTCTGAAGCATTTTGCAACTCAAGATTTTCCTCCTCGGCGTCCTCCTCCTCCTCAGCGTCCTGGGAATTTGCATTCAAATCTTCCGGTTTCTTATCCACATCTTCGTCCTGGGAATTTTCTTTCAAATCTTCTGGTGTCTCGTCCACATTTTCACGCTGTAAGTGATTGTAATTACAATAAGTCATGATTAAGTTTTGTAAAATTTTGAAGAGTTTAATTTTTACATATTATCACATAAGTAAAATATGATTGAATATGATTTCACTATTTCACAAGTTATACACATAAAAAATTATAATATCAGTGTGTGTATATATATATATATATACACACACTATTAATAAAAGGGATTAGAGTGAGTAATTACTCTTTGATGTCTCTTAAAATTTATTTTTAAATCCATTAATCACTATCTCATTTATCCCATACTTTTCTATTTTTTTTATATAATCAGCCTATTTTTTAGTATAATAAGAGGAATATAAAAATTAAAAAATATTTAATTTCTATTAAATATAATATCAAATAATTTCATATAAAATCATATATTTTACAGGAAATTAATTAAGACAAGCTATAATTTTTCATTTTTTCTTGCATATAAAAATAAAATACATGATTTTATATATTTGGTTAAGTATTTAGTATTGATACTGGAATTGATTTATCCTCATTTTTCTCTTTTCATCTTCATGAACTAATATCAATAAACTGGCGACTCGACATGTACTGCCGTGTCCATCAAGTCACTAGTATATATAATCCAATTCTCAATACAAACATTGAGATATTTGGTTATCTATCAAATAATTGTAATACATTTACCTTTGTTCTTTTTCTAGGTTGCAATTTGGGGTAGCATTCCGGAAGTATATAGTTCACCACCTCTCTGATGGATCGGAATTTTCGAGTTGAACTACTGTGAAAATAATACTGCAAAGGAAAAAAAAAAAGCATGAACGTTAATCATTAATATATTTCAAACATATTGCCAAAGGAAGCATTTCGCGTACGTAGTTATTGTTTTATTTTTGTTTTAAATTCCCAGGGTTCACCATCTGCTTACAAAAAGAATGGAAGACACAAAATAGACGAGGGGATAATGAAGAGTTTAATAACATATTTTTATATTTAAACTTTATTAAAATTATTAAATATAATTAACATGTTTTTTAATAATTTAATTTCAAGGAAAAAGTTTAAAATTAGTATGTATTTTGAAAATTTTAAAATTATTTCTGTTTTAAAAATAATATTCTCTTTAAAATATTTTCTCAAAAATAGTTTCTATAAAAAGTTAATCTTTCTTTAGAATTTTCTCTTCAAAATCTTTTTTCTTTCGAGAGAAATTGTGAGGATTCAATCGTTTCAAACTAATTGTGAGGATGCAATTAGTGAGGGGTATCTAGAAGGTGCAAGCTTTGTGAGGGGTTTAGTGAATTAGTCTGTACTTTATCTCCACGCTTTGAGTGTTTGACCTTATCCATTTAATTATATTAAAAAAAAATTGAGGAGCATGGAAGACAAAGTGAGAAACCCCCATGAAGAATGAAGAAACCTTATTTGAATCCCTTCAAACAATTGTGTCAACCCATACATATATATTGGCATATTGCATTCCCCGAGTATATGATACAGCCCATTCAGGTTTTTCCCAAAAAAAAAAGGACTTAATAAAACTTAAAATCCATGTCTTCGTTTTTTAAGTAAAATCTTGGTTTTGGGTTTTGTATGAAGTAAATCATAGCGTCAAGCGTTTGTTAGGATCAAGGTTAATAAATTCTGAAGTTTAGATAAACTTGTGAAGATATATTAAATTTCAATTGCAACTTCGCTCTCATAAGCTCGTAAGAGCTTACACATTTAAAAAAATATATCTTGGCAAGTAAACATAATTAGATTGCACATTTATGGTTAATATTAAAAAAACTGTCATATATCTAATGTAAAATTGACTATGATTTGTAATTATTATATGGTTATAGTTTACTCAAAATTTTAACCGTGAAAAATGTAATGATTAATTCATGAAGTAATAACAAGTCAATTACAAGTATCGAAAACTATTCTATCACTAAAATATTTCATGTAAATGAGAAACGAATTATGCATGAAATTTTTTTAAAACAATTTCAATATTATATATATGATTGTTTGAGAATTATTGTCTTAAGAAGAAGAATTGTTTTCAATGATAAGATCTTATGTCTGAAGTGATAAGATAAGGCACTTTCATCCTTAAATCATTTAGTCAATTATAAATAAAATACATTTTATTGATTTAAAGTTGAATATTCCTTTACTGTTTTTTCCCCTATTTTAAGGATCAAATAGACAATGCATCTCTAGAAAAGCCTCATCCCATTTGTTTCATTTTTTCAATGAACTAAGTTATATCAATAGAAGTGGTATAACCAATAATGGTAAAATAATATCAAATAAATTCGAATTTGATGGGGCGATCTAGGTACCGTATCACGCAGCATTGTGGCACGTACTCTGCTCTGCAGCTTCCAATCCCCAAGCTTAGACATCACCTCGTCCATGTCTTTGAAACTTTCAGTGTTACAGTACGTCTTTGGAAGACGAAAGGTAAACTTTTTTTCTGTCAACAAGGGATTCCCCGGCTTGTTGCCCCTTTTTTTGAAATCCTATGAATAAAAAGCAACAAATTACTTTGTTCACGTGCAATTTAAATGAAAAACTTATGTTCCTTAAACTAATTTTTGAGAGTTTTATAAGTGATAAAAGAGAATGATGGATAATAGAAGGGAATAGAGAATCAAAGAGTAGAATGAAATAAAAACTTGTCAACCTCTTCTTTGAATGTTCAATTGGGGAGTTTTAGTGTCAAGGGTGGAACTTAGAGTAAGTTTTGTTTTAGTTTTTAGTTTTTATTTTTAGTTTTTTAGTTTTTAAAATTTTATGAAGAAAATACTAAAAACTGAAAATGAAAATTGAAAATTAGATTTATAATTTTCAGAATTTTTAATATTTCTTTCGTAAAATCAAAAAAACTGAAATAAAAACTAAAAACTCAAACCAACCAGATATTTACCATCTAACTCTCTTCTAAAGTCACTCCCAAACATACTTCATACTTCTAACTTAATAAGGGTCGATTGATTACTGTTTTTATTTTATGTTTTTTCATTTTATATGTTTCTTGTTTACACTATTTAATTTTATTTACAAAATCTTAAAAATAGAAAACATATAAGAAATAAAAAATAGAAATCAAATAGGCCCTAAGCCTCTTCCTTTCTTACCATTCCCTCCATTACTCTCAATCCAAACATAGTTTTATGTTAGATATAAGATTATATATATATATATCTGTCTGTGTGTGGGTGCACGTGTGCCTGTGAGAGTGAGAGAGAGAGAGTTTAGCCATCAATTTAGTAATTTTGAAAGAGATAATTTATAACATGATATTAGAATTTTCATAATTAAATTGTCAACAATGCTCCAAGACTTATTATTTCCCATTATCAGAAATAGTTCACGCATCAAGTTTGAAAAAAAAAATTCCATAATAAAATTATTCATGTCATTTATGTACCTAAGTATTTGAGTAATGTTATTTTAACTCACACATTATAGAATATCATGTCGACATACTCATATTCATTATTGAATTGAAAATAAACCATACTTAATTTAATTTTCACACCTCATCTAATAATGAATATGAATATGTCACCACAATATTTCATAAAATATAAATTAAAATAATATTTCTCTAAATATTTATAAAGGTTCAGCCGTTCAGGAGATGTTACTCATGACACCAGAGTCTCTAACTTGACATATCATTATTCGATACGCTTCGTTGATTGACAAGACAAGACCAGAACACCCTATAATCTGTGTTGTGTAAATCTTGATTTTAACTAATGGTTAACTCACCTTTTTGCGTAATGCAGCATTTTTTGCTCGTGCTCGGCACATCTTCTTGAATTTTTTGGCGTATTTCTGTGTAACATAAGAAAATTTATGAAGTTAATTGCTACAAGTCGTATAATTGTCCAAAAGACTAGCTAGGTGAAAAGAAAAGAAAAACAAAATATATTTGTCAGCCATACAATCTTGCCAAATCCTTCACATAATTTGTATGTAAAATAAAGCGGTAGAATTCACTCATTTATCTGAGAATCAATAGCATATCATATTGTTCTAATAACTCACTTATAACAAAATCTCTTGCCTCTCCATTAATAATTAAAATAAAAAACAGGAAAAAAGGAGGTTGAATTGTTTTACTCACTGTGACAGCATCCTGAAGAATCTTAGGCAGCTCTTCTTGGGTGTTGGTCACCTTTGGCATGATGAAATCTTCCTGCTCACAAAGTTCGATAGATTTGGCCTCTGCTGAACCTTAAGTATTTTTCTCTAGATCGAAGAAAGACACATGAAACTAGGTGCCTATTGCTAGCAACTATGAGAGAAGAAAAATTTTAAATAATGGTGTGTGTTGTGAGATTTAAGCAGAAGAAGAACCTATGTAATTATTGGTGGAGTAAAATTTTTTCACTGTCCATGCATGTACATATGAATCTAAAGATGTGCATTGTTGATACAAACAATGCTCTTGACAGTTTCTGGAAGAATTCAAATCATGGTTAATTTTATTATGAAAGAAATATTTTAAATAAGAGTATAATTTTATTAAGAGGAATTAATTAATAATAATAGGTGTGAAAACATTTATTCTGAAACATTTTCTACGTTAAGAGAAATGCCCGTTATTGACTTTCTATTATCCAAATTTGTTTATTTAGTTACCGTTTTGGTGATTGTTCCACGTATAAAAATTATTTGCTATAAAATTATTTTTCTGGCATCCAATATGTACTGTCACCTTGTATGATTATATAGCAATTTGCATTTGGTAAGCATGAGTTATAAGATACAGGGCCTCAGTACAGCTGTAAAATTAGTAAAAGTATATATGTCATATAAAGGTAAATCTGTTATAGGGGAAAAGAAAAACAAAAGAGGGAATGTTAAAAATTAAAATAAAAACTAATGTTATTGACCATTAATAAATTATAATGTATTTAACATGAATGAAAAAGAATTTAAAGAAAAAAATATGAGAGAATATTTTTCAATGGTTATTATTAGGAAATAAATTAATAAAAATAAAAAGGAGAATAAAGATAATTAGTTAAACATTAACCAAACGAGTAGGTGATGCGTGGTCTTTTAATTATTATAATAATACTAAGGTTTAATTATGCTAAAGGTATATAGTTTCACTCAATTTTTAGTTAGATTCCTATAATATAATATATGATATTTTTCAATCAGGTTCCTATCATTAAAAAATAAAATACTATTTGAATATGTCATTTTCTTACTCTTCTTCACTCTCTAATGAAAATAAAATATTCTATAAATATCATATTTTTTATACAGTTATAACAATAGGTATTTAATTGAAAAATTTTATACACTATAGAGATTTATTTATAAATTTTTAAAATTTAAGAACCTAATTAAAAATTGAATAAAATTATACAAGCACATGCAGAATAATTAAATCTAATAATAATAGCATAACTTAATAGCAAAGCATAATAAACTAATTTAATTAAGCATTATAACCAAACAAGTAAGTGATTTGTGGTCTTTTGACCTTAATAATCATAATCTATACAACATATGAGAGAATTGTGCTAGTAATAACTATCTTTTGGTTTTGCTAAATTGCACTGTATTTCTTTTTAAGTTCACACGCATATTTTAATAACTTCAAATACCATAATCAAATTCAATAACTTCTACCATTACATAGAAAAGTTTGCAATAACAACTGCTAATAATATTTTTAATATTTTTTATATATTTAAATTAATTTCTTAATTAATAATTTAATTTTTCTTAAAAATTCATATTAAATTTAGAAAATATGGATAAATAGACATGTATGTGCCTATTAATTCATTGATGATAATAATAATAATAATATAGTTTTTTAAATGAAATGAATTTTTCTCTAAGAAAGTATTTGTCAATTTCAATTTTTTTTAAATTAAATATAACATAGAAAATGTATTAAAGCCTTGTGAAAATTAGCTAAAGATATCTCATTCTGTTTGTATTAGAATCGTTTGTAGATAATATTCAATCCAAACTTTTGTCACTTACGAAAAAAAATTAAATTAGCAATTAGATTATCATATAGTATTTGTTAGAATTATGAGCTAAGCAATGGAGAACTTAATCCCAATCAACATGAAAATCAGCCGGAGGATTCTTTATTGTTCCAAAAAACATTAGCTCAAGTTCTAAGCGGATCGTATTGATCCAATGAACCCAATAATCCTAACCAATCTTATGGAATTGAGTCAGTCTGATTTACGTAATCAATTATTTTTAGTTGAAATTAGTTCAAATCAATTACTATTGATTCAGTTTTGGATTTATGATTTTTCAATCCGATTATCCAAATACGTGATCTAATCATCCGATTAACTAATTTCTTTAATTTACTTCTAAACTTTCAAAGTCTTGTACCTACGTTTTAGTAATATATTCACTTTTTGCATATCATCTTTGTTTACATTTGTTTAGAGAGTTTATCTATTAATATATTATTAAGTATATCATAGCTAAGTTTTATTATATCGTTAGTGGTAATAAAAATGAAAACGTTTAAAAACTGAAATATTTGTTTTTTTTTCTTTAACCCAATAATTCAAATCAAATCAATCCAGTCCTGATCTGATTGGTTGTGTTTGAATTTGTTTCTTGTTTTTTAAATAAAAATAAAAGTCGAATCAATCCAATTCTATTTAAATTTGATTCGTTTGGATTCAGTTTCCCTGTTGAAGTCCAGAGCAATCAGCATACGCCCCTAACCTTAACCGTTGTTTAATTATCTTAGATTACAAATTTAACTGAATTGTTAGCTAATTATAATGTTATCGCAAATCTATGAAATTGCTAAGTTTATTATTTCGGCGCTTGAAATTAAGGCTACTCCCAAACAGGACTCACCACATATTCTAATTAATTAGATTTTCAACATTGGTTAAAGTGTGTGTGTGTGTGTCTATATATATATATATATATATATATATATATATATATATATATATAGAGAGAGAGAGAGAGAGAGAGAGAGAGAGAGAGAGAGAGAGATTGAAGAGGGGACTCGTTCCAATTTATGGTCAAAGCATGCTTTCAGGGTTAATTACTTCTCTGTACTGTTCATTGTAGTGCTTAAAATAACCAAAATAAAATGATAGTCATTAAAAACACTTCTGGACGATGAAATCAGATTAAAGTTTGAGGATTTGGATCCGAAGTGAGCTATATATTGAACCAAAAACGTATGTATCTTTACTAACATTTTAATAGTTGTTGATTTGACATATGTTTCTCACTTATGGCATGAAATGTTTTAATTGAACCTAATTATAAATACAGACAATTATATTAACTAGTATCTTGATAAAATGCGGCATATAGTAATTAAGGAGTGAATAAAAGATGCATATTAAGACGGCTTTGAATAAAACATGAAAACTCCTATATTTCTTAAAATTGAAAACTGGATAGCTTTAATTTCTTTTACTTTGTTCTATAAAGAAACCTAGCCGCATTTTATTTTGGCTTCTACGATCGTATCATATTGTGTTAAAAGAAAAAGATCTTCTAAGTTCATGGTCAATGAGGGACGGTCATCTTTAATTTGAATCTCCATCTGCGAATACCCCTAGAAATTTTTTCTAAGACTTGTGGATAAGTTCCTTTTTTATCTCTGAGTGTGAAACAGGCTAAGCAAGCACTCTCCAAGAATAGAAAGAAGCAATCCAAAGTAGAACCACACAGAAGAAGAGAAGACAATTAGCCATTATTAGTTGTGAATGTTTCATGCAGGTGTTGTTTCATGAAGACCACAGTGCTTTCTGTGTTTGCCGTATGACATTTGTATAAAATGCAATTGTTCTTTGGCATTTCTTGTTAGCAATAATTAAATATCCCTTATTATCAAACATATCACTCGCTTTACTTTTTATACCCTGAAAGTGTTTGAAAGTTACAAATTTTACCAGTTTTTTATAGTATTCTTCAAGTTGAAATAGAGTTGCAAAATTTATTGATGCTGGTAGTCAAGATTTTCATAGGTTTCATCTAGGTGTGGGTAATGAATATTTCTTTAAAGATAATAATTTATTTCGTATCTTCAAACTACAACAATAAAAATGTCTTCTTTTATACTATTTTCTTAACAATTTTAAAGAGATAAATTTGAAGATGGCTCATGTTATTTTCTTCTAGGGTTAACCTTATTATCTTTCTTCAAAACACTTAATTAACCTTTAATCTTTTAATTGACATTTTAACCGATTTACTCAGCTAATTAAAGTGATACAACTCTCTTCATTTTTACAGACATTGTACCACAAATAACTAGATTGTAATCTATTAAAATCTTTTGGTTGGGCATGTTATCCACTCCTTAGGCCATATAATGTACACAAATTAGATTTCAGATATAATTTATGCATCTTTATTGGCTACATTGATCTACTCAGAGGTTGCATATGCTAAAGTATCACTAGCAAGGTTTATATTTATAGACTTAGTAATATTTTATGAACATTCCTCCCATTATCTCAATGACTTTTCTAAGCATTGCTCTGCCTTCTCTCCACCTCCGTCAATACTCTCATGATCCCAACATTCCATTAAGTCTCTCACACTCATCACTGAATGTCTCTAATGCTGTTACTCACTCCTCCAATGTTGCACATATACCTATTGCTATTGGCACTAACCTTGACAAGTCCAATCATGATTTCCATAACTCTTTCAGACTCTATCAGTTCCATCAGATATAGTGCTAATGAAGTTCTGCACACTAATATTATTGATGGTGCTATTCCTGCTCTTGTTGCTATTCCTCAGCTTGTTTCTTTTCAAAATCATCATCCTATGATAACTAGAGCAAAGGCAAAAACTTTTAAACCTAAGAAGTTCATTGCTACATTCTTTAAGGAACGACCTACCAGATATTCTTCCAAGTGCTTACAAGCCATGAAGGATCTGAGCAAGCACTTAGCTTTATTGAGAAAAAAATAGATGAACCTTAATGCCTTCACCTTCTAATAAGACTATAATTGGGTTTAAATGGGTGTTCAAAGTCCAATATAACCCATGTCGATGCTATAGCCTCAACACAGACACATGCAGGCTACTAGGTTAGTTATGGGCTGTTAGAAATGAAGCCTAAGTTTGTTGTGAGGATGTAAGCTTGAAAGCTCAAGTCTCAATCATATAAGCTGTAATCTCTCTATTAATCAATCGTTCAATGAGAAGTTATCCAGATTCAAATTCATAACTCACTTTTCTCTTATCTTTTTCTTCTTTCTAAACCTTCTTCTTGTGCCTAACCTGATACCTAGTGTCAAAGCTACCGTGCTCACCATGGCTTCTCCAATCTCATCGCAAATTTCTAAGGAGTTCAACCCATCCGATCTCCAATCCTAAAACACTGAAGCTGGATAAAGACGTTGAGATTTAACATAAAGTCCCATGTCAAAAAGAAGTAGAAAACCGTTCCCTTGCTAGTGTTTTGGCCTACACTTGGTTATTGGGTTTAGTCATCCTCTAAAACTGGGAGTGAACCGTATAGGTAGTTTTTAGGAGCTTTCTATGTGATAAAATATTTTATAAGAGTAGTTTCCAGCCTTAATAATTCAAAAGTTGCTGATAATGAGAGATTTGCGAAGTCATGAATGTAAGCAATTAAAACTGAACTATGTTAAATATTTTGTTTGTTTATTGTATATATTTCTTTCACTTCCACCATCTAACAAGTGGTCTTAGAGACAATGATAATGATAGATTTTGGATCAATGTGTGGGGCCTCTTATGTCAAAAGTCTTCCTAACAATATAGAGATCAGGTGGCATGTTTTGTGAGTAGTGACGGTGCAAGTGAGGATAGTTTGTGTCAAAAGTTTTCTTGACAATGTAGAGGCCAAATAGCTTGTTTCATGTGCAGTGGTAGTACAAGTGAAGGGAGCAAGACTTCAAAATAAAGAGATGATTTAATTTGTTGGGATTTAACCTAAAATCTTACATTGGAAAGAAGTAGAAGCCTTGTTTGTGTTCAGCCTATGTATATGGCATTTGACTGTTGCGCTTAATCATCCTCCAAAAATATGAGTGATTCATATGGGTAGTTTTTCTAAAGTGTCTGTGATAAAATATTTTTGGAAAAATACACTTTACCTCCCTGTATTTTTTGTCTTGTGTAATTTAAACCCCGAGTTTTTAAATTGTGCAACCTGACCCCCTATACTTATCAAATCGTGCAAAGAAGCCCTTCCGTTACCTAGCCATCCAAATTCACTATTAAGTCCCCATGTGCTTCTTACATGCACGTATTGGTGGACAAAATACCTCTAATTTCAATCTAATTTCCAATCCATACTCCTTCCATACTTTCTTTTCCTCTTCACTTCTATACCTTGACCCTTTCTGGCTTTCTCACTCCCCATCTTCGTTTTCTTCCATTTCCATGTACAAAACTCTCTCATACATTCTCTCTTCCTTCCCTCCAATGCAAGTAGCCAAACAACAAACACAATTTCACTGAACTGTTCAAAAAAGAAAAACACAACAATGACAACATTAACAACAACATTAACACCACCCTCTCCTCCATCTTCTTCCTCCTAATATGATTTTTCACACATCCTAACTCTTTTCTCTTCACTCATCTTTCTTGCACAACAATTCTAGAAAGAAAACCAGGAAGCTCTTATTAGAGGCAAGCACAAATTGGTTCATACCCCTAAGGCAAGCTCTGAAAACCAGGAAATACTTATCAGAGGGAAGCACAAATTGGAATATACAGAAGAAGATGGAGAGGAAGTAGCAGATATTGCAACAGAAGGCACCTTGGCAATGATGGCCGAAACACCATCGAAAGAGGAAGGTAGTGCCGAGAAGACTCTAGATTTGGAACCAACAGATCAAGACATGAAGAAAGAGAGAGCAGCCGGAGCTCCGCCAATTTAGAGTAGTAGCGCTGGCGACTTGAGCGGAGCGACCATCTCTATTTGGCCTTCAATGCCAGCCCACAAAAGAATAAGCACTAGAACCGGTAGAGGCACCCTCCCCTTCTTGAACGGCCGACACCACTCAGCCCCGTAAGGTCGCCAAATCCGGAAAATGTGGCTTTGTCACACCCCTTTTAACCCCAATGCCACCTTAGGCGTCAAGATCTTCGATTGGGAACAATAGCGCAAAAATTGGCTCCTCAAAACCCTAAATACCCTAATTTCATCAACGGTAAAGCTCAAATCTTGCTCTTCACTGGTTCATCCCCTAAGCCAGAGAGGGAAAGAAGATATGTGTGCATTTGAGTAAGGAAGGAGGGAAGCATGTGTCTTCATCAGAGGGTATGGTTGTGTGAAGGCAAGTTCGAAGGGAGGTTGAGGAGTTTTGTTTTACAGAAGAATTTGTGCGTTTGAGTGAGGAAAGAGTATGGATTGGAAATTAGATTGAAATTAGGGGTATTTTTGCCCACCAATATGTACATGTGAGAAGCACATGGAAATTTAACAGTGGGTTTGGACGGCTCAATAATGGAAGGGCTTAATCGCATGATCTAATAAGTATAGGGGGTCAGGTTGCACAATTTGAAAACTCAAGGTCTAAATTGCACAAGACCAAAAGTACAGGGGAGTAAAATGTATTTTTCCTAATATTTTATAAGAATGGTTTATGACTATAGTTGTTTAAAAGTTGCAGATAGTGAAAGATTTTTGAAGTTGTGACTGTAGGCAATTAAGATCAAAATACATTAAATTTTGTGTTTGTTTATTGCATTTTTTTTTTACTTTCACTGCCCAACAAAAGACAACTTCTTACAATGCATGCAACAAGCCGAAACAGCAATTGAAGGCCATGATATTTTGCATCATCTTATAGGAGAAAACATTCCAAAGAAACTTAGGGTTAAGGGGATTGAGGAAATGTTGTCGTCACTTCAGAATACCAACATTAGAAGAAACAAGATATGCATTGTTGACATCTTGGTTGCTAGCATCATAATTGATTAAGGCTTTCACCACAATGATGATTTGTTGTGATTTATGTTATCGAATCTGGAAAAGACTAGATTATTTCTTTGCATCACAAATTGTGGCTAGAATAAGGAAATTAAAGAATAAACTAGGCAATATAAAGAAAGAAGGACTAACTAATGCATATTTGATTGAAATAAAAAGCACAAACTGACTCATTGATCTTAGTTAGTGCACATATTAATAATTTTGATTACATTATTGAGGTTTTTCTCAATGTTTTGCCTAAAGTGTATGGGCATTTTAGGACTACAACTATTTCTCAAGCTGAACTTGTCTCTACAAGAGAACTCGAGGCATTATTAATGTCTCAAGAAGAACTGACTGAAAATTTCAAGAGGAGTGATCATTTGATACAAGCAATTTTTTCTTAATTTCAGTAGCAAGGAAATTATCCAAAAATCAAAGATTTCATACTGCCTCAAGACAACTTTAGCAGAAGAGAAGGAGGATTTGGTAAAGGTGAAAGATTTACCTTTCGTTGCCCTACTTGTCAATTATCTGGCAAAGTTAATCATACTGCTATGAATTGCTAGTACCAATTTGATGCTCAATGTGGTCAGAATGCAAGATCTGATAACTTTGGTTTGGGACCTTTTCTTTTAAGATCTAGAGCTAATCCTACATTTGGTAATACCTTAGCCACTCCTTATACAGTTTATGACTCTAATCGATACCCCGATTCAGGTGCCCCTCATCACATGACACCAGATCCACCCAATTTAATGGACAAAACTGACAATCTTGGTTCTGAAAAAAGTGGTACTTGGCAATGGTACAGGTCTACACAGTCTTTACCTTGGAAATTCTAATTTTAAATTAGATATGAGTTCTTATTGTTTTCACCTAAACAATTTACTTCATGTGCATAATACAACTAAGAACTTAATTAATGTCTTACAATTTGCTAAAGACTAACAAGTATTGTTTGAGTTTCAATTTAATTGCTACTATGTTAAGTTTCATGATTCAAAGAAAATGATTCTCCCAGTTGTTGTTGGAAATGGATTGCACAAGTTTTGAAACTTTAGCCCTATTTTTGCTCCTACTTTTGCAGCTTAATTTGCTGTCAACACAATAAGGTTTTGCTGACTTCTATCTTTGGCATTTCATGCTTGGTCATCCTTTACCAACTATTGTGTTTACGATGTAAAAGTCATGTATTCTTCCTTTTTCTATTGACAATTTAGTATATTCCTCTTATTGTTTTGAAAAGTCTCATTAACATCCTTTTTCTCTTATGTATAAACTAAACCTATAAAACTTGTGTACATTGATATTTGGGGTGTAGCACCCATAGTTTTGAAAATCAACTTGGACTGGCCAGTTCGACCGGAAAACGGTGAACCAGTTATGAAACTGGTCCTAGCTACTATTTGGATCGGTCTTGCATCGAAACTGGTGTGACTCGGCTGGGTTTGTATTAAAACCGGTGACTCGGCCAGTTAAACCGAGTCTGGTCAGGTCGGACAGTTTTTTTACTTTTTTTTTTTAGCTAAATGATGTCTTTTTTTAAAACCTTAAAAAAATTCTAATATAACTTATAGAAAAATATAGTAACTTTATTTATATTGTCATATTTGTGAGTTTATGATAAGCTTTGTGAGTTTGCTTGTATAATTATGTTTTGAACTTGTCAATTGTGATTCGTGATTGTGAAATGTAACAATATTTAGGAATTTATGTTATTTATTTATGTTTTTATATTTAAACCCCTTAAAGAGTGTTAAATTGTTAATTAGTTGTCGTTTTATTGTATTTTATTTTTATATATTTTTATACATTTTTTCCTATAAATCCGATTCAACCAGTTCGACCAATGACCTATCGATTGAACCAGTGAACCAGTAATCCGGTGCCTCGACCGAGTTGATTACCGGTCCGAGTTTGAAAACTATGCCAACACCCATTTCATCAATAAAAGATACTTGTTACTATGTTGATTTCATTGATGCTTTCTCCAAATATACTACTTTACCTAGCTAGTTAATGCTAAATCACAAATTAGATATGTGTTTATCAATCTCCAAATTACTTGCCAAAGCATAGTATTATACATAGGCTCTGTTGTAGCAAAGATAGCATTTGGTACCTATCTTTGGGACTAAAATATAGAGACATTGAAGACACAGCTTAAACATGTTTGGTGGTAGAGACAGGAATAGGAGACAAAAAAATTTTCTGTTCCCGTGATAGAAATACATGAAATTTCTGTCCTTCTAAAAAATGAGGACAATGGGGACGGGATACAGAGATGAAAATTTAATATTTTTTTCTTCCAATAATATCCCTATACATATTTAATATTTTCTAATGTGTCCTCAAAACCATGGGTCGTCAAATGATGATTCGACAACCTGCTGGCGGCAGTGGTCTGACGGGATACATAATATCTTTTATCATATATTTGTTATCTTTTTCTTGTATTTCCAAATAAAATATGAAGACAGTTATCATGTCTTGTACTCTACAACCAAACACAATATAGAGAAAGTGTTTTTTATGTTTTCGTCTCCACTGTCCAGAGACAGTTACCAAATGCTACCAAAGTGAATCAACAAAATTGTACAACTGAGAGGAAGGGTGCACAAACACACACACATGGAGATGGGTCTAACCTAATTATATTGGTTGAATTTTCATGCCTATGAAGTATCGAGGTGAGGCATTTACTACTGCTGTATAAGCCATAATTCATTACCAACACCCTTATTGCAACATAACAAAACCTTGTGGGTTTCTTGGTTATGGTAGACAACATCAAGTCTACAAGTGTCTTACATCCTTTGGTCAATTATAGTCACAACTAGAGATGTGATATTTGATGAATCTAATATAATTTCCCTTTTTAAGATCCTTTCTCTAGGTTTTGTTAAGAGCTAGTTCCAGAACTGCTTCTTGAACCTATCCTAATTAAGGTAATTCCCTTAATTCTTGTTCTGCAAGGCCTCACAAGTCTCCTACAGCTTCAGCATTTTTACCTATATATGGTATCGCTATGGATCTGCCAATTGCACAACATGTTTCTGCAGCAGACCTACATAATCTAATTATGTTCCTATAGATTTAGTTGTCGCAACACCAGATCATGTGGTTTTTGGAACTCCACATAATTCTCACCCCATGATAACTAAGGCCAGGGCTTGAATGCTTGAACCATCATCTATTACTTAAGCTCTCTTCATTCCTTATTGGAAACTTATTCTATGTATAGGAGTGGCAAAATAGCTATAGGGTAAGATGAAGAGAGCTTTTAACAGGGTAGGGTAATATTTTCAATCCACTAAAAAATTTTTACTCATTTGACTGCTTCTCTTGACTTGCAGGTTTAGATGATGGGTTGGTCCATCTAGTTCCCTTTGTTTTTCTTTCCTTTTCAGGCTGTATCCAAAACCAAAATTGTTTATTGGGACATTTTTCATGCAAAGTTGCATCTTCTTTTAATGGAAACTCGTGTCTTTTTATTCTTATTTCATATTATGTTGTATTTTAATATTGTTAATATTTGAGATCTTTGGTTTATTTGTTCATATCTCCGGTTTATGCATATTTTGGTGTATTTATTTGACTATTTGGTTTTTTATTTGACAACATAATTAAATTTTTTTAGTTGGTATATATTTTTGGGAAAAAAGCAATTTACCCCTGTATTTTAGGTTGTGTGCAAATTAGATCCAAACTTTTTAAAGTATGCAAAAAGGCCTTTCTGTTAAACTACTTTCCATGTGACATGTACATGACTCACTTTTTTCAACAAAATTGCCTTTCTCTTAAAAGAAATTTCCCACCCCAATCCTACCCTAATAGTGCAATTTCACAAAATCCATTCCTAACCCCAATTTGGTTAAAGAAGCTCTACTCTTTTAGAACCTCTGACCATAATGCCTGCTCTTACCATCTCCGTCGTCGTTCGCTCATCGCTTCTCCACCGTCACACATCCTTCCTCTCCATATTATCGCGTCCACGACCTGTCTCATGTTGAGCCGTGCGCGCTGCACCATGCGAGGGACCCCCATCTTATCTCCACTGCTCGCTGCCACGCATGTTGCCGTTGACCCAACACCACTGTCACGTCTCTCTCAATCCCTCTCTGCACTACATCATAGAACCCTATCCTTTTTGTTCTTCTCTTCCTTTGATTGAGGGTTCCTTTTTGAAATTGCTTCTTTTTTTGGCTAGAGAATTACTTTTAGTTATTGTTGCTTTGTTTTATTCTCTTGTTTGGGTCTTATATACTGAAAACAAAAACCAAAAAAAATATTTCTTTATTTTCACCTATTATATGATAAGTCTGGTCTATGCTGTTAGAAATGTAGTTGTTGGTTGTGTTAGGGCTTCGCCCCCCTTATTCATCAAAAATAAGAAAAAGAATTGGATTAGAGATTTCAGTTTGGGTTCAGAAATAAAATTATGCTTGTGGTGATAGTGGTGGTCGAAGAGTGGGAGGATAAGGTTCTTAGTGAGAAAGAGAGAGAGAGAGAATGAAGGAACGAGAACTGATCTTAGATAAGGAGGCGGCAGTGGGGAAGGGCAATTTTGTGAAAAAAGTGAGTCATGTTGTCACGTGACCGCTTAACAATGGGAGTGGAAAGCAGTTTAGCAGAAGGGCCTTTTGTACAGTTAAGAAAGCCTAAGGTGTTGAATTGTAGATTTTAAAAAGTCGGGGTAATTTGCACATGACCTAAAGTATATGGGGCAAATTGCTATTTTCCATATATTTTTTGTTTTATCGGAGAAGGTTAGGCAGTTCATTCAAGGATTGCCTAAGGACATGTTTCTCAGTCTCCAACCATAAGTGGGTACTATGGATTATGCACAGGTGGTTGATATAGCCATTGGGCTAGAAGCAGGATTAGCAGAGATAAGAGCTACTTCTGAGTCTAGTAAGAGGGTTTGGACTCACGGTATATTTTCTGGAGGAGTTAGTACTAGTGAGGAACCTGGCCACCAGAGTCAGCTGCAGGCCTAATCGGGTAGAGTTACTTTTTCACATCCCACCCCGGTATGGCCTGCAATTTCTCAGAGTCATTATAGAGGAGGTAGTCAGCATTCTGGCCAAGTATCAGTCCAGAGTTTAGGGTACCCCTATCCAAATTTCCAAATATACGAGGATCAGTAGCATGCTATGCTTGTGGCCAGCAAGGCCATGTTAAGAGGGATTGTCCTTTATTAGGGGGAGTTTCCAGCCTAGAGTCAGTGAACCCTTCTACACTAGCCCCATCACATCAACCAACTAATCATGAGGGTTCTGTAGCTTTAGTTGGAAAAGGATTTAGAGGTAGAGGTCATGGGGCCAAAAGTCAGCATAGTAAAGGCAGAGCAGTGTGGGACAACTTCGTCTTTTTGCCTTGACTCGTCAAGATACGGCAGCGGGTATCATAATAGTTACTCTTTTATAATAAAGGAAATTATGAGTTTCTAGTTTCACTAAGAGACCTAGGTATAATAAAGCTGAATTTAGAGTTAGTTCCAATAGTATGTGACTTTCCAAATATGTTCCAGAGAAATTTTGAGAAAGAAAGAATCAGGAATATGAAAGGAGAATCAGAGCAAGAATGCAAGTAATACCCCAGGTTTTAAATAAAAGGATTAGAAAATTTTTTCGAACTAAAGACAATGTCAATCATCTTTACCTGTCGTTTGGGTCCTAGATTTCACTAAGTCTAGACTCTATACGTCCTTGGAGGGCTCTATGATAGAGTCATAATCTTGGAATCAAAAGTCCCGGTAATGGTTCCCTAGAGAATCCTAGAATTTGAACTAAAATCTAAAAATTGAATTTTGATTTGTTGGGATTTTGATTTTTCTGATATTTTATTTGAATCCAAATAGGAAGTATTTCCTTATTTACATTTATGTTTTAAAGTTAATGGAGATTAAAATAAATGAGGACCATTAACTTAAAATGTAGATAAGGGCGTTCTGGAGAGTATTCTGAAGCATTCTGGAGAGCGTTGCAGTGGTCAACAAAATTTTAAAAACCCCTATTTCAGGGGCCAAACCATTCCAAACACACCTAACACCCTCCAAAACACGAGCTCTCACCAGAAAACATGGTTTCCACCTTCTAAACCCCATTTTCTTCCAATTTCTTCAAGTTTAACTTAGGAGCTTCCATTATCTAAACTTAAAGGTATGCTATCTTGTTAGTTTTGCTTCATTTCCTTCAAGTTTTCCTTGTTTATAGGGGGTTCTCTATGCTTCTCAAGGGAAAGAAGTTTTCTACCTTGTTAAAGGTAAATTTTTTGGCATTTAGAGGTTTTAGAGGTTAATCTAGTGCTCTATTGCTTCTATATCAAATATTACTGTCAATCCTAGCTCCAAGTGTCCTGTTGGTGTAAAGTCTTCACCATTTATCCATCTAGGTGAGCGAGTTTGCATCTATGATCTCTATGTTATGCATTATAATTATTTTCATATAACTATTGTTTACGACTTGAGTTTAGAGATTTTTACACAGAAGGTTAAGGTTGCTGTTGGTTTGTATATTTTAGAACTCCTAGGTTTAGAGTATGAAACATATTTTTGACAAAACCTGTGGGACTGTAATTGCTATGTTGATGTGATATAGGATGGATGCAATATGTAATTGTTAGAAACCTATATTGCATATGATTTTGAGTTTTTTAGCCTATGACAAGCTTAACAGTTTGAGAGATAAGTTAGGCAATCAACTAAAAGGTTTTAAAGATTCTCAGATTTATATGGATTTATTTAGTTAGTTTTGATGGTAGCTATAGAGAAATAGTCAATGAGTTAACGACTGGAACTAAATGTTAACCTTGGTACCAAGGCCCACGAGGGGCAATTTATATATATAATAGATCAGTCCATGAGCGACGTGGTTCACGAGGAACTGTTAAGATCTAAATAAAGGCCCTTGTTCACGAGGAATTGGGTACCCACAGAGCAGAGATTATTGTTTCTCTAGGGGCTACTACATTATGAGCTGGTAAGATTTCAGGTATGAAAGTTAATTGAGGAAATTGTTTTAAGCTTAGAAAATGATGACTTGAATACATACATACGTATATATATATATATATATACACACACACACACACACACACAGAGACACGTATATACATGATTATATCTATGCATACTTAATTACTTAATTATATAAGACTTTAAGTGTTATTGGTGTTGTTATGATTTTATGCATAGTTCTTTGATGTCCCATGGAAGTGGATTCGAGTGAGGACCCACTCATTGAGTTTTGGTAACAAAACTCATCCTTCTCTTTTTCTTGTATTTTTACAAATAAAGCAGTTGCTGTGGATCCTCTCAACTCCCTTTCTCCCAGCAGCACTAAGCTTCAGCTAGTGAGTCTTATGTTCATTTTGATTTAGAGTGCTCCAGTATAGATCCAGATAGGATCCCGACCATAGAGCATGTTTGCATTTTGTCCTTATAGCTTATTTATATTATCTCCCTAGTTAATCGAAAACCGAGCAAATATATAGTGTACATATTGTATGAAGACATATGAACTTTGAGTTAAATTTTGCAATACTAGCTATGACTATTTATGGTTTCTATTTAAAAAGGAATAGGTGAAACATACGTAGAAAAGAGAATTTTCTATTTTTAAATAGTTTCGTGAACAGAGAATGCATGTAGAAATAATTAACAGGTCATGAGGGATGTATGGGAAGGGAATTTCTCACGTGCTGGTCATGGTCTTAGATCGGGCCGTGACAACTGTAAGCTTGGGTGATGAATCAGATGTGGGTGATATCCATGCTTTGCATAATAAGGCAAGTATATTGGTTTTCTTGTTATTTTCTTAATTTTGTTGTTATTTTCTTATTGGTATTTCTTAATCTTAATATTTTGGTTAGTCAAAATCTTAGATAACTTTTTTTCTTTGCTTGGAATGGCAGAAACTTGGTTCCCGTTTATGTAGCTCTGCTGAGCTCACTGAGAGCTTGAAAGGTAGCTAGTGTGCTATTGGTTCTGTTACGCCTGCTAAAGGAAAACTTCAAGATGAGTTCAATGAGGTTACATATTCTTCTGCAGATAAGGAGATCAATGGGGAAAAAGTAGTTTCAGACTAACTATGAGTATTTTACTGGGGCTTCTGATGTTTATTGATGTTGAGTATGTTTGCTAGGTTTAATTAAGTGTCTAGGAAATGTGTAGTTAACTGGAGACCTGTTGAATTTCGATGGATTTTGTTAAAGTTTAGTGAATACTCTTTGGAATTGTTAGGTGGTCCAATTTTAGACTTAGTGTGCGGTCCAGTACTTGAGTTTGTGCTGTTTAAATTGGCTTGGATTCTCTTTCGGTCAAGCCTTTGGACTTTCCTTCTTCTTTTTTTGCATGCAAAGCACAAAATTATTATTTGAATGAAGATATCAGTGACCCAATTAATTTAATTTGTTTAATTTCCTACTCATTCAATATTTTTTTGTATTCCTACTACTGATAATAGTATTGTTGCTGTTGATATTGGGTTTGGTCACTTTTTTAGTTTAGCCTTTGGATTTTTTTTTCATGTGAAGCGTTAAAAAAAATGTTTGAATGGGCTTATCAGCTGGCCCAAATGCTTCAACTTTAGTTTTTAACAAACTTTAAATTTGCCTCTTTATTCCTAATAATGACAAATATTAGCCTTGGATGCTTTTTTGGTCAATCACTTGGACTATATGCCTCATTTTGCATGTAAAACACCCAAAAAAAAAAAAGTTTGAAAGACTTTATGAGTTGTCACAATTTTTTGAATTTGTTTAATTTTTCTCTGGAGTTTAAATTTTCCTCTTTATTCTTTCTATTGTCATAGACATATGAATCTCTAATGTTTTTGGGTCATTGGCATTTTTCTTTTATAAACATAAAGGTAAAAAAAATGAACATGGATTATTAGACCCAAAAAAAAATATTAGATTAATAATTATAAAAATGAGTTTGACTTTTATTTATAATTTCTTTAATTTCATCATAAATTAATTACTATGTAGATTATTCATATATGATTTTTACGGTGGAAGGCAAATAGATTAGTCATGCTATTTAAGCTATATTTTTTCTAATTAAAGTGAGTTATAGGAAAACATAGGGTTTAGATAGCAACCAAAACTAAAGTTTTTATACAAACAATTCATTCATTTATTTATATAAATATTGGGCACAATTTTTTTTATTTTACTAAACCTTTTTCGATACTTTTGATTAGTTCTATTTGTAAAGGTACATTTCCAAATGGAATTCATGGAGTGAAAATAAATGTTAAGCCATGATGGATACTTTAAGCCGTTGTGGATAGAATTCTATGTTGGAGAGTTTAATTCATTATGGAATTTTGTTTTCATTTTTTTTTATTAGTATAAGGTCATGTTATAAATAATAGATTTAATAGAGATAGAATCCGATTTTTCTATTGATGCACATGTTCTACTTTTTCTTGTGACAGTTTATTGATAAGAACAATCCTAAGATTGCTAGAGCTTATGGACTAAGGCAATTGCAAATGGAGAAGGCTTCTCAATCACGTATGCATGTTGATATTTTTTTTAACCTTTCTCTATATATTGTGTTATGTATCTTTTTAACTAACTTTTAGTTTTCAGTGATCAAGGCCTTTTGTATTTTCGAAAGTGACAAATAATTTTTTCTCTGATTTTGTAGAACCATTAACCAATAGTCAAGCTATAACTATTAATACCAAGTCCTGAAGGCATGTGTGGGTAATTCTTATTTTCATAACACTATATTTTTGTTTCAGATTAATTATATGTGTGTGAGTTATAATTTTATTTGAGATTTATAATTGTTGTTATAATTATGAGTTATTTGTTTGTTGATATTTTGTTTGGTTCTAGGTAAAATGTAATTCATGGATGACTAAACAAAATATAGTGGCAAAGAATGCTAGGGCCTATAGAATTAACAAATTACATGTTCAAAAGTTATTAAAGTCTCAAAAGAATGGTAATCGGGATATTTTTTTTTTATCCTTTAGTGTCAATAAAGTGTTTATTAATAATCAGATGGGTACAAATTGGTGAATACTAAAATATTTATTTGTCTTATGCCATATGAGATCAGCAATATATTCGACTCTTTTCAAAAAGATTTGGTAATTGTTTACCGCCATAGTTCTTATTACCATTTTATCATTAAAAAAATAATTAGTACAACATTTTATATTTTGTCTTTATTTATGATGATAATTTTGAAATCTCTTTCTTTTAATTAAATTTGGTTTTTTTTAATATTGTTAATTTGAATGTACTTATTCCTTCTTTGTCATGATAGGAGACTAAACTTAATTTGCACCATAAAACTATGTCAAAAGCTTTTAGAACTAACAGAGTTAACATCATGAGAATGAAAAGAGGTTCAAGATTGCGAAATAATTTTGGTAAAATAAGTGAGTAGTAGAATTGGTATAACATTTTTAGTAATAGTGCCAAGGTTATACTATTTATTTAGTTTTTTTATTTTCTAAGTAAAATATAATCATTAATTTATTAAATGTTATGTGATGTCTAGGTATCAATGGAAGTAATAATGAAGCTATTAGTTCCTTTGTAACACAGCAGCCTCTATCACGATTTTTACGTGGCCAACTCTTTGTAGGTTTGTATTATGGTTTTTTGTAGTAGTTAAATATCTAATACATAATTAAGTGAAAAAACGCATATTAATGCTCAATTATATTATTCATATATGGATTCAACAGGACTATCAAATATTCTGGATTCACCTATGTGTGGAGAGCACTTGGATAGTGACCTTTTTAATCAAAGCGAACATATTGGTAGGCTATCTATTTATCGTGAAATTAATCTGATATTAACAATTCACTGGTTATTGCATAATATGTTTTTATTACATGTTCAGCATATGTAGATTCTAGAGATTGTATATGTGAATGCTCATTCTGTGGTGCACTGTTGTGGTGTGGTGAACGAGCAATGAAAAGTGATGGCTCAGATAATCCTGATTTTTCAATTTGTTATTGTAAGGGTACAGTTCACCTCCCCTTGCTGTCTAAGCCTCCTAGATTGTTGTATGATTTGAGGTCAAAATATTTTCTCGGGAATATTCGGTCTTACAATAGTATGTTTGCATTCACGTCCATCGGTGGTAAAATTGAGAAATCTATGAATGATGGGGCTGGTCCACCATAGTTCATAATTAGTGGACAAAATTCCATAGAATTGGAACTCCTCTCCCAATTGCTGGTGAGAATCCCAAATTTGCTCAATCGTATATATACGACACATTGAACGAGATAGGGAACAGGAAATCGCATTTCAGGTATGTTATGTTATGTTATACTTTGTTCATGTCAATATTTATAATTCCATTTTTTTAGCCAATATTTATTTATTTATTTATTGGAATATACAGTTCAACGGATTTGTGTTGTGGGCTCGATGAATCTTTGATCTGTGAACTTATTCAAATGATTGATGATCACAATGTTCTAGCAAAATCATTTAGAAGAGTTCGTGATCACTATCAATGAAATCCTATCAGCATTTCAGTTTGCGTTTGTTTAGGAATAGAGGTTTTGATGCTCGTACACACAACATACCAAAAGTTGATGAAGTTGTTGCATTGATTATTGGTGATTTTGATAGCACAGAGCATGGTCGGGACATTGTAGTTGAATGTTGTTCAGGTCAATCAAAAAGATTGCATGAGACTCATACGACTTACATACCCCTTCAATATCCTTTGCTTTTTCCGTACTATAAGGATGGATTTCAAAAGGATATTCCATTCAGAGCAAGTAACACGAATTGTCCAAAGAGAGTGAGAGTGTCTCTCTGTGAATTTATTGCCTTTAGAATTCAAGAGCGCTTGGCTGAGGAAGGCATACTCTTGAGGAGTGGAAGGTTGTTTTAGCAGTTCGTTGTTGATTGCTATTCGATGGTTGGGTTGCAACGTTTATCATTTATTAGAAACAATCACAAAAATATTAGATCTGAGTTTCTAAGTGGATTAGAGGAAGCCACTGAGAGAGGCAACACTATTGCAACATCTATTGGGAAACACGTTATTTTACTTTCTTCCTCTACTAGTGGTAAGAGGTACATGTTCAACAATTGCCAGGATGCCATGGCTATATGTAAACTATTTGGATACCTAGATTTATTCTTGACTGTGACTTGCAATCCTAATTGGCTTGAAATTAGAAGATTTGTCTGTGAAAGAGGATTGTCAGTGGATGACCACCTTGATATTGTTTGTCGAGTTTTTCATATGAAGTTAATTAAGTTGATGGATGACTTTAAGCAAGGTCAATTCTTTGGGAAAGTGGTTGTTGATAAGTTGCAACTTTAATTACTATTTTTCATTTTGTTTATATTCGTCAGATCAAATGATTTGGAGATTAACTTCTATTAACATTGTTTAGGAATGTATACTGTTGAGTTCCAGAAACGTGATCTTCCTCATGCTCATATATTGTTATGGCTTGAAAAAAGTCTTGCCAATTAACTTACTGGAATAATTGATAATTTGATTTGTGCTGAATTGTCTAATCCATCACGATACCCGTCATTGTATAGTGTTGTTACTAAATTCATGATACATGGTGCTTGCGAATTTTTGAGGTTGAATTCCCCATGCATGAAAAATGGCAAATGCACAAAGTTCTTCTGCAAGAAGTTTGTGGAAGAAACATATTTTGATGAGGATGAATTTCCAGTTTATCAAAGACGAGATACCGGTGTTCATGTTATGATTAAAGATGTGGAGGTTGATAATAGGTTTGTAGTGCCATATAATCCTAATTTCTCATGAAATATAATGCCCACATGAATCTTGAGTTTTGCAATACCTAATTCAATACAAGTATTTGGTTAAATATATAAATAAAGGACTAGACCGTGTTATGGTCGTCGTGAGATAGCCTGATGGTGAGATGGTTGATAGTGTTGATGAAAGAGTGGATGAGATCAAGCAATACTATGATTGTAGATATTTGCCTCCATGTGAGTTTGCATGGAGGATTTTTGCTTTTGATATTCATCATAGATGGCCTCCTGTGCAGAGATTGATATTCCATCTACCAATGGAACAAATTGTGTTTTTTAAAGAAGGTGACTCAATTGATAGCATTGTTCGGGTAAATAGGGAGAAAAATACAATATTCACTGCATGGATGGAATGTTGAGAAGGCTTGAAAATTTTAATTTGCAATGAGGAAGGGTGCCCTGATATTTGTACTAGAAATGTTGTTTACTCGAAAAAATATTCAACAATCTATAAATGAAAGTATTGTTGTGTGTTTTCGCATCTTTTCTTGAAATACATTTAAATTGTGTATTTCTTGAATATTTGATTCTTATTTTTGTATGTGTTCATGTTAAGGATATTATGATTTTCCTTTGACCACGCAGTATGTTTTATAAGAATTTGTAAGATACAAAATGAGGATCTTATTTGAGAGAGTAATATAATGAAATTTTATTCTTGAATTAATAAGGTTAAAAGTGATACTATTTTCACCATGCCCGTTAATTATTGTGTTTGCCAACTAGTAATTTCTGTATTCTCATCACTTGAATTGATATATTATTTAAATACATATATAAGAAATATATTTTCTTGAATAGGAACTATTCAATACTTATTACAAGAGGTATAATCTAACCAACCGCGCGAATCACGGCTTCCTAACTAGTAAGCAAACGATCGGAGCTGAAACTTTAATCTGGCGAGTGTCTCAGAAACAAACAGACACACAATCTTTCTTTGTTGAAGAACTAACGAGGTTCGAACATGTTCAGCTCTCTGGGTCGTACGAGGTATGTGTTGCGTCGGAACCTCGTGTTTCCTCTCCTTCGCTCTACGTCTCCTTTGCTCGCTTCATCCTCTTATTCTCATTTACCCAATGTTTATGCTAAGAGCGTTTCTGGGTTTCATAGTTATGTCAATGTTGATGATGCTGTTGCCTCTTTTACTCTGCTTATCAACAAGCGTGATGCACCCTCTGTATTTGAAATCAACAAGATTTTAGGGTCTATTGTTAAGATGAAACAATATCCCACTGCTGTTTCACTTTTTGGTCACTTGGAGTCTAGGGGTATCCCTCCTTCCTTTGTTACATTTAACATCTTGACCAACTGTTTCTGCCATTTGGGTCAGATGCATTCTGCTTTTCTGTGTTGGGAAAGATCATCAAGAGAGGATATGAACCAGATGTCTTTACTTTCAACACACTCATGAAAGGACTATGCATTTCTGGCCAGGTTAAGAAGGCACTAGAATTTCATGACATGGTCAGATCACAAGGATACCAGCTTAATGAGGTTACTTATGGGACCTTGATCAAGGGGCTATGTAGAATAGGGCAAACAAGAGCTGCCCTTGAGTTGCTCCAAAAGCTGGAGACACAACCGATCAAGCCTGATGTAGTAATGTACAGCACAGTCATTGATGGATTATGCAAAGATGGGCTTGTAACTGAGGCGAGTGATTTGTTATCTAAGATGGTTGCCAAGGGAATTTCTCCTAATGTTGTCACGTACACTTCTTTAATTCACGGTTTCTGCTGTGTGGATAAATTAGAAGAAGCAAATCGCTTGCTGAATGATATGGTTCATAACAACATCAATCCAGACCATTATACTTATGGCATACTAATTGATGCATTATGTAAAGAAGGAAGAATCCAAGAAGCCCAACACATGTTTTACATTATGAGGGAAAGAGGAAATAGGCCTGATGTTACCACTTACAGTGCGTTAATGGATGGATACTTTCTAAGTAATAAGGTGAATGAGGCAACAAATTTATTTTATGATATGAGGAAAAGAGGTTTGGCACCTGATGTCCAGAGTTATAGTATCATGATTAATGGATATTGCAAGAATAAAAGGGTGAATGCAGCAATGGATCTGTTTATAGAGATGCGTCACAGATATTTAACTCCTAATACTATAACATATAGTTCTCTTATTGATGGATTGTGCAAATCAGGAAGAATCTCTTGTGTGCAAGATTTTCTTGATGAGATGCATGCTAATGGCCAATGCCCTAATATTGTTACTTTTAATATCTTGTTGGATGGTTTGTGCAAAAGCCATCATCTTGATGAGGCAATCGAATTATTTCACCAAGTTGTTGGCAAAGGGCTCTTGCCTAATGTGTTCACATATACAATCCTGATAGATGGATTGTGCAAAGGTGGAAGACTAAGAACTGCACGAGATTTTTTCAACCATCTTGTCATGAAAGGCTGCAAATTGAATGTGGTAATGTACAATGCTATGATCAATGGTCTTTGTAAAGAGGGCTTGTTCGATGAAGCCATGACTATGCTTTCACATATGGATAACAATGGTTGTTCCCCTAATGATATAACTGGTTTAACTATTGTTCATGCTCTTCTTGATCAAGAAGAGAATAAAAAGGCAGAGAAGTTTCTGCGTGAAATGATTGCCAGAGGGCTGTTGAAGAGATAAAGCAAGTTGCGACATTGCAATATGAACATAGTTATACACCTATAATGTATTAGTGGTGGACTTTGCATGATTGGTTAAATAATGCTTGTTTGTCCTGGTTTCAAGAAATTGGAGTATGCAATGATCTCAGTATTGCTATAGTTCAGATTTAACACTTATGCATATTACCTTTTCTTTGATCTTATGTCGTTGGTTTGTTTTTTCTGGCTTTTCCTGCTGACTGATATGCTCGTACCTCATGTACATGAAATCCTCTTTAACGATTTTGCGAGTCATTGCTGCCATCTCCGGATGGGATAGACTTATAACATGTTTGATTTTCCTTTTTTTTTTTGGCGAACAGCTTTTCGGCCAAAAGATTTCTGTTTAGCATTTTTATGTGAAGCTTTTTTAAGCATAAAATATGATCATTGAAACATTTGCTTGGGCTACCTCTGGAATAACTTTGGATGAGGTGCATATTTCATATCATTGTATTAGCTTTTAGCTCCTGCATTTTTTTTTTCCCATCTAAGTAACTGTAATTTGCTATTGATTTCCGAAGTATTAATAGAACGTCAGTACAATGGTGGCTTGTCCAGCCAACAGAGAATTATTTGTTTCAAAGATTCCTTGAGGCTCCCCAGCAATACGAGGCTGACATTTGTAAGACCAGGCCTCAAGGATTCAAATCCTTTGATGCAAATGGACTACATGATCCTGCACTGCTACCCCTCAGCCCAAGGTGAAGTTATCTCTTACACTGAACCAATTGAACATTATAACTTTTGAAAAGTTTGAAAGCTACAGCAAAAAAGTTCTAATATGAATTTGATTTGATATATTATATTTATTCATCAAATAACTACATGGGTATCGGTGCTAAAATGGTTGACAAAATTGTGATTCAACTCATATAATCAATTGGATTCAAGGTCTTTATTTCCGAACTCAAGCCAAATTGCTTTTAAATGCAGGTTGACACAGTCAAACTCTGGTAATCTAAAATGAATCCATGAGTCTACTGCAAGTTTCTGAGTTTGCATAAAGCATGAGGATTTCTGCTGCTTGATGCTCAAACTTCACATACTGGACCCAAGCATACTGTGTCAGTCCTAAGCTCAACATGATAGATTTTATCAGTGTATAGCATCTACTATAACGTTCCATGTTCCCCTTCTTTGTTTGAAAGTTGTCCTGTGCAAAAGTTCCTCTTCCCCGGTTTGATTCCTATTTGTCTCTTCTCATCTTTATCTGTTGTGATTTGCTTATGTTACTGGGTTCTCACTATTTTTGGCTATATGTTGTGATTTGCTTAGGCTTTTCTCTCTGCATTTGTTATCTGTTGAAATGGTTGTATCTGTATGTTGTTGGCAATAATTTTGTGTTGTGCCATGTTGCTTGCCTCGCTTGCCTCTGCTGTGCTACATATGGTTTATGCTATATTAATTTCTTTTTTTTACTGGTTCTACACTGAGTAAAGTGGTTTGTGCCATATTATACTCATCTGGATTTGTTTCTTTTCTTTTTTTTCTTTGCCTTTGTTAGCATTTCTTGACACTCCTTCTTGATCTCATTTTTGGAATGATGCATAATGATTATATATATGGTATTAAATTATGATTGATTATAAATTTAACTAAATCAATGGATTGATGTTTACATTAGGGTATAATGATATCTTTTTAGATATCATTTTGAAGATGGTAGGTAAGCTCTTCAGCTTAAGAATCTAGTTTACCGCCTGCTTTGCGACTTAAACAATAATGAAGTTAAATTCTTCCACTAACTAAGCGTAGTGTTGGTTAATTTTTTAGTCACTTTGACATACTTGTGTTAAAATGGCCAACCCATAATTCTTTCAATCGGGCTGCTTTTCAGATGAACTTGATTCTTGTTATGAAGCAATTATTTAGTAGTTCTTGCATCATCTAATACTGTGTCTTTGTTTTTGTTTTTATCTGGTACACTCAATACTATTTTTTTCAGAATTCATTGGCAAATATAGTAATTTCAAATGGTCTTGACTCTAAAACAAGGCTGCCAAAATTAGAGTAAGATTCTAGCCGGTGCTTAATTTACAGCACGATTGTGCACGATGACACCAGTAAATGCATTAGCAAATGCTGCTTTACAAAATAAGTTGACTTTTGATCAAGCTAAGTTATAATTTCTCCTTACTTAGTACAAGTAAGAGGGATGGGTGATAATTATTCCTGGCTCAGTGTTTAAGATGTTCTGATGTATCTTCTCAATTGTTGTCCCCTAAAGTGATATCCTTTTATCAGACCAAGTGTTTAGCAGAATATGACATGGTTATACTTTGTTATCTCAAAATATTGAATGTGTTTATCCTGTGTTACAGAAGTTCAAAAGCAAGAAAAATCATCCCCATTCTCATTTTTCCTATTTTCTTTTACATTTCTTTTAAAGATAGGAAAAGTATAACGCTGTGATATTTTGGTTGTGCTTCAATCAGAATTTCCTAATTTGTTATAATTGCCTTATTTCTTTTCAATAGAGTAATTATTATTCATTGATTTGAAGATTTACAAAATCCAATAGTTGACTTTGTTAGTGATCGTATTGCCATTTCAATTCCAAATGATCATTATCTGACTTTAACTATTAGAGAAGAACAAATAAAAAAGATATAAGACACCGGGGGTTCCTAAACAGGAATAAATTTTTCGTTGTAGCAGATGATTATTTTGGTGGAGGCTTGTGATGTGGTTATAAATAGATGCAAACATAGAATTACCTTGTTTGTTTAACTTTCTATTTTTATTCTTTCTTTTTGGCTGCCCTTTGTTTCACTCGGTTTTGAGTGATGATTGTTTTTCTCTTCAAGTTTTGATTCCAAGTTTGTCATTGACAGGGTTGGAGCCAGCATTAAATTCTATGATGAGCAAAGCTCTTACTCATAGAGGGTCTTTGAGTATGCACTGAGATTTTTTAGGGTGTTAAACCTGTGCTTTACTAAAAAATAACACTGAGAATGACTTAGTCAAACACTGGTAAACTAAAATGAATTCATGAGTCTACCAGCTAGTTTCTGAGTTTGCATAAAGCATGAGGATTTATGGCACCTGATCCTCAAAATTCACATACTGGACCCAAGCACACTCAGTCCTAAGCTCAACATGAATGATTTCGTCAGTGTATAACATCTACTACAATGTCCCTTGTTCCCTTTCTTTGTTCGAAGGCAGTCCTATGCGAAAGTTCCTCTTCCCAGTTTTGATTCCTATTTTTCTCTTCTCATTTTTTTATCTATTGTGATTTGTTTACGTTACTGGGTTCTAACTATTTATGGCTATATTTTGTGATCTGCTTGGGCTTTTCTCTCTGGATTTGTTATCTGTTGAAATGGTTGTTTCTGTATGTTGTTGGGCAATACGTTTGTGCTATGTTGCTTGCCTCGCTTGTCTCTGTTTTTCTGCATGTGGATTATGTTAAATTTTTTCACTGGTTCTGCCTTGGTAAATGGAATTAAGTGGTTTGTGCCATATACTAATCTGGATTTGTTTATTTCCTTTATTTTTTTTTGCTTTTGTTTATGTTCCTTGACTATCCTTCTTGATTGCATTTTTGGAATGATGGATATTGATTATATTTAAGGTATTAAATTATGATTGATTGTAATTTTTCAAATTTAGCAAAATCAATAGATTGGTTTTTACATTAGGGTCTGACAATATATTTTTTTATACATCATTTTGGAGCTGGTAGGTAACCTATTGGGTTTATGAATCTGGTTTGCTCCACTCTTTGTGACTTAAACAATAATGAAGTTAAATTCCTTTTACTAAGCATAGTGCTGGTTTTTTTTTCTCTTTTTGTGTCATACTAGTTGAATTTAAATGAGTCACTTTGGCATACTTGTGTTAAAGTGGCCAACTCATAATTCGTTGTATTGGCCTCCTTTTGGCATGAACTTGATCGCTGTTACACACACACACACACTCTACTTTTTGCGCACACACACACACACACTGCTTTTTGCAGAATTCATTGACAAATATTCCTGGCTTAGTAATTTCCAATGGTCATGACTCTAAAACTAGGCAGTCAAAAATAGAGTAAAGCTAAGTTATAATTGCTCATTACTTGTCCTTGTACTAGCAACGGGCATGGGTGAAAATTTGAAAATTATTCGTGGCTTAGTGTTTTAGATGTTCTAATGTATCTTCTTGATGTTGACCCCTATAGTGATATCCTTTTACCAGACGAAGTGTCTAGCAGAATACGACATGGCTATGCTTACTATGTTATCTCAAAATATCAAATGTGTTTACCCTGTGTTATCTCAAAAACTCTTACTTATAAAGGGTCTTTGAGTGAGGAGTGAGATTTTTTAGGCTGCAAAACCTGTGTTTTACTGAAAAATAAACACTTTAAACTTAAAAGTAGAGGTGAATTTTGTTAAGTTTGCTCATTATGGCAGGCCTGGTCCCCCCATGGAGCAATGTAACTCCAACTTGGTATGGAGAAATGGGAACTCTGCACATTTTGACACCAGAGAGGATGGAATGCTAGTTTACACATTGCATTCTGTTTCTTTCCATCTAACTGAGGGATGGTTTGTGCAAAAGCCATCATCTCGATGAGGTAATTGAATTATTTCTCCAAATTGTTGGCAAAGGGCTTTTGCCTACTCTGTTCGCATATACTATATTGATAGACAGATTGTGCAAAGGTGCGGCACTTAGTACAGTACAAGAGTTTTTCAACCATCTCCTTATTAAAGGCTGCAAATTGAATGTGGTAACGTACAATGCTATGATCTATGGGCTTTGTGAAGAGGGCTTGTCCGATGAAGCCATGACTTTGCTTTCAAATATGGATGACAACGGATGCTCCCCTGATGATGTCACTGGCTTAACTATTATTCATGCTCTTCTTAATCAAGATGAGAATGAAAGGGAAGAGAAGTTTCTTTGTGAAATGATCAGTAGAGGGATGTTGAAGAGATAAAGCAGTTTGTGACATTTCAATGTGACCAGAGGTATACACCTAGAATGTATTAATGATGACTTTGCATGATAGACATATGTTGTTGCTTTGTTTTTTCTGTCTTTCACTGCTGACTGATATTCTCCTACCTCATGTACTTGAAATCTTCTGTGACGATTTTGCAAGGCGCTGCTGCCATTTCCAGATGGGCTAGACCTATTACATGTTTTATTTTCTTAATTTTTTCATTTTTATTTTAATATTATTATTATTATTATTATTATTATTTTGGCAAACAGCTTTTCAGCCAAAAGATAAAATATGCTAATTGAAACATTTGTTTGGCCTACCTCTTGAATAACTTTGGGTGAGGTGCTTATTTCATGTCATTGTATTAGCTTTTAGTTCCTGCTTTTTTTTTTTTCATCTAAGTAACTGCAATTTGTTATTGAATTCTGGAATATTATTAGAAGTTCAGTAAAATGGTTGCCTCTCCGAAGAGAAGCAAAGCTCAGTGATAGTTAAACCAGGGGAATAAATGTCATTGAATTAGGACTGCAAAGTTAGTTTCCTATGTGTATTGGATCTAATTTGGTATTGTCTTTCTTCGATTCAGATAAAGAGATTTTTCCGTAGGATTTTCAGCTTCCATGTAACTCCTAAATTTTCTTTAACATCAGCAACGGGGGATCAAAGAGATTATAAATATGTGATGAGACATCAGAGATAAAATCATTATTCGACATTAATAAAATTTCCGAAGTAATCTTCAGTTTCTCAATTCTCTCAAACTCATTTTCTATCACTCGTGTTTCTTTGTTGCCACTAGACTTTCTCTCTTTTTGTTCTACCTTTCCTCACATTTTCTTTCATCCTCTTGAGAATCAAACCTTTTCACAATAACGATGTTCAGTTTCTATCACTTGTGTTTCTTTGTTGCCACTAGACTTTCTCTCTTTTTGTTCTACCTTTCCTCACATTTTCTTTTATCCTCCTGAGAATCAAACCTTTTCACAATAACAATCTACCAAAAGCTGACATGATTATTCTGCTGAACTTATTTAGAAATTTTAACTCTGTTTACATAGTCATAGACCATGGTAAATGCATGCTGAAAATTTACTATTTTTTTGGTAAATGGATAAATTGTTCAAAATTCATTACAATTATTCAGGTTTGGGTTGTGGTTGTTTGCTTCCCCAAGCCCGCATGCTTTATTCTATACATTGTTTATGACTTATGAAGGCTATCTGTTATGTGACTCAAAATAATCCCATTGGAATCTCCCGTGGTTCTCTTAGGGCTTTAAGTGGGCATGATAGAATGTTGAAGAATGCAAAATTGCAAATATTGACCTACTTCTTATGCGGGAGAACAAATATATATGAGGGGATTTAAAGCTTTAAATTAGCCTACATGTGTATTTTCGTGTGTCTTTCAAAACTTTTACTTTTTAATACTAGCCCTACATGTTGATAGTATTGTTTGCTTCGTAGCTTCCTTAAGGTTCTCAGGCAATACGAGGCTGACATCTGTAAGATGAGGCCTCAGGGAATCAAATCCTTGATGCAATGGAGACTACATGATCTTGCACAGCTACCCCTCAGCTCAAGGTGATGTCATCTCCTATGCTGAACTAATTGGACAAAGTTGAAATTCAAAAGCTACAGCAAAAAATTCAGATATGAATTTGATCTTATAAATCATACTAAAATTCATTAAATAACTGCAAAAGAACAGAATGATTAAAGATTATGTATCAGTGATCCTGGGATCCCAATTTTCATTCTTCCTAGTAACTACACTATATCCTGTGTCATTGATGATAGAGACTGGTTGCTTTACTGGTTGTGCTGTACAAAGTTGACTTGCCAATGTGCAAGCGTTTTTAGTATGCAAAGTTCACACTCTTTAATGTGGATGGGTATTGGTGATGATGGTTTTGTAATTTTGATTCCAAATGATCATTATCTGACTTCACCCACATCCATATCTGCAAACACAGATTTAAGCTTGTTTGTTTAATTCTTTCTTTCTTTCTACTTTTGTTCTTGATTTTTTTACTGTCCTTTTGTTTTACTCGGTCTAGAGTAATAGCTGCTTTTCTGCTCAAGTTCTGATTGCAAGTTTTTTTATTGACAGGGTTGGAGCGGCATTAAATTCTTGGATGAGAAAAACTCTTAACTTATTAAGCACTGATATTTTGTAGGTTACCAAACGATTGTTTTACTGAAAAACCTAGATACTGAAAAAGGGGAGGTGAATTTCATTATTATGCTTATCTTGGTAGGCCATGGTTAGAACAAGCTATGGGGTTTCATATAAATATACTCAAGTACTTAAATACACCAAAAGTGCATGCATATGACTCATGTATTTGTATATATTTAGGAAAATAATGAAGGCATTCATTCCCTTTTTGTTAATACTCTATTGCCTATGGACAAGAGTTTTGCTATCCAATGTTTCATTTTTGTCAGCTTTAACTTGACTTTGCCTGCTAAATATTAGAACAGGCAAGTAGGTTATTGATGTGGTTACTAGGAAGTTAGATATTTATTTATTCTAAACAAAGCACAAACAACATTCAGGTGATCATTGTTTGTATATAAGCTTATTTACATTATATATAAGATATAGATGGACATCTCAGCAAACAAAAGAGGATGGACTGAAAGAGCACAAACAGCAACTCCAGGCATGATGAACATAAAAGGCAGCTAAATATTATCTCTGTATGAAGACTTGCACTTCGCTTGAGACATAATTTATAAGAAATTGTTATTATTATTTTTCAAAGTATATGTTAACCATTATTATTTTTTAAAAAGATAATCACTATTATAAAATTTAGATAATTAGTGTATAAAAAAGTTTAAATAAACAATTCAATATTTAGATCTGAATAATTGTATTAAATAAATTAATTTTCAGAACTTTATATATTCATTACAGAAATAATTACAGAGAGATATCTATTTTCTTACAGGTAAATATTGAAGTCCTATAAAAAATTTACTTATTTTTAATTGAACTAATAACACGAATAAATTAAGATAAAATTATGATTGGACAATTAACTTTAAACTATGACTTTGATTAAAATAGAAGAATAAGCGTATTCTAGATAAATCAGCTAAAAATGATTGATAGTGGGAGTGATAATAGGCATTTCAGAGTTGTTTTTATGGAATTTATAATAAAAACTCCCATATTATTTACTGGTATTGAGATTATTACGAGCGCTAAAAATCGATGGGTATGGCACTAGAGATTACTCAACAAGAAGGAAAGTAATGAAGGGGATAACAAAGATAGAATGACACTCGACGGGATTGTAGCTTATCCTCAACGAAATAAAGAATTAGTGTAGTCAGTTAATTAGATAGCCAACAAGGCTGGTTTATCTTATTGAGTTTTCGTTCATGTATTGTTATAATTTGTTTTCGATTCCTTAAATTTTCTCAGTCAATCATTTATAAGTGCCGTTCAAAGCATTTGATTAGCATAGAGGCATGTTTCGACCTTGAACTAAGGTAAATCTTTGGATAAATAATAAAAATCATCCTTGAGGTTTGCTCAAATGATGTTTCACTCCATTCTTCTTTAAAATTGACATTCTTAAAAAAAAATAGAGAACAAATAAATAAAATAGAAAATAAAAATTAGTGAGAGGGGATGAATCTTATAAATGTAACTTGACAAGTTTCTAAGTCTTAAAATTCAAATATTAAATTTTATATTCTCAAATCTATACCTAATTTAAAACAAAATTAAATTATTAAATTATTAAATTATTTGTGTTTTTGCATAAGAACAACACATATCAATTAAAAAAAGGGTAAACTATTAAGTTGACCCCTGATAAAAATAGCACAAATAAATTAGTCTCTCTAGGAAAGAATATATTTATGGTCCTCATAATTAAAAACATATATAGGATAAATTAATTATTCTTTAGTATTTTAGTAGATTCTATTTGTATTTTTATTAGAGGCCAATTTAAATGACGTTATAAATAATTAGGGATCAATTTGTGTCACAACCCGACTTGGGCACGTGATCAGCACGTGAGCGATTCTCATTCTCACGTAAGCCTTGTGACCTTTGAATCTCTCTATACACATATTTTAATAATAAATAGGTTTATAAAATATCATTTCATCTCTAATAAATCTTTGCCTCTTTGAAAATATAATCATCATCAATTTCATTTCCAAACTCTAAATATATCTCAGTAATTCAAAATATATGAGTTGCTCTCTTTATAGAATATCCATGAAAACTAGAATCATATAAATACAAAATAATCATGATAAATCAATGTAATCCATCTCTATAGTCTGAGACCCTGTCCGCAATGTACACTGAAGCACTCTATCTGTAAATAAAATATCAAAAGATACTTCATTTTAAAGTGAAGCTCACCAACTAGAACTCTCTACTGCTAGCGAGGAGGTGGACGAGAAGGACTCGTAGCAGCTAATATATCTGTAATGAAAAAAAAAAGAGGTATGAGTTTCATCTAAAACTCAGTGAACAACCCCTCACCCATAACCCTTTCATAGGACAACCAAGGAATAAATAATTACAGGTAGTCATCAAAGCTGATTGATGTAATAACTTTAAAATCATGTTTATATATATATATATGAACGGAAATTTTTTGGAAAACATAAACAACAGTATTCTACTAGAGAAATAGGGATCTTTGGTAATGCATTTCATAATCATATAATGTATATGTATTTATATTCTCTAGTTATGCTTGTTAACCATGGCATAACAAGTTCTCTGCTCTATGATCCCTCTAGGATTTAAATTGGACACTTAACTAGGTTCTATTCTCTGCTCTATGAGATTGTCCCTTTGGGATAACTTGGTAAAATGGTTAACGATCGGTGTTCAACCGTTAACTCACTGTCTATTTCTCTATACCTATTGTCTAGTCTCTAATTCATAAAACATATTATTTTTCTCTAAAACTCTGTTATGACATTTCCCTAGGTATAAAACTCTATAATTCATAATTATTTCACTCTCAAAATTATTGTGATAATTTATAAAATCTCTAATCAAGTCACAAACATACTCTAGCTCTTTTAATAAAATCACTTGACAATAATAGTCCCATGAGTTAACATTAAAACATAAATTTCATACTCTAGATGAAAATTATCATTTTCATAAATATAGCAAATCAATCGTGATCTCTAATCTCTTGAAAATATTTTCTAAAATCATACAATCATGTTATAATTTAAGGAAATTAACTCTAATGATTAATATAAAAGTCATATGTTTCGAACCTACTCACCTGGAGGGGAGGAAGTGATGGTGTCAACTGAGCTTCAGGGAGGAGAAATGGCAGCAACGTTTGCCATTGAAGCCATAAAACTCAAGATTAGACTCCAACAACATCTAGATTACTCAAACGTAATTCTAACAACATTGGGGGAGTACCTCCACTAGATAACAATGGAAACTATCAACAACCCAAACCAAGGAACATGGAATAAAGAGGAAGGGAAAGACAAAAACCCATAAATCTCTTACTTTTGATCTTGGAAGAAGAAAAAATGGAGTGAGATTGAGTGGAAGAGGGTTTGGAGAGAGCGAGAAAGGGAGAACTTCAGATTTTGGGATGAAAATCCTGATCTTGGGTGTTTTAAATAGGTTGGGGGCTCACTAAACAAAATTGCATCATTTTGCACTGTGCTATCATCGAGCCCACTCACCACAGCGAGCTTTCTGGCCCGCCTTCTTGCTACAGCGAGAATAACTCGCTACAGCGAGTCTGTTCTACAGAATTCTGCAGCAACAACACCCAACTTGCATTCAATGACTCTCCGCCCATCTGGGGCTTTCCCAACAGCACGGGTGGGTCCCAAGGGACTATAGGATAGTACGAAACTTATGCGCTGCCACGTACACACTACGAATCACAATTTATCTTTTAAATTTTTCAAAAATATTGAAGATGTACTAACTTACCCTACATCTCTCACTACTTTTCAATCGTAAGGCTTATATATCATTCTTATGGAACAACTCAGCTAATTTTATTTTATTTTTATTCATGTATAGATTTAAGGATATGTAATTTAGGATTTGAATTTTAGGAATTAGTTTAATATAAGAGACATGTTGGGTTAAAATTATGTATATAAACTCCATGCTCTTGCTTGTTTTTATTTTCTTTATTAATTTATTCCTTTTTTTTTATAAAGAATGGGATAGAATGTCAAATTTTGAGAAAAATGACGTGTAGTATTATTTGAACAAACCTTAAGAATAGTCTTTATTATTTATCCTAATTTTTTTTATCAATCTATATCTTTTTGTAGGAAAAAGATTTGTCAGTTAAATACTCCCATGGAGCAATTTTTGTTGACCAATTTGTGTTAGTACCAGTACATGGCAAGGAACAAATGTAGATGGTTGCTATTGTCCTATTAAAAAAAAAAAAGTCACAGATTACTTCTTTTGGCAAGTAGTGTGAGAACGTATTAACTATACACTCAATACACAGCTTGAAGTTAGATCAAGATAAGAAAGAAGATTAAAACCTTAAATTAGATTCTTATATTTATATTGGAGGACAAACCGTGGTTCTTTAAATTTTAGAAATGGGGATATGTTATTATCTCCATCAGATTATCATCTAAGGTGTTAATGAAAATGCCTACGTGTCCTGTAAACTTATTTATGTATATTGTTAATTTTTATGGTGGATTCTAACTTACCTTACTACTCTAAATAGTGACCTTCTTCTTTATCTTCTCTTTCACCATTGTTATCTACTCAATTGTCTTCAGAGAACCGGGTTTTCTAAAGTTCTTTTTTTTTTTTGCTTTTATAAGAAAGATTTCTTGAAGGTCTTCTATTTCTCCCCCCAAAAGACATGAATGGTACAATACTCTCTCTTTGAATGCTCGCCTGAATTAAGTTTGGATACACCGTGAAAATTATCAGTACACATAAGTAAATTAACATGACACATGGGTATTTTCGTTAACAACTCATATGGTAATTTGATATAGGGACTAACTTATCCCTATTTCTAAAATTTGAGAGATTAAAATGAGACTTTTCAAATTTGAGGGATTAATTTATCTCTATTTCTGAAATTTGAGAGATCAGGATGAGACATTTTAAATTTGAGGGATTGGATTGGAGTTTTAGTCAATAGAAAATAGGAAAGCAACACGTCTTTGAGACACTCATAGCCCAGTCATACGTGATTTATTGAAACATTTTATCAATGTAGTTGGAATGGCCGTCTTTAGATTAGACTCTAGCCTTTGTGCTTGACCTAGTTTTGAGTCATAGCATGAGTGGAAACTCATCAAACCAACACTTCAGTGGGAGTTGAAGTCCACTTATTTTTCCCATCCGATCGAATACCAGCATTGTAGTCATCAACAGGAAGAAACTAATAACATAAATTAATACTCACTTTAGTCCCTGATATTTCATGTATGAGTCATTTTAGTTTTTCACTTTTAAAATGAATCAATTTGATCCCTCATATTTACAAACATGAATCAATTTAGTCCCTCTGTTAACATTTGTTAAATCATCGTTAGTTAAGCAGAGCGCTTGGTGGGGATAGAGCTCATCCTGAAAGAGACAGAACTCGGGAGATAGAACTCGACCGGCCTATGTCAAGACTCAGGTACGGAGTAAAGATGAAAAAGGATATCGGTTGAGAAAATGTGGAGCTCTATTTCATATTGGCCGAACTCTATTTCCTATTGATAAAGAGACCGAACTCGGGAGATAGAACTCGACCAGCCTATGTCAAGACTCAGGTACGGAGTAGAGATGAAAAAGGATATCGGTTGAGAAAAAGTGGAGCTCTATTTCATATTGGCCGAGCTCTATTTCCTATTGATCAAGCTCTATTTTCTCTCCAATGAGCTCTATCCTCACCAGGCACTTCGCTTAACTAATGGTGATTTAACATATATTAACAGAGGGACTAAATTAATTAATGTTTGTAAATGTGAGAGACCAAATTAATTCCTTTTAAAAGTGATGAATTAAAATGACTCATACATGAAATGTCAGGGATTAAAATAAGCATTAACTCTAATAACAAATACCATATTCAGCGGGTGACTACTGTGGAAATTGTTCGTATTTTGGATATGGCTTGAAAGATTTGAACTTAACACTGGAAGATAAAATGTTGGACTTAATTGTATTTTGCAGACTTGGACTTGAACTGAACTACTTAGTAAAAAGGCTATATTTCGTTTATGTCTTTTTTGTAATAGGCTAATCTATACATATTTTGTCCATTAAAATAGGAATTATTGTATCTTCTTATATATTATTCAAAATGGAAGAAATCTCACCAGAATCAAGGAAGACCCCCCAACATCTCTGAAGATTAAGGGACTTTTATATTTCATTTTATTAATCTCATTACACTACATTTAGATCACATTTTTATTTTCTACATATTTTTCATCATCTTCTATTTTACTATAATTATCATATATTTAGATAATTTTATTTAATTTTAGCACATCTAAAGAAAATTGTAACTACCAGCTTTAAAAAAGAACAAATTAAAGTCTAATTAACAAAGTTTTTAAAAAATTAGACATTTAAGGTGCATTTCTTTCAAATTTTGAAAAAAATAATTATGAAAACCAATTTTATTTTTTCAAAAACTACTCGTTTTAGCTTCTAAAAATAAGTTGAGAACTAATTTATTATTTTTGACATCATTTTTTTAGAAGATTTTGATCAACTCAGTCTATTATTTTTTAAAATAGACATTAGTTTAATTGTTTCATTATTTAATTTATATTTATACCCTAATTAGTTTAATCTCTAAATTAATCATGATATTGTATTAGAAAAAATCAAATTAATATAAAAAGATTAATTTAAATTTTTGCAAATCTTTCACCAATTAATTTGAGCATTTATCGGAAGTGCATAGGATCATTCCTTGTGAGTTTCTCAAGCTTTTGACAACATAATTGATTCATCTATCCAAGAATTTGGACAGAGAAAACAGATGGATGAACAGAGAATAACTGTGTGCAATGCTTCATAAATAAATATTCAAGACTTGAGAGTTCAGATAAATCTGAAAGTTTCATCAATTGCTCGGATTCATCAAAGAGAACTTTTCAGATTTGTTAGATTTTGCATCGTTTAAAAGAGTTTTATATTCAATTATTAAAGTTTTCACTTCAAACTGTTTAAATTTAGAAAAATTAAAAACATACAAGGGTACCCACTCTCAAAGATAAGCAGCAATATATAGCAATTTATTAGTTTATATATATTTTGGTCTCCTACTGGCTATTCGGCTCAAAAGGCCGACTAATCCGAATTCAAGTACTATGAGGGCAACTCTAGCCACAAGTATTAGTTTATATTTTATAATGTTACAAGACTTGTTTTTTTATTTTTGCATTTTCTAAGCCCAATTGTTAGCGTAACAACTCTAGTGGGCTTAGGAAATATTTTGAGCTAATTAAGAGATATAAATATCTCTAAAACTGGCCAGCCAACTTTTTGTTAATGTTTTTGGATTGAATGAAACCTTTTTCTATGTGTGCAAGTGAGGTGAATGTTTTTCTTTACTTATTACATCAAGTAACTGAATAGATAATTACAAGGTAATTCCTCCATATTTTTATTCATTTTCAATCTCTTCTATCAATTATTTATATTTATAAGAACAAGTTTTTTAGGGGTTTAGTATTGAGTATGTTTATCCTATTACTTGTTCATACCAGAGCGTGTCCTTAATTTTTGAGATCTTTATATTCATAGGGTTTCATATCACTCTAAATTTTAGATGAGTTCAATTATTCTTCTTATACTTCGAATTCCTTTATGTTATAGCTTAAATATGCATTTTGTTATTGAAATATAACTAAATTGCTTTTAGTCCCTAGCAAGTGTTTTCATTTTTGTATGGTTTTCGGTCTAAACATTTATAAAAATATTTGGTTTTAATTTCTATCATGTATTATTAGTTATTACATGTTGTTATGTAGGATTGAGTAACTTGATAATCTATTAGTCAATTTAGTTTTTTTTTTCTTTATGGTTTTTCCAAGTATTAACCGTTAGATGCAATCATTAGTTCTTGCACATACTATATGCCCATTTGAAGGGTAAACGTTGGCTACATATTTTGAAATTGCATCATTAGTTATGGAAGGAAATGATCATTACTGCCTCACCTCCACCATACTTGGCTAGTCACTTTAGTATTTAACATGGACAAGCTAATAACATGGACTAAAACTAATTTGTTTTAGCAATATTTAGACCGAAATAAAAAAGAATATTGTAACAAAAAAAAAAGAATATGAACCAAAATTAAAATTCGGTTATTTTTTCAAAAATAAAAGTATATTTAAACCTCGTGGTGTTTAAGCCCGGTGATGGTAATAGTCAGTATATATCACAGTGAATTGAGAAAGAAAACAGCCAAAGAAATGTGCACATTTTCCAACAAATAGTGAACACAGTAAATAAAAGAAAAAGAACAATAAAATTGAAAAAGTAGACAACCAGAACCTAATAAAATCTAGTGAGAGAGAGGGACTGAGATTCAAACCAAACACACGATCTTTCTTTATTGAAGAACAAACGAGGTTGAAGATGCTCAGCTCTCTGACTCATACGAGGTATGTGCATAGAAACCTCGTCTCTAAATCTCACTTACTCGCCTCATCCTCTTACTCTCATTTACCCAATGTTTATGCTAAGAGCGTTTCTGGGTTTCATAGTGATGTAAGTGTTGATGATGCGGTTTCCTCTTTCATTCACCTTATCAATAAGCGTCATCATCCATCTCAAGTTGAAATTGGTAAGATCTTGATGTCTGTTGTTAAGATGAAACACTATGGCACTGCTGTTTCACTTTTTGCACAGTTGGAGCTTAGGGGAATTACTCCTTCCATGGTTACACTGAGCATCCTCGTCAATTGTTTCTGCCATATGGGTCAGATGGGTTCTGCTTTTTCTGCACTGGGAAAGATCATCAAGAGAGGATATGAATTGGACGCCATAACTTTGACCACACTCATGAAAGGATTGTGTATTAATGATGAGGTTAAGAAAGCATTGGAATTTCATGACATGGTCAAATCATAAGGATATCAGCTTGATGGGGTTAGTTATGGAACCTTAATAAATGGGCTTTGCAAGACAGGGCATACAAGAACTGCCCTTGAGTTACTGCACAAGCTGGAGAGACAAACAGTTAGGCCCGATGTAGTAATGTACAGCGCAATCATTGATGGATTGTGTAAAGACGGGCTTGTAACTGAGGCGAGTAATTTGTTTTCTAAGATGATTGCTCGGGGAATTTCTCTTGATGTTATTTCTTACAGTTCTTTGATTCGTGGGTTTTGCTGTGTGAGTCAATTAGAAGAAGCTACTAGATTGCTTAATCAAATGGTACAAAACAACATCTACCCTGAACTTTATACCTATAGCATGTTGATTGACGCACTAAGTAAGGAAGGAAAAATAACAGGGGCCCAAGAAGTTTTTCATCTGATATTGCAAAGAGATTTTAGGCCCAATGTCGTCACTTATAATGCTTTAATAGATGGATGCTTTCTATGTAAAAAGGTGAATGAGGCAAAAAAATTATTTTATGACATGAGAAAAAGAGGTTTGAAACCTGATGTTTGGACTTATTCTATCATGATTAATGGATATTGTAAGATTAAAAGGGTGGATGAAGCAATGGCACTCTTTAAAGAGATGCGTGATAACTCCTAATACTGTGACATATAATTCTCTTATTGATGGCTTGTGCAAATCAGGGAGAATCTTCTGGGTGCAAGATTTTCTTGATGAGATGTATGCTAATGGCCAATGCCCTGATATTGTTACTTTCAATACCTTGTTAGATGGTCTGTGTAAAAGCCATCATCTTGATGAGGCAATCGAATTATTTCAGCAAATTGTTAGCAAAGGGTTTTTGCCTAATGTGTTCACATATAATATACTGATGGATGGATTGTGCAAAGGTGGAAGACTTAAAACCGCACAAGAGTTTTTCCACCATCTCCTTATTAAAGGCTGCAAACTAAATGTGGTGATGTACAATGCTATGATCGATGGGCTTTGTAGAGAGGGCTTGTTCGATGAAGCGATGATGTTGCTTTCAAATGTGGATCACAATGATTGTTCACCCAATGAAATAACTGCACTAATAATTATTCAGGCCCTTCTTGAGGGAAATGAGAATAAAAAGGCAGAAAAGCTTCTTTGTGATATGATTGCTAGAGGGCTATTCAAAGAAAAAAGCAAGGTGTGACTTTTTTTATACCTGCTAGAGTTCTACGTGTATTATTGTAGTAAGTCATGTCAATGGTTTTCAAATGCTTAATTCTTTGTCATCAATAAATTGGACTGTGTAATGAACTCAGTATGGATAAAAAATTTAACTCTGATGACTTTTTCAGTTAACTTTCATAGGATGTTGAAAGTTGATTTTGGGTCTTGACTCTTCTATAGTTCCTGTATATCGTGCTGAAATATGCTTTATTCACTCTGTGAATCTTCGTTGTCATTCCTGAATATTACTCATGAGTTAGTGTTTCAAATGATTTTTCTTAAGTGCCCAAAATTTGTTTTCTTTCAATCATGAGATCTGTTTTGTTATACCAAACTCTTATCAGAAACTGACATGATTTTCACTTAGCGGTGAATTGTTGTTCAATGTCATGACCCATGAGCTTCAAGACCCTCGCGCTCTCTATGTTATGGTGTAAGTATAGTAGTTAGTCATCATAAGATTTTTGTTAAAGCACTTACCCTCTCTTATTGTACTTGAACAATGTTGCACCACATACTATTATCAATGAATACAGAGCAAGTCACATAACACAAAGCATCATTTAGAGTAACAATTTGCTTTGATTAAGAGATTAGAAATGATTTTCATTTAGTTTTAATCGCTAAGGGGAATTCTCTGTCAAGTCTTATTATATAAATAGAAATGCTTTCATCAGTAGTTTCAGCACCCAACAATCTTCATTTGGATGTGACTATAATTAGCCTATGTTCACAGAAGAAATAGTTTACTGTTTGATGCTTTTTCATATGATGAGTATGTTAGCTTTTAGTTTCTGAATCTACCATCTTTTGAACTATTATGTGTCCCCTTTTACATGGCCTTGATAAAGCTGCAGAAAAATGCTCACCAACTTAGAGAGGAAGCTAAGCTGCCTGCTAGCTTAACCCGAAATGCTATAATTTGATGACATTAGTTTTTTTTCCTAAGTTGTTTTACTCTTACTATTTGTCCAATAAATTTGGTTAATATCTTCGTTTAAGTAAAAGAAAAATTCTAAAGTTAACAATTTGTGTCCCTTTACTTTTGTAATTGACCTAGCTACGCTCCTACTCTTCCTGATAACTAAACGTTTTACAATAATTCTTTTGAATTGACAAAGATAAGAAATATACAAAAGGATAGGAGGGCAAAAGATCCTCTTTACAGGAACAAGAACAAACTAGAAAAAACTATCAAAGACGTATATATTTTCAATCCCTCAACATATTTGAGAGGGAAATTCCTCTAAAAAGATTATGAGTTTTACATCAAATAGAGGTTAAACACCTTATCTTATCCTATAAAGTGATAAACTTGCTTGTTTGAAAATCTGTCGTAAAAGGTGCAAGAATTATGCTCTACCCATGTACACCAAACAGTGGCATATATGGCACGCCAGCATTTGGCTTCCTTCCATTTCCCAATTATTCCATTTTGTTTGGAAATATGACTTACTCTATGATGTTTGAATTTCTCCTTCCAAAACCAACAATATATTTAAAGTTTGGTAGACTAACTTAGTATTCATTGGTAGCAATTCTCTGCAAGATCTGGTACCGTTATATATAGGTTTCCAGGAATTTGTCTGATATCTCTCAGTTACCCTTAACAGTTAAATCATTCTTTAGATAATTTTTCTATTTATACATCAATACATATTTTAATTGTATTTTTCAAACTTGAACCAAAAGAGGGAAAATCCTTCACTAATTAATTTGAGCATTTACTAGAATTGCATAAGATCATTACCCGGGAGTTTCTCAAGCTTCCGACAAATATGGTAGATTCATCTGTCGAAGACTTTAGAGAGAGAAAATAGATAGATGTACAAAGAGTAAATTTGTGCAGTGCTCCATAAATAAATATTCAAGACTTGAGGCTTTAGAAAAATATGGAAGTTTTATCAATTTTTCGGATTCATTAAGGAGAACTATTTTCAGATTTGTTAGATTTTGCACCATTTGAAAGAGTTTTATATGCAATTATTAAGGTTTTTGTTTTGATACCCATATATACAATACCCTTCGAGCAACCAACGGTTGTGATTTGATTGAATTTAAAAAATTTGGATTAGTGAAATGTGTGGCTCATTCTTAATAATAAATAACTAAGAGGTACCAGTACCTATAAATTTTATAAGGCTACTGAAGAAACTCCTAATTATTGAAGTTTACACTTCACAGCATTTAAATTCAAAAAAATCCTTTAATTTTGTTTTAATCTATATTCACTTTTATCCTATTATTTTTTAACTAGTTTAGTAACCTATGCAATGTAAAGGATTATTTTATTTTAAATAAAGCATGAAAAACCATTTTATTAAGTAGTTCACATTCTCAAAACATATGGCAATTATATTCAAAGGATATATTTGGATTGGTCAGCCTCTCGACCTTCACATCGGACTCTATCTAGATTCATATTACTGAGGAACCTTGGTGCGATCAGCCTCTTCAGTCCTTCGAACTTCGAGACTGGGAGGAAAACTCTAGAAACCCCCCTCCTTTAACTTTGGTTCATGTGTATTTTGGTTTTGTTACTTTAAAAACATGCAAAATGGTACTTGAACATTTTCACACGTGTACATAACTTCAATATGCTATTATGTGTTTATCGTTTGAAGTGAAAACTCTAAAACAAATCTTTTAATTTTTTTTTTACCCATATTCACTTTTATCCTATTATTTTTTAACTGGTATACTGACTTGTACGATGCACAGAGTTGAACTTTTTTTAAAATAAAGCATTGAAAACCCATTTGATTAAGTAGTTCACATTCTCAAAACATATGGCAATTATATTCAAGAGATAGATTTGGATCGGTCAACTCCCGACCTTCACTTCGAGATTGGTGGTCTTATGGATCGGTCGACTGCCAGCCAACTTGTCTACCGGGCTAAATCCCCAGGCCATACCCCTAGGTTCACCGACCCTCCAGAGCTGGGCCAGAAACAAGGACTAATTGGCCCTCCCCAATGGGCTCTTCAAGCCTTCCCAAGAAGCATGGATCATCGGAGGGAATCTACATTAATTCCCTTAAATACTGAAATGACCAAGAGTAATGAAGGACAATGGCTTCCCGATTGGAGAAATAGGATTGACCATGGATGAAAGGAGGCAATTTGTTCGTTAGCCCAAAAACACACACCTACCCTTTACTCTAAGCCAAGATAGTAACATTTTGGCACCGTCTGTGGGGATCTAGTAAAACTATTCCACTCCTAGGAATATCACTAAGCTACACATCCTTCACTCTCCAAAAATGGTCAATAAGCATAGCAAAGGGAATGGAAATAATGCTGACACTCGTATACCTCCACCATTTGTTGAGCAGATCATGAAATTCTTTCATGATATGCAACAATAGATCAACAACATGAATCGCTAACCTGAACACTAATCAGAGGAGTCTCAATTCCCCCCTCACCACTCTGAATCTCAACCGGCACCCACAACTTACCAGCCTTGTGAGCCTACCCAATCAACTAACCAATACACCACCAACACTGAAAACCCAAGCCTCAATCACCCATGATATCCATTTACCTAGTTCATCATGACTGAGCCAGTTGCATCTCATTACCACCCACCTACACACCTTCGCCCCTATGACGAGTCATCCAATCCCTAGAGCCATGTGGATGCTTGCAAAAATTCCATGCTAGTGAATGGAGACTCAGATGCCCTTCGCTGTAAAGCCTTCCCTTCAACCTTCATGGATGCTGCACAACAATGGTTCATGTCCTTATCGCCCCAGTTGGTCACTAGCTTTGGCGAATTGACCAACCATTTTCTGAATCACTTCACGACAAGCAAAACTCACTAGAAGATGGTAGGAAGTTTGTACGGATTGGATCAAGGCAAGAATAAACCATTGAACAATTTTATGGGGTCGTTTCAATAAGGGGACGGTACAGATTAAGGATTTGGATCAGAAAGTGGCAATGTATGCCTTTATAGGGGCACTTAAGCCCGATTCATTTGTTGAGTGCTTGGATATCAATCTGATGCATAGCTTAGATGAGCTGCGAATTAAGGCTATTGATTACATTTGGGCAGAAGAGGGGGCGAAGAATTGGCAAAGAAAGAAAGTGGATACAAAGGAGGTAGAGCAATCGGTAATCGGGGACATTCCTCGGCATGAGCCTTGGGAAAGGTGCCTGAGAAACAGGGCCCCCCAACGTTCAAACAGAAACTGAGAAAGGTATTTTGAAAATAGCATCTCATCCCCTGCCTTCTAAAGTTACACCCACTTCAATGCCCCAAAGGATGTCATCCTCCAGGGTGTACGTAGTGCTGACTTGGTCGCTTTTCCTTGGGCCCTGAGATTTTAGCCACATTATGTCAATCATTGAAAAAGATGCGAGTATCATTAGGCTTTCAGTCATGCTATGAATGAGTGTGAGACTCTCTTCATGATCTTCTAGACACTCGAGCAAGAAGTGGAACACTTACAAAGTACCTTTCTCATAGCCAGAGAGTTTAGGGGCAATGACTTGCAGTAAAGTCTGATCAGCCTAGCAATTCGGGCGAGAAGGCAGTTGGCTCGAGCCATGAGCCAACCATCAGGGGTGTGATCAATATAATATCTAGGGGATTTACTGGTTGAGGAGACACAGAGTCTGCTCATCACAGATATCTTTGTTATCTAGGGACAGTGATGAGCATTAGACAGACCATGCCAAGATAAAAGATTTCTAATGTGCCAATTACCTTTCTAGCTACCGACTTTCAGGGAGCAAAGCCTAACCATGACGATCCAATGGTGATTCTGGTCATTGTAGCAAATTTTGAGGTAAGCGGTACTTGTGAATCAAGGTAGCTCTACTGATATAATCTTTATGGATGTTTTGCAAAGTTAGGCATGCCATAGGGAAGTGTGTCCCATTCTCATGAAGAGCTTGTCAGATTCACAAGAGAGCAAGTTACCCTGGAGGGTATTGTAGAGTTGCTAACCACCTTCAAAGGCATTAAGACTATACCTATGAAGTACCTCATTGTGAACAAGCAGAGTCCTTACAATATAATCATTAGGCGCCTTTCCATTAACAGGCTGGGGGCCATAATATCTACCCCACACTTGACAATGAAATTCCCCTTTTTCCTCGAGGGTAGGGGCAATACATGTTGATCAGCAGGAAGCATGGCAATGTTATCTAGATTGCTTGCGGGTTCATGGGTAGGGGGATCCATCGAGTCGGTCATGACCAAAAGAGAAAGTTGATGACTGGATGCTAAAACATTAATCTGACTGAGCTTGATCCAAGGGAGAATTTCCAGGAGACCGAGGTCGGTCATGAATGAATTAATGCTTACTCTCATCATTGAATGTGACCATAGTGGGTAGGTTTGGCACAATTATTTTGCTTTGTATACATGAGCTAAAGTCTAGCAATTGAAAACCAAACTTAGAAGTGTTACAATAGTTCAACCACCATATTTGAGTATCTTTTACACATCAAAGCGATTGTGAATGTATTAGTGTCTATCGGTTACATTGTAATTGAAGAGGAGTACATTGAAATCATTCTTAGAGGCCTACCATATGAATATCAAGCGTTTGTAATTGCTTGTCAACCAGAGCAGAGCCTTACACAATCACTTAAATTGAATCATAACTCCTCACACAAGAGTCAATTCTGGAAAAGATGCCATCTATTTCTTTATTTTCTTCGCCAAACGTTATGCAGGCTTACTTGGCAAACATTGAGAACAACAATTTTACTCAGCAAGCCTCATTCACTAGTTCAAGTAGTGGATAATGAGGAGGTAACTGAGGTAAAAGGTATCAGGTTGTGGTGGTCATTTCTTTGGTGGGGGCTCATCTATAATTTACCAGATCTACAACAAGTCAGATCACTCATCGTTTAATTGTTGGCATCGAGATGACTAAAATGTTCAGCCAACTCCACCACCTTTGCTTTCCTATGCTCACCTCTCAACCACTCATCCTATATCTCAACCTCCTACTACATCCCACTCCTTTACTAGACCTGTGACACCTCTCTCCTTTTCTTCTACCATGGTAGCAACACCAGAATCCGTAACTGATGCAGCATGGTACCCTAATTCGAGTGCATCCTTTCATGTCACTCCTATATTCAACAACCTGATGCATTCCACACCCTACCAAGGGCCTAATCAACCACACATTGGCAATGGCCAAGGTTTGCATATAGCTAATATAGGTTCATTGAAGGTTATTTCACCACATGCATCAAAATATAGTCTCATCCTTAAGAACTTATTGCATGTACCTCATACAACTAAAAACTTGGTTAATGTGAGTAAATTTTCCAAAGATAATTTAGTCTTGTTTGAATTTCATCCTTACACTTGTGTGAAATCTTAGGATTCAAATAAATTGTTACCCCAAGGAACTCTAGACTCCAATTACTTTTATAAGTTCAATTCATTCCACTTGAAGCATCTTGCAAAAGCTCCTACTACCATATCCCTCTTTGTTTCTCATGAATCTCTCAATAAAATATCATGTAATCCTGTTTCCTTTGCTGCAAATTCTATTGTTGAATGTAATAAACCTTTTAGTTTTGTTGCTAAATGTAATAAACCTCTTTTCTTTACCGTTAATACTTTTGAATTATGGCATAATCGCCTAGGATATGCCTTTCTTAAAGTTGTATCCTCAATACTGAAACATTGTAATATATCATTTTCGAATAAAAGTGCCTCTAACATTTGTCATGCTTGTTATTTGAGTAAGAACCATCGTTTACCTTCAAAACTATCTACAACCTCTTGTAAAACACCTATTGAATTGGTTTTCACAGACTTTGCCCTTACTATTTCTGTAAAAGGTTATTGATATTATATTGCCTTTGTTGATGCTTACTGCAAATTCACATGGATATATTTTCTTAAAACAAAATCTAAAGCATTCTCTGTATTTCTTAAGTTCAAAGCATCTACTAAATTAGTTTTCCAATCAAAGTTGTTCAATCTGATTGAGGGGGTGAATTTCATGCATTTGCTTCTCATTTCCAGTCTCATGGCATTGGACATTGAATTATTTATCCTCATACTCATCATCAAAGTGGTACTATAGAGAGAAAACATAGGCACTTAACAGAGATAGGACTCACATTTCTTGCTCATGCAGCTATGCCACTAAGTTATTGGGATGAAGCCATAGCTTTAGCCACTCATAGTATTGATTGGAGCCATCTATTGATATGTATAAACCCTTTCCTTTTGAAATACTCTTCAAACAAACTCTAGATTATCAGTCATTCAAAGTGTTTGGATGCCACTGTTATCCATTCCTACAATCCTTCAACAAATGTAAATTTGCATTTTGTTCCTCAACATGCACATTCTTAGGGTACAGTCCTCATCACAAAGGCTATAGGTTCTTGTCATCCATTGGGAGAATATTCATTTCCAAAGATATTACTTTTGATGAGTCTACTTTCCCTTTCAAAACCATCTCTCCATCTTTTACTCACAACACCTTAGCCACACCTCCTTCTATGATACATATTTCTGTCCTTCAACCCATATCATACTATCATCTACACTTTCCTTTGCTCTTACTAATCTATTTTCTTCACCTGACACAGCTTCTAATTGTCATACATCATCAAAACCATCAATCACAGCACCCATCAATCTCGTCTCTCTTACTGTTTCCTCTCTTTCATCTTATTTATCTCCTTCCCCACCCTCCCCCTTTCAACAAACACCTTATGCAAACCAGATCAAAATCTAAAATTATCAAACTAAAATCCTCTTCACTTACTTATTTCACCTTTACCAAACCCACTATAGTAATTGAGGCAATGATCTCTCCTCAATGGCTTGTTGCAATGTCAGATGAATTTGAGGCACTCCAATGAAACCAAACTTGGTCCCTTGTGCCTTTACCCCCTTGGAGACAACCTACAGGTTGCAAATGGATCTTTCAAATCAAGCAAAACCCTAATAGCTCCATTCATAAATACAAAGCCTGGCTTGTAGCCAAGGGTTTTCATCAACAACTTGGCTTTGACTACTTAGAAACTTCTTACGCATGGTCAATCCTGCTACCATTCGAGTAATCATCATTCTTGCTTTTTTCACAAGGATGGCAAATTTGCCAACTAGGTGTCAATAATTCCTTCTTAAATGGGTTACTTCATGAAGAGGTTTATATGACATAACTCGAAGGGTTTGTCAAAGGAAATCCTTCCCTTGTATGCAAATTGCACAAGGCCTTTTATAGGCTCAAACAAGCTCCAAGAGCTTGGTTTGAAAGATTAGCTACCACTTTACAAAACTTTGGATTTCAGGGCAGCAAATATGACCCTTCTTTGTTCATCCTCTCTTCTCAAGGACATCATACTTATGTTTTAGTGTATGTTGATGACATCATTGTCAATAGATCCTTTCCTTCCTACATCAGAGAACTAATTGAAAATTTGAACAACCAATTTGCCCTCAAGGATCTTCATTCCCTCCATTACCTCCTATGAATTGAGGTTCATACACTAGCAGATGGATCTCTACACTTATCTCAACAAAAATATATTCAGGACCTCCTAATCAAGAACAAAATGGACAAGGCAAATGGAATTCAAACTTCTATGATTTCAGGCCTAAGAGTCCCTAAACATGGCAATGACTTGGTGAACAATTCCTCTCTTTATAGGTCAATTGGTGGGGCATTACAATATGCAACAGTGACACAACCATAAATCTCATACAATGTAAATAAAGCCTATCAATTTATGGCTAAGCCTCGAGAGTCTCATTGGAAGGCTATCAAAAAAGTGTTAAGATACTTGGCAGGAACCTTGTAACATGGATTGCACTTGGTTAAACCTCAACATCTCTTGGTCTTAGAGGATTTTGTGATGCCGATTGGCCCACTGATGCTGATGACAAAAGGTCTACTTCAGGGGCTTGTATATTCCTTGGACCCAGTTTAGTTTCTTGGTGGGTAAAGAAACAAACCACAGTAGCAAGATCAAATAAAGAAGCAGAATATAGGAGCTTGGCAGATACCACAATACAGATCATATGGCTTCAGTATCTTCTATAAGAGTTGCATGTTCGTCCCTCAAAACCAATTATTTACTATGACTATCTCAGTACAATAATGTTGGCGCACAATCCAGTTCTTCACTCAAGAACCAAGCACGTGGAGTTAAACTTGTTCCTTGTAAGAGAAAAAGTTATGAAAGGGAAGTTACACATTGCACCCATACCCTTAATAGAACAACTTGCTGACATCCTAACAACACCCATCTCTAGCAATAGATTTGAAATACTCAAACACAAGTTAGGAGTAAAGCAACTTGGTCATAAGCTAAATCCAGTTGAGATAAAGGGGGCATGATAAGAGTATGTTAGTTAGTTAGATGATAAGTCAGCAATAACCAACTCTCCCACCCAATTATTGTAGAGCATCTAGTGGAAGCTTCATCTCTATCTTGTATAAATACCCTTCCGTACTCATTTGATCAAATAACCAAAGAATACATAAATAGATGCATATTCTTCCTTCTCTCTCTGCTATGTTAGTTTCTTCACACTCACTAATCAACAGTCATCTCATTCATATTTTTCAAACATGTCAACCCACATCATTGATATCATCATCATCATCATCATCATCAATCTTCAGTTACCCACAAACCCGCTTCAATTTCAAGTTCTCATAAATTTCAAGTTCCCTAAAAAGAAATTCCATTTGTTATTTCAATAGCACAAGTCCTAGAAGACATAGAGAAAAGTCGTCACATGAGCAATTTCCCTAGAGATCTATTGAATAGGTCCAGGTCTGTGAACCATTATCACCATAACCATCATCATCTGCAAATCATTACCTAAAATCTTACTAGTTTATATATCTCTTATCATTTACTTTTACCATATCTTCGAAAATCCCCCAAACCTGGACGCCCTTTCCCTCAAATCACAACATTGGACTTAGACAAAGAACTTTAAAAAATAAATAAAACAAAATAAAAAAGATGCAATTGAAGGCAGATAAAGGGAGAGCAACGGAAGAGAGAGAGAGAGATTTGTTTAACAAACAGTCACAATGCCAACATGGATAGTTGATTTGGTGTGATGTGATGTTATGAAGTCAATGGATGGAGATGAGATAGTGGAGGTGAAAGCGAAGAGGGACTACAAGGGAGGCGAGAGGAAAGTGAAGAAGACGGTGTAGAGGATAAAAAGGGTGAGCTCGGTGGAGGTGCAAGTAGAGTGGAATGACAACCAAGTGACTGTGGTACAGTACGTGGGGATGAAAGGTTAGGTGAGATCAGAGTTAGAGAAGCACATCCAGAAACAAAGTCGGGTGATATCAGAGATGGATGTAATAGAGGGTAGATTAGGTAAATCAAATATATACATATATATAGTTTATTATAGAATATTTTCTTTCTAATAACTAGTTTTAATCTTAGCCATTTATTCAAACTTTTAATGGTTAGGATTTAATCAACACATGCATCTGCCCATGCTTGGATTCACATTCAAGGAAGTTAGAATTGATTTTAGAGCTTAAAAATTTATTTTAATACTCTCTAGTCTCTTTTTTTGGAATATCTATCTACTTTCAGACAACTTCATATTTCAAAATATCTGATTATTTTTAGACAACTCCACATTCTAATACAATATTTATTTATTTTTAATAGTATCCCTAAGTAATTTCACTCATTAATTATTAGTTTTTCAAAAACATTTCATTTAATAGAGGTATATTAATTCATTTATTATGTTTTATTTCATTCCCACTACATTTATTTTCTTGCCTTTAGAATTGATTATGTAAAAAGTGAAATTTTCTCACTTTTTATCCAAATCACTTTTAAATAAACTTCAAATATAAATTAATTTACTTTAAAATCAGTTTTAACAAGAAGTGTTACATAATCAATTCTACAAAACAAAACTAAACACACTTAATCATCTGGCACTTGCCACTTCCATCTGGCGTTTCGTTTCAAGTTTCTTGTACCTATAAAGTGAAGTATATACATAAAAAAATGAATTGTGTAATTAATAACCATTATTAAAAATCTACCAAAAACCCATTATTAAAAAAATTAATGATATTTTATTAAAATATAAATACATGAATAAAAAACTCTGGGCATACAAACACTTAGAGAATTTGTTTAATTTTTATTTTCATTTCTTATTTTCAATTTTTTTTCTATTTTATAAAATTTTGTGAAGAAAACAAAAAGTATAAATACAAAAAAACTATTTATTATTTTCATTTCTTGGTTTTTCAATTTTCTTCTCAATTTTAAAATCAGAAAGCAAATTAAAAACATGAAATAAAAGTAAAATCCAAATCAACCTTTTCTCTTCATTTTTTCATCTGCATTTACTACTTGCATCATTTTTTTAAATTATTCACTTGCACTTTATTCTCTAAAGTTTTTAACCCTCACTTCTATAGATCTAGATCCTCGAGTTTTTGGTACATAAATTCTCTTTATATATATTGAAATTCTCTTACCGTCAATATTAATCTCAATAGACGACTTAATTGTCTCAGTCCTATCGTTTAGTGTTTAGTCCTCTAGTGAATTATAAAGGTGGATACTTAGAGAAATACTTAAATACTTTTAAAAGAAAATATTTGTTATGTTTCATTATTAATTAACATATGAGCTATTACATTAAAAATATAGAAAAATATAAGAGAAAAATGGATCACAAAGCTAACACATCAATTAATAAATAAAATAGAATAAATATTTTCTTAACCCACATGGCATCAAAGAAATTTTCAGATATTAGCGAGAAACAAAGTGAATAAAATCTACAAATAGAGTGCATAAAAAAAAAAAAGCTGTGGGATCCACTATTATTTTATTTTATTATTTTGTGCCTACATCTAAAGTATTAGAGTATTAGAATTGTGACTAGAATCTTTCTATGCTTATCATTTTTTCAGCTCATGACCTACCATATCTTTAGTTGGGGAGCTCCACGCAGATATCACACAACAGAGGCTACCTATTAAGCTTTGTTGGCATGTGATCTGATGTATTAAGCATCTTATTTTGATGATAATTTCAGTTTACACATTGTACTACCATTCAGAAGTTGAATCACCTTTATTACTAGGGTAGTCAAATAGTTTCGCCATTAATCGATGGTTACATTCTTATTCAAAACTCAGCCAATGAATTTATATTTAGGAAAAGTACTAAGAAAAAAAAATTCTTTCTTAAGGGAGGTAAATGTACAAATCTTGTGTGGTCAATATAAATATAAACTATATGTCTACCCACAAGTAAATGGAATCTATCACATCATATGCTGCACTTACCCTATAGCTATTCTTGCTTAGTTATGCTCTGTGAAGTGTGATAAGAATAAAAAATTTCTGCTTGTTACCACCAATGTAGTGGAATTCCTTCTTATTATGTCAGGCTTAGGTCAAGTAAATGATGGCAAGTTAGATAGTTTGACTCCTGCACTCTGAATTATATCTGCAAATATTGTTAAACTGTCATCAACCAGTTTTGAGGAACAATCAGTCAGCTTCAAGAGCAAGTCCAATCATAATCCCTACAAATTCAGAACACCATTTATCAGAGTTCAGTAGAATAAGCCAAGTTAGATAATTGAACAGGTAACAAGGAATGCAAGGAGAGAATGCATCATCCTGCCCAAATAACTACCAAGTCAGCAAGCACATTCTATTGTACCATAAATGCACTGCAAAAACTAAATCAAACAAACAAAAAGAAAAAAGAAATAATATACAGAAAAAAAAAAGAAATAATATACAAAACATAAGTACCTCAATTTTAAATGTTTAAATATTCAATAAAATTTATAGCAAATAAAGAGTATATTCTTATTTTCTTTTCTTTTGGGAAATCCAGAAAGGAATGAACAAGGTTAATTGATTCCAGTATCATTGCAATACAGAATGATTGTAAATGGCTAAAAGCTATAAAGAGTGAGTAGGATATCCTGTTTTCATGACAAAATTCACACCTATACCGTTTTGCTAGATTATATGAACATTTTTTCCATCTCACCCAGTGAAAATACTAAGGCATTATGGAAAGTAATTAGTATCATCAAAGACCTTCCATTCCTAGTGAGTGGAGTTTGCAATTCTGGGTGACCTTTCCTATATAAGAACAACTGTCTTTCTAACATAGTAGACAATGTTCGGAAATATAATACAATACAAAGTAAAGAAACAATACCTATGAAGGACTTGCAAGTCGCAACTAACGAACTATGTCACTGCCAATTATGTGTCATGGAGACAATCTTCAGTCATCACAGAGATCCTGTTTTTGATTTTCTCATCCTACCATCAGCCTTCTCTTTGTCAAATGCAAAATCAAGCTGTTTCTCAATAGACTTGACAACTGCTGTTCGCATGGATCTAAACTGGTACGTAGGAGATGCATTGAAATCCTTATTATCAGTAATGTCACTCCCAAAGCCATGGCTTGCTGGACTCTCGGAGAACCTCCCAACTATACAACCAAAATTTTCCTTGGTTCTCTCTTGTTCATCAGAAGTCTGTGAATCAATAACTGCTTTCACACCTTTACCAGGAGTAACATGTGTTTGGACTCCAGTCCTTCTCTTCCTCAATATGGAAGGAGCATTTGGGAAAGTTTTAGCTGCAATTTTCAATATTGATTCAGGTGATTCAGTGCATAATTGCCTACCCTTCACAGAAGGTGGTGTGAATAAACCGATATGTGACACCTTTGGAGAAGAGCAGCACTCATTCTGCTGGTGAAAAATATTAGAATAAAGAGAATCTAAAGGGACTGAAAAATCTGACGGTGGTGGCTCATAACACAAAGAACCAGAGGTTGGACTTCCGTGCAAAAAGGAAGTACTAAAGAACTTGCTACTGCTCATTTCACCATTATTCATGCAATTCTCAACTACTGGTTTGCTGTTGGGTTCAGGATTCTCAAAGTTTGGCACACTATTTACTCCAAAATTATCTCTTGACACTGGTTCTGAGTTGCTGCAGCTGAGATCTATGCGGGATGATCCAGGCTTACATTCTACACATTCGGTATCAGCAGATTCATTTGCAGGAACATTGGAGGAATCACCAACCTCTCCAACTGTTCCTGAGGACTGTAATTGATTCTTGTCACTGTTATCTAGCTTACTGATTTCTGTAGTTTCGGATGATGATTCAAGTGTAATATTTAATCCTTTATTTGAACAAACAAGTAATGCATTTTTGGAATGTGCAACAGTATCTTTGAGAGCAACTTGTGGACTCTCCTTTGAAATAGGTGGAAGTCTTCCTGTAGCTAAATAGAAATCCAGCTTTTTTCTCAAAGAACTATTCCAATGGTTCTTTATACCATTGTCAGTCCTGCTGAAGCAAATCCATGCAGACATATATAAGCATATGTCACAATACAATGCAAATGACATACCACAAAGAAGTTGAAAGTATTACAAATCAGAAAACATATCTTACATAGTGCACACAGAGGTTGCATGATCCAAGTATTGTGCCATACATTTTACACACCTTTTATGATGAGTATTTTTTGTTATTTTTTCAGGGATCCATTTTGCAGTTGCAATATATGATCTATAATTGGCACCCAAAAAAAATGAAATTGTAGTACTTCTACTAAATATGTTTTGAATGAAATGAGCAGAGTGATCAAACAATCTGAGGGTTTAAATCATTACAGCTCTACAATGAAGACAGTGGAGAAATCTCATTAGAAGTTCGTTGTCTTGGAAACAATGACAAGAAAGAATCTCAGAATACATGTATGCGCAGTCTTGCAAAGGGCAAATTCACAAGGTGAAGAATCAATTTGACAAAAAATTTATGACTTCAAAAGAAAGAAGACCAATATTGTTTCTCAACAGATAAAGTAGGTATTGCTTTCTTCAGTGTTTTCTTCATTGCTTTAGATGCTCGTTGACCATTTTACTTTGTTAAGGCGGTGGGTGAGTTGAATACAAATTTCATTTAAGAGGAATAACAGAGTGTATGAAGAAAATATCCTCCAAATATTTTATTGATGATAAATGTATTGCCCCTCTCTCAACAAATCATGTTAGAAAACCTTGTTAGTGGGCACTACTGCAAAATCCGACTTCACAATTAACGAGACACCATGAAGACTTCCCTGATACCTGTTGTGACCTTAATTTCCATCAATTAGAATTACAACAAAGGCATACCTTCCTTGAAGAACCTTAGCTATTTCAGCCCATTTGTTCCCATGTATAAGATGAGCATTCATGAGGGCCAATTCCTCATCCAAAGTCCAGGCATCCTTCTTTATGTCAGGATTAAGATGATTGTGCCACCTGTAAACGTTTGGAACTTTTAATTCATCATTATAAACCTTTACACTGAGGCCAAGGCCATATCTTCGATGTTAATGAAGGAATCAATTCAACAATCAAAGATAAATGCATGTTTGGTAAATTATTATTTTTAAAATAACCACTTTTTTTTTCCCCTTCAAAAGCTGTCTCAGGGAGCTTAAGATTAACGGTGTTTTTGACCCAAAAAACACACACAAGTAATACAAGGAAAAATGATGTGCAAAAGTACCAAACCTCGTATATCCCATATTTAAAGCTAGTTATCTTCTAATCTTATAATACATCTTGAAAAAGGGTTATCATTTCAGACTCGGGAACAAAGGCGATGACTTGTGGAAGTTTGAGGGCAATATGCAAGAAACATGGCTAAAAAACTACAATTAATGATATGATACAGCATTTATTAGTAAAATGGATTAATTAAAAAAGATGGAAAAGGAAAGTACTTTCTTGTGGACTAAAGTTAACCTACCGTTCTCGGCACTGTTTTCCTATTCGACCGGGTAAAGATTTGGCTATCATAGACCATTTTGAAGGCCCATATATTGACACCATTTGAACTATTTTATCATCCTCCTGTGAGCCAAGCAAGAGAAGTTAATGCTTGCATTGGATTTTTGGGGAAAAGAAAAGAAAAGGACTATTTTTTCAACCTCCTGAGTCCATGGTCCTTTAACCAGTTCTGGATTTAGAACCTTTTGCCATCTGTGCAGACATTGAACTTCTGATCTATCTGGGAAAAACTCGGCTGCATTCACATGTTAAATTGGTGTCATGAAAACAAGATCAATACTGTCAAATTTCAATAGGCACTTTGTAGTTGGTACACAAAATCTTGTGTAGATACTAGCACAGACAAACTTCCATCATTCACTCTCATAATAATTCTCCTTCACAGTAAAATTGCAAACAAACACTAAAGGAATGGCACAAAAAAAAATTCAGAATTTTATTTTAGAGGTTTCATTATTAACTAAAAGTTTATCTCAAGCCAATGTCTTTAAATTATATATTTATCTTTTCCACAGCGGTACTTTCTAACAAGGCATGAGATGGGTCTGCTCTACATGGAAGAAGAGAAGCTTTGCAAAAAAAATATTTCTTGTGTTCATATGTGATATCCATTTAGTTTAGAGATATTTTAGCCTGTCTCAGGTAAGCTCAAACTTTAATTGTCTTAACAGAGTCACTTCCAATTATAAGCAAGCACGCCGTTCCAACATAAAGTGGTAAATCAAAATATGAAAAATCATCCAATTTGATTGCATTATTGGATCATATAATAATAAATACAAATATGAAGAAAATATAAATTTAGATACACACTCTGAGTAATAGTTATTATAACATCAAATGATTTACTTTAAATCAATATAGAACATATTACATAAATTTAAATGGATTCAATATATCTTCATTGTGAAAGCTGCATATTAATAACAGGTGATATCAGAGGTAACACACAGCAAATATAAATACCTATTTTCTTCCATTTTTTCCCCTCGAAAGCTGCAACAGCATCCCTTAATGTCTCATCCTGCAGCAGGTTGAAAATAGCACTATGGTTACTTATGAAAATTCAAGCAGCAATAATGACAACAAAACATCTTCAACTCAACTCAAACCTACAAAGTTACAAAACTAATAATATATTGACATTTTTGCAGATGTACTGTATTAAGAACCATTAAATCAAGTAAGATGAATTCACTATCAATCATCTTGCTAAAAGACAAAAAATATATTACCAAAAATAAAAAAAAAACAGAAAGTAAGTAAAGAACAACTATCTCCAAGGACTAACCTCCTGTGCTGTCCAACCACCCTTTGCTCGCCTTATAGGACCAATAGTCCTCCTGTTTGCAATGTATTCACATGATGAAAATCAATGCATGAAGATCACAGGCAAGATTCAAAGTGCGAAAAATGAAAAATTCAATGTCCAAAACTCCACAGTAAATACAAAATCAGCTGCTACTGCAGAATGTCAAATTAAGCTTTAAAAAAAAAAGGGCATACAAAATATACAGCACACAACGACAACACTGTCCTCAAAGTACAACATTATGATTAACACAGTAATGTTAAAATAGTAAGGAATTCAGGCCAATGTTACCGGTGAGAAGGCGAAGCCGATGCCCGGCTACTTATCCCAGGGGACTTCTGTGTAGCACTGCCATTGCCTTCAGACACAGTGGAGCTAGAAGCAGCTGTTGATTGCTTATTCTCCAAACAATACTCCTCTGATTTCTCCTCAGCCATGTCCTTCTACAATCATCATCACCAAAACCAAAACTCATAATTAACAAACTGGTTCAGATATTCCTAGGGGGTAAAAATAACACACCACACTCGAAATTTCACATACCAATCATCAAAAACCCTTCAAAAAAAAACCCACTCACATGCCAAAAGTTCCAAACCTTTAGAAGTGAAACACAAAGACAAACAAAACCCTGATCTCAGAATCCGTCATCAGATCAAAACTTACACAGAAAAACGCCAAAGAAAAACACCTCATGACAAGAAACACATTCATACGTATTCACAACGCATAATAAACAGTTAACCACCCAAAAATATAACCATGTCATGAAAAAAAGAGAAAAAAGAAACGCAAAAACGTGATCAAAAAGACACAACGGAAGCTGAATTCCCCACAGTAAAAACAATAATAATAATAATAACAAAAGAAAAGAAACATAGAAAAAGGGGAACAAAATCGTGGATTTCTCCGAAAGTGAAGTACCTCAGCTAGCAAAGAAGTGGCGGGAATCGAAGTGAAACTCGGGGAAGAAGCGATTGATGAAAAAAAGAAGAGAGAAAAAGAGGAGAACGAAAAATAAAAACGGAAGCTTATTTCGAAAACTCCTTGCCCGTTGCAGTTGAAACCAGGTACTAGCAGAAAAGGGCAAAAAATTAAATTTAAAATTGTAATTCAATTTTTAAAATGAATTAAAAAAAACTAATTATGTATTTTTTTTTTTTATCTAAATATGCCTAGGGCTACATAGAAGCACTGACCAGGGATGGTTATTTCTACCCAGTCCACGAGTACTCACCCCTACCGAAATCGGTCGAGCAAGTTCAAAACCCAGCCTGCATTAGGTGGATAAGGTTCGACGTGCAAAGCAGATTCTTGTATAAAGGCTGAACTCATCCTATCTCGTCCCCAGACTGTATATATAAATATAATATATAATATCATATAATTATATGTTTATTTATATATTTGATTTTTGGTTTGTCATTTTTTATAATTGTGTTGGACACATTTGATTTCATTTTTGTCAATTTTTAAAGATGATTGTGTTTAGCTTATTTTATTTCTTTTGTTATTATCTTGAAACTCTGATTCTTTCTTTTATGTATATTAGGTTTTACAATAATTTTATAGTTTTTTTGAAAAAAGTAGCAAGGTGGGGCGGTACACATAGAGCAATTGTGACTTTTAATTTTTAAAGCCTGCAAGGAATAAGGATGAGTTTAGACTAAAATAATAAGGCACAGGATGGGGCAGGTTGAGGTAAAATCCATCCCAACCTGCCTCATTGACATCCCTAACGACTTGTTATCGTTACTTGTGTCTATTGTGGTTTTCGTTAATGACACATGACAATATTTGAGAGTAAAAGGGTAGAAAGTTTAGATCCCAAACAGAATCATGGGTTTTAAACAACATGTATGGGATTACAAATTCAAGATTTTAATTTTGATATCTTTATAGCATAAAAGTATACACTATATTATTGATAGACAAAAATGTTTAAATTCAATTGAAATAAAACTTTGAAAAATTAATTAAAGAACTAATTTCTTTATCTATATGTGACTAGGATTATGTAAAAGTACCGATGTCCTCATTAGTTACCATTACTTGTGTCTATCGTGGTTTTGATTGACAACACGACAATATTTGAGGGTAAAGGTGCAAAAATTTTAGATCCCAAATGGAATTGAGGGTTTAAAACATGTACAGGATTAAAAAAATTAAGAGTTTAATTTTGATGTATTTATAGTGTAAAAGTTTACCTTTTTTATTGACAAAAAGGTTGAAATTCAATCAAAATTCAATTTTGAAAAATTAATTAAAAATTAATTTTATCTATATATGACTAGGATTATGTAGATGCACTAATGTCTTCCTAAGTTACCATTACTTGCTTTTATCATGGTTTTTGGTTGTTGGCAAGACACTACGTGAAGTCCAAAAGTGCAAAAATTCTAGATCCTCAACGGAATTGAGGGTTTTAAACAGTACGTATAAAATTACAAATTTAATATTTTAATTTTGATATATTTTTTGTACAAAAGTTACATTTTTTTTATTTCTTTCGCAATCCTATAAAATTCAAGGTTTTTCAACACCTTTTAGTTATTTGTAGCAAAGATGAGTCACGTGTTCCACTAATCCAATTTTTTAAAATATATTAAATCAAAAGTCAAATCATAATCATGGATTACCCAAGGGTACCGATACCAATAGGTATCAAAGTGAAAATCTTGCCTTTTATTGAAAAAAGGTTGAAATTTGATTAAAATTCAATCTTGGAAATATTTTTTTTTTATCTATACATGAATAGGACTACATAGAAGCACCAATGTCTCCATAAATTACTGTTACTTGTGTCTAACATGGTTTTTCATTCTCAGCGCGACAATATTTTGTGCGCGAAATTGCAAAGAGTTTGGATCCCAAATGGAATTGGGTGTTTTAAACAACATGGATAAGATTACAAAGTTAAGAGTTTGATTTTGAAAGCTTACATTATTTTTTTATTAACAAAAAGGTTGAAATTCAATTTTTAAAATTTAGTTACAAATTAGTTTTTTTATCCATATATGTGTACGATTACATAGAAGAACCGATGTTTCCGTAAGTTAGCATTGTGACTATCATGGTTTTTGGCTGACAGCACGACAATATTTTAGGGCAAAAGTGCAAAAAGTTTAGATCATAAATGGAATTGAAAGTTTTAAATAGTATGTAAATGATTACAAATTCAAGAGTTAATTTTGATATATTTATCATGTAAAATTTATATTATTATTTTTATTAACAAAAATTTGGAAATTGAATTGATATTCAATTTTCAAAAATTAATTTAAAAACTATATTTTTTGTATCAATATATGGCAAGGATTATGTAGATGCGCCGATGTATATATAAGTTCCTGTTGCTCATGTCTATCGTAGTTTTTGGTTGACGGCACGACAATATTTGAGGGCATAAGTGCAAAAAGTTTATATCCTAAATGGAATTGAGAGTTATTAACAACATGTATAGGATTACAAATTTAAAAATTTAATTTTGATATATTTATAGTGTAAAAATTTACATTATTTTTTATTGACAAAAAGGTTGAAATTAAATTGGAATTAAATTTTGAAAAGTTAATTAAAATAATTTTTATCTGTATATGACTACAATTATGTAAAAGCACCGATGTCTCTGTAAGTTACCGTTACTTGTGCCCATCATGGTTTTTGGTTGTTGGGACAGCAATATTTGAGGGCGAAAGTGCAGAAAGTTTAGATCTCAAACGAAATTGTGGGTTTGAAACAATATGTATAATATTATAAATTTAAGAGTTTAATTTTAATATACTTATAGTGTAAAAGTCTACATTAGTTTTTTTTATTGACAAAAATGTAGAAATTCAATTGAATTTCAATTTTTAAAAAATTAATTAAAAATTATTGTTTTATCTATATATGGCTAGGATTATGTAGATGCCCCCGTGTCTTTGTAAGTTACCATTACTTGTGTGTATAGTGGTTTTTGGTTGACAGGATGACAATATTTGAGGGCAAAAGTGCAAAATATTTAGACCCCAAATGGAATCGAGGGTTTTAAACAGTATGTATAAAATTACAAATTTAACAGGTTAATTTTGATATATTTATAGTGTAATAGGTTATATTATTTTTTTTTATTGATAAAAAGGTTATAATACAATTTTAAAAAATTAATTGAAAATAACTTTTTTACCCCTATATAACTAGGATTATGTAGAAGCACTGATGTCTTCGTATGTAACCCTTGCTCGTGTCCAGCATGGTTTTTGGTTGCTGGCATGACAATATTTGAGTGCAAGAAGTTTAGTTCCAAATGGAATTGACGGTTTTAAATAGTTTGTATAAGATTACAAGTTTAAAAGTTTAATTTTGATACATTTATAGGATAAACATTTTAGTTTTTTTATTGGCAAAAAATGTGGACATTCAAATGAAAATTAATTTTAAAAAAATTAATTAAAAATTATATTTTTTTTAGCTACATATGGCAGGATTACGTAGATGCACTGATGTCTACACAAGTTACTGTTATTTGTGTCTATCGTGGTTTTTGGTTGATGGCATGACAATATTTGAGCGCAAAAGTGCACAAAGTTTAGGTCTCAAGTGGAATTGAGAGTTTTGAACATGTATAAGATTACAAATTTAAGAGTTTAACCTGATGTATTTATAGTGTAAAAGTTTATGATATTTTTTTCATATTGACAAAAAGTTTGAAATTCAATTTTGAAATTTAATTAATATTTTTTTATCTATATATGACTAGGATTACATAGAAGCATTGCTGTGTAAGTTACTGTTACTTGTGTCCATTGTGGTTTTTGGTTGTTGGCATGACAATAATTGAGGGCAAAAGTGCAAAAAGTTTAAATCCCAAACAAAATTGAGCATTTTAAATAATATGAATAAGATTATAAATTTAAGAGTTTAATTTTAATACATTTTTTTTACGAGAATTTTGATATGTTTATAATGTAGAAGTTTACATAATTTTTTTTTAATTATTGACAAACAGGCTTTGCAATGAAGCCTATGCCTTGATCCCTATAGTTGTATAGGAGACGAGTCCTCTCAAAGAGAGTTCCCCATGGTTTAATCGTTCTATCTTGAAGATAAAACTCATTTAGGACTCAACGCACTTTCATTGAGCTAAATCCCATTGAGTATTTTCATATTGTAAATGTTTATATTACTATCCAATAAAAATCTTTCAATTGTTTGAGTTTATAAATAATGAGTAAAAAAGTCAATTATCATAACTGATATAATAATATATGATTGTATAAAAATTAAATCCTAAATTTAAACTTCAATTCTTTTAAACTTATAATGCACCAAAATCAATTTATCAAAAAAACAAAAAAGGACCAAAATCAATTTAAATCTAAATGACATTGGCGAGAAATGTGAGACAAACTAAAATAATTGAAACAACTTTAAATTAATCAAAATCAATTGGTACAGGGCATTTTCATTTACCACTTTGAACTGATTATTATAGCATGAGTCTTGGTGTTAAAATTATGACACACTATATACAAAATTCTTGCCAAATTTATAATTGTCTAATATTTTCCTAAAAGAAGAATGCATGATTCAAATTTCATGTGTTATGCCAACACAAATGCAGCAGTGACCAACAAGTGGTTCGCAAATGGTTGTTCTCCGTCAAAGCATGATCCTTATTCAAGTTTTAACCCAGAGCTTCATAACCATCCCTTTATAAAAAGAGGGGTGACCTCTCCAAAGCATTTGCTCGAATGCATTAATCTTTTGAGTAATAATTGACATATAAGTTATGCAAAGTATCTTTAAAATTTCATTCTGACGCATGTAAAATTTTTCAAACAAATATCTAATCATCTATTGCCATCTCATTAAAGATGTTTAACTGTGATCAATAGTTACACATTTGAGTATATGTATAATTGATTAACAATGTAAAATACTTTTACAAAGACAATATATGAAAAAAATTAATCAACATATGTTAAATGTCTCTTCAATTTCACATCATTACCAAATATGTCTAAAAATTCTATAACTTCTATAACTTCAAGAATATAACAACGTAATGTATTAGCTACCTCTTCTGAGAAGCAGCAGTCACTACAGGAGAATGCAAATCTCATCACTATAATTTGTAACCTAAGTTATGCAATGCAATCATAAAGATGCCTTTATTGTCTTTACATCATTTCCACCATTATTAGATTCGACACATTGGATACATTAGTAATTTATCCCCTAGCCTGTAACAACTCGATTTCTTTTGTCTGTATTGAATTACTATTACTACAACTTAGATAAATTACTACTACTTAACTAAGACTAATTTTCACTCTTAGACTATGTTTGGGTAGAAAATAAAAATAAGGATACATTTTTCTTGATTAATTTCTATGTGTAAAATTACATATAAAGCTTAATCATAAAAACTTTGCCCAGTTTTATTCCCCAGCCAAACTTGTCCATACTCCTTACTATGCGCCCAAATTGACACAAAATGATACGTATTGGAAATTAGCAATGTCAACAATAACAGCTCTCTGCTGAGAATTAGCTGCTTCTAGTAATCCCTTGCGTTTACTATCTGTACCTGCAATGAGGTGCACTTAAGAAGGATAAGGACACAAGAAATTTACAACTATAGCTCCAATCTTAGAAACAGAATTACAGGGGTCATATAATACCCTCCAAATCTCATAATACCAAAGTTCATCCTTTCTCCTATTAGAATATCAAAACAAAAATATGTGCTTAGAATAATATTAAGACAGCTCTAATCGATCTCCAAGATTTAAAAAAAAAAATCAAGCAGTTGCACAGCTTTTAGAATATAAATAGAATCACCAATTCAGAACCTCGTTCAACTCCACGCCACTTTTCTCTTTGTATCTGCTATTTGGACAATCCTCAACAAAAAGCCAGCTAAAGAGCAGTGACCTGATTACTCAGCTATAGAGCATGCCTATCGCCCACAAATAATACGAGCGGTAAAGGAAAGAAACAGAAAAAGAAAAATGGCAAAAAAAACAGAGAAAAAAGATGAGCACGCTGCATAAGAACATGATGTCAAAACCATAATGGTATCAACCCCATTTCCTTTTATTGTATATTAAAAAATTTCAATTGTCACGAACAATTTCTGGTTAATAACCATTAAAAAATAACACAAGTCCTGAGGCTATTGATAAACACCAGCATCTGTTGTAGAAGCTCCTTGGTCGAGTTCTGAAAATCTCGAGCTAACTTGCATAGAAAGCCTCAAGAATTTCTCAGCGCATCTGAGAACACATGTTTCCTCTCGCTTTGTCAGGGATTTCCGATAGAATGTATTGACACAGTCCTTGAAACATTTCTCCACTAATGAATTATACATCCTTAGACTGCAATTTTGTTGGAGCAGAGAATAAATCAACAAATCCACCTTATGCTACAAGTAAACATTAAACAATGACCTTGTGCCCAAAAAAAAAAAAAAAATTAAACAATGACCCCACACAGACCTGAAAAAAATCTACATTCACATCTTTTCAACTTTAAACTCAAGATAGAAAAATAGGTGCACTGCTTTCAAATATGTACAAGATCAGTCAAACTCAAATAAATTACAGCATTAATTTATCGTGTAATTTCATCAGAAACTTGCATTTAACTAACTTCTTAACACATGCAATGCAATTATAAAGTATCCAATCACAGTGTCCAACAATCATCAATTAACAGTTCAAGGCCAGGTATTTAGCCAAAGCTACTGCAATAGAGAACATCTATGTAAGTCCTCAACTTTACAGATTATCACCAGATCAACAACTCCCACAATTGATATACTGATATTTTGCATCATTGTATCAATTTGAAAATTCAATAGAGAGCAGACTTATTTGACATGAATCAATAAGTATATGACAGATAGAGAACAGGCATTGAATTAGTCCGATACACAGATGACTAATTACCGGAAACACAATGCAGATATTCAGTATTCAGAAGTTCACGCATTTTCCTCCCCATAGCAATGCATAAATCTTATATCATATGCTTACACATCAAAGCATCAATCTGCTTAATTCAGCCGTCATACTAAGTTAAAAACCCATCAAAAATTCGAGATACAACTCAATATTAAGGATCTGTTTGTTTTCAGCTTTCATAGTCTTATAAAGGAAATAGTGAAAACAAGAAATGAAAATTGAAAATAGGATTTCATTGTTTTCAGTATTTTCAATATTCCTTTCACAAAATCCTAAAAACAGATAGCAGAGAATGAGATATGTAACCAAACAGGACACAAGTTGCCAAAAAGTTTCAAGGACTACCCAGTACCCAACTTCTATTATTATTACTCATAAATTGTAGATGTCAGAAACATGTGAACCAAGGCTCGATATCATCAAATTAACAAGTAAAACCTGGTTCATTTCATGGACAACAAATCAACCTAGATGAAGAAATTAAATCATCTTTTTTAAGACAAACCTTCAAAATTCAGATCCCTAATCAAGCATTCAACCCTTGATAATAACCACTTCTCCAATCTAATGAAACCTCTCAGTCCCACAATCTCAATACACGTCGTCAATCAAACAAACATAGCGAGATTAAAAAAAAAATTAAAACTAAAATTACCTGTCTCGAATTTGTTGCTTCTCTGCCATGGTGGACATTCTCTGCTTGTCATCTTCAGAAAGATCAGCCAAGTCTCCAAAGATGTTCTTGTCCATTTTTCAATTGAGACACAAAATAAAAAACAGCTACGAAGGTTTTGATTTAAATTTTTTAGTTTTTAAAGGCTCCGAGGGTTTAAGGTTTTTGCCACACAAGTAAGAAAAAGAAGGAAGAAAGAAGTGTGTATGCTTAAACCCTAAAACAGAGCAGGCTCCCGATTCGTTGGTCCAGCCTGTGTAACTTTAGGCTCACCCAGTAAATAACAAAATAGGGCCTCCGTGGTTTATCAAATAAGGTTACTAAGTCTGTGAATTTGCAATCAGGCCCCCTTGGTTACGGTCTTTTGGCAGAGAAAAGATCTTTTGGCAAGGCATAGATTCTGAAGCTCCCAACAATTGAACAAGCCACTGGAGAAATATTAAGGGCCTCTGTTCGACTTTTCCTGTGACACTGAAAGAAAGATGTGTCCTGTTCCGTACTAATGGGTTGAGAAGTTCAACCTCCACCTCTCTTTGTTGCGCACACTGATGTTGTTGGCCAGTGCATGCAGCTCGCAGCTCGCAGCTCGCAGCGCGCACGACAAGAAGGGGACATAGAGGATAGGAAGCACAACAACAAGGGCACATCTGCAAAAAACAAAAAACAAAAAATGTAATGTTTTAGTGCTTATTAACAAACGAGGCTCAAAACGCACGTGCTCAGACCACTTTCATTCACAGCCGTTAGATAAAAGGATTTTGTCATCCAATGGGTGCAAAGGAATTTGAACGGAGTGGACTAACGGTAGAGACAAACGTCGGGTGGAGCAACGGATCAGGAGGAGCCAACGGCTTTTTTACCAAAAAAATAAAAAAAATTTATTAACGATCTCCATCGATCCTAATATTATTTACCAATATACATCATTTTTTGAATTATAGCAATATGATTTGCAATTGAACAAAATACATCACATAAAATGTTTAGCTGTCAAACAATTTACTTGATGATAGGTTAAATAGTGCAACATATTAAGAGGTGACAGGCATAATTCTGCCAACTCCTAGCCGTATTGCATGCCCTCCTGTGCACATCCAGTCCAGAGGCCAAATAGAGGCCCTCTCATGCTGCAGTTGAAGAGAGAGAAAACGTGTCCATACACACAAGCTCAATTTTACTCAACATCTTCTTTTTATATATATAAGGTTCTTCTTTGTGAAATCAAATCAATTATTGCTATTTGTTATATTTTGAGAGCATTTATTAATTCAGTTTTAAAAAATATTACTATTTGATAATTTATTAAATTTTTGTTAGTATACAATTTAAAATCATATTTGATATTGTACACTAATAAAAATTTGAAATAGTGCTAAATTAGGCTAGACAGTTAACTACTAACTATGATAATTAAATTATTGATTTATAAGATTTACTTTTAATATTTTTGAATCTTATCATATAATTATATTTTATATTAATATTATTGATAATATTATTTACCACATATTATTTATTTTCAAAATGATTAATGTTGATTTATATATTTTAATATCACTATAAATTTTTATTTAATTTTTATATCTTCTTTATTTAAAATTTTTATTATTATTTTTTAATAAAATAATTATCATTAACTTTTAATATAATTCTTAATTTTATTTATGGATTTAATTTCTATAAACTGATAATATAAAATAATTTTAACCATGAACCGATGAAAATTTAAAAAAAATGTCAAATTTAGTAAAATTTATTTGTCAATATTTTATTTTATACTATCAGTGTATAGAAACTAATGTGCTAAATACGCAATGAATTTAATTTCGATATACTGATAGTATAAAATAAAATATTGACAAATAAATTTTTACCTATGATACCCTAGATACACATGTCCGTGGGCAAGTTCCGTACTGTCCTAGGATTCCTTGGGGCCCACCCGAGTAGCCGAATTGGCCTCGGAAGCCAGAACCCAGTTGCAGCCCAGGTTCTGGAAAATTATGTAGAACAGGTTCGCTATAACGAGCTTTTCTCGCTATAGCGAACAGGCGGGCCTTCATTCTCGCTGCAGCGAGTAATGGTTTTTCTTGGCTCGCTGCAATGAAGAAAGCTCGCTACAACGAGCAACCTGTGACAGCACAATATCAATAAAATGACGTTGTTTCATTTTTTGGCCTCTTTAAAAACTCCAATCAGGCCTCCCCTCCCCCATAGAAGCAGAAACCAAACCAAAACCCTTCCTTCTCTATTTTCATCTATTTTTCTCTTATCCCACTCTAATCTAGCTTCCTCAAAATCATCAAGGTATGTATATGTTATTAGATTTAGTCTCAATTCTCTCCATTCTTTCATGATCTTGAGTTGGGTATTGTTATTCCTCTCTTTTTGTCAAGTGGGGGGTGCTCTGCCAATGTTGTTAGAGCTAGATTAGAGTTGTTTGGAGATTAGCGGAGACTAATCTTGAGTCAATGTTGCTCTATGGAGTTGTTGGTGTCATTTCATGCTTCGAAGGTCAAGTTGGTGGTGCCCACATACTCCTGGCTCCAAACGGTGAGTGGGTTTGACCTCATTGCCTTAGTTTTGCCGTTATGATTATGTTTGATGCATGACAATTGCGAAATGTGAAATTGAGATGAGCAAAAGTATATAATATGATTTTACATGATTATGTCAAGCTAGAAAAATTAATGATTTATGATAATAGCATGAAAGAATGAGTTTAAAAAACCATGGGACCATGATTGTAGTATTGTACGTATGGAAGATGTTTTATATGCTAATGAAACTATGTTGGAAGAATATATGATTTTATCTACTTGCTATTTTAACAAATATGTTCTAAGAGCTATGGTATCAATGTGTATATACTCCAAAGTTCAGATTTCAGAAAGCTTTTAGAATGTCAAGTTGATTTATCATAATAATAATATATATATATATATATATATATATATATATAGAGAGAGAGAGAGAGAGAGAGAGAGAGTAGAGTATGTTTTAGCTTTTAAATACAAGTATTATCATGAATTCCAGAGTAGTATAAATTTTATATGAAAAAGTTTTGAGCCTAGAGTAAAGTATAAAACAGAGTTTAGAGAAAAGAAATTTAGCTATTATGATTTTGAACCCTAGTATTTAAATTTATGATTTTCGATTTATCAAGTATATAAAAATATGTTGGTTTAAGATATGAATTTAGAACTTCAGTTTTATGGTGCCAAGAGGTACGGAATTCATTATGATTCTTAGTAACTGCCAGATACATATTTTGTGAGCTTGAGATCGGGTTGCCTACGAACGAGTGATCCCTTGGGCACGATCCTCACAGCCACAGTTATCCTAAAGTCAAATTGTTAAAGTTATATGAATCCAAAACTCCTGGCGCACTAAGAATTTAGGGGCTCTGTTTGCTAGAGACAGAGTACCCATTTTTCGGCTATGAGTTTTTGACAAACTAGTTTAGACGGTAGAGATCAGGAAACAGACAGTTAGTTAACAATTGTATGAGATTGTTAACCTTGGTACCAAGTTGTTCGTCAAAGAACAATATGGCCCCATAGCATATAACGAAAACGAGACCTAGATAGGTACCCACAGCTCATCCGCCGGGGACTATGTGACTTTACAGCTTCAGTTATTATACAAGTATTTATTCAGCTCAGCAAATACTGTTTCCCTAGGCTCTGCCGCACTTTAGTTAAAATGATTTCATGTTGCTTGTGAGATTTCAATTGTGTGTTCATGAATTTATGAAATGAGAAATGATTTTCTTTTAGAGCAAAAACTCAGAGATGCTTTTCTATGAATTTACAAACACAAAGATATCTTTTCTGTATATAGTTGTGCATATGAATATCAAATGATGTTGAATGTTGCGTGCATAATATTATATGTATATTCCTTGGTTGTCACATATGGGTGATGGATGAGAGCCCACTCACTGAGTCCATTGACTCAACCCTCCCCCTTCTTCTCGTAGTTGTAAGTACAGGTTCAGTCTCCGTTCAGCCTAGTAGACTCAGCAAATTCCAGTGGTAGGCCTTATTTAAAGTGAGGCTTAGTTTAGATTTATGTCAGTAGTAGAAGTGCTCCAGTAGGTGTGCAGGCAGGATCCCAGTCATGGATTTAGTTTCAAATTTTGTATAAAATGTCAATACTTGAGATAAATATGTATATGTTTTTAGTTTACACCCATAGATTTGAAATGGTAAAGTTAATTGGAGTTTATGTAACAGGCCATAAATGTTTTATAGTTTAGTTTCCAAGTATTTAGTTGATTTTCAGATTTAAAATTTAGATCAAGTGATGAAACAGATTATGTTTTTATGATTTATATGTTTAATGGAAATATCATATGGTTTCATATATTAGGGAATTTCAGTCTTGCAAAATTAGATATCAGATTTTAAATCAAAATTTGGATAACGACTTAGAAGAAAATTATATTTTGAATATTATATTATGATAAAGTATGCATTTAGAGAGACACGTCACCTAGAAGGCTTACGTGGGGTTGAGATTCCTCACGTGCCGGTCACGTTCCCAAGTCGGGTCGTGACATTACCAAATTTGACATTACCAAATTTGACATTTTTTTGACTTTTCATTGGTTCACGATTAAAATTATTTTATATTGTTGGTTTATAAAAACTAAATTCATAAATAAAATTATGAATTATATTAAAAGTTAATAATAATTATTTTATTAAAAATTAATAAGAATTTTAAATAAAGAAGATATAAAAATCAAATAAAAATTTATAGTGATATTAAAATATATAAATAAACATTAATCATTTTGAAAAATAAACAATATGTGCTAAATAATATTATCAATAATATCAATATAAAATATAATTATATGAATGAGATTCAAAAATATTAAAAATAAATCTTATAAATCAATAATTTAATTATCATAGTTAGTAGTTAGTTATCTAGCATAATCTAGCACTATTATTAGTGTATGGTGTAAAATATGATTTTAAATTGTATACTAATAAAAATTCAATAAATTATCAGATAGTTGTGTTTTTTAAAATTTGAATTAATAAATGCTCTGAAAATATAACAAATATCAATCATTGATTTGATTCTACAAAGAAGAACCTTATATATAAAGAAAATGCTGAGTAAAATTGAGCTTGTGTGTGTGCGCACATTTTCTCTCTCTTCAAATGCCGCGTAAGAGAGCCTATATTTGGCCTCTCAACTAGATGTGCACAAGAGGGCCATTGTGAGTATGGCCTTTCATCTAACACGGCTAGGAGTTGGCCAAATTATGCATGCCACACAAGCCATGTGTTCTGTTAATATGTTACACAGTTTAACGTGTCATCAAGTAAATCGTTTGACATCTAAACGTTTTATGTGATATATTTTGTTTAACTTTGAGTCGTATTACTATAATTCAAAAAATGGTGTATATTGGTAAATAATATTAGAACCGATGGAAATCAATTAATAATCAATTTTTTATTCTTTTTTGGTGAAAAAGCTGGGGCTAACAGTGTAAAGAAAAGAAACAAGTGTTAAACATTGGGTCAGGTTGTAGGTCAACCCTATTAAGTCCAAACAAACCAACCAATGAATTATGGGCAACAAGGTACAAGGGCTCAATGTTGTAGTACTAGTTCTATGTCAACCTAACCTTTTGGCAAGTTTAGCATATTTGGTTTGAATTTTCGATTTTCATTTTCAATTTTCTAGTTTTTTAGATTTTGTAAATGAAAAACTAAAAATTTTAAAAATTATAAATTATAGTTTTTAATTTTCATTTCTAATTTTCTGTATTTCCTTCACAAAATCCTAAAAACTGAAAATGAAACTTGAAAACTGAAAATTGAAGCCAAACAAACTCTAAAAACAAACATTTTTATTATTATATATTTAAATATAAGATAATTTACTTATAAGTTAGTTTTGTATAAGCGATTAAAAAAACTGTTTACCCAAATATGATCTTATTTTACTTAAGACTAGCAAATCAAATCGTTGAAATAAATGAAAGGCCAAAGCAAAATGCAATGAAGTATGCGTAAAATCATTTGAACATTTAAAAGTGGGCACCCACCTTATCACTATTGGATGAGATAACATTTCCTACTTGCCGCCACTTATTCATCTCATTTAATGATAATAAAATAGTTGTTCATATGTAACACTCATCATTCTTGAATTTTCAAATAACACTATTGTGCAGAAAGCTTCTATTGTGTGCAAAAAAAAAAACCATATATTTTAGTTTTGAAGCAGACTAGCAGAAGCAAAAGACCAAAAAGTCAAAAACTATATCAGGTTGGACATGAATGATAATAGGAGTGACAATAGGCATATAGAAGAAGGGTATTTTAAATATAACTAAAAAAATTAAACATACACTAAAAAATACAATTAAATATAACTAAAAGGGATTAAATATAATGTCTACAAAAAAAAGAGTAAAAGAAATTATTTTTAATTTCACACACTCAAATAATGTATTTTCCAAAGTTATGTAACATATTTTCTTTAAATATCATTTCAATTGTACTTGATGGTGTTTGGATTTAATTGGGAGGCTAAAAAGTGATTGAATAAATGAAACATCATTCATTTCACTGAATTTTGTACAAATAAAGTATAGTTAGTATATCTATACCATAATAAGTTTAGCTAAAATTAATTAAAGTTTATGTATGTAAAACTTTTCACCTTGGAAAATACATTATTTTAAGGGTAGTTTATCAAGAAATAGGTTAGATTGAAAGTATAAACTAAATGATAAATTAATTAATTCCAAAAATCTGAAACTAATTTTCATTCTTAAAAGTATAAATAAAATTAACAAATTAAGAAAAAATTAAAAAAAATTACATTTATCTCTCCTAAGATTTGTCAAAATTCAACTCACATTATATCTAGCAATTTCAATCAAGTGCTAAGTTGATGGCAATAAGTTGAATGCTAGATATTAGTATAGGCGACTCCTATTCTTTTATTACATTATATTTAATGTAAATTCTAACCAAGTATCTAGAAAATCACAATCACAATCCCTATATACTATCAGAAAAAAATCTGTTGCCGACAAATTTTTAACTATTACTGATGGAAAATAATATTTCCGACGGATTTTCTGACGAATTTTGACCACCGAAAATAACGAAATTGGAAATCATTATCGACGGAAAAAATCCGTCGAAAAAAGTTACCAATAGAATTAATGATGGATTTTAGCAACAAAAACCCGTCGGTAATGAGCAGAAAAAAAATCACCAAGAAATTCGTCAACTTTTCGCATTACCGACCCATTTTCTTTGACTATCGATAGATTTTTTTGTCAGTAATCATTAAATTTCATTTTTTTATTTTTAGTTTACCGATGAAAAAATTCATTGGTAATTATATTTTTCAAAAAAGATTATTTTTTTGTTCTTTTGTATACCGGTGGATTTCTCCTTCGCTAATTCTAGATTTTTTTTTTCATTTTATTGACAGAAAAATTTGTAGTAATTATAATTTTTTAAAAAACTTTATTTTCTTGTTTTTTGCTTACCGACAGAATAATCCGTCGGAAATCATAATTTTTTATTTTTTTCGTTAACTTACTGACAGATTTTTCCGTCGAAAATTGAAATTTATTTTTTCTGAAATTTTAATAATTTGTGTTATTTGATGATATAAAGCTAATCATAAATATATTTAATAATGAAAAATTATAAAAAATTTCCAATAAATAATAAACACAATAAATTGTACTTCAAAATGCAAAATAGATAAAAGTGTCAGAAAGTGTACAGACATAAATATAAATGTTCAACATATGACAAAAAAAAACTAATAGCTAAAATCAGGAGAAGTCAGCAGCATCATCATCGGCATCACTATCACCATCACCCTCATAATCATCAGCATCTAGCCGTGCGGATGAGCCTACTTTTATCTTTTTCCACAAAGATACCACTCGTTTCTTCATCTTCATGTCTATGGCATTTTCCTTGTCCTCCACCTTCTTTTGCATCTCCTGAAACTGGCGCTCTCTCTTCGCGCCCTTCTCTTGCATACGATGAAGTTCCGCATTGGGCAAGTGAACTCACTCGCAGACCTCATCATCTTCGGCAATGGACCCAACTTATAATATCTGTGGGCACTCTTCACCAACTGCGATCCTACACCTGTGACACAACTTACAATATCTGTGATCTTAGTCACAATGTAAGCTATTCCAGTGATGAAAAGCAGAAAGCAAATGAATGAGATCCATCCATGAGCTATATGGCATGGAGGAACAAAAGCACTACAAGCCTCCATGGTAAAAGCAGCAATTGCCAGAAAAATCTACCACTGCGGAGGAAGGCATTGTTCAATGTCTCTAACTCTGGGCTCTCCAACTGTCGAAGAAATTATAGACTGGTCATCAGATAATTGATGATATATTGTTGGATTTCAATATGGGTATTATTTATTAGTAAGTTACACTTTATAATCTAAAACCAGTGCATCTCTTCATGGAAAAAGAGCCTAATTGTTAAAGGGTGTAAGGGTTGGTAAAATCCGAAGTGTGCAATTGATCTACAGTGAATAAGCATGTAATTCATTCCACAACAAATTATAACAAAATAACATTACTATAATTAACATGGCAAACATTAGTATTGAACTTTGTAAAATAGAGAGTAAATCTTACACTTAATAAAGTCAAACATAATGCGTTCATGACATTTGTGTGGATAAATATAAGGAGATCAACTGAAATATCAAGAGTATACATTTTTTTTTCAAAATCAGAAGTGGCCTATAACCAAGCCTTCATAACCACAAAACTACAGAAAGCACCCTGATTAGCTTAATCATTGTGAGTTAGTTACAGTATTACTAACAATGTTCATGAATCGATAATAACATTGTGCTAAATGGCTTTATTAAAAATTTAGATTTCGAAGAGTCCAACGGAATCAATTGATCCAATTTAGCAGATCCCAGATACTAAGGAAAGGCTTAGTTGCGCTTGTTAATGTTATTCTATAAGATATCAGCCATTTAGTCTCATAGAACAATTCACAACATAAAATTAAGTACTGTCAGTGCATCCTTAAATTGCTGCCTCCAAGCTGTAAGCAAAGACATCCCTCGATGGATCTGCAGATTTTAAGATTTTTGACACAAGATAGTTCTGACGATTCAGAATGTTTCTAATGCTGAGCAGATAATTTCAGGAGAAGAAAACATTATGCTAAACAAAGCGACATTTCACTGCATTAATGCAGGACAACTACCAGTGGGATTTTCTGGATGAGAGGAAGTACTATCATCAGTGTTCCCATCTTCTTCTGGCGGCAGATTTGTCCCGGAATGCTCCATCTCATCACGGGTTTCCATTGGAAAATAAGATTCTCTTCTGGCGGCACCCAATCCGTGGCCTCTCATCTCGTTCACTTCAAATATAAAACGTGGAATCAGACTAAAAGGATCAAGATAGTTTGACCAGAATAAATGCTTTGATTATTAAGTCATAACCAAAAGTTTTGAGAGGACGATGAAAATTTAATCATTTCAATGAATTCTAATAAAAAGAAACTAACAGAAGCACATACATAGGTAGAGAAATACAGGGCCAGCGCTTGTCTTGAGCATAAGCATGGGTCAATAGTAATCCATATTGCAGTACTGTCAACAAGGCCTCCAACAGAGTCACCACATCTGGAGTCCATACCTACATCCAGCTTCGTCATGAATATTCCATAATAAAGAATTATCATGAATTTAACAACAAGCAGAGTGATGATCCAGTTAAGCAAGATCTTCTCCAATGAATTGACTTTAAAATAAATTGATGAGTAAAATTTATCAAACATAAGCATCAGTTACGATTGTCCTGACTTGCTGATTTAGGCACAAGCTTTCACTGCCAAATTAGGAGATGCAAATGTAAGTGTTGACATTTTCCATGAAGCATTAGATCCATATCTTGAAACTTGAAAATAAGAAGATATCTCAAAAGTTTTCTAACTCTATCTTTAACGAAACTTTCACAGGTTAAAGACAGTTTCTGAGGAGACAGTCTTGTTGCGAAGAATGAAGGCTCAGATTAGATTTCTTACACATCCAGAAATAAGTTGATAAGAAGAACTGAAAAACAAAGCAAACAGTATAAATTTAAGATGTTCTTGAACAGAATAATGTTGGAATATTACCCCCAAAATTATGTACAACCAGATATAAGCCCAAAATGACCAAAACAGCTCCACAGGCCATACTCCTATGTCAGTAATCTTTTTGAGCTCCCCTGCTTCGGGAACTATCACGCAAACAGCATGAATAGGGAAAAGGTCAAACGCCGTAGAACCAACGTGTTCCAGGTCCCAAACCTGAATATTCAGCACATTTATAGACAGTTACAATTGTGCATAACAGTCTAAAATCCCCTTAGGAAATCCAGAAAAAAGGAATTGAAGATCAGAATAAATCAAATACTGATACTGCAGCATCAAACACAATCCAAAAAGGAACTACATGCACTCAACTCACTCTGTATAATGACAAGTATTTGCACTCGCCAGCATGAATTGTTGGGACAAGAGAAGCAAAAATACACAAACTACATAAAATATAAAATATTTAACGTGATTTGATAAATAATACCTACGTCCACAACTTAACAAATCAATTCACTAATTTTTTTTTGGAAAAAATACAATCACCAATCTAGCAATCTCTCATAAACCCAAAATCTTAATATATCCAATCTCACAAAATAATTTCTCCACCTACTAAAAACTTATTCAAACAAGACACACTCACACAAAAATGGCACACACTCAATTTTTCTTTTTTTTTTATTTCTCTATTATGGTGTAACAACCACCTAAGAAGAAAGAACAAACTTTTGATTTTAAAATGATACAAATTTCGAATCCTCATGATCATGTCCGGTAACAAAGAGGCCTTATTATTGATTTTTTTTTCAAATAGGCTTAAAGTAATCCAAGGCAATAAACCCAACAAATCTCCACCTTGCTTTCTGATTGGGACAAATTGTATATGTCAGTAACAAGAGCCAGAAGGCCTTGTCAAAGGACTAGCAAATGTTACTTTTTTCTTTAGCGCACGCTTTGCCTTATCCACATTCTTGTATGCTTGGTCATTGTTTTTATTCACAATTGTCTCCCCTATTAATTTATACATATTACCAAGAGTCTTCTTACCCTTCATTATCTTCAAAGTTCCTTTAGTAACTTGCATTACTCCATCTCTTGCAGAATGTCCATAGCCCAAACTATCAAATCTACCCAAAGAAATCAAATTTCTTCCAAGTGCAGGTACGTACCTCACATCACCAAGTATTCGCATACAACCATTATGCATTTTAATTTTTACAGTACCCTTTCCAATAATATCAAGGCAATCTTCATTAGCCAATCTCACAACCTCATCATCACAAGCATCATAAGTGTCAAACCATTCCTTCTTGCAACAAATATGATTAGAACAAGCACAATCTAAGAGCCAGCAATCACTATAAATAGTTTTCTCCTCTTCAACCATCATCACATCGGTTTCATAATTGGCATAATCTTCAACAGCTGTCGTAGCATCTTCAAACTTCTCTTTTCCTTTTCCTTTACTCCTTTCAAATTCTTCCATATCTGCTTTCAATTTTTGACAATAAAATTTAGTATGACCAATCTCATGACAATAATAACATTGTTTGTCTTTATAGTCTAGTTTTGACAGGGAACCTGATCTTGAATTATCTCTATCAAAATTACCGCCACGAGACATGCTTTTACCACGGCTAGTTCTAGCAACAAGGACACTTTTTTAGGGTTGATCATTCGATCTTTTCAATTTTTTATTCTCTAATAACACAACAATTACATCATCAACTTTCAAAGTATCTTTTCCAACTAGCAATGTGGTTATTACACTGTCATAATTATTTAGAAGAGATGATAATAGCAATAGTGTTTTATCTTCATTATCAATTTTCATACCAATACTAGCTAACTGTGTAACCAATCTTGTAAAATACTTCACATGATCTCTAATGTCAGCACCAACATCCATCTTCAACTGATATAATTCTTTCTTTAAAAATAGGCGGTTGGTAAGGGATTTTGATATGTACATGTTCTCTAATTTCTTCCATAAGTTAACAGCAGAAGTTTCATTCAGAGCATTAAATTTTACCTTAGAAGCTAGGCATAGGCAGATAAATCTTGACGACTTTCATCTCTGTCTCTTCCCATTCTTCATCTGTTATCTTATCAGGCTTTTTCTCCTTCCCACTCAAAGCTTTAATCAATCCATGTTGTACTAGAATATCTTTAACATTACTCTGCCACAGACTAAAATTATTTTTTCCATCAAAGAGCTCCACCTCAAATTTTCCCATTGAACTTTGCATCCTTGCCATAAAAAAATACTAGAAGCAGGATTAGAACCCTGCTCTGATACCACTGTTGGGGCAGCAGAAGCAAAAGTAGACAAACTACACAAAATATTTAACGTGGTTCGACAAATAATGCCTACGTCCACAACTTAACAAATCAATTCACTAATTTCTTTTTGGGAAAAATACAATCACCAATCTAGCAATCTCTCACAAACCCAAAATCTCAATACATCCAATCTCACAAAATAATTTCTCCACCTACTAAAAACTCACTCAAACAAGACACACACACTCACACAAAAATGGAACACACTCAATTTTCCTTTTTTTTTATTTCTCTATTATGGTGCAACAACCACCCAAGAAGAAAGAACAAACTTTTGATTTTAAAGTGATACAAATTTCAAATCCTCATGGTCACGTCCAGTAACAAAGGGTCCTTATTATTGATTTTTTTTTCAAATAGGCTTAAAATAATCTAAGGCAATAAACCCAATATGAATAAACCAGATTTGGAGAATCTCATTAGTTAGCAACAACTATGTTGCAGTGATGTCTTCACACAATCAGAGATATTATAAGATCGGTGTGCAGGGGCAGAGACCAGAGTGGGGGTCGGGGAGTGTGCTAGGGGCTCGGGTGTGGCCTCGCGGATAGAGAGGACAGGCGCGAGGACGAACGGTGGCCAGGACAGCAGCCTCGGGGACGGAGACCGGCTGGCGTGTGACGATGGACAAAGGCGGAGACCGGTTGCGCGACGAACGATGGACGGCTTCCAAATGTAGATCCGATCGCGAGTGGTCGGTGAAGCGACGGCGAGGCGTTGGTCGGCGGCGGTGAGCAAGACACACAGAGAGAGAGAGAGAGAGAGAGAGAGAGAGACCCTAGATGAGATGAGGGACACTAGAGAGAGAATGGGTGAGCGTATGACCGAAAATATATCTTAAAGCATTACCGGCAGATTTTTAAATTTTTGACTTAAAAAATCCGCCGACAATAACCAAAATGGCACCCATTTTTTTTTTCTCCAAAATTTTTTTTCCTTAGAGATGTCGATGGAAAAATCTGTCGGTAATGATTATTTTTTTGAAATTAAAATTATAAAATGTAATAATAATTATCGACGAATTTTTTGTTAATAAAATTAATTTCTAAAAAGAAAAATTACCGATGGATTTTTCCGTCAATAAATTAATTTTATAAATTAAAAAAATAATTTACTATATTTACTGATGAAAAAATTCGTCAGTAACTCGTGTGCCATATTTCTCTCAAGTTGGCAGGTATTTTATCGATGGATTACCGACGAAAAAATTCATCGGTAAAATCCGTTGGTAACTCGTATTTTTCTTATAGTGATATGCCTATGCCAACTTGAACATCAACCACAACATGCTAATTATTATTCGAATTAACTCTAATTCCCCTTACCAATTAAACATGTTTTAAACTATCAGTTACATTATGTCTAATTGGAAACCTAACCATGCGTGACATTAACAATCAGAAACACACACATAATCAAAATTGACTCTCTAAACAACACAAAAACATAAAAGAGAAGGAAGAAGAAGAAGAACAAGAACAAGAATTGAAAAGTCTAACCGTAAATTGAATTAAAACAAAATAACCTCAAAAATTATCCTTTGATCCTTAATCCTTGCACTAGGTAAAGAAACTACTCTCTAAGAATGGAGGAGTACAGTAAAAGTATTGAGGAACGCAATTCAACTCCCAAAACGAGAGCTAAAATGGAAGCCGAAATGCTAAAAATCCCAGAGAGAGTTTAGAGAGAAGGTAAAGAGAGAAAGCATAGAGAAAGAATGGAGGCAACCCGAGAATAAGTGTAGAAAATCCCCTATTAACCTGGGCTAAGTGTGTATACATAATACATCATCACGGTGTTAAAAACACTATCGAAATACTAAAAAAACACTATTATACAAACTGATACTGTTATTGGAGGACCTCTAAAGCAGTCTAGGACCACTTTTTCCTCATTTTTGCTCTTTGGTGACTGATATAGCAGTCTAGTACTCGTGCAAATATCGCTTCATAAACTTCCAAGCCTGTTTTAAGCCCCAAAATGTTCAAATTAACTCTTGGACCTCAAAATAAAAGTGGAATAAGCTTTGTCGCAAGAATTACCTCAATAGGATATCTTTATCTCTAAATATTTGCAAAATATGAACTAGAGGTCAGGTTAGACAGTATCAAAATATTAGTAACCTTTAATCTTGCAACTCAATTTTCACTAAGATGCTCTTAGATTTGGGTTTTGATCTAAAAATAAAAGCTATCGAAGACTTCTTTAGTTTTCCAAAACATCTTTATTTGTCACAATCCTATCTCTATAGAAGGAAACAAATTTTTCATTGTAATACTTTCTACAAATGTGCTCAAATGAACTCCAGAACTCTTTTATTTAGCTCCTCAAATTCTCCTAAATTGAACATTGCTACAAGCTTCATGCTCTTCTATGGTCTTCACACACCAACATGGGAAAGTCCTTATAAGCAAATAACACTCACAAAAGAGGATTAAAGCACAGGAAGTTCCAAAATATATTTATTCATCAAACACACAGTGAGGACTAAATCCAAATAAACCAAAAGTTAATCATTCTAACATACATAATGATGCAATATGCCCAGCATTATAGAGGAAAAGGGATGCCATTACTATCCTTACAAATCTTTTTATCACATGGACATCTTATAAAAACTACTTATATAATGGATCACTCCCACTATTAGACAATGACCAAACCAAACAATCAAATGCCATATTGATAGGTCAAAATAGTAGCAAGGTTGCTACTTCTTAGGATGTGAGACTTTGGGTCCTTCCCTTATTAATCCAAAGTTCTACAAAATCTTCACTTGTACCGTCACTGCATAAAAAAAACATGTTGCTTAGTTTTCACATTGCCAATAAGACTTTTAGCACAAGCTATCTTCGCTTGCACTGTTGCTACTTACAGAACAGGCCACTTAACCTTTATATTGCCAAGATGACTTTAAATACAAGGGACCCTACATATGGATCCAAAACTACCATTTTCTCCAACACTCTACCAAGCCCAATTAACCCAATTATTGGCTCTAATACCTGTAACATGCTAGTTATTAACCTTTTATGTGTACATCATAATTGGCCAATTATTAGATTTTTTACTTCTAATTTCAAGTGTTTAGTTTACTCATAAATATTTTAGCAGAAAATAACAAATGAATTTTTTTTTTTTGAAAATTCAAAAAGGCATCCCCATTCGTCAATGCATAACTAGAACTAGCGCAACCCATGATCGAAATAACAATTCCATAAAAATAAATAGACAACATAACAACTCCTTGATATCATAAAATTTAACAACCCATGTTGTCACATCAATACATAAATAAGATACTAATATTTCATAAAGGAGGGTGAGTCCATGAAGGACAACTACACCTAATACATGTCACAGGAATCATAACATAAATAAATTCTAGCTAAGAGCCGGTAATAAGGCATGGTTTCAAATTCAGTCATCCATAAGGCATAGATACCTCAAAAGAAGGAAAAATATGAATAAGGATCAATAGTCTATATGCTCAATAGATGAATACAAAATATGCAGAAGATAATAATTGAGTCTCTAAGCTTGGGCTAGCTCCAAAGTCATGAACTCAAAGGACTCTAGCATCTTGGTTCACTGGCTCGTTTGAAGACGACACAGAAAAAGAAAAAGGATGATAATCTAAAGGAATCTCAGTAATTAAATAAAACAATTCACATATCATCGTTGTTGTCTCTAGTCACTTTAGTTTAATTATAAAATAAGTTGGCATACTTTAGCTCGTTTAATTAGTTTTTAAACTAGAATTCCAAAGTGATACATATTTTAAGACTTAGGAAAATCTCTTAGTTAGGGAACAATAAATTAGAATGCATGACATAACTAGCATAATTAGAATCATACAAAATGAGGCATATATGAAAATGTAATGGAACAAGTCATTTAACGTCTTTAGCACTTTACTTAATCTTTAGTTTCTTAAACATACCACCCTCTTTCGTGTTGCCTAAACTAACCACATAATCACCACGGCGATTTAACTGTCGCCTAAACTCCAAATCACCTATTGCCTAGGATGAGCTCAACCTAATTAGTCATCGGTAGATTTAAATGGGGACTGAGAGTAAACTTCCTCTCCTGTCGTCCTAACCACGTCACCGCCTTGACGATTTAACTATCGCATATACTCTGGATCACTTATTGCCTAGGATGAGCTCAACCTAACTAGCCATCGCTAGATTTAAATGGGAATAGAGGGGGAACTTCACTTAAATTTTAAATTTAGCTTCCTCACATCTTACTTTGCAACATAATGCAAAAAGTCTCAAACATTTTTGGGAGACATAAGCACAACCTTTAGGTATTTAAATGACAAGTTTAGAGTTTCTACTCAACATACTTCGGTTTGCATTCCAATGCCTATGGAACATAATCCTGACTCATGCTAACGTTTCGATCCACACTTCGCGTTAGAATGAGTTAGGCTATGTCACGTAGTCTATGTTATGCTCCCCAAGCGCATACTCTAATCATGCAATTTCCAATAACTTAACATTTTAATTTGACAACTCAATGCATAAATATAAATTGGCCTAAACCAATTGTCGGAAAAAGGATCGGACCCAACTGGCGTCCATCCAGTCACGTATTCCAATTATTGGAATCAACAATCCTATTTATAATGCCATTCACATATGAATATTCCAAGTTCACAACATCAAGTTAATAGCACATTTAGGCCAACATACTCAACTCAAACTAGAATTTTTTATCATACAATTCAAATAAAGTAGTTAAAGACTCCAAATTCTCAATCCAAATATATGCTCATTACATCCCAACAATTGTACACAAAATACAAGTCAATGATGCAAGAAATCAAGTTTACATTGCTACTTTATGGGAAGAACGCACATGCTGGAAAATTTTCAGCAAACAACTCTATTTCATTAAACATTTCGTAACCAAAAGAACTCATTTAAACTCCCAATAGTTAGAGCACTCAAGACTAATCAAGACTCATCATCTAGAACACCAAATCATCACCAAACACTTGAACTATAGTTGCTACAAAAATTTACAGCATTTAGTTCTTCAAATAACATGAAAAGATACAACCCTCAAGCATATGCCTATTGAACCAGAGCTCACAATTAAGTTCCTACACTTGAATATCCAATTCCCATCCCCAAACATCCTTTTTTCTGCATTAAAAAAAGCCCTGAAACCCCTTCATTTCAGCATATATAGCAGCCCCTAAATGGCTAGAAAAGTATTGGAAATTTACAAGAACTACCAAGCTAAAGAGCTAGAAAATTTTTCTACACTTACAGCAACTAAACCCAACATAATTTCTTCAATTTTTCTACAAGGAAACAGCCCTCCAAACCAGAAATTTTTGTAGCAGAGTAACATGAAACCAAAAGCACATAACAGCCCAAAATAACTAGCAAAGTGCTGGAAATTATTCAAGTAACACAAAACTAATATGATAAAAAATTTCTGCACATGTAGCTATTAAACCCAATCTAATTTTTTCATGTTTTCACCCTCTTTATCCCCTCCAAACCAGAATTTTAGCAACAGCAGAAAAAGAATAAAACAGAGGCATAAAAGTGGCTTATGGCATGAAATCTAGCCACCAAAAATCAATGTTCATGAATTACAAACCTTAGTTAAACATTAGTTCCTTCACCATCATACAAAACAGCCCCTAAACCTCTTAAAAATTGGATTCAACACTTCCTAGATTAATAATCTATCATAAAAACATTACCCAATCAACAAGACAGAAAAACTAACTCCACATCAACCATTAGCTTTGTTTAGAAATTTTATCAAACACTTGGTGTATATCTTAAACCATTTTCGTGTTTCATGCTCTACACCCCTAAACACACCACCAAAAGCTATATTTCCAAGTTTTTATGCATTAAAAACAAGAGATTACACCTATATATAGATCAACCCCTTAAATTTCATCAAAATCACACCAAGAATATCACAAAAACATCATATAATTGGTCTACCAATCACATGGCCGAAAATCACATGCCCAAACACATATCTTGAAGTTTTCATTTTCTTGAATCAAATGCATCAATTTTCTCATTTCACCAACAATGATTTCAAACATAATCAATAGATTCAATGAAAATCTAATTCAAGAACAAAGCTTAATAAGAATGCAATAAACAAATAGTGAAAATACAAAACCCCTACCATCTTTTTCTGCAAAGTTGCCACATACATATATATGCCTTAATGAAACCATAAATTTTTTTTGACACTTTTAGAGCTCAGCAAGAGAAATGAGTAAAATAAAATGAAACTCCTGCACTTTCACATGGCACATAACCCTCATGATGCAATTTAAACAAGACAAAACTACATCCCCAAACATACCCAATGTTGGTTGAAAAAAATACAAGGACAAAAGGGAAGATCAAGCCCAAACTTTCAGCAACACAACATTTTACTCATAACCACCAAAGCTGTATGAAAATTTCAGCAATGAAAATGGGCTAAAATAATAATAATAATAATAATAATAATAATAATAATAATAATAATAACTTTTTCCCCTTTAATCAAACTTGCCAACAATCAAATCAAGTCCTCTACCAACCCCATTTTTGGTTTTCAAACACAGGAAGATAAAGACATAAAGAAAAGCTCTAGCAATATTAGAATGACACAAGAAGAAGATAATGGTGATAAAACCCCCCAACAACTTGAATACTAGAGAGAATGAGAGGCCTTGGAGCTCCAAGGGACTTGAGGAGGTCAAAATCTTCTCTCTTCCTACACCTCATAGTTGCAGCCTTGCTCTAAGGGAAGAAATGGCCTTCTTTTTTTTGACTTGTGTTTGGGTGGAAGAGGGTGTAGAAATGTGGATTGATGAAGGTTTAGGATGAGGGTTTGAGAGTTTGGTTGAGGGAAAAAGAAAAGAAAGAAGATGAAATGGGGAAGAAAAGGTGGTCCGTCATGTTGATGAAGAAGGAAAGAAGTGAATTGAGAGAAAGAAAGAAAAGTTAAAAAAGAAAAGAAAGAAAAGAGAATGGATGGAATTGGTGGACAGACCAAAAAAGAAAAAGAGGGGAAGGGTTTTAGTGTGTTTGGGTTTTTAGGGCCTGTGTGTGTTTCTTTAAAGGTAGTGTAGTCTTTAGGTAGGATAGGAGGTATTAGTATAATTTGTTTCTAATCTCATAAAATGATAAAAATAAATGTAAAATAATAAATAAATAGTATTTCTTTACACCATGAATTCAAATAATTTATATGATATAGGGTGTTCTAAAACTTTAAACTTTTGAGAAAGAGTATGAAATTTTAGATGGGAAGCTCTAAATTTTCAAAACACTCTAACCTTTAGTTTTAAAATAATTTCAAGTAATGCTAGTTTGACACCCAAAAAGTGGGTGCATGTTCAAACATCTACTTTATAACCATTGGATGTGATGAATGTTAAGGATAAGTGGGGATCACCATCACGTCCAATAGTTATAAAGTGGGTGTCTAAACAGACACCCACTTTTTGGGTATCAAAATATCATTACCCAATAATTTAATACAATAACTAGCATACACATGCACTCAAACTGTTAAGAGGGAAATATCTAATTATTCATCATCTAGTTAATTAAGAAAATTAATCTCTAATTAAATCTAGATAATTATAATGAACACATAATTATAACTAAAAGAAAAATCGGATTATTACAATGCCACTTGTTGGTGGTATAAGCAAAAGAAATATAAACACATAAACTTTAACATGGTTTGGTTTTTATTGCCTACATATACAACTTCATGAATCAATCCAAAGTCTTTCAATATCTTTAACTTTTGAATGACTAAAGATGCGGATCATCCTTACAAATTTTTTTATTACATGGACAACTCCTAAAAACTATCCATACAATGAATCAATTCCACTCTTAGAGGATGACTAAACTAACCAATCAAATGATATATTTATAGGTCAAAATACCAGCAAGGCTTCTACTTTTTATGGATGTAGGACTTTACCTTAAATCTCAACATAATATCTATCTAAAACTCTTTTACTATGAACATATATTAATATTAATCTCATAACAAAATTTAAATATCTAAAATAAATTAAATTAAGCATCTACAATAAGAAAGAGGCATAGGGTATTGTGAGTAGCTTTTAGTTTTTAAGTGGGTAGACATCAAATGGCACCATGAATGGTGTGTAACTTTGGAAATCTAAATTAAATGAGAATTCCTCCAAAATAAGAAAATAACAGTGTTTATCACCGGATCATTTCGTAAAACCCATATTATGTAATAATTTATTGATCAAAAGATAGTCCTCTACTTTATCACTTTAAAAATTTCTTATTTTAAAAGATGTAAATTTGTAATTTTTATCTTTTACTGGAAAAATACAAATCAATAAAGTTTTATAATTTAATTTTTATGAATTATTAATACACAAATTATTTTATATAGACATTGTAATTCTGTATTGCTATATTATTAAAAGCATTTGACTCTTATAAAAATTATATCTAAAGTCAAATATATGTTAAATAATCATATTAAAAGTTTATGTAAATAGATAAATAGATTTAAGAGTTGACTCTCAATATTATGATATAATAGTCAAATTATCATAATAAATATCTATTTGGCAGCTAGAAACCAATTATGCTAAGTCTGTAGGGTAAAAAAAGTCAACTATGGGATACTCATTAGTAGGCCAAGGGTTAGTTAGTCCCACCTATGTTGGGGACCAACATTACTCTATCATTTTTTGACCAATAGATTTAACAGTACAATAAATTAATGATGTAGATTTAACATAATAAATAAATAAATTTAATTCAAAAACTTAAATAAACTTTCAAATTTCAAATTTCAAATTTATCCCTCATATGCTTCCTCCCTCCAACCGTCACTGCTAGCGCCACTGTACCCTTCGACTCCATCATCGACCCTCGTATCCTTGCTGTCACCGTCATTTTAGAACAGAAGCACTGCGCCAAATCTATAGAGTCAATGCATTGACATTCATTACACTGATACTGGGGCTCAGCAATGATGTGCTAATGTTCTTAGTCTTTTAAAAATTGCTTTTTGCTTGTCTTAATACAATTAAACATTACACTGATATGTGGCCGGAATGGGAAAACATGTACAGATCCCCAAAAAATAGATGTTGAAACCACTCTTCACAATCCTCCTCCTCCTTTCATCCCTAAAAAAAATTGTCAAAATCATATAGCTTGTTACATGGCTATTTTATTTTCATAGTGGACAGAGCAAGCAAGCACCACTATCACAAACATCCAAATTTTTTAACTTTCAAATTTCAAGGCCTTCCCCCAGTTAGTGAAGTCATGTGCAATTAGTGTCCTTTTATTCTTTTCTTTTTTCTTGGGTTTGTACTTTCTCATCAGTCGATTTTTTTTTCTTTGATTTCCGGATTGGTTTGTTCATTTGGCACAACTTCAGCATAGTCAATAGTGAGGTTGATGCTTTTGTGATGGGGTTGTGTGTTATAATGTGGAGATGGAATAAAAGAAGAAATACCAAAGGAAGAAGATGAAAGGAGGCTACAATAGTGGTAGAAGAGAGTTGTTGAAGAAGTATGGGTGAAAAGGGATCTAATGGTGGACTGGCTGTGGAGGTTGGATTTACTGAAAATGTAAAAAGAAATAAGGGATATTTTGGTAAATCTAAGGGTGGATCAATGTTGGTCCCCAATATAGGGGAGACCAAGTAATCCTTGGCCCTCATCGGTATGGTACATTACATAGCAAATAGAATAAAATAGAATTTTTTATTTTATTTATATAATAATTTTAATATTATTAGGTAAAAATATATAATTATATTTTAATATTATTGACATGAAAATATTAAATAACATAAATTTCTTACATTAATAATATATTAAAAATTAAATAAAAAAAATCAATATATTATTTATATTATAATCTAGTTTTAATAAATTATTAATGTAAGAATCAAACACTGAAAATAAAACTTTTAATGATATACCAATCCATAATTATTCGGTTAAATTATAATAAAAAATTAATTATACTGATTTTTCAAGATTACTTTTTCACAATATTTATGTAATAAGTTACATTTGCTTATGTTTTGTGAAAAATACTCAAATTCTTACAAACATTATAACTATTTTCAATAACTAATTCCAACTTTTTACTAACAAAACTCAAACTATTATTATGTTTATATGTTCGTTTATATGGGAAATATTTAAACTTAAATACTTAAAATATTCACCACAAATCTATTGAAGGATAAATTATTTTTTCAAAATTTAAAATCCTTATATTAGTTTCTCATAATTCAAGAAAAATAAATAAATTAACTCCTCCGTACATGTTTGTGCAGTGTTTTTTTAATTATATGTCCTTCTATAAAGGAATCTTTTCCTTTTTTTTCAATTATAAAACTTTTAAATTTGAGAGACTAATTTATATCTTCATATATTTATGAAATATTAAAACAGATATTTAGTAAATATTTAAAACTAATCACTTCTCACTCCACGCAGTTGCACTCAATCTAAACCAACATTAAATTAAGGTGGATCCTCACACACAGCGGCTAGATGATGCAGTTGAATTTAGCCACATTATATAAATGTGGTTAAATGTCCAAAAACTGTGTTGCTAAATGTGCTGCAGCCTCACAACGATGGAGACCCTCTGGTTCAGCTACTCTGGCACCAAGTCTGATTACTTTCTCTACTGCCACAACATCTTGTTCCTATTCCTAATCTTCTCCCTCGTCCCTTGCCCTGTTCGGAGGCAGCATAGGAGAGGACGACAATGGGGCCGGTGTGGAGGCGAGCCTCCTGGTCAATGATGGTGAAGATGCTGGAGCCGAAGGCAAGCCAGGTGAGGTCCCAGGCGGTGAGGAAGCAGTGTATTGGGGTTCTCACTAGCAACATCCTCCTTGAGGCCGTCGTCAGCGCAACCGGCCTTGGCCGCTCCTGGTCCTTTTACTTTGGCAGCCCCTCCGCCCCCTTTTTATTATTCACTTTTATTATTCCCTCGCCATGCTTCTATTCTTGTCGATCATGGTGGTGCAGAACATGTTGAACAACGAAGAAGGTGGCGACGGCAAGCGCATGTGAGGTACTAACGGGCATAGCAGTGGAGGTAGAGCGTTGAGAGGACGTGGAAGAGTAGAAGGATGATGATGGTGAGCATGATCATGAGGCTGTACCCCTTTGGCTATGTGTCAGTGGTGGAAATGGGATTGAGGGGATTATGGTCATTCATCATTGATCCGATGAGGTACAGATCAAAACCAAGATTGAAGGAAAGTTGGGAATTTTTTTTTCTTCTGGATTTTGGTTGGTTTGGTCTGCAATGGAGTAGATGAGATGGGACATGATAGATGGTGGAAGGCAACTGTAATGCAGGCATTGATCGATGCGTGTTTGGGAGTAGTTATCTTAAATTAAAGAGTAAATAAGCCATATAATTTCAAAAAAAAAATTTCGCAAGAATATTTAGTTCATTAAAAAGTGAAATTAAATTTGTGATCTCTGAAGATTTTAATAATAAGATATATTAGTCTTTTCATATGTATTTGATTATTTAAATACTAATAGAATTATACATTGACCTACTAATATGATGTTAAATGATGTAAATATCATTTGAAGAGGAATAGAGTTTAAAATAACTCATTTTAGTGATTAGAATTCACAAAATAAGTTATTTAAATATCTATTATAAGTCATATTGTGATTCATTTTGTGTAATTTTAGATATAAAAATGAGTGTAATATATTTCAAAATAACTTTATTTAGTTTGTCTTTAACATTTTAATGATACGTCATCATTATACTGTATCACATATATAAATTTACCAATAAAAAATTAACAAAGAGATTAATATATCTATCATTTTAAATTGAAGGAACCAAGATTATTTTTTTTAAAAAAAATAAAATAATTTGATATAAAAATATTCGGAGATAAAATAAAGTATTCAATCTAAATTTAAATGATCAAAGACAGATATCTTTCACCAGCCATCGGATAACTCAGCCGTCTTTGGATAGAGATGTGACGATGTTCTGATTTTTCCTGCAGACCACAGTAAATCACAAGATGATAGCGCACTCTTAAAACGAAAGCTGACAAAGACATCAACATCATCATCCAATTATCTTATCAAATTAAATAAAGGAAAATAACAACCAAAGTTTTGTTAGAATTTCGTGACCGAAATAATTGTTAAATTTTTTATAAATAAATAGTTCGTATTATATTATATCATCAAATTATTATATTTTTTATTAAAAATTCTGTATATATTTTTATGGATTTATAATATTACTCTTGAATAAATAGCAACGATAGTAATTTTATTATATTAACATTAAAAAAGAAAATTAATTTCTCCTGTTGAGCAATAGAAAATGAGGGAGGAAAAGAACGTAACAAAGGAATAAGGATGCTGCACCTACAACAAAATTAATGGACCACCCGCTCGTAGCTAATACTGTTCCTTATCGTTACGCATTCAATGAGTTTTTATTTCTTTTGCAAAAGCTGAAAATTACTATGTCTCGAAGAGGTGAGAAAATTTCATTGATTTCACTTGAAATTTAAAGGTATTTGTCAGGAGCTAATCTATTTGAATTATTGATAATATAACTTAAAGTAATTTAGAGTCGCAATATTATCTTATTTGATTTTAGTACATTACAAGTAGTCAAGATTACTAAGACAAGGAGACCCAAAAAAAGATTATCAAGACAATCCATATTATCACTTAATTAGTGATAATGCGGATGGCCCCATAAGAAGTGCAGTAATCCTCCCGGTGTCATTATTGTTAATAAAAAAGACTTATTATAATTAATCATAATAATAATATTTTTTAATAATGTTATTACTAATTAGTAAATTTATTATTAATAAAAATATTAATTAATTAATAATATTAATCATTTAATATTTAATAATTACATAAAAATTAATAATATTGTTATTAATTATTAATAATTTTATATAATTAATTAATAATATTAGTTATTAATTATTAATTTTAAATAGTAAATAAATTATTTTTATTAATTTATTAGTAAAAATATATATTATCTAGTAATCCTTATGACATACCAAACATGGTGATGTGAATTGCCAATTAAATTACATGTACATATCAAACTCTGTATCGTAACGTTACAAGAAATTTAAAAGGTGATCATTTTTCTAATGGGTAACATAGGTAATCAATAATATTAATAGGCAATGAGCCAAGCATCACTATTGTGTAATTATATTTGACACTTCTTTATTTATAAAATTGTCACTGAAAGTTTTGAGACTTAATAAAATTACACTCATTTCCCATACAATTATTGATTCTTTATTTTAAGTGATAAAGATAATAATATATTACATGCATATGACTATTAATGACAAAAATATAATATTTTAGTAATCTTTGACATATAATAGACTTAAACACCATTTTTTATTATGTGAGAGTATTACTTATAATTTTAACTTATGATAAAAAGGATATTTTAGCAAATCTATATATCATGTCAAATAGTATCAAAATATTATAATTTTATCATTAATAATCATATATGTATCATTTTTTTTTGTCAGTTAAGTTAGGAAATCAATAATTGTGAAGGAGGTTTGTATAATTTTAACACACCTTGAGAATCTCCCGTGACAATTTTACAAAGGGGAATGCAAGACAACCATAATTTTTGCCAAATTTTTTTATTCAAAATGATAAGTTATAATTGTTAACCTTTAAATTAATTAATAAATCATAGCATTGTATTTCATCTAGTAATAACCATTATTTATGTCAAATATTCCATATATGTTTTGCTTGGTGTGTAACATTATTCTTTTATAAATATATAGAAAGGTGTCATATATAATTATACTGAAACTCAAGGGAGGTCCTGCAATTTACCTTAGGGCTCTGATTAATACACAGTATAAGGCTTGATAATATTAGTTAATACTATAAAGATAATTTTTATCACATGTTTGGTGTCACATATGATAATACAATATTATATGGTCAAATCATTTTTATCTTATGATTATAGGATTTTGTTATCAGGTTCCAAGAGGTCGAATAACACCTAAAAGTATTATTTTTTAGTAGGTAATCTCAAATTAACCTCTACTTACTCTTCTATGTCAATGCCCCATCCCTACCCAATTGTCGATAGTAGTCCACCACACAATGGTCACTGCTTGCCTGCTCTTTCACTGCCGGTCATGTGACATAGCAAACAATAGAGAGTATGAAAACTTATACAATACATTTCTTATCATATACTATCAGATCTTATACTATCATATTTAATACTATCATGCATTATCCTATACAATGCAACAAATAGAGGCTAAATGGTTTGTTGTTACTTTTTACAAAACCCTCAAAATTTTCTCGTTTATGAGCTAACATTTTATGATGCGTTTTATTTCAAAAAACAATTTTTAATTTATTTTCTATTTCAAATTTTTATGAAGACAATAATTAAAATTTAAAATAAAAAATAAAAATTAAATTTGATAATTTTTTCCTATTTTCTTTATAGAATTCAAGAAAAACAAAAAATTTGAAAAAAAATAAGAAATAAAAATTAAAAACTGACTTGTGAAAATCCACACGCATCAAAATCCTCCAGAGAAATCAAAGATCTTTTGTCATATTCTTTGCTACTAGGCTTTTCCAAATGACGATGTAAACTCAAAGTAGCGTCCTTTTTTCTCTCGCCCCTTTTTTATGGTGACTATTATAAGTACCGGTGTAAAAGATTAAAAATACTATATAAACATTTTAAAAATAAATATTTATTAAAACATTCGCTTAAAAATTATTAAATATAATAATAAATTTCACATATTTTATCTTCCACGTCCTATATCTACCATATCATCACTGGATATTTCAATAAATACATATTTTTTAAATCCCATAAAACCATCCAAACCTGTCTAGATACTAACCATTTGGCTGCCTTTCTTGACGATCTCTTATCTCGAAATTCATTAAAAACTTTCAATTATTAATTATTAAATTAAATTAATCAGTAAAAATAACTGATAATAAAAGACAAATAACAAAACTATAAGTTTAAAACCCACCGCCTTTGTCTTGTCAAACAACTAAAAAAAACCCATACGGAAGTACAGATCACAATTCAGAGATTACATAGAACCAACAATAAGGCGGAAAAAAAATACTTGATCACCCTAACACAACAAAAGCATGAGGGGCCCATTATAACGACGTCGGATATGGATTTCTGGATCTTAATAATTCACTACTAGTTGATCAATGCACGATACTTTCTTGAATCTCACAGCTCTCCTCGCCACTTGTATACGGAGGCGTCCAAACGAATTGAGCCACCTTGTTTAGACCTGTCCCATCCCAATTTTGGTGGGATTACAACGAGATGGATAAGCCCATCAAAATAGAATGGACTGAAATTGCCGATCCAATTCAATTCATTTTAGAGAGGCCATCAACCGATCAAAAGATAAAAATATTCTTTTAAAATTTTTTTTATAAAAATATTCTTTTAAATTTTTTTAAAAAAATTTTAAATAATATTTTATATTTATATATATCCAATTTTTTAATATCAATAATAATTACACATTAATTTTGATAAAAAATTATTATTAACATTATTATTTATAAATAATGATATTATTTAATTTTTAACTTTTACCTTCAAATAAATAATATCAATTATATAGTATTAGTATATAATAAACCGTAAATATACACATTTTTTATTTTTTTTTATTTTTGAATCACCCATTTAGCTAAAAAAGAGAGAGAATTGACCCAACATTTTTTACTTTTCTTTGTTTTTGAATCACTCGTTTTTTCTAGAAAAAAAAGACAGAGAATTGACGCAAAGGCCAAGCTTGCCCTGTCAAAACCCACAGATTAAACAGGATACATCTCAACATTTCTTAACAGACGCAAAAATTCAATCTAACCCATTAAAAATTACGAGTTTAGCACACCAACTCGGAACACTCCTCTACTTGTATACACCCTTTCACCAATCACTCATTTTGGTTGCCGATTAAAAGCAAGGGCAAAAAATCTGTTTCATTGCCGGGTTAATATAGTGCTCTCATTTAACCGCTTACATTTATGGTCACTATTCTAAAATCTTGAGGTAGATAAAAACAAAAAGAAGAAACGAAACGGAGATTAAGCTAAATTTTCCTCCCATAACAATAACAACAATAATAATTCTTCATTAATAATAAGCAGAGACATATGGCTCACATTAGCACAAGCTTCTTCACACAACCAACCAAACACACACAAAAGCAACCATAGCTTCTTAAGGTAAAATACATGGTCACCATATTCTTAAAAAACAACTAATCAAGGGTGTTAGGATAAACGTCATAGTACCCAAAACACACACTTAGGAGTGTGTGCATATACATACATATAGCTATTATTTTGTTCTTCTCCTAAGGGTAGGAAAAGGGGGCCATCTCTGCTTCATGCTTTCATCTATATATCTCACTTGCAGGTGCAAGGGTCGCAGGTGCAGTTTGACCCACACTTGCAGCCACCGTTCTCAGCAGCAACACCCGTTTCAGCGCCCTCAGATTGGGCCTTCACAGGTGCAACTCCCATAACAAGGGCCTCTGTGGTGGTGGCCTCTGTATAGCTCAAATCTGGGTACATCTTGCACCTGCATCACAAAGAACAAAAGATAAAAAAAAAAAGAAAAAAAGAATATAGCATCATAGTTGAAATTACACAGAGAAAATAAGCGGAAGTTGAAATTACAGGAAGAAAATAAGCGGAAAAGAACAAAGGGGGTAGGTATTAGGGAGACAATTGAACGAAACGCGTAGATCACGCACGGAAAAATGTAGACTCCTAAGAACCATGCAGGCTTGAAAAAAACAATCTTTCGTAAAATTGAGCCAAAAGAGTATCCAAAAAACCAATAAAAGTGCCCAGAAAGTTTTTCCCGGAGAAGAAAACAAAAAGATACCCCAAAAGCAGAGAGAGACTCAACGAGATCAAAATCTAATTCTTTGAAAAACACATGCAGGGAAGAAAATAAAGCATCGAATAAGAAAAGGAAACCAAAAAAATCCCAATCAAAACATTCAGGAAAAAAATTAGAATCCAGCCCTCGTAAAATTCAGCCAAAAGGGTATCCGAAAAACCAATAAAAATGCCCAGAAAGTTTCTTCCCGGAGAAGAGAACAAAAAGATACTCTAACAGAGACAACGAGTTCAGAATCCAATTCTCTGAATAACACATGCAGGAAGGAAAATAAGGCATAGAATTTCATAAAATTCAAACAAAAGGGAACCAAACAAATCCCAAGCAAAACATCCAGAAAAAAAAATTAGAATCCAGCCCTTCAGAAGAAAAGCAACCAAAAAAAAAGAGACAGTCTCTCCAAAATGAGAATCCACCCGTTTAAAAACGCATGCAAGAAGAAAAACACATCATCAAAATTCACACGATTCAGCCAAAAGGGTACCCAAAAAACCAATCAAAACACCCAAACTTTTGTTTTTCAAAATATAAAAAAAGAAAAAATTCCCCAAAAAGAAAAAGCTTCATCTCCGAGGAACCCAACAAAAGACTCAAAGCGATCGAAAAAAGATTCTTACCCTCCGCAACCGCTGCCGCACTTGCAGCTGTCTCCACACCCACAGTTACCTCCACAGCAAGACATCTTCTTTCAGATGCAAATGAAGAGAGAAAACGCTCACAGAGAAACAAAAGATGACGCAAAAACAAAACAAGGGAACAAGAACGATGACTTACGAGCGAGCTCCCACGAGGCGACCGTGACCCCCGCTTATAACGCGGGGTGAAGGGAGAGAGTGTGGAATATGGACCGTCCACGTGGCCGAATCTCATGCCGTTTATGTAGAGCCATAGGAAGCCATTTACCTGCCTTCTTATCCCACTGCCACGTGGACGTCGTATCATTACTCGTCTTTTCATGGAGAAGATCCTTTTTGGCTTGAAAATTTGGTTATGAAGTTTATTAAAATAATAATTTAATAAAAAAGGGCGAGGATAATGGATTTAGTAAATTAATAGTTTAACAAAAAAAGGAGAAATAATAAATCTAATAATTAATTTTGCTTGTTCAGTTGCTTTTTATTTTTTAGTATTACTGTAATTAAATAAATATATACATATTTAAATTTATATTGTATTGATATTGATTGTGTAATACCCATTAACAATGCATGCATTCTCATGTCTAGCAAGTCATATTTATTATTTTTGAGTTTTAAATTTTAATAAATTGTTTGGATTTTTTTTAAAACAGTTCACATTATTTTATAAGTAGAACAATAATTTTTTATATTAATAAAGGAAAATAAAAAGAATAGATAATAAAAATGGTAGAAAGAAGGATGAGCATATACGTGTTTAATAAATTTTTAGTGGACAACGTTTCCCTAATTATTTCAGTCATAAAAAAAGTATTTAAGCGTTTTTGGTAATTCAATGCAAAGTCTATAGATTATTAAAAAATTAAATATTTTAGTATCTAAACACAAAGAATGCCGCTTGTACGGTGTTGTGATTCAGGTAATGAAGTTGTAAGAAATTTGAAAGGAGTGATATTCAACATTCAATGCTATTGGTGAAAAAAAGTCGGGAAGTAAACTGTGGGTGGTGATAAAAAGAAAAGAACAGAGATAGCCCACAATGTGAGTAGGACAGAATGCAAAATAGAGAGAAGAATGAGAGCTATCAAAGTAATTAGATAATTTTAAGAGAAAGATAAAATAGTATTGTACTACTATATGTAGATATTATCAATAGTATGCGAAAACAAAAATAGGTAAAAACACTAATATATGTTCCTTCACATTAGTGTTTGTATGATGCATAAGAGATAAAATGTATTAAAATTTAGAATAATAGAGAATTAATAAAAATCATACCGAGCCCTTAGCTGAATAACAACGGAGGAAAGAGAATAAATGTCAAGCATACATGAGAAAGAATTATGATGGAAATTAAACTTTTGATTTGAGGGAATTTCATTTTTCAAGACAAATTTATTTTGTTGATATTTTTCTATCAGTAATCATTTGCGTCTTTAATGTGAAGAAAAATCATTTTTTTTTTTTATAAAGAAGAAAAGCCAAATTGAACTTCAAAGTTGAAAGCAACAAGGATTGGGAGTAATTAAAGAAAAAAAGACATAGAAAAGGATAAACAATGGAAAAGGGTAAGCAGTAGAGTTTACTCGTTCAAAATGGCAATAGGGTCTCCCTTTGCAATTCAAAAGCGCAACTCTTTTGCAATTCATGATCCGAAGTTTATGCACATCATCAATGCCCAGCGCGATCACATTGCACCATCCTGCACTTTTTTCTTCCTTCTTTGCAAGACAGAGACCAAAACCGATGGATGGGTGATGTCATTCACATTGTTTTCTAATAACAACAACCACTTTCCTTGGGACGTAAAACTGCTAAAGAAAACTATAGATGAGAGTTGGATAATTCCCTTTATAGGAAAACAAATTTGGACACTAAAAAAGAACAATTCCCTTTATATTAGTGTATTGATTAAGAAATATATCTTATTATATATAATCTATAAATTATAAAATTATAAAAAAATGTTATGACCTCCCAATACGGGCTATGTGTCCAATCTAGTCTCGCATTGGGCTAGCTGGTGGTGTAAACCCAAAATCATGGCCTAAAGACATAATATTAGGAGTAAGACCAAGGGTCTAAAGCCGTAAGTTGGTAAGCCTAGCATATTGGGCACGTTTAACATCCTCCAACCTGGCTTGGCGCAAGGCTGTGTTTTGATCTCATTCCACATGAAGCCCACGTACCACACAATCTTTTAAGCATAATCCATGCACAAGCCCACTAACCTCGTCAAGATATGGGGAAAGTGGTACTAGGCATTTTGGCCTCCTATTTAAAAGGTATTCAGAGGCAAACAGATATGCATTCAAACCCCCTAATGAACACTACATAAAACTGTCACTGATACCCTTGGTTGAATGTTTGCAGTTAACCCATCTCCACCCCAACATGCACAAAGACAAACTGAGAACAGACGAAGGCTAATTTGTGAGTTCTCCCGTCCCCCAAATAACTTCCTATTGTACTAGGTCGTTATAAAAAGTAATGCAAGTATTATTGAAAAAAATTAAATGTTTTTTCCAAAATTATTACATTTTAATAATTATTCCTAAAAATGCATACATTTTCAGAATCGATATCTTTAAGCAAAATTATTAAAAATATAAATGATATAGAAATTAAAATTGCCGATAAAGAATAATAGTCCTTTTTCTAAAATTTTCAGGAAAAGAAAAAATATATTTCCTTAAGATTTTAAAAAATTTTGGTGAAAATTTCTGTTAGTTTTATTAATATTTTGAATTTTCATTTCATTTATAATTTTATATTTTAATGTGAATTATTTTTAGGTAGGTATTTTCCTCAAATTTAAACATATTTACATAAAAAATTTAACAAATAATTATAAATTATAAATAGAGTGAAAGTTAAACATTCCTATAAAATAACAGAATTTTTCGGTGAAATAAGACTCTATATTTTCAATAAATACAAAAAAAAACTTTACCAAAGGAAAAAATAAAATCCAGCATCTTCTATAAGCAGCGAAAAGTTTTAACAAAAAAGTTTATGTTTTTAAATTATCAATTGAAAATGTAAAATATCTTTGATGAACTTTATATTTTAGTTAGAATTCTGTTATTTTTATCAATCTTTTTAGTTATTTTATTTTAAATTTTTTAAAAAATTTAAATTAAATATGTAATAATAAATATCCATCAAATTTCTTTTATCGTTACTATTTTTTAATTATTAAACATCTATTTTTTATCAATATTTTTACTTTTCATGTTGTTTATATTTTTTGTAATATTTTTTCAAAAAAATTAGTATGAAGATATTTTTTATTTTTTATTAAATTTCAATTTCGATGTACTGACATTGTAAAAATTATCCTATTTATATGAATTTTCAAATAGATTGATAGAAATTAATTATATTTACTAATATATTATTATATAATTATATAATTGTAAAAAAAAAATTACACTATTAGCATATCAATATTAATTTTTTTTATAATGTTAACTAACCTAAATGATTATTAGAACCTTTATTTTTTCATTTCATTAATGCTCAGTCATTTTTATTATTTTATAATTTATAACCTATATAATCAAATCATCTCTCTACTTTATTGTTTCTCTCTTCATTGAAATTACAATAATTTAATAAATCTTGTTATCTCCATCTTCATTTAATTATATAATTTTACATCGTTACATTAACATAAAATTAATTGTCAGATATTGGTATAAGAATGAATCTACTACACTGGTATCATTCGATCTTGCCTCATAATTTTAAATATGAAATGATATTCTTTTACTTTTCAAATATCATTTTAGGAATATCAAATTAAAAACAAAAACATTTTAAGAATATAAGTCATTCAAAATTCGCTAGTGTAGAGACTTAAGTAGTTAACATGACATTATCAATTCACACTTGATTGCCATCAATATATATAAACAAAAATTAATATAAAAACAAGAAAAGGTCGTTTAATATATCTCATATTAAATGTTTATAACTTTTTTTACATGTGTCTCGGATATTTATCACGAAATGTAGTACTCTTAAATTTATAATTGTTTTATAATTTTAAATCACTATTCTTAATTTAAAATTTTGACAGTAGTTCTTGAAAATAACAATAAAGTCAACAGTGTGACAACATTAATTACCAAAAAATGTGTGCAGACATTTTTTTTATGTTTTTCTATAATTGAAATTATTTGATGACTTTGAAAATGATTATATCTATTTATACTATTTATATTAATCTAATTGTTAATGAAAGTTAAGTAGTCTTATTAAAGGACAATACCATTTGTCAAGCAATGTAAAGACTTTTTAAGCCAAAACATTTTTGCAAAGCACCACACAAGTCATTATTCTCTTCGGGGCCAAATAATTAATCACTCCAATTTGATAAAAAATAATAAATAATTTTGAAACTGATAATAAAAGCATTAGATTGTGCAGGAGTGTGCAATTTTCAAAAATTAAATTTGTCAATATCGATATATTAATTATAATTGAATCAGAAAAAAAAATTTGTGGCAAGTAATTTCGAAACTGATCATCAAAGCACCAGATTATACAAGGAGTATGCAATGTTCAAAAATTATTTTTGTGTAAACCAATGCTTTAATTAATTGAATTACAAAAAATTGTGTGGTTCAAGACTCCGCCTCCTAGAAATTGTGTTACGTAGGACTCAAGACAAAGCTCTCCACTAGGCACAATTATACACGGAAAACATCGCAATTGTGGTTGGAACATGGAAAAGCATAAAAGAACCAAATAAATACGAGAACAAAGAAAAGCTTGGATTTTCTTTTTTTTAAAAAAAACTCGCTCTTCCTTCCGTCACCAGAAGAAATCCTACTGTAAGATGATTTCTCACCTCGCCACTCATTCTTTCAATTTTCTTCTCCCATCCTCCAAATCCTAAACCAAATGCATCATCATCATCAACAGCTTCATCTTCTTCTACTCTCTCTTCGTCTTTCAACGCTGAGAATGGATTTGGAGTCAACTCAGTTGCAGCAATCGAAATTGACCGCTATGCTGTGCCATGATGGACAATGGTAGGGATGACAATGACCACGGACAATCCAATTGCAACAAGCTGGAGCACCACGAGGAGTAGAGACGTCATGACACAAAAATCGTGACCCACAAGTACTTAAGGAATATTGTCTATTTTAAAAACCTTTTAGTATTAATTTCATGTAATCACGTGTATTAATTACTAAATTAATATTCATAATAAATTATAAAATAAATAAATAAATAAATAAATTCCTTAAAATTTGTTGAGAACTTTATTCATAAAATATATAAAATATTTAATTCTTTTAAATCATTTCAAAATCCATAACTGAAATTGACAATTTTAAATCATGTTCCTCGAATGAATTATATATCATATCACTTTAACAAAATAACATAACCTTAAAATAATCTTACCTCTTAAATGTTGTCCTAGGACCCTTGCCTGCACACTACTGAAATACTTTATTCTAAAATGATCCTAATTTAAACTTCACTATAAAGTAAAGCTCACAATTAGAATAGCTACATAGCTTTTGAAGCTGAGACTAAATAATAATTAGATATGCAACTCTAACGGTAAAGAGGAGGAGAAGAGAGAGGTGAACTCATCAAAACTCAGTAAACAAGTCTCCACTCACAACCCACATAGGATGACAACAAAATACATAATGTATACATGCAGTTGATATAAAATATTTTTAATATTTAAATACATATAACTGTACTGAAAATAACAATTTATCTGAAATCATGATAATAACTAGTAGAGAAATAGGAGATGGTCTATATATAAATATCTGAGCTAATAGCTGAATTTAAGCTAATGGCTAATCTGATAGACACATAACTAGGTTCTATAAATGGACACCACATTGGGTTTCTTAATGTGGGTAAGCTAGTCTTCTAGCAGACCACTTGGTATCAAGGTTAACGATTAATCATGCAGCCGTTAACTCGTTCTGTTTTTCACTAACTACTATCAAAATAACTTGCAATAAAATTGAATAAATTTGAAAGCTTTGAATTCATATAATTCTAACAATCTAACTTTAGCGTAACTACGGTTCTAAAATCATGCCCAAGGGATCACTAATTTATAGATATAGTGATTTCAAAAGCCAACAAAATATATATCTGACAATTTTTATGAATCATATTTTGTTCACCACTTTCAATAAATCATAGCTAATGTTCTAAAATTTTAAGAAGAAATCCATAGTCTGAAAACATAGTAATCAATATTTTGATTGTAAACATTAAATTGAGGTCTTATAATTTCATGAACTGGAAAAAATAGTCGATAACATGTAAGGTATCAAATATGGTCTCATGAGTTTTCTAAAATAAGGTTTTCATGATAACTGTGAAAAATAATATTTTTTTTTCTTCTAAAATTGGCCTAATCCATGAAAGCATGTATTTGACATAAATCATTCTAGAATTTCATAAACAATTTACATAATATCGGAAAAATACTAATAATGACCAAAGGTATGGTCATGAGCTTAAACCCACTCACCATTCATTAGCGGGAGTGTCTAACTACTTCTTACATGATACTGGGGAATTGGAATGACATTCTCAACTACCATGGAATTATAGAAAAGAATTAGGAATGACTTGGAGTTGATTGAGAAGAGAAAACTATACCACAATAATATAAAGATTTGCTAAACTCATAACTATATAAGGACAGGGGTGAAACATCTACTGGAAGAGATTAATCGGAAAGAGTTGAGAGAAATTGCGTCTTTCTCTCTAACAAAAAAATCCTTAGGCGGCTAAAGTTCTTGAAAGAATAGTTACGAGTACTATAATATGTCAAATTTATACTAGGAGACGAAAGATATCACTAACAAATTTTATTTTATTCTTTTCATTTTTATTTCTTTTATTTCATTTTCTTAACCTTTCTTAAGTCTTTAACTTTTACTGTGGTTAGAATTTAGCCTCAAGGCTATAAATGGCACTTGTAGATAATCATTAGCTTTCAAATGCCACCACAAAAATAGTGTCAATTGGACATCTACAACTCAAGATATTTGTAAAATACTATATAGGGTTCATACTTGATAATATAAAAACAAGACTATATTAAAGATCTTTTATAGATATATCCTAACTAACTGCATGACATCAGCATCAATCAGACAAAGATAATAGCTAAACTAAATGTAATCATATCTTTTGCAACTATTTGGATAATTCAAATTCAAACTACTCTAACATATTTCTTAATTATCTTTTGTATCATGGATATATTTGTATATATACTGTAATGAAAAACTATTGAGGTTTTTAAAACAAAATAACATATATCCTAGTGTATTCACATTATGTACTTGTTTATCTTTTGAAATAACAACAATAATAACAACAACAACAATTATTATTATTATTTACATGATGAACAAATTTTGCACTCAATTCTAATACTTAATAAATTCTTAAAAAATATCTAATAATTCTCTATATAAATAATATCTAATATCTTCAAGTAATTATTATTGTAATTCAATAATGCATAAAAAATTATTTTTAAATCACAATGGTAATGATTTTGGTCAATGTTAAGGCCTAATACTTCAAAACTGATCATGGACCACTATCCCAGAGCAGGCCACCTCATACCACTCGACGAACACATTCAAGCCCAAGTGACCAACATCGTAGGGAGGAAATCAGGGCACATCGGTTGCAGTTTACGCCTTCCGACCTTATAAGGGCTAGGAACGTGAATCCAACATCATCCCACTAAAAGCCCAACTATCCCACGATCCTCCACTACACCCCATAGGCTAACCCATTAACCACATCCTGAGAAACAACGATAGTGGTAACGGAAACATGATGTCCTACTTAAAGGGGCATTCAAATGGTGAGCAGGTATCATTTTCAAACCTTAACACTCCTAATAGTAAAAACCAACAGTGGTATTGATAACTCCTTTAGGAGTTATGTTTTTCTTTAGTTTTCTTAGGACTTTTAGTTTATTTTCATAGTTAGTTTTAGTTGTCATGGTTTCTCTTTTTATATCATTTGGTTTAAATTCTTGCATAACCATACTCATATTGAATCTTGCATTCTAGTTGTGTTTTCCATTGTTTTGTAGCTTTTTGGAAGAAGAATTAAGGAAGCATTTGAGCTAGGATTGCAAAGGAGCAAGAATTGGAGCTGAAGGGATGTCAGAAATCCATGCTAGAGCATAGAAATCCATGCTGGAGCATGGGTCCTCAAACTAAAGCTACGCTACAGTGTGGGAAGCCATGCTACAGCGTGGCTTTCTGTCACAATTCTAAGCTTTTCACTTAAGCTACACTCCAGCATAGCCAGAGCCACGCTATAGCGTGGATGTACGAATCTGACATGTGGACTGGGCCTCTGTATTGACTCTGGCAGCCCATGATTGGCACAAAAACCTAGGCAATCACGTTGGAAAAGATCATCATCCATCAGAATACTAAATTGGGAAAAGAGAGACCTAGAGCTTGGGAGCATAAGGGATTGGAGCTTCAAGAACTTGAGAGAGAGACCTCTCTTGGATTATTCTTCAATTTTTGTGTATTTTCTTGTTCATGGCTTCTTCTTATTTCTCTTTTAATTGTGTTGTTTCTATTTCGTTTGCAATGAATTGTAACTAAACCCTTACTAAGGGTGATTTATGGATGCTTTTTGTTTGACATTATGCTAATATTAATGAATGTGTCTTGTTCTCATTTAATAGTGAGTATTGTATTTGAGTTTATTTATCTTGAATTGCTTGATCACCAATTTAGGATTATAGGGGTTTTTACATATTTGAGAAAAGGAGTAAGAACCATGCCTATGAATACAATGCCATGAGTTGGATGACACCTAGAGATAGGCAAACGTGATTCATGTGGTAATTAAGGGATTAAGAACTTCTTGTAGACTTAAGCATGCTAAGAGATTAGGTATTTGACTCTATTTGGGGTGGCATTAAATGATCTTGAGAAAGGTTTTTAATGACATGATGACTCATACCATCACTTTATTGAATTTGGATAAGGCACATTGATATTCATGTTGCATGTTGTTAACACATAGTTGAAGTAAATCACCCTAGCATTTAATTTCCTCCATTCTTATATTGCTTTCACATCGTTTTAGCACTTTAGCATTATTCCTTTTAATATCATCTCTTTTCAATTGTTCAACTTGTTATCTAATTAACTAGAATCGATACTTGAATTATCCCTGTGGGTACGACAACCCTCTATTTTACTCTATTACTTGACGACCTAGTATATTTGCTAGTGTCACTCTCCTTTGGGAGCGATCAAGTTTTTGGCGCTGTTGCCGGGGATATTTCAATATCACCTTTAGTTAATTAGAAACTAGATTGAGCCTCTATTTTACTGCTTGTTCACTTATTTTGTTGTTTCTTGTTTTTGCTGATTACTTACTAGACTAGACTACTTTTAATTCCCTTGTTTTAATATTCTCTTGCATTTCTATTGTTATTTGTTTTTTTTTTACACTAACAGAATCTCACGTTTGCCTTTGTAGTTTTTATTTTTATTTTCTGTTTATGCGTAGGAGTAGGTCCACAAGTGAGTTGCTATTTGACCCTGAGATTGAAAGAACTTGTAAACAGAACAACGCTGCACGAAGGGCACAATTAGCAAATCGCAATACTGTGGTGGTTGTAGATAATCAAGAAGCAGGCATGGGTGATGTGAACAATGATAGAAGAGTGTTGAGGGACTATAACACTCCTAACTTGGAAGGATATGCCCCTGGAATAGTGAGACCTCCTATTCAAGCCAATAACTTTGAGCTGAAGACCTCATTGATACAATTTGTTCAGGGCAATTACCAAATCTCCGGGTTGCCAAGTGAGGACCCCAATGCATGCATTAGCAATTTTTTGGAGATTTGTGACACCATCAAGATCAATGGAGCATCAGATGACGCTATCCGATTGAGGTTATTCCCATTCTCTTTGAGGGACAAGACCAAGGCATGGATGAAGAATCTACCACAAGGAACATTGGCTACATGGGAGCAAGTTGCTACAAAGTTCCTAGAGAAGTACTTCCCTCCTAGCAAGTTTGCTAAGCTGAGGAATGACATTACTTCATTCTCTCAAATTGAAGGGGAAACTTTCTATGAAGCTTGGGAGAGATATAAAGATTTACTGGCAAGATGTCCACATCATGGCATTCCGGATTGGATGCAAATTCAAACTTTCTACAATGGTTTGGGTTTTAATACGAAAGTGATGTTGGATGCAGCTACATGTGGCTCTCTTCATAACAAGACACCTGCAGAGTTTCAAGAACTATTTGAGCTTATTGCCAGCAATGACTATCAGAAGCCTAGTGATAGAGTGCGCAAGGCCAAGAGTGTTTTGGAGGTTGATACTACATTTGCTCTCATGGCAAAGATGGAGGCTCTTTCAGTTCAGAATGTAGCCATTCAGAAACAATTAGGAATGATAAATGCTTCATCTTACGCTCTTTGTGTTGAGATGTGACTTTTGTCAAGGTAACCATCTCAATGGAGAGTGCTCAGCTGATCCACCTTCTGAAGAACAAGTCAACTATATAGGGCAAGCTCCTAGAAGCAATCCTTATTCCAACACCTACAATCCAGGGTGGAGGAATCATCCAAATTTTTCTTGGAGCAACCAAAGCCCTCAAAAGCAACAATATAACCCTCCTCCTCCTCAACAAGAAAAGAAGTCTAGCTTGAAAGATATGTTTCAGCAATTCATGAAGACTCACACTGCTCATGTGGAGAGAACTGAAGCTCAATTCAAGCATTATGATGCTCAATTCAAGAATCAAGAAGCCTCTATCCGCAACATAGAAAATCAAGTGGGGCAAATTTCTCAACAACTAGCTCAAAGGCCACAAGGTTCTTTGCCAAGTAACACAATCAAGAACCCAAGAGAAGATGTGAAGGCTATTACTCTTAAAAGTGGGAAAGAATTAGGTGATCCGGAGAGCAACATTGAAGAAGGGGAGAAAGAGGCCAAGGATAAAGGGAAGAAGAAATATGAAATTCCCATGAGAAGAGGGTTGATAGATAAAGAAGATGTAAAGACCTCTACTTATGTGGCACCACCACCCTATGAACCTCCCATTCCTTATCCTCAAAGGGTGAAGCAACAGAAGAAAGAGCAACAAGATAAACAATTTGCCAAGTTTCTTGAGATTTTCAAGAAATTGGAGATCAACATCCCTCTTGTGGAAGCCATCACCCAAATGCCAAGTTATGCCAAGTTTTTGAAAGACATCATCTCACAAAGGAGGAAGATTAATGAGGATGAGCCTGTGGTTCTTACAGAAGAGTGTAGTGCAATTCTCCAAAACAAACTACCTCCAAAGCTCAAAGATCCAGGGAATTTCAGTATCCCTTGTGTGATCGGTGATGTTTATTTCAACAAGGCTCTTTGTGATCTAGGAGCAAGTGTGAATCCCATGCTTCTCTCTATTTTCAAGAAACTTGGGGTTGGAGAAGTCAAGTTTACCACTGTTTCATTGCAACTTGCTGATAGATCCATGAAGCATCCGAAGGGCATTATTGAGGATGTACTTGTTAAGATAGACAAGTTCATTTTTCCAGCAGATTTTATTGTTCTTGATATGGAGGAAGACCGAGAGGTTCCTCTTATCTTGGGGAGACCCTTCTTGGCTACTGGAAGAGCTTTGATTGATGTCTATGAGGGCAAGCTTGAGTTGAGGGTACAAGATGAGCGGGTCATTTTCAATGTATTTGAGGCTGCTAAGTTTCCTACAGAAGCATATTCATGTTTCAGGGTGGAAGTGATTGATGACATAGTGGCTACTTCATTTCATACCATAGCTACTGCTGACCCTTTGGAGGCATATTTGACAAATGCAAAGGTGTTGGAGCATATTCAAGATGATGATTTAGAATGGTGTCATCAGCTTATGCAAGCTCAACCTATGGGTTCTCAACCTGTTATTGAATTCTTGGAGCAAAAGAATGAAAACCAAGATCATGTGCAGGAGCCTCCCAAGCTTGAGTTGAAACAACTTCCTAGTCACTTGAGGTATGCTTTTCTGGGTGAGGGGGATACCTATCCAGTTATCATAAGTGCTTCGTTGAATGATTTAGAGGAGGAGAAGCTACTAAGAGTATTGAGGGATCACAAGACAGCTGTAGGTTGGTAGATTTCAAATTTGAAGGGCATTAGCCCTACTTTTTGCACTCATAGGATCTTTATGACAGATGATTTCAAGCCTCTAGTGCAGCCTCAAAGGAGGCTAAATCCCTCAATGAAAGAAGTTGTCAAGAAGGAAGTTGTGAAACTCTTGGATGCTGGAATCATCTACCCCATTTCAGATAGTTCTTCGGTGAGTCCAGTCCAAGTTGTGCCAAAGAAAGGGGGAATAACTGTGGTGAGAAATGACCACAATGAACTCATTCCTACTAGGACGGTCACCGGGTGGCGTATGTACATCGATTACAGAAAACTCAATGATGCTACTCGGAAAGACCATTTTCCATTGCCATTCATGGACCAAATGCTAGAGAGGATTGCAGGGCATGCTTACTATTGCTTTTTGGACGGGTATTTGGGGTATAATCAGATTCATATAGCCCCAGAAGATCAAGAGAAAACTACTTTCACTTGTCCTTTTGGCACTTTTGCATATCGAAGGATGCCCTTCGGGTTGTGCAATGCTCCAGCCACTTTTCAGAGATGCATGGTGGCAATCTTCCATGACATGGTAGAAAAATTTATTGAGGTTTTTATGGATAACTTCTCAGTCTTTGGTTCTAATTTTGATAATTGCTTGTATCATTTGTCTTTGGTTTTGAAAAGATGCATGGAAACTAACCTCGTGTTGGATTGGGAAAAGTGTCACTTCATGGTGCAGGAGGGCATAGTCCCTGGGCACAAAATTTCTGCTAGAGGCATTGAAGTTGATTGAGCCAAAATTGAGGTGATTGAGAAGCTTCCACCACCTTCTAACATAAAAGGGGTAAGAAGTTTCCTAGGACATGCAGGGTTTTATAGGCGTTTCATAAAGGACTTCTCTAAGATTTCTAAACCTCTTAGCAACTTGCTAGTTAGAGATGTTCCTTTTGATTTTGATGACGCTTGTTTGCACGCCTATGAAACTCTGAAACAAAAACTAGTTACTGCACCTATTCTTGTAGCCCCAAATTGGGAGTTACCTTTTGAACTTATGTGTGATGCAAGTGATTTTGCAATAGGCGCAGTGCTAGGACAAAGAAAGAAAAAATTGCTGCATGTTATTTACTATGCAAGTAGAACTTTGAATGATGCACAGCTTAACTGTGCCACAACTGAAAAGGAATTGTTAGCTGTTATGTTTGCTTTTGACAAGTTTTGTTCTTACTTGCTTGGTGCAAAAGTGATTGTCTATACAGATCATGCAGCTCTAAAGTACTTGATGACAAAGAAGAAAGCAAAGCCTCGTTTGATCAGATGGATCTTATTCCTTCAAGAGTTTGATTTGGAGATACGTGACAAGAAGGGTGCTGAAAATGTGGTGGCAGATCATCTTTCTAGGCTGGTGTTTCCCTTTGAAGCTAAGGAAGAAGAAATTCATGAGACTTTTCCAGATGAACAACTGCTAGTTGTGCACTCAGCCCCATGGTTTGCAGATTTTGCAAACTACTTGGTAAAGAAGATCCTTCCTGAGGGTCTATCTTATGCTCAGAAGAAGAAGTTTTTCTTGGATCTTAAGTATTACTTCTGGGAAGATCCATTTCTCTACAGACACTATGCAGATCAAGTGATTAGAAGATGCGTGTCTCATGAGGAGGCTGCTAGCATCCTTTATCATTAACATACTTCCCCAGTTGGAGGTTATTTTGGTGCAACAAGAACAGCTTCCAAGGTACTTCAATGTGGATTCTATTGGACTTCACTGTTTAAGGATGCACATGAGTTCGTGAAGAGATGTGATGAATGTCAAAGGATTGGGAACATCTCTAGAAGACATGAAATGCCTTTGAACAATATTCTTGTGTGTGAATTTTTTGATGTTTGGGGTATAGACTTCATAGGACCATTCCCTACTTCTTATGGTCAGAAATATATCTTGGTTGCAGTGGATTATGTATCCAAATGGGTGGAGGCAGCTGCATTCCCCACCAATGATGCTAGGGTGGTAACCAAGTTCCTCAAGAAGAACATTTTCTCAAGGTTTGGTACACCAAGGGCCATAATCAGTGACGGAGGAACACATTTTTACAACAAACAGTTTGAAGCTCTTTTGGCCAAATATGGTGTGACTCACAAAGTTTCTACACCATATCATCCTTAAACAAGTGGCCAAGTTGAGGTCTCTAACAGGGAGCTTAAACGGATTCTTGAGAAAACTGTGAGCTCATCACGGAAAAATTGGTCTATCAAGCTAGATGACGCTCTTTGGGCTTATAGAACCGCTTACAAAACCCCTATTGGAATGTCTCCATATAGGTTGGTTTTTGGTCAAGCATGTCATCTCCCAGTTGAATTGGAACATAAAGCCTATTGGGCCACCAAACTGCTGAATTTTGACTACAAGGATACAAGTGGGAAGAGGTTGTTGTAATTAAGTGAACTTGAGGAGTTTTGACTTGAGGCATTTGAAAATGCCAAGATTTACAAAGAAAGAACCAAGTTGTGGCATGACAAGAATATCTTGAGAAGAGATTTTCATGTGAGATAGAAAGTTCACTCTTTAAATCCAAATTGAAGCTCTTTCCTGGTAAATTAAGGTCTAGGTGGTCTGGACCATTTCAAGTGACTCAAATCTCACCATTTGGAGCAATTAAGGTCACACATCCCACCGAAGGCACTTTTAAGGTGAATGGTCAACGCTTGAAGCCATACATTGATGGAGATTTTGATAGACTCAATGCTTCAAGCAACCTTTTGGATCCTACTTGAGTGGTACATCAATCTCCAACTTAGGGACACTAAACCAAAGTGCTCTAGGGAGACAACCCAAGTCTTTTTAATTTTTGCCCATTTCATCTTTTCTTTAATAATTGCATTCACTTCAATTTTCTTATTCGATTTGATTATTTTGTTTTAATTAGATCCAATTGACTTTTTGTAAGTGTGTTTGTTTGATTGTGATAGAATCTAGAGTGTTTGAGTTGCTGGAACAGGATACAAGGGTCAAAAGCATTTCAGAAGCTATTTTCTGTAGAATTCTGCAGAAAATCCACGCTACAGCATGGAAACTCATGCTACAGCATGGGTAGCAAGTCAGCAGACAGTATGCTGCAGCATGGCACCTTATGCTACAACATGGAAGTCCAAAAATAAATTTGGTGCAAGACAGTACGCTCTAGCGTATTTTTCCACGCTCAAGCATAACAAGGTATGTTTTTCCTTAAAAAAAAAAATTTACAACACGCTATAGCATGGTGATCCACGCTCCAGCGTGAGATATGATAAAATATTCCAGCATGCTACAGCGTGGCAAGTCACGCTCCAGCATGACCCCAAAAAAAAAAAAAAAGGAAGAGAGATGAAAGCCGCTCCCGCATGCTCTTCCAGCGTGAACCCCTTCACCCTACTCACCTTCTCAAATTCTCTCACTTCTTTCCTCTCTCTTCTCAAACCCTCCATTCTTCACGTTCTTAAAACCTCCTCAAGTTTGAACTCTCTCATCCTCTCGTTCATCAAAACCACAGCCTACTTTTCAATATTCTTCCATTCTTCAACTCACAGCCTAAAACCGCGTCACACCCTTCAACCACCAAGACCATTTCTTTTCTGTTCTCCATTCACAAATTTCTTTAAAACATCACCAGACCCTAGCCATGAAGTGACAAAACAGCAGAGATGTGGGTTGATTTTTGTTACAATTGATTGAGGAGTTCTGTTCTTTGAGGTTTCAGTGGCTTGCATACACCATTTCATCATTCATCACAATTTTGGTACCCTTCAACCATGGCACCAAGAAGAAGCAACAGGCAAGCTGGCCCTCCTCTTAATCCCACTGATGGCAAATTTATTCATCTTGACTCAGAATAGCGGTACAACTCTGCCCTCCATAACAGAAAATGCATTGTTGAGAGGGGGTAAAAGTCCTACCTGAAGGGCAATCGGGCGGAAGAGATTTTCAAAGGGTAATCAATGAGATTAATAGACGAGGCTGGGACTTCCTTTTTGATACTCCAGTAGTTGGTAGTGTGCCCTTAGTCAGAGAGTTCTATGCCAACATGCTTATGGAAGGTAAGGATGGGGTACCAAGTGGCAAAATCTTTTTAAAGGGGAAATGGATTTGGCTGTTATCAGAGACAATCAATGCACATCATGAACTCTAAGCGGTAGAAGAATGTGCTTACATATCAATGCTCAACAATCCTCCTAATTGGGATGAGGTTCTCCAAGTCATTGGTAGAGATGGAGCTGAGTGGACGTTTTATGAAAATGATACTGAACGTACCACTCCCCAGAACATCAAGAACATCCACCTCTCTGATTCAGCTCGAGTTTGGGCCCTGATTATTATGTCTCGCATCCGGCCATGCTATCATGTCCACACCATTCCTAAAGAGCCTTGCCTCTTGTTGTATTGCATCTTAACTCAGCAAGAGGTGAATGTTGGGACTATTATCAGTGATCATATGAGGCATATCCCAAGCAGTAGGAATAGTTTGCCTTACCCCTCCTTGATTACTTCTTTGGCTCGATCAGCTGGTGTAGTCATTAGGCAAAATGAAAAGAAGACCCCTATTGAGCCTTTGATATCCCCTGCTTCCATCAACCTCACTATTTCTAAGGCAAGGAACAAGGTAGGAGGAGGTGCCAGCAGCAGCTCAAGAATAATCAGATCCACTGATCAACTTGACTTTTCTAGGGGTAAGAGGCAATAAGCCTCATCATCTTCTCAAAGCTCAGATATTGCTTCATTAATGGCGAAGATAGATGATCTTGACATGACAATGAACATGCAGCTGAACAACATCTATGAGTGGGTGGATAGGGGGTTCTATCACTTAGATGATATGATAAGGCATGGCAACCCAGATGCTTATCATGACTACCCAGCCATTTTTGCTCCGCTATCCTCTGATAATGATGATGAAAATGCTGGAAATGAAGAGAAGTGAGGTGATTCAGAAGATGGAGAGGGGGATAATGAAGATGAGGATGCTGAAGATAATGATTTCGAAGATGAAGAAGAAGAAGAAGAGAGCAAGTCAGATGATGATGATGCTGACCCTGATGCTATGGAGGACTTAGATTGACCATCGGGTGCTTTCTTCCTTTTTCCCTCTAATTTTATGATTTTATTGTGCATGTGTGTGCTTGGGGACAAGCACAACTTTTTAAGTTGGGGGTGGGGGATTTACATTGTAGTTGGAGTAGGTTGTAGCTTTTAGTTTTTAATTGTTGTTTTAATTTTCTCTTCTTAGGAGTACTTAAAAAAAAAATAGAAAGAAAGAAACAGAAAAAAGGTGAAAATTATTGTTGTTGTGGTCCATTCCAATGATTGACTGGCTGTTTTGGTTGTTAATTCTTTAGTAACTTGGATTGACCATTTGACTGTTGAAAATCTTCTTGTGCATTATTCCTTTTGGGGAAACATTGACCATACTGCATGCACTATCATGAGTGACTTAGGATTAGTGATCATCATGTTTCATTGCCATAGTTAAATTGTGACTTGCATTCGCTGCATTTGATGCTCTTTAGAGATAAGCATGAGTATGAACTAGCCTTAGAAGTGATCTAGGCCATTATTGGAAGCTACAAAGAAACCGTTGGCTCACCTTTTGACACCAACCCTTGTCACCCCTTTTTGAGCCTTTGGACTATTCTTTCTTGATTGAGCCACATTACAAGCTTAGGAACTCCTTTTGTTTCATTTCCCAATCTTGAACCTAGTTTACCCTCAAGCCTAAAGCTTCTTAAGTTCATGAGAATAGGGTAACTCCTAACTTAGTCCATAAGTCAATGATTATAAGGAAGTAAAAAAAAAAACAAAACAAAAATAAAAAGAGCACCCAAAAAAAAAGAGAATTGTGTATTCCCATGTGAATAAAGGAAACTCAAAAAAAAAAAAAGAAATTGGCTTGTGATTGGTTGGTTTTGACTGGTGCTCAATTGAGAAATGGAAATAGGTTGTAAAAAAAAAAATTTGAAAGAGGGGCAGCAATAATATAAGTTGGGGGATGCTTGAAGGTAGTGGTCTAGAAGTGAAGGGTTTCTTAAGTTGAGGGTAATTAATGAGTTTAAATGACTTGTCATCATGCCTTAACTTTGGCCTAACATTACAAGCTTAATTAAGTCCTTGGCTAGCTGTTACTTTTGTGCATGTATAAAGAATGATTTTGCTTAGTTTTGGTTTTGTCTGTTTTTAACTATTGGTATTAGCATAATGAGAATTAGTTCTTTGTCACTTTTTACACACACACACACAGAGGTTTGATTTTCTCATAAAAGGTTTTGCACAATTAGATGGTCAATTGCTTGAATTGTGGATCTTGATAACTTTTGAATTAACTCTTGGAACAATGATAAGGTGTTTATGGACCAACAACTTGCAAATGTTTTGAAATACAAATACCATCTTCCTTGTTTGGTTCCATCCTGAGACTTGCTTGGGGACAAGCAAGTTCTTAAGTTAGGGGTTGTGATAACTCCTTTAGGAGTTATGTTTTTGTAGAGTTTTCTTAGGACTTTTAGTTTATTTTCATAGTTAGTTTTAGTTGTCAAGATTTCCCTTTTTATATCATTTGGTTTAAATTCTTGCATAACCATACTCATATTGAATCTTACATTCTAGTTGTGTTTTCCATTGTTTTGTAGCTTTTTGGAAGAAGAATTAAGGAAGCATTTGAGCTAGAATTGCAAAGGAGCAAGAATTGGAGCTGAAGGGATGTCAGAAATCCATGTTGGAGCATAGAAATCCATGCTGGAGCATGGGTCCTGAAACTGAAGCCACACTACAGCGTGGGAAGCCATGCTACAGCATGGCTTGCTGTCACAATTCTAAGCTTTTCATTTAAGCTACGCTCTAGCGTAGCCATAGCCACGCTACAGCGTGGGTGCACGAATCTGACATGTGGACTGGGCCTCTGTACTGACTCTGGCAGCCCATGATTGGCACAAAAACCTAGGCAATCACGTTGGAAAAGATCATCATCCATCAAAATACTAAATTGGGAAAAGAGAGACCTAGAGCTTGGGAGCATAGGGGATTGGAGCTTCAATAACTTGAGAGAGTGATCTCTTTTGGATTATTCTTCAATTCTTGTGTATTTTCTTGTTCATGGCTTCTTCTTATTTCTCTTTTAATTGTGTTGTTTCTATTTCGTTTGCAATGAATTGTAACTAAACCCTTGCTAAGGGTGATTTATGGATGCTTTGTGTTTGACATTATGCTAATATGAATGAATGTGTCTTGTTCTCATTTGATAGTGAGTATTGTATTTGAGTTTATTTATCTTGAATTGCTTGATCACCAATTTAGGATTATAGGGGCTTTTACAAATTTGCGAAAAGGAGTAAGAACCATGCCTATGAATACAATGCCATGAGTTGGATGACACCTAGAGATAGGCAAACGTGATTCATGTGGTAATTAAGGGATTGAGAACTTCTTGTAGACTTAAGCATGCTAAGAGATTAGGTGTTTGACTCTATTTGGGGTGGCATTAAATGATCTTGAGAAAGGCTTTTAATGACATGATGACTTATACCATCACTTTATTGAATTTGGATAAGGCACATTGATATTCATGTTGTATGTTGTTAACACATAGTTGAAGTAAATCACCCTAGCATTTAATTTCCTCCATTCTTATATTGCTTTCACATCGTTTTAGCACTTTAGCATTATTCCTTTTAATATCATCTCTTTTCAATTGTTCAACTTATTATCTAATTAACTAGAATCGGTACTTGAATTATCCCTGTGGGTACAACAACCCTCTATTTTACTCTATTACTTGACGACCTAGTATACTTGCTAGTGTCACTCTCCTTTGGGAGCGATCAGGTACCCTTTGTGGAGTCCTTGCAGGTACCCACCATCCATCCCAGTTTACGATCACTCAAGGAAATAAGAGGCAAATTCGTGACATCATCATCCCCAAGTAATATCCTACTTTGCTACTTTGTTAAAGTAAACTATCAATCATTTTGAAAATCTTCAACTATCGATTTATTTATATTCAAATTTTCATGAAATAGACATGTATATACAAAAGAATATTTTTCTAACATATTTATTTAATTCTATACATTTATATTTTTGAAAGTATTTGACTATTTATATATAATTGCTTCAATATATATGTATATATATTATCAATACAATACTTTATGCTATCATCATTATTACAAAAGTAGTATCTGTAAATACTATATATATATACACACACACACACACACACACACTAATAATTGAATCTTTATGAAATAATAACAATCTCTAATGAAAGGAAGGAATCAATCTCAAATTGACACTTTACATATTACACACACACACACACACATATACATTCAAATATTAATTGATATTTACACTATAAATATAAATTATATATATATGTAAATAAATCCTAATATAATCTTAGAAATTATATAAAAATTAATTTATAAAGAGGATATGTGATAAAGGAAAAAGTTAGTATGCTATATTTTTCTTATTCTAACAATATTTACAATACTGATACAAATATTAATATCAACAGTGATTATAAACAATATTGAATCTAATAGATTTGATAAGATAATATTTCAAATTTTAAAATCAAACATCATAACACAAAACGAATATCACATTACATAAAAACATTAAATATCAAAAGCAAATAAAAACCAAACACTGGCATAGAAAAAGATTAATGTACAAAATTATTATAAATTTTATATTTTATTTTCTCCTTTTGGGATTGATATTTTCTTGTATGATCTAGATTTTACATATTTACTATTTCACATAAATTTAAAATAGAGATTTATATTTATTCATTCTTTTGATTTTTTTTTATATATAACCTTTTTTCCTATTTTTTTAAGATATTTAAATATCTTTTAAGTTTTATCCGACCATTCCTAAACTTGGGCATATCCTTTAAAGGCATCCAATTTTGGGACATTGCAAGAGACCGGCGATGGCACAGGCATGGCGAAACGAAACCAGAAGCAGAGGAGCTGGGTGGTGGGCAACTAGGAACACAGAAGGAGAATAAACGAGACCCGCTCGGCAGGTACAAAGAATCAAAGTGAAGAACACATCCTTGTGCAACGTCCACCATTCTTCCTTAATATTTTTTGTTGTCACCCGCAACTTCCCTCACAAAATTACTCAATGCTTGAGCTTTTATGGTTGTCCGGGCTTCATATCTAATGTCAAGCTCGGACACTTCTATCAATCATTAAATCATTAGCCCCGCCAAATTAAGCTTTTGAAGGATTTTTCTAATCGGTTGGTACACCGTGACAAGCATGAGGTGGGCTTGGAAATATTGTCTGAATTTTTGTGCTTCCAATACCAGAGTGAAGGCCACTATTTCCATATTTTGGCATCGGATTTCAGAATGATGAAGGAGGCCTTTACTCATAAATTAGACTGGCTTCTAGTTTCCATTTTCCTGTCTTGTTAACACCATTCCCACAGCGAATTCTCCCACAGAAAAATGCACGATTTAATGCCTCCCTTGGCTCCGGTTTTGACAACGTCGGAGGAGATGCCAAAGTATGCTTTAAACTCTTGAAATGCTTGTTCACATTGTTCGCTTCATTCAAACCTTTTTTTCAGTTACTCATAACAAGGGTAGTGACTCTCGTGCTGAGAGGGATAAGAACCATGCAAGCGAGTTGTGTCTTTTGGTCAACCTTTTTCACTTCCTTTGTCGTCGGGCTCCCCATTTCTAACACAACCCTGTATTTCTTTAGGTTTGCTTCTGCGAGTTGGTATGAAGCCTAAGAGTTTTTCGGCATCCACCGCGAATGTATAGCACACTTCGCAGGGTTAAGTCTCATTCGATGCTTCTTAGACAATCAAACACAACTTCTCGGTCAGAGATCAATCTGTCAACCTCGGATGTCTTCACCAACATATCGTATATGTACACAGTACACTTCCATAACTTTGCCTATGTTCTCTAAAAACTTTGTTCATAAGCCTCTTATAAATGAACCCAACGTTTTTCAATCCGAATGGCATTACTTTGTAACTATAGTTAGCCATTGAGTGACGATAACCTTGTGAAACTCTCTACACGAATTGTATATCAAAATCAATCTCTAAGTTTTAACTTAAAACTTATTATATAGCTTTTTAAATATAATATACTGGCTTATACGATCATGTAATTCATATTATTAAACTAAATGCACACAAAAACCTTTATGCATATATGACCTAAGCTACGGGAAGTCTTGTGATGTAGTACTAGATCTTGAATGGTCGATCAACAACTAATAATGAATGAATTATATGTAATATGAAAAGCTAGTGATGAAAATTGAACTTCTCAATCTCAAGTATCTCATCATTGAAATAACAAGGAAAATTTGGTTTAACTGCGAATTTAGTAACTTAACTTTATTATGAATTTTATTGACTAAAATTATAATTTAGTCCCCGTAAGATTTGAGTTGTAACAAAATTTCCCCCCAAAGAAAAATTATATATTGTTCATTATTTATTAATATATCTTGCCAGTTCATAATTTATAATTTATTTTCATATTAAATATTATTTTTTATTTGTTTAAAATATTTAGTTATTATTTAAAATTTATTATTTTATTTGTTATAATTATTTAATTTGATTGAATATTTATTTAAAATATTTATTATTCTTTTTAATAATTATTCTATTAATTATTTAATATATTATGCCATTTAAAAATAAAAGAATACTTAAAAATAATCAGGCCTTATCCTACTTTCTTAAACTTGATTAAGTTATCTATCTTTTAACATATAAAAGGGATTTAATTGATAAACTTATAAAATACATATTGTTCGCAGCAAATAATTGAGAAAATTATTATTTATCCTATCCTATCCTATCATATAATAATACAATTATGAATTCATTTTTAGAAAAGTTTGACCCTTGGTGAATTCTCATTCAATGAGAATATAAAATATATTTGTTTTGAAAAATTAGAGTATCAAATCATTTTATCATAATATTTTATCAAATCCTTTTGTTATAGCATTATATTATCATAATTAATATAATATCAATATATTATAATATTTTATCAAATCCTTTTACTATGGCATAATATTATCATATTCTCATCATAATTAATAAATTAAATTATCAAATCATCAAAAGATACAATATTATTTTCCTATAATTTCTTTGGCAGATATTGTTTTCCTTTGTCACCATATCACTATTTATGCAATGCATCCAATTGGTATGCCTCTTTTCTTTCAACTTATTGTTGCAATTATGAGGTCAAGTTCATTCTAATATGGTGATTTTCTTTTCCATCATCCTTATGTTTAGGATTTTTTTTAATGATGTTTTCTTGTTAATTATGTCCTTGCATTCCATAATGATTTTTTCTATATTTTATAATTCAGTATGATATCTTCATATATATCATCAACTGGATTAAATCATTGTTGATTGTTCCATGTGTTTCTAGATCAAAGTCTCCATCAGAATGATTCATCCATTCCGCTTTTGTTTTATTTTATTATATCTAATTATATTATTTTATTTTATTCTCATTTGATGATAAGATTATTAGTAGTATCTGATCAATATGAATTTCTATTCATGGTTTCATTTTGTTTTAATGTATCTTATCTCTCTTTATCTCATTCACTTTAATCTTTATTAGAGTCAGGTAAATGTTATCTTACATTATTTCACCACTATTGATAACATATGTGATTCAAAGCAAAAGGAATGAAGGGATAAACTTCTGTTTGGTATTCTTCAAATAAAACAATATATAGTTGCCAATAAATGGAATTCTAATATTTTATTGTAAATGATTTTCTTATTAGGAAATTCTCTTGAAATTAAACAATATATTTTTGACCTTTTAGGTTTAGGTGGTTGTATTGTTTATGAGACAAATAATTTGTATTGAAATTGTAATAGCTTTCTATATAACAAGCACAATGAAAGAATTGTAATTATTTTTTCAATAATGTTATGGATTTCATTTACATTATCTTGAAGTTTATCTATTGCCCATTCATCATTCTTCCATATAAGGATGACTAGCAATACTTAATTTAAAATCAAAATGATTCATAGTAATCAATAAAACAAAATATGAAGAAAAATACAAAGAATAAATGCAATTCTTCTTTAAATAACATTGACCAAAACATATGATGGGTATTAATATAATTTATAATATATGATTTTTCAGAATATATAGTATTGTACCAAGGTAGTATGGTAGGAAGTTACCTGGAAATTTGATACTGACACGACGTAGCTATTTTGCCTTTTGGTTTCCTCTCTGCTTTGATCGGGATAGGAGATGGGGTACATGCAAACATTCTACCAATAGTATCAATTGCAGTTTAAGGTTTTGCTATGTGTATAGAGCAAAAGCATACCTTGTTCCACGTTGAACTACTCTTTAAATAGGAAGTCAAGCCATCCATTAGCACAGCCATCCTACAACCTCGAAGTGCAGTTAGTGGGCAAACTAAGGGGGTAGAACTACGTTGTGGAGATTGTGCGTACCTATGTCTTAGTGTAAACTAAGCTCGGAACCTTGGGAGAACATCTGTCGTGGTGGACAAGCCACGTGGGGCTCCGACTTTGACTTCGGTTCATACTATTGGGTTGTGACATATAGTTACTAATAAAATTTAGAAAATATGACTCAAAAAACTAATATATGATTTTTCACGTAAAAAAACTAATATATGATTTTTTTTACTTTAATTCTTGATTTTCAATAATTAATATATTAACTATTAAATAATATTTTAAAATTTATCTCCCATCCTTTCTATGATATGATATAGATTTTTTTTTATAGGGATCATCCATATTTTATTCAAGTCAATGCTACATTTGAATCTAGCTTTTATTTAAATACAAATAATCTGACTAATGAAACTGATATATGATTCAAAAATTTATATATAAATTTTTTATTTTAACTCTTAAATGCTCGTTTCTCTTGATTTCCGATAATGACCATATTCACTATATTAAATGATATAGATATGAATAAAAAGAGAATATATGATTTGAAAATCTAATGTACAATTTTTTTAATTCTTAAATGATTCTTTCTCTTGGTTTCCATTTTCCAATAATTACTTTATTAACTATTAAATGATATTTTAAATGTTTCTGTTATTATTTCTATGCCATCATCTAGATTTTTTTTTTATAAGAATAATTTGTAGGTTGAAAAGCACACGAAAAGAGAAGTTGAATTATGTTTCACTTTTTTTTTCCTTCTTTGAATTTGAAAAACTTATACAGAATATTATCAAGCATTAAACTTGTAGTGCAGCGAAAAAAGTGTTAAATACTTCAGAAAGTTACTTTCTAAACTACAGTAGATATCATAAAGTGTGTATGAGTTAGTTTTTCAGGCAGAACAATATGATTGGCACAAGGCAGTAAATATAAAGGAGTTAAAGGAGAAGAAGATATTGCATATATATTTTTATATTGATTTGGTCAACCTGCCTATATCTAGTTCTCAATAACTGTTGAGTTGCACTAAAACTTTTGTCAAACTAAGAAAGTTGAATATTCTTTGCAATAGCCTTCCCAAGCTCTTATTTGTGATCAGTAACAAACTCTATTATCACAAATTGAGTGGCCTTTAACTAGCCTCTGAGCAACTAGTACACTCTACTATCATAACCTAAGTAGTCTTTAACTAGCCTCTTCAAGCGAAACCTAAGTAGTTTTTGACTAGCCTCTCCAAGCTAAATCGTGACCAGTAGCTCACTTTACTGTCACGTTGCAAGTAGTATTTACTTATCCTCTCCAAGTTATCTTACACTGATCACTACTGAATCGAGGATACAAAGGTTTGTGTTTGAATTTGCCACTCAAACTAATCTACGCTCAAGTTTTCATAAAATGTACAATGATAGACCTAGGAAAAAACTTGAATGATTTCTTTCTAAGATTCTTCCTAAGAAGAACATATGATTTACTAAGAGTGTAAAAAAGAATAATTTTACAGATAAGAAAACTGAATACAAGATGTAATAAACTTTATAGAAAAAATGAGGAGGAAAACTTTCAGCGTTTCAGCACTTGTATAGCCAAAGTTTCTTTTCTTATAAGCACAACATGTCTACCTATAGATGGTTTTCATTTATGACTGTTGCCCTGATCACTTATTCAAGTGATACATGTTGATCATCTATTTGTGTCTTGAAAAAAACTGTTTAGAGAAGTATCTCAGTGCCATTAGAGTTTTTGCAGAAGCCGTCATGTGAAAGATATTTTATGAGACTATCTTTAGAAACTATTTTTCACTTTCTGAAAGAGGTTTCTGAACTTTTCTTTCTAAATACTGGAGTGTTTGACCAAATTGGCAGAATAGATATCACGTCAGTTAGTGACTAGGATTGACTTCAAATTTGAATTTCAAAATATGATATAATATGATATAATTACATAATCAATTTCTCAATTTGAAGTGGATGAGTTTCAAATGTAATACACATGCATAAAATTCTATTTACACAATTTATACTACTAATAAAAACTGAAAAAAATAACATAAAATTTTGCACCGCAACCAAATGGATTTTGCATTAAATGCATTCATTTAAAAAAAAAAAAAAAGATAAACGCTAAAGTTTAATAAAAGACAAAAATTAATGCATTGATTTATTTATTTTTCATCAAGCCACCATAAACATAATGAACTAAGCTAAAATTTTAAAATTTATTTCTCAATTTAAATCGTTGGAGAGTTTTTTCAATATGTTACTTTAAAAAATTATTCATTTGGTTAATTCAGTTTTATCATTTAAATTCTCTCAAAAAAGAATTTAAAAAGTAATTATCTAAATTTTTAAAAAGTATTTTTTAATGCTTTTCTTAATAGCTTTTTAATGTATATTTTTTTCCAATATACCATAATAAATAACAATTACTATTACAAGAAAAGCTACGTCAAGATTTTGTATTTCAATTATGGCTCTTCTCATAAAGATTTAAATTAAAACAAGAACTCTTAAAATTATTAGAAAAGTATTAATATATATTATAATCCATAATCATTTCTTGATAATTCTAACCTTATGCAAAGTCCAAAGTCATTTTAAAATAAAAATTAATTTATGCAAAATTGTAAAAGAAAACGAATATTTGAATTAGTTTATTCTTTCACTTTGTTAATATTCTTTGTACATTCTCTATTTAAGTTTTATTGTACATTAAAATATTTTGTCTTCATCCTTAGGTAAATATGGAATAAATTTAGGGGCTGTTTATCAAGTGTTTTTTAAAATATTTTTCTATTTTGTAAAATAAAAAAATAAAAAAACTTGTTTGGGAAGGTGTTTCTATGAAACAAGTTTTAAAACTTAAAAAGCAGGTTTCTGATTTTAAAAGCCAAAATCAAAAAACTGTTTTGGGCTATTTTCTCAGTTTTGTTTTTAAAAACAATGATAAACGCGGTGGCAAACTTGTAAATATGTTGAGTTTTGGTTTTCGTGACTTCTTCGAATCCGGACTCAGCCACTTCTTCCTCATTTATTTTGGGGTTGTTGTTGTTGTTTGTTCACGGTCTTCTTCCAACTACTGCTGCTCCTCCTTCGCCGCTGGCGAAACTCTGCCGCCACCAGCCGCACAAACTAAGCGGCCGCCAACCGCTCCTTCGCCCTTCGTCACCTTCATCGCGGGTTCTTCTTCTAGTCGCCTTCTCACCTGCTGTTGGGCCTCCATTCGTCGCCGGCGAACGAAGCTCCTCCTCCGCCAGCCGCAGCGGACTAAGCCCCCACTACCCGGAGAACCAAGCGCCCGCGATCCGGCAAACCAAGCCCCGGCAATCCGCCGGCGACGCGACCCCACGACCCAGATCCATGTGGAAGCTCCGCGACCCACTATCTAAGATCCCGCGATCCGCCATGCTCCGCAACCCAGCTCCTCCTTCGCGACCCGGCCTGAGTCTGCCGTGCTCCGCTGTGAGTCCCTCGCCCTCTCTTTCTCTTTCTCTTTCTCTGATGTTGGGTTTTGTTTCACCCCCTCCTTGGTACTATAACTTGCGTGCTAATAAGTTTGGAACCATTGCTAGTACCTGGCTTCTTAGGAATGCCTTACAGTCATTCTTACACAGCACCGGGGCATTTGAAGTTTACTTCAATGGTGAAGTGATTGGTGCCTTCCTTTTATGCTCTGTTTTCTTAAATTTCCTAGCAAATAATTTTTAGCTATTTGAATTTCTGAGCTTTCTATGTAGTGAATGCAAGTTTTGTTCCTATATTTATTTTTGTTTATTTTCTTACAATATTTAACTCTTTACAAGCACATGTAGCCAATCGTAACTGGAAAGGCATCTTACTGTGACTAGTTAGATCAGCATTTTAATCATTTCTCATGACGTTCCCTATTAGCTAGATATCAATTAGGATATCATTTTATATTATGTTGGCGCTCTCATTTATTTTTGGTACTAAAGCATTCTCATCATTCTTTCTTTGTGGGGACTTCTTGTTTTGTGTTGAATGCATTTGGAGTGGATGATGCTGTATTTAACAACCTAAAACTAGTTTAGGATTTCTGTAGCAAGATAACATGAAATAGTGGGAAGACTTAGGGTCAGCACAATTGGGGTGTATCCTTGATTTCAGCGAAATGAGACATTTTTTCCAAACATATTCCAAATGACTCCATGGTGATCCCTGTAAAATGCTATATCAACCTAGGTAGTTTTGAATATCAACTTTGAAACTACCACTATATCTACACGCATTTTCTTGTAGTTAGGACCTAGGAAACAGGTTTCATACTTTGTGTTCTACTTTCAACTCATTGAGTATTTGTTTAGCAACATTTTATTCTGAATTTCTGATTATTAGGATTCTTGGGTTCAGTGTTTTAAGGTATAACTCGTAAGAAAGGGACCAATGATTAATCATGAATCAAGATGTTCTCTTTTTTTGTTAAAGAAGTTTCTTTTCTTCGATCAATTTTTGAGTCCCCTCTTGCCCCTCTTCTTGATGAAGTAAACTTGACTGATTTTCTTAGTGCACATCTTACTTGGTTGGACTTTTCATGTCTTTTTTTGCTTTATGACTTTTTATGTCAGTTGAAGCCTCTGTGAAGGAATTATACCCCACAATCTAGGGTAGCGAAGAACCGTGAAGACACAATCAATTCAAAAGAATGGTGAGGAATTAGGCGGCTGGTCGGAGAAGCTTTCACAAGGATTAGATCTTCTTGCAAAGGAAGTGGATAGTTTTTTCCAAGTAGTTTTGATTAGATCTTCTTGTAAAGGAAGTCGATAGTTTTTTGTGTTTCTAGGATTGATATAGAATATGACCTTGTTTGCTTTGTTATAGTTTAGGTAGCATGGGTTATAGTTTATATTAGTGTTATTGAGATGCTATATAAATGTGGGTTGTTTTGTGTATATATATATATAGGAAGTTTTATTGCGCTTGAGGAAGTGGGTCAAGTAAACTCATGAGATATTTTCATCTTGATTTGTTAACAGTTCAATAAGTTGAGCTTATGAGTCAAGTTTGACTTAATGATTTGAGCTCATTTATTAAATGAGCCAAGCGTAAGCTTTACTATGTTTTCGAGTCTTGAAAGCAAGATTTCTCATTTTGAGGCGAATGCCACCATATAAGCATTCTAGGCAATGCCTTATTATCATAACATATCGTGTAATTCATAACTATGTGCGCAAGTGGAGAATGGGGGACAGATTGTTTAGATAATGAGAAGATAAGAATCTGTCTGATGTTGAAGCTATAAATGATAATGTAAATTTATATGTAAATTCTAATAAGAATAACATAACAAGATTGACTGATGAAGCTGCAAGAGAAATGACAAGACATCGTGAGCAAATTGAAAATTGGATGTGGCTACAAGAAAATCATGCATAGCTTATAAATGAATTTATAAATGTAAATTGACATCAAATTGTATTAAGATTATTTTTAGTATAGGAAGTTGTATTAAAACTTTATTTATTAAGTATATATGATAAATATAATCTATAAAATATAATAGTTAAATTTATAATTTATGATAATGTAATTTGCTAAACAGTTTTTTTATTTTATTAGCTTTGAAAGTTATTTTTTAAAAAACTTATCCAAACAAAATTCTATTTTTTACCATTATAAAATTATTTTTAAAATTAAATTGACAAACAGATTTTTCTATTTTTTATTTTTAAAAATTGAAGTTAAAATTATTTTCTTAAATAATTTTTAAAAATAAAAATAAAAAATACTTTCAAACAGCCCCTTACATTTTAACACTCAATTTATATTTTTAGGAATAAAACTTGTCATGCTAAATTTTTTTTATCAATATAAATTTTTATCATAATTGTAACTAACGATTTCTTTTTAACTCCGTACATTGAATGGATTAAAAATACTAATTGTATTTACTTTTCATATTATATCTAATAGTGTGCGCCAAACGGCCTAATTGATAAACATTGGGTTCTTATACGTATTTTTCTTGATATTTTACATTTCCGTCAATTATTACGTTCAATTAACTGTATATAAAACTTTGATAAGTTATATTATTTATACTTATTATATATAAATATCATATCAACTTATATCCCATTTATTATTAGATAATATATAAATCCTATTTAAATAGAATCTATATTTTATTTAATAATAAATAAAATATAAATCTATACAACAATATCTTACAATAAACGCAAAAAACATTTTTCAACTTTGATAATTCCTTCACGATAGTCAAATATGTCAGATTCGAATCATTAAGAAACTATAACACGCAACTTCTAGCTACTTGGATCGCCATAATAATTTAAGATTCCTTTATGAGATACACTATTCCTCATACCATAAAATAGTATTCCATTAAAAAGCAGAGAGATTAATTATACAATATCAACTGAACTTTAATACAAGATCAACCAAACAGACAACAAAGCAGCCATGATGAGAGAGCACAAACGGCCACTTTATTCCATAAGGGTGTTGAACCAAACACAAAAGAGAAAAAAAAACACACACACACACACACAACAAACATGCACTTCTTATTATTATGTTGTATGGTTACTGTTTTTGAAGATGCATGCATATATCTGTTGCAGGGTGATGATGATATATATATGTCTCTGCTTTGAATTCCCGTGGATTCACTCACTTGCAGTTGCAAGGGTCGCAGGTGCAGTTGGATCCGCACTTGCAGCCACCGCTCTGAGCTTCAACACCCATTTCAGCACCACCGATGTGGGACTTCGCAGGTGCAACTCCCATGACAAGGGTTGCTGTGGTTGTCTTCTCGGCATAGCTCAAGTCTGGGTACATTTTGCTACTGCAGCTGCGTCGTCACAAGAAAAATCAACGCATACGTATAAAAAGCAAAAGTATTATTTCATCATTGAAAAATGGTGCTCCTAAAAACACCCCCTTTCTCACCGGTCCCAGTTTCCTTATTAATCTATTACATTTAATAATAAAAAAAATAAATATATAAAAAGACACTTATTTTCTCCGGATGTAAAAATAATATTTCTATATAAAAAGTGAGTGAAAATTCAAAATGTCAACATACACGTGTGTACGGAAATATGTTAATAAAAAAAAAAAGAAAAATACTTTTGAAAGGTTTGGGATCAAAAGTTTTCCCAGAAAATCAACATCCCGGTGAAATCGTAAGAACTAAGAGCAGATGCAGGGAAAACAAAAGAATATATAGATATTGAAACAAGAACAATATAATCGACTGTTTGGAAATATTATTAACGAAAAGGGTACCCGGAAAAGTCGATCAAAATACTCAGAAAAAATTTTAGGCGAATATGATAAAAATAAAAAAAAGACTATCAATGAAAGCAAACCAATTACAACAAAGATAAACAAGGGGAGAAAACTTCAAAAGAGAAAATCGTCCTACCTTTAAGGGAACTCAAAACAAACAACACAAACAAAACACGCAGATAAACAAAATTTTCCAATATATATATATATATATACACTCCAAAGTTTCTGATAAAATTATCAAGAACAATTTTTTATTTTCAAAATCTTAAATTTAGACAAAAAAAATATAAATAATTTTATATTTAGCACCTCATGTAACTTGAATAGCTCTTTGAAACTTAGACAATACATAAACTCAACTTATTTTCCATTGAAATTTAATTATTATATTTAAAAGAACAGAACAACAAAGATCAAACTTAAGCTCTTAGGTAGAAATAACCATTTTATTTATATATACCTAAAAAAAAATTAAAGAAGGACCAAAACAAAAATTCAGACAAGCAAGAGACTCCTTACCTGCAGCCGCTGCCGCACTTGCAGCTGCTTCCGCACCCACCGTTACCACTGCCACAGCCAGACATTCTCACAAACGAAGATGAGAAATCACACAAATGAGTGCACAAAGAAAGCAGAGAAATTAAGAAACAAACAAAAGATGGCTTCGCACACCAGACCGTGTTTTCCACGGAGGGTCGTGGCCCGAATTTATAACCGTGTTGAAGAGAGTGTGTCAGGAATCACCGTCCACGTGGCCAAATCCTGTGCTGTCTTGGGCCATGACCCGTTCTAGAGAGAGACTTCCACGTAGACATCGTGTTCATCACCCGTCTTCGTATGGTGTACACTATTTCTTGCATCGTCTTCTTATTTTTGGCATATTTGCATATTATTATAAAATATTTTATTTATTTATTTTAATTTAGGGATTAATTTCTATATACAAACAGTCATTTAATTATAACTTGTCAGAATGATAAAAATAGTTAAATATTATATTTATTAATTAAAAATTTATTCAAATAAAATAAATTAGTTAGATAATAGTGTGAAAAATTTTTATACTAACCATGAATAAAAATTAAACTCTTTAGTTTGTAAATTAACCATTTTATGCTATTAATTAAAGATAAAATTTTTATAACCCACATATAAAATTATTTTTAAAAAATTAAGTAAATGATGAAAACTATTAATTAATGTCCTTTTCTAAGACCTTAATACTATAAAAAAATAAATCAAATAGTACAAGGGTGGGTCCAAGTAGCGTGGACAATATAAATAAAAGGAAGCGTGAATGGTTCATCACTTCATTGTTCTCGTTGACCTTTTATTTATACATAGTCATGATCTGAGTTGGATCCTCTATTTTCTGTGCTAAAATTGTACCAAAAAAATAGTCTTGATTTGAGTTTGATCAATTGTTTCCTTTGCTGAAATTGCATTATTTGTAAATAATCTATAATATGATATTTAACACCCAATAAGTATGCTCTAATTTTGGATTGATGAAACAATTTTTTTTCTCTTCATTTTTTTATATATAAAGAAAATGATATGTAAATGGTGAATTAGATAAGAAAACTGAAAATCGATGTTGATGAGAATTATTTGAGGAAAAAAATTATGCTTAAATAGAGATATCGTAAAGCTATCTATAGCGTTTTATCGTAAATTTTCGTCTTCTTATATCCATATGTTTGCGATTTCAACACATAAATTATAAAATGGATATTTGATGAAGTGTAATATGCATAATCGAAGGTATTAAATGCGCATGTGAAAAATAATTAAATAATTTTTTTTATTTCTGATTTAAATAATTGAAAAAATTATGGCTGACCACATAAAAGGAAATAGCAAATGTTTCAATGAAATTTTCAGTAATAGTGATGATTCTAGGAACTTTCATCATTCAACCTTTTTTATCTTTTGGATTACCCTTATAATCTATGAACTTTTGTCTAGGAGTAAACGGCGTCAAGATGACTATATATATTGTTCTTTTGTAAAATCCAAATTATTAATACTTAGGTTTAATCGGAGAGATGCTGAATCGAAAGCGTACCACCATGTAAGAAATAATAATAAAAAAATGGTAGTCAACGTATATAGATAAATTTTGATGACGTATAATTCAATCTATGTACAAGTTTTTGTATTATTATTATCGATGAGACATAAAAAATATTATTCTTCTAATTTGTTTTAAGATATTGGTATAGAGACAAATTGTATAATCGTATGCAGACGAGGACCGTCATTAAATTTAATCCTTTTTAATTGTAATAATTAAATCAAGCTTGCATGGGAGCTGGTGAGAAGAACTAAAGCTTACATGGGAGCTTTGGATGCATGCGCGTGATTTTGGAAGGAGAAGTAAGCATTGCAATTTGATCAGTATAGGATGAAAATGGATCTATCCTTCGACGTTTATCACTATGCTTCATAGTTTTATGTGTATTTGTTTGTGGTTCAATTCCACCAAATTGTAATAAAGTGGTGACTGTTCTTGCTTATTAATATATGGTAGCAATTAATAAGATTTTAGTACGTGGCTTAAGGACACGCATAAGCTGTTGTATTTCTGGTTATTGATGATGTCAGTGGCAATTAAAAATGAATTATTTCCAGCTACTACTACTAATAATAATAAAGCCCCTCAAATATGTTGGAAAAAAACTAATTTCTCACTTTGCATAAAATAGTGTGTTTTTTCGTCAAAGTATAGTTAGGGTTGAAGTAAGCAGATTAAAGAGAGCAAAAGGTACGTAGTCCCCTCCCGATGAGTTATGTTATATTTATTATATTCAACGATTGACCATTTTATTTTCTATTAAAAATTTTAACATTTTTTTTTTCTAATTGTGTGCGTGAATCATTATGATCATGTTATTAACTAACAGTTTAATAAATATTTTCAATCAGAAGCTGAATTGATAACTAACCCACCATTTGGTTCAACCAAAAATGGGTGGAAAGAAAACTTAAGGAGAAAAAATAGGAAGAAAGATGAGTTTTCTTTTGTTTGGTTGAAGAGAAAATGGAGAGAAGAGAAAACAATTGGTGAGAGTGTGAGGAGCACTTGAAAAACTTTTACCTCTTTTTAGGCAAGAAAATATGAAGGAATGAGAGAAAGCCAAAAAAAGGACAAAATAATATTTATACTTTATTATATACTAAGAATATATGTGTCATTTTCCATATTTATCATTTTTTCCTCTCAATTTCTTTCATACTTTCTCTTCATCCAAGCAACTAATGAGAAAACACATTTTTCTCCTCATTTTCTCTTGTCTTCATTTTCTTTCTTTTTCTTTTTTTTTACTTTTCTCATTTTCCTTTTTCATCCAAACAAACCATAATTGTTTTTGTGGGCTACTAATGAAAATACTTTGTGATTTGTGATAGTCATACAAAGATACCATGCTACTTTACTTTCGTTTGCTTGGTCTCATGTTTCGATCGAAGGGAAAGAAAAATTAGCTTCTTAACCATATAAATTTTGAAAGTAATTTCTTTGTAGATATATACAATGTAAGTTTTATATTATTTTTGTGAAAAAAAGTATGAAAACTTTATTTTAAGAGTGTATCCCACGTCAAAAGTAATGATTAATTCTCTCGAGACGTAAAATTTATAGACGTGGGTTTTTAGACCCTCTTCATATCCACACCCAACTACCACCACTATGCCCGTACAGTACCATCGATCTAATACCATGACCACACCCGCATACCAACACGCCCACTGAGCTCCGCGTTCACCACGACCATACCATCATCACCTCACAGATGTCTAAGCCAGTGGAAAATCTTTTTGAAAGCGATTTGGTGGAACAGAAGCTGGCTATGATAGATTTTGAAGAAGGTGACAGGATGAAATCGAGGGTCTTCTTCGAGAATCTAATCATTGAGGAAGTCTCGTTACCATGGCATGATGCTTTGGTGATTAAGGTGTTGGGGAGGAATCCTGGATTTGCTGTAATCCAAGGAAAGGTTAAGGCCCTTTGGAAGCTCAAAGGGGGTTTTGATATTATATTTGCAAGCAATGGATGCTTTATGGTGAAATTCGACATGTTAGAAGATGGAGCTAAGGTGATTTCGCAGGGACCATGGATGATTAATAGAAGTTATCTTGCCGTTAGGACTTGGACTCCAAATTTTAATCCTGGTGAGCTTTGTTTTGGGTGAACTATGGTGTGGATATGGTTTTATGCTCTTAACTTCATGTACTATTATACACGTCTTTTGAAGGTTATTGCCTCAGCGATTGGATGACCTGTTTGCTTTGATCTTATGACTACAAAACTTGAATGGGGAAATTTTTCTAGAGTTTGCGTTGAAATTGATCTTACTTCCCTAGTAGTGGAAAGAGTTTGCATTCAAGACTACTACTATGATGTGGTTTTTGAAAACTTACATCTTATTTACAAGCATTTCCATCGACACGATCACATGTCCAGCGATTGTGGGGATGCTAGTGATGCTTCTTAGGGAAGGGGAAGGATTCTGATAATATAGGAGAGCAATGCATAGTTTGATATTTCAATAAAATCAAAATACTTCAAATTCTTCGCATAATCAGCAATCGGGTTCAGTTTTGAATGAGGAAATTAAGGAGGGTGAGGAATGGCAGGCTGTTAAAAACAAAAAGAATAAGGGGAATCTGAAAGCAAAGCATGTTCTTCGGGATATAGATCCTATGCATGATACAGCTCATGACATACACACTTCACATAAATCAACAGCAAGTGGGAACATGACTTTTCAAAAGGAGAATGGGTCTAAACAGTCTTCGCGGCCCAAAAAAAGACAAGCCCAAAGGGGGCTAAGTTTGTTTTCCAAGTTGTAAAACTAACTGGAGTGATCGTTGGAGGAAGGGCGATGCGTAAAGATACTCGTGATAACTCAAAGCCTCAATCTTCGCCTATACCGAAACTGAGACATAAAAGAGTTCGCATGGTTAGACCCCAAGGAAATCACACTTACACTTTCAAAGAAGTCTCAATCCTTAACGACACTGGGAACGAATAGGTGTTTGAAGTCGGGCATGGTGGGTCCACTATAGCGTGTGGTCAAGGTTCGGAGACGTAGTCCTTGGTAGTATGACACTCCCTCTTTTTTCCTTGATTTTTTTAAGAATATTATAAGCTGGAATCTTAGGGGAGCAGTGAATGTGGGGGGTAAGAGAGTAGTTCGGGAGTTAGTTCAAAAGTATAAGCCTGACATTTTTATTATTATTGAGCCTCATTGTCTTTGTGAGCGAGCTCGCTATTTTTGGAGGCGTCTGGGTTTTTATGCTGGGGCTGTATCAAAAGTTAGAGGTCAGAGGTGTGTGGGTGATGTGCAGGGATGGAATGTCCATTGAGGTGATGGATTAGGTGGCTACCTTGAAAATTGGCTCGAATTCTTCTGCTTGGTTTTTATCAGGGATTTATGCTAGCGCCATTCCTTTAGTTCAAGATGATATTTGGAGTTATTTAGGGGGGCTTTGTAATGTTGTTCAGGGTCCTTAGCTTCTCATGGGTGATTTCAATGAATTTTTGCTTCTCGATGAAGTTAAAAGGGGTGTTTTTTCTTATTCTAGAGCTAACAAGTTTGCTGCTGCGATTAATATTTGTTCTCTTATGGATATTGGTGTCACAGGAGCTAAATTTTCTTAGTATCATATTATCTAAGGTCAGTGTATCATGGCCAAACGCTTTGATCGCGCTTTGGTTGATTTATCTTGGCGTATTATGTTCCCAGAAGCTTTTTTGGAGACCCTTTGTCGTACTCACTCTGACCATCATCCTATTCTTATACGCAGTGTAGGGTTACCTAATTCTTATGCCGGTCCCAGGCCTTTTCATTTTGAGGCTATTTGGACTAGACATAGGGATTTTGAGGATTTGGTGAGTAAGGCTTGACATGGAGCTACTATTTCTATTACTTCTTAGCTGAATTTGGCTAGGCAGGATTCTTTAGATTTTAATGAGAAGATTTTTGGAAACATTTTCGAGAAGAAACGAGAGCTTCAGAGCAGGTTACGAAGTGTTTAGCAGAAGTTAGAGCAGGTTGATGTTGTGTCTCTTATTTTTTCTTGAGCGTAAGTTACAGTAGGAGTATCAAGAAGTTTTAATTCAAGAAGAGGTATTTTGGTTCCAGAAATCTAATGAGAAATAGGTTAAATTAGGTGATAGAAATACTTCCTTCTTCCATACTCAAACTATTGTTAGGCGTAATAGGAAAAAGATTTCTGGTCCATTTCTTAATGATGGGGTTTGGTGCATGGAGGAAGATAGATTATGTATGGAAGCTATGTCCTTCTATCAAGGCCTCTTTTCTTCTTTGCCCTCCATTGACATTTCGGTTTTCAATAATATTCAATTCCCGCAGTTGGAACCTTATGATATCAGGGATTTGATTAGAGCTATTTCTAAAGATGAGGTGTTTTATGCTTGGAGTAGGATGAAGTCCTTTAATGCTCCTAATAGTGATGGTGTTCGTGCTTTCTTTTTTAAGCAATACTGGCATATTGTTGGCGATGAGATTTGGAGGTTTGTGAGTAATGCTTTCTCACAGGGTTTCTTTGATTCAAGTGTTGTTGAGACACTCCTTGTGCTCATTCCTAGGGTTGATCAACCTGTGCATATGAGTGATTTATGACCTATTAGCCTCTGTAACATTCTCTACAAACTTATTACCAAGGTGCTTGTTAATAGGATGCACCTTTTATACAACACATTATGAGTCCAATGCAGAGTGGGTTGGTTCTAGGAAGAGATATCTAGGATAATGTTATTATTGCCCAGGAGGTTATGTATTATATGAGGAAATCCCAAAACAAGAAAGGTGTAGTGGTTTTCAAGATTGATCTTGAAAAGGCTTATGATAGAGTAGACTGGAGGTTTCTCTGCTTTATCCTTAACAAGTTTGGTTTTTCTGCTTCTATTGTGAATTTGATCATGTTTTGTGTTTCTTCTTCTGTGCTCTCTCTTCTCTGGAATGGGGAGAAGTTACCCCCCTTTGATCCTTCTCGGGGACTTTGGCAAGGTGATCCGATGTCACCTTATTTGTTCATTTTTGTATGGAAGGTCTTAGCGCTCTTATTAATGTGGAGGTCAGCAAGGAGTCTTGGAAGAAAGTGCGGGTGTCTAGAGGTAGTCCAGGTATATCTCATTTACTTTTTGCAGATGATTTGCTTCTTTTTTCTCAGGCTTCTACTTCACAAGTTCATTTGGCTATGAGAAATTTGGATGCCTTTTGCGCTTCATCCGTTCTGAAAATTAATTTATCTAAGTATAGGGGAATGTACTCTCCAACTGTTAACAGGACGCGGCATGATGTGCTTACTAGTATTTCTTCTATTCAGTTTACTACGAATATGGGGAAATACTTAGGGTTTCCTTTGCTTAATAGGAAGGCTAAACAAAGTGATTTTGACTTCATCATTGAAAATTTGAATAAGCGGTTAACTAGATGGAGGGTAAGCTTCTTAATAAGGAAGGTAAATTGACCTTGACTTGATCCGTTCTGATAATTACTCCTATTTATATCATGCAATCTTGCTGGCTTCCTTATTCTATTTGTGGTGCTCTTGATAAAACTACTCGAGACTTCCTTTGGAGTAAAGGGTACATGGAGAAGGGTCTTCATCTCGTTAATTGGCGTACTATTGCTAGGCCTACTAGCAATGGTAGGCTTGGGCTCCGGCGTGCTAGAGAATTCAACACAGCTCTCTTGGGTAAATGAGTTTGGACTTTATTGCATGATCATGACAAATTGTAGGTCAAGCTATTTTCCACCAAGTATTTGGGTCAACGCTCGGTCTTTGATGTGAATTGTCCTAGTGGCTTTTCTCCTATTTGGCGTGTTGTGTGGCAAATAACGCAAGTTCTCAAGGATGAGTTTGACTTGAGATTAGGTAATAGTGCTTCCTCTCTTTGGTATAGCGGCTGGACTCGATTAGGCCCTCTTTGTAATCTTTTTGCTTTTGTCTATATTTCAGATTCGCAACTTAAGATTCAGGATTGTTGGGTTAATGGTAATGTCACGACCCGACTTGGGTACGTGACCAGCACGTGGGGAATCCTCATCCCCACGTAAGCCTCGTGACCTCTGCATTTCTCTATATGCATATTTTAATATAAAACCGTTTACAAAACATTATTTGATCTCTAATAACCCATGGGTTCTATGAAAACACAATCATGGTCAAACTTTAACACAGGTCTCTGAAGTAATAAAATCAATCATTTCCATTTCAAACTCTAAACATATCACTGAGATTCAAAATGTATGAGTTGCCCTCTATACAAAATATACATGAAATCTATAATGATGTAGATACAAAATAATCATGATAAAACAATGCTAATCAATCTTTATGGTCCGGGACCCTGCCTGTCATGTAACTGGAGCATTTTATCTCTAACAAAAAGCAAAATAGAGTACTTCACACCAAGTGAAGCTCACTAATCGATAAATCTATATTGTAGGGGTGGAATAGGAAGACCTGTAACGTCTACAACACCTGTAATGGGGAAAGAGAGCGGGGTGAGCTTCATCTAAAACTCAGTGAGCAGGTTCTCACCTGTAACCCTCTCATGGGACGACCAAGAAAATAGATAATCATATACAAATAATTAAAATCAGTTGATACAATAATCTCTAGAATCATACTTGTATACATGTAATTATAAAATCTCTAAATAGAAATTTCTCTAAAAATATAATAACAGAAGTCTACAAGAGAAACATGAATCTTTACTCTATGGTTCTTCAAGAACCTTAATCATTGTACTCTATGATCCATCAGGGATCTAGTGTAGACACCTGAATAGGTTCCGTTCTCTGTTCTATGAGATTGTCCTCTCGGGATAACTTGGTACCAAGGTTAACGATCGAGGTCAGCCGTTAACTCACTGTCTGCTTCTCTATACCTATCGTTTAGCCTCTAAACCAATGAATATATTATTTTCTATAAATCTCTATTCTAATATCTCTCTAAGCACAACTCTATAATTCGTAAATCATTCGTTCAAAATATTATCATGGCAATTTTATGGAAATCTCAATTCAAGGTATAATAGTAATATTCTAGCTCTTGTGATAAAATCGTTTAACAATAATGGTCTCATGCGTTTGCAATAAAACAAATATTTCATGCTCTAGTTGGAATTCACCATTTCAATAATTATAACAAATCAAATGGAGACTCTAATATCTTGAAATCTCTTTTAAACCATGTAATTAGTAATAGTTTGACAGAAATTAACTCTAATGACTAACATAAGGGTCATAGGTTCTAAACCCACTCACCTGGAGGGGAAGGAATGGTGACACCAACTCCAACGGAGCTTCGGGAAGGAGGAATGACACCAATGTCTGCCATTGAAGCCACAAAACACGAGATTAGTCTCCAACAATCTCTAGAATACTAAAACATAACTCTAACAATATTGGGGAAGTACCCCCACTTAACAACAATGGAGATAAACAACGAACCCAAACTCTAGGATACAAAGTGAGAAGGATGGAGACAACAAAACCCATAAATCTCACCTTTGATCTCTTGAAGGAAGAGGGATTAAAGTGGATTTGTGTGAGGAAGGAGTGGGAGAGAGTTGGGAAGAGAATGGTTTCGGATTTGGAATGAAAATCCTGAGTTTGAAAGGGTTAAAGAGGGTTGGGGGTCTCAATTATGTGAAATGACGCGTTTTGCACTGTACGTGCACTGCTGACACTATTATAGCGATGTATGACTGCTATAGCGGTCTGCCCTTCCTGAGCCTTTTGCGCCGTGCCACTTACGACCACTATAGTGATCCTGGACCCCTATAGCGGTCCTTAGAGGGCCAAAAATGGCGTTGCACCCCCACTGACTGCTATAGTGGTCCTAGACCACTATAGCAGTGACAATTCACCACTTTAGCTGCATAAAGGATCCTCCATGCATCTCGGGGCCTTCCTAGCAACACGGGTACATCCCAGCGGACCTTGGGACAGTACGGAATTTATCTGCTACCACGTATACACTAGGTATCACAGGTAATTGGAACTTGGATGATTTATGGATGAATCTAACTCCTCAAGTCCATCAACTAATTCAAGAGATCCCTATTCCATTGGGGGTGATTATGAGGACTATTTAGTTTGGAAGGGTGCTCTCTCTAGGTGCTATAAGGTTTTCTCTAAGTATAATTGCCTGACTTCTTCTCAGCATGATGATGATATGGATTACTCTTGGAATTGGATTTGAAAGCTGAAAGTTCCCTTTAAAGTATGCTTTCTGATTTGGTTGGCCATACGAAACATCATCCTTACTAATGAATTACAGTTTAATAGAGGCCTTTCTAACTCTTCCCTTTATACTTGGTGCTCGAATACTGTGGACTCCCGTTTACATTGCTTTTGAGATTGTTCTTTTGCTAGGGAAGTGTGGCACCGTGTGGGATATGTTGACTAGCCTCTTTTTTCTCTCTCTCAGAATCTTCAATTTTGGTTGTGGACCAATGCTATAGGTTCTAATGGTATTCTTTTTCTTTCCTCCCTTTAAGCTGTGTGGCGTCATTGGAATATGTGGGCTTTAAACAGGGAGAAGCTTGTTTTAAACCAAGTTTTGTACTGTATTTGGCAACTTGTGCACACATATACTTCGATTTTTGACTTGTATAGGCTGCAACCTTCTACTGTTAAATGGGTTGGCTGGCATCCTCCTCTTGTTAATTTTGTGAAATTAAATTCTGATAGTAGTTCTTTGGGTAATCCTGGTCTTGCAGGATTTGGTGATATGGTTCGTGGTAGCAATGGTATTTGGATTACTGGTTATGCCGGCCATATTCCTAGAGCTGATAATCTCTGTGCTGAGCTTCTTGATTTGTATCATGGCTTGGCTTTTGTCTGGGGGCTTGGATTTTGTCTGGGAGCTTGGCTATCGTCATGCTATTTGTGAAGGAGATTACTTTGAGATTTTACGATTATCGGCTATCCCTCCTACCTTTCATATGTATGCTTCTTTGTTGCATGACATCAACAATCTCAAGAAGCGGGATTGGACCTGTTCAATCTCTCATATTTATAGAGAAAGTAACCAAGTCACGGATTTTCTTGCTAAGCATGGTGTCTCTTATCCTCTTGTAACTCATTATTGAGATAGGCCTCCAAATGGTCTGGAGCTTATTCTCTTGGTTGATGTCTCTGGGGTTTTTCATATGAAATAATCTTTTTTGTTGTTTTTTTCCCTTTATTTAACTCTTTTACCAAAAAAATATTTATGAATGTATATTATTATGTCGTATTATTATATTAATATGTAATTAATAAAATATTAATTTTTACATGACTTATGTACAAACAAAGAAGAATTCTACATTATGAAAACAAATATTAATGACGACAGTTAAACAATTAGTAAATTATTGGTTGAGTACAACATAGAAAAGATTTTGAAGAAAAAAGGAAAGAAGTTTTGTTGAGGAAAAAAAAGGTACTCAGAGTGATGATCAATTTGTTGTTGCGACAAAAGATAAAGTTTTCTTATAAACATATTTGGCTTGAACGTTCATTAACACATATTTATCCTTTTTGTGTAATTTGACCATAAAAAGTGATTTTAGTCGTATTTATTCAAGACTTATAAATGCTTTTAACAGTTAAAGTGCTTGTCAAATTATCTATCTAAGAATAAAATAATTTTGATAATATTAATATATATATATATATATACACACACATTATGAGAGGATTAAGTGAAATGAGTGATTTTGTGTGATAGCGAGAAAAGTAAATTTGAGATGTCAAATTTTATATTAACGATGAGGATTAAAATATAAATTTATATTACTTTTTAATTAATTATGTGATCTTTTAATAACTTTTAATCTTAATAATTGATATATAATTATACGAACCAAATTTAATTCCCTCGTTCTTGTTTAAAATAATTTATGTCACTAATAATGGCAATCCAAATGCACACTCAATTAGCGTTGTCGTTGTATAAGATTGCCATCTCAAACGTCATCTCGAGCTAATTTTAATTAATATTAAAAATCCATTAACTCCTTATTAACGAAAAATCCAAAAGAATTCGATTATTTTTGTAATAGATTTATTATCTACCCTTTTATTTACAGATTGAGCCATTTTTCAAACGACTTCGGTTGCATTGTCACTAATTAATTAAAACAATTAACAGTACTCCCCTCCCACCCAAACCGTGGCTTTTTCATGCAATTTCAATTTTCCATCATATCTCCCGAATGCCGGTACATCACACTATCCCAAAGTCAACACTGTCCCTTTCCTTTTTGATTACGCCTTATCACTTTGAGTTGGTTATTTAGTTTACACTGATCCACAAGTTGTGCTTATAAATCATATCTAAATCTAGAAGGACGTGAGACACGCTTCATCCAGCCTAAATTAGACCTAATTTAACCTAATCTATATTTAATAAATAAATTAAGTAAAGATTTAACTAAACAAACCAAATAATAATAAAACAATCTATTAGACCTAACAAGGTAGTTTGCTTATATTATTATCATTGTTGCTTTAAAAATCTAATGATAATAGAACTATTTTAATTTATTTAGAATTATATTTTTTTAACTTATTTAAGAAGTTTTTTAGCCTATTTAAAATCTTTTGTTTTTGACATCGGTAGAATATTTTTAGAAGTATTTTCACTTATTTAAGAATAAGTAATTAAAAAAAAATCAAATGTGCCTCTAAGTAAGACTTCAAGTTGGACTATGTAACATCCCTTTTTTTTAATAATAATAATAATGATAAAAATAAAATAGTTTATGTGTAATAATTTTAAGTTATGCTCTTACTTAATAATTTTATATATCAACAATTATTTTAAATATTAGACCAAAACTTTAAACTACAAATATTAACTGTATAAAATAAAATAATAAACTAGTGACAATAAACTCATAGTACATTGTACTAAATTAAGAATAAGATTTATTAAGTGTAATAAATAATAATATGTTAAGTATTAATAATTAGGTGTATAATTTTTACACACAAAAAAAATAAAGGTAGTACACCAAAAAAAAAAAGAAAGGGGGCAAGACACAAGATCGCTTCACTCACCCATTAACATTTCAGCCACAGAAACTTCATTTCTGTGAGCTGTGCATCCATAAATATATATATATATATATATATATATATATATGTGGGTGTGTGTGTGTGTGACGGAGTAATAGTGAGAGAGAACGTGAGGAAGAGAAAGAGAAGAGAAAAGGAGAGGAGAGAGGAGAGAGAAGAGAGAAGAACGAGAGAAAGAGAGAAAAGGGAAGAGAGAGAAAGAATTAAAAAAAAAGGAAATAATAAGGTTAGTATACTATAAAGTTCAATAGGTGTACGCAATTTTTATCTTCCGGCAGAATTTAAGGTAGGGAATGAATTTATTTTTATGCCAAATAAAATCATGACTACAGTTATTATTATTACTATTCATTTTATGCATTATCATTTTTATCACAGATGCTCATAGTCAATTGTTTTTATACTATTAATGATCATGAACCTGAATAGTAAAATAATATTAATAAAAAAATAATCCTCTTCTCCCCCTACTGATCCTATCCGTTTACCGCGCTCCGGTTTCTTTTATCATTTAATTATAATGATTCTCTCTCCTTTATCAGTCAAATCTGAGCATCTGCCCAGCTTTCTTTTATTATTTAATTATAAGTATTCTCTTCTCCCTCTACTGGTCCAGTGTGGAATACCGCCGCTCCAGTTTCTTATTTAGATTAATATTTATATTTATGCGATTTAAAGTTTAATTCAAATTAATTAAATATTCCTTCTTATTTATGTTGTTATCTGTTGTACATTAATTTATTGGATCTAACTTCTATTCTTTTGGCCCAATTTATTTATGCATGAATTTATAAATTTATGTATTTATGTTTCACTATTTAAATTGTTGAGTAACAATATTTATTTAAGTTTCATTTATTGATTTATTATATGAAATTCTTTATTATGAAATTATGCATAATAACTTTTAAAAGAACATGATTAATTAAGATGTGCCGCTAACCACAGATAAGGCAGAGGGATAAATGTAAGATCCTTTTATGTTACCTGCCTTGGTTAGAATGGCGTAAGTGTCTTGCTTTGTCATCACGATGTTAAGAACAATATGAAAGAATGAGAATTCCCAAGATAAGCACTTCAACTATGTGTGAGACAAGCAGACAAATGAAAGAGAAACTAAAGTAAAGCAAATCATAATTTTGATAAGATATGCATGACATATTCTATGCATAATGTGTTCTACATGACATATTTCATGATAATCGATTATATTCATATAACGTTACTATAGTCATGTGTATTTCCGTCAGATACTACTTGGAATCAATCATAGTTCAAATATTTTTAAAACCATTCATTCTCTATTGGGAATTTTTATAAATTCTCATTTCCCTTTATTTTTATTTTTGGTGGTTTCAGATTAGTCAAGTAACACTGAATGGATGGCAGCTGCTAGAAACTCATGACTTATGTTTAATTAATGTGTGATTTTATGTTACAAATTATAGAAATATTCAGTTTGTACTTAATGACATTAAGTTGTCATTGCTAGAACTTCATACTTGTAATCTCTTTATTTAATGTTAACCATTGTGTTTCATGTGTAAATTCATATTATTAGTTATTTTATAAGAGGGTGTTACAGTAATGGTATCAGAGCAACCGTTTTCTGGCTATTATGAAAATTATATGTAGGATTAGAACCATTTTATTTGCATGTCATGTCCTTAGTTTCTCTCTGCATGCCTTATAGTATTCTTAGTGCACTAAGTATACAATATTGAGCCTAATCAACTCAATATTGGATTGTTTATGTACTTGTAGGATTATATGGCATCAGGAGATCAAGGAATCCCAGAAGATCAGAGTGCACCAAATGCCACTCTATCAGAAATGATGGGAGCCATGATGAGTCTGGCTGAAGCTGTTAAGGCCCAGACAGAATCAAATAAAATGATTTTCCAACAAATGCATGAAACCCAATATAGGAACAACAACCATGGTGAAAATAGTAGAAACTCTACTGGGGGAGGAATTGTTACTAATCCCGATTACCAAGGATTATCAGAGTTTAGGAAAGCCTTACCTCCTTCATACCATGGGGAGTATAACCCGGTTCTTGCTGAAAAATGGGTCATGCAGTTAGATAAAATTTTTACTGTTTTAGGATGCACAGATGCACAAAAGGTAGTCTTTGCCACCTATATGCTAGAAGGGGAAGCAGAACATTGGTGGAGAGGTGCTAAAAGTTTGTTAGAATGTAGCAGGACTGAAATTACTTGGGAGGTATTCTTAACCACTTTCTTTGATAAATATTTCCCTGATAATGTTAAGGATGAGAAAGAAGCTGAGTTTATACAACTCAAGCAGGGGAATATGACCATAGGTCAGTATGTGGCTAAGTTTGATGAGCTTTCCAAATTCTCTTCTTATCTGAAAAGTAACCCAGATGGGGGTTGGAAGGCAACAAAATTTGAGTTAGGTCTAAGGCCTGAGATTAGAGACAAAGTGTCCACTCTAGAGATTAAGGACTATGCCACCCTAGTCAATAAATGTAGGATAGCCGAGAAAAGCTATCGTGATCTGGAATTTGAAAGAGAAAGACAAAATTTCCTCAAAAGAAAGAGGGTGTTAGAAGCTCAAAAGAAAAACAATTTTAAGAGTGGAGTGAACCCAGGGAAGGGAAAACCATTTCAAACTAGTGAACCCTTGCCTACATGCAATAAGTGTGGAAAATTTTATGGATCCAAACCTTGTCTTTTCGGACAAAATGTTTGCTATCGGTGCGGAAAGCCAGGACACTATGTTAAGGACTGCACCAATGGAACACCATTAAACAATCTTGCACCAAGACCACAAACTAAAGGGAGAGTATTTACTCTTAATGGAGAAGAGACAACTCATTCTCCTAACTTGATCAAAGGTACATGTTTCATAAAAAATTATCCCTTAATTGCATTATTTGACTCAGGAGCTACACATTCCTTTATATCTATTGACTGTGTAAAAAAGTTAAAAGTGTCTCTATCTTATTTGCCTTTTGATTTGTTAGTTTCCACTCCCACAGGAGAAAGAGTTTCTACCTCCTATGCCTTTTTGAATTGTCCCATTTTAATTAAAGGAAAACCTTTTATTATTGATCTTGTTTGTTTACCTTTGTCTAGTGTTGATATTATAATTGGAATGGACTGGATGTCTTCTAATAGTATCCTTCTATATTGTCCTAAAAAGCTTGTTTATTTTCTTTATGATCCAATACAAAAATCTTCTGACACCATTTCCCTAAATGTCACTCAAGTAGAGAAGTGTCTCTTAGATGGAGTTCAAGAGGTTCTCCTTTATTCTTTAAATTCTAAGGTCGAACAACATGTGGACAACATACCTCTAGTGAGAGATTTTCCAGAAGTGTTTCCTAAGGATATAGTGAACCTGCCACCAGATAGAGAGGTTAAGTTTTCCATTGATCTAATGCCAGGAACAGGACCTCTATCCTTTGCACCCTATAGAATGTCTCGTTTAGAGCTTGATGAACTTAAGAAACAAATTGAGGATTTGTTGTCCAAAGGATTCATTAGGCCTAGTGTATCACCATGGGGTGCACCGGTTTTGTTAGTCAAGAAAAAGGATGGAAGCATGAGGTTGTGTATAGATTATAGACAATTGAATAAGGTCACAATTAAAAATAAGTACCCACTTCCAAGGATAGATGACCTATTAGATCAACTATTAGGAGCATCAGTTTTCTCAAAGATTGACTTGAGATCGGGATACCATCAAATAAGAGTAAAGCAAGAAGATATACCTCAGACAACCTTTAGGACTAGGTATGGCCATTATGAATATCTTGTGATGCCTTTTGGACTTACCAATGCTCCTACAATATTTATGGATTACATGAATAGGATTTAGGCCTTACCTTGACAAATTTGTGGTAGTCTTTATAGATGATATTCTTATCTATTCAAAGACTAAGAAGGAGCATGAACAACATCTTAGAATAGTATTGCAAATTTTGAAGGAAAAACAGTTATATGCTAAGCGAGAAAAATGTGAGTTTTGGCTACAGGAAGTGAAGTTTTTAGGCCATGTGATAACCCAAGGAGGGGTGGCTGTCGATCCAAATAAAGTTGAAGCTGTAGTTCATTGGAAAAGGCCAAAGACAGTCACAGAGATAAGGAGTTTTCTTGGATTAGCTGGTTATTACAGAAGGTTCATTAAAAGATTTTCCCAACTAGTTTTACCATTGACTAGGTTAACCAGAAAAAACCAAACCTTTGAATGGAATCTGACATGTGAAACCAGCTTTCAAGAATTGAAAAATAGGCTTACCTCTACCCCAGTGTTAATAATCCCTGATCCTAAGAAAAACTTTGTAGTGTATTGCGATGCATCTAAGAAAGGATTAGGTTGTGTTTTGATGCAAGATGGGAGAGTTGTAGCCTATGCTTCTAGGCAACTTAGGTCTCATGAAGAGAACTGTCCAACCCATGACCTAGAGTTAGCTGCTGTAGTATTTGCTTTAAAAAATTGGAGACATTATTTGTATGGGGTGAAGTTTGAGGTTTACAGTGACCATAAGAGTTTGAAATATCTTTTTGATCAGAAGGAATTAAATATGAGACAAAGGAGATGGATGGAATTTTTAAAGGATTATGATTTTGAATTAAAATATCATGCTGGCAAAGCTAATGTTGTAGCTGATGCCTTGAGCAGAAAGTCCTTGCACATGTCTCTAATGATGGTAGAAGAGCATAAGTTATTGGAGGAATTTAGGGATTTGAAAATTTCAGTGTCCTTACAACCCTATTGCCTATATGCTAATGAACTTAGAATAGAATCTGATTTGAATGACCGAGTAAGAAATGCCCAAGACAAGGATGAGTTTCTTAAGTCCCTCAAGAGCAAGATTCAAGTAGAACAACTTAAACATTTCCAGTTTGATGGAAAGGGAGCTGTAATGTATGAGGGAAGGTTATGCGTGCCTAATAATGAAGAATTAAGGAACCAGATTTTGACTGAGGCACATTGTAGCAAATTAACCATGCATCCAGGAACAACAAAGATGTACCAGGATCTCAAAAAGTGGTTTTGGTGGAATGGCATGAAAAGAGACATAGCTAATTTTGTAGCTAAGTGTCTTACTTGTCAAAAAGTTAAGATAGAGCACCAAAAACCTACAAGATTATTACAACCTCTAGATATCCCTGAGTGGAAATGGGATAGTATATCCATGGATTTTGTTGTAGGATTACCTAGAACTCCTTCAAGCTATGATGCTGCGTGGGTAATTGTAGATAGATTAACCAAGTCCACCCATATCCTTCCAATAAAGATTAGTTGGCCACTGTATAGGTTAGCTCAGAGTTACATCCAGGAAATCATAAGACTACATGGTGTACCAACTAGCATTGTTTCAGACAGAGATCCTAGATTCACCTCTAAGTTTTGGGTAGCCTTGCAAGACGCCTTAGGTACCAGACTTCGTTTTAGTACAGCTTACCACCCTCAAACAGATGGTCAGACAGAAAGAACTATCCAAACATTAGAGGACATGCTTAGAGCCTGTGTACTAGAGCTGCAAGGAAGTTGGGATACTTATCTACCATTAATAGAGTTTGCCTATAACAATAGTTATCATTCAAGCATAGGCATGGCTCCATTTGAAGCTCTATATGGTAGAAAGTGTAGGTCACCCTTATGTTGGTTTGAAGTAGGAGAAATGAGTTTATTAGGACCTGACATAGTGCAACAAACCACAAAGAAAATCAAGTTCATTAGGGGAAAGCTACTCACTGCACAGAGTAGACAGAAAAGTTATGCTGATAAAAGGAGGAGACCTCTAGTATTTAAAGAAGGGGACTATGTTTTCCTTAGAGTCACTCCTACTACTGGAATTGGCAGAGCCCTTAAATCCGAAAAGTTAAGTCCAAAGTTCATAGGTCCATTCCAAATTCTTAAAAAAGTAGGACCAGTTGCATATCAAATCGCACTTCCACCCAATCTTTCAAATCTTCATAATGTCTTTCATGTCTCTCAACTCAGAAAGTATTGTTTTGACTCTTCACATATCATAGAATATGAGACAATGCAAGTAAGAGATAATTTAACGTATGAAACTAAACCAATGCAAATCATAGATAGATCTGTCAAAAACTTAAGAGGAAAAGAAATTCCTTTAGTCAAAGTGGTTTGGAAAGGGTTGTCACTTGAAGAAGCAATGTGGGAACTAGAAGATGAGATTAAGGAGACCTACCCAGAATTATACCAAACAGGTCAGTGAATTTTGGGGATAAAATTCCTAAAAGGAGGGGAGAATTGTAACATCCCTTATTTTTAATAATAATAATAATGATAAAAATAAAATAGTTTATGTGTAATAATTTTAAGTTATGCTCTTACTTAGTAATTTTATATATCAACAATTATTTTAAATATTAGACCAAAACTTTAAACTACAAATATTAACTGTATAAAATAAGATAATAAACTAGTGACAATAAACTCATAGTACATTGTACTAAATTAAGAATAAGATTTATTAAGTGTAATAAATAATAATATGTTAAGTATTAATAATTAGGTGTATAATTTTTACACAAAAAAAAATAAAGGTAGTACACCAAAAAAAAGGGAGGGTGGCGCACACAACACCGCCACTCACCCACAACATTTCAGCCACAGAAATTATATTTCTGTGAGCTATGCATCCATATATATATATATATATATATATATATATATATATATATATATATATGTGGGTGTGTGTGTGTGTGTGTGACGGAGTGATAGTGAGAGAGAACGTGAGGAAGAGAAAGAGAAGAGAAAAGGAGAGGAAAGAGAAGAGATAAGAGAGAAGAACGAGAGAAAGAGAGAAAAGGGAAGAGAGAGAAAGAATTAAAAAAAAGGAGATAGTAAGGTTAGTATACTATAAAGTTTAATAGGTGTACGCAATTTTCATCTTCTGGCAGAATTTAAGGTAGGGAATGAATTTATTTTTATGCCAAATAAAACCATGACTACAGTTATTATTATTACTATTCATTTTATGCACTATCATTTTTATCACAGATGCTCATAGTCAATTGTTTTTATACTATTAATGATCATGAACCTGAATAGTAAAATAATATTAATAAAAAAATAATCCTCTTCTCCCCCTACCGGTCCCATCGGTTTACCGCGCTCCGGTTTCTTTTATCACTTAATTATAATGATTCTCTCTCCCTTTACTGGTCCAGTGCGGAGTACCGCCGTTCCAGTTTCTTTTATTATTTAATTATAAGTATTCTCTTCTCCCTCTACTGGTCCAGTGCGGAATACCGCCGCTCCAGTTTCTTATTTATATTAATATTTATATTTATGCGATTTAAAGTTTAATTCAAATTAATTAAATATTCCTTCTTATTTATGTTGTTATCTGTTGTACATTAATTTATTGGATCTAACTTCTATTCTTTTGGCCCAATTTATTTATGCATGAATTTATAAATTTATGTATTTATGTTTCACTATTTAAATTGTTGAGTAACAATATTTATTTAAGTTTCATTTATTGATTTATTATATGAAATTCTTTATTGTGAAATTATGCATAATAACTTTTAAAAGAACATGATTAATTAAGATGTGCCGTTAACCACAGATAAGGCAAAGGGATAAATGTAAGATCCTTTTATGTTACCTGTCTTGGTTAGAATGGCGTAAGTGTCTTGCTTTGTCATCACGATGTTAAGAACAATATGAAAGAATGAGAATTCCCTAAGATAAGGCCTTCAACTATGTGTGAGACAAGCAGACAAATGAAAGAGAAACTAAAGTAAAGCAAATCATAATTTTGATAAGATATGCATGACATATTCTATGCATAACAGGTTCTACATGACATATTTCATGATAACTGATTATATTCATATAACGTTACTATAGTCATGTGTATTTCCCGTGCAGACACGGCTGGAACCAATCATAGTTCAAATATTTTTAAAACCATTCATTCTCTACTGGGAATTTTTATAAATTCTCATTTCCCTTTATTTTTATTTCTGGTGGTTTCAGATTAGTCAAGTAACACTGAATGGATGGCAGCTGCTAGAAACTCATGACTTATGTTTAATTAATGTGTGATTTTATGTTACAAATTATAGAAATATTCAGTTTGTACTTAATGACATTAAGTTGTCATTGCTAGAACCTCATACTTGTAATCTCTTTATTTAATGTTAACCATTGTGTTTCATGTGTAAATTCATATTATTAGTTATTTTATAAGAGGGTGTTACAGACTAGGTTTTTTATAAGGTTAGACTAGCTAAAGCCATAAAAGGACTCATGCCAAATAGTAGGCTTAGGTAACTTTCTGAAAACACAGATCATACATATTCAAGATACATATCATACATATTCAAGCTAAAGCCTAACCCAACCTATTTCTAATCCTAATTGTATCAAGTCTAGATATGATAAGTTTTTGGCAATGTGATGTGGTTAATTACACTTACTACTGAGATGATTAAAGTATGAATAAATTATACTCATCTCCCTTAAAGTTTGCTAAAATGCAATAAACACATTCTCTATTTACCCACTTGATATTTACCTTTCCTGAACTAAATAAAAACAAAAAAATTTAATGGTGCTATTTACCTCCCCTGGGTCAAGGCTCGGCCGGACAACAATGATGAAAAAAGATCTCGGTTAAGAGAATGTGGAACTCATCTAAAAGGAAATATATAGAGCTCGACTAGGAAGAGGCAGAGCTTGGCTGAGGAGGTGGAGCTCGACTAACAAGTGGTATAGACTAACAGGCATGTGACGGAGCTCCACCACCTTTCAGTCGAGCTTCGCCTCCCCCTAATCGAGCTTTTTTCCCTCTCAAACAAGCTTCACCTTCTCCTAGTCTAGATCTTTTTTCATCTCTGCTGCTTGACCGAGCCTTAACACGGGAGGTAAATAGTATAGTTAAAGCCCTGTTTGTTTCTATTTAGTTAGGGGAAGTAAATGTCAGGTGGACAAATAGAAGGAGTGTCTGTTATATTTCAATAAATCTAAAGAGAGATTAGTATAATTTACTCTTATAGTATTCTTCCCCTTCTAGCTAGGCAAAGTGATATAGTATTAGACGTATTGTTATTAAGATGATTGTTGTTCCTCCCGTAGCTAAACTTAATGATTGAGTTCTTTGTTCCCTGCTCACTTCTCTTCCTAGCACTAATGAAATGTTTGACTTCAGTATTCATGATTTGCCTTAAAATAAAAGTTGGACCGAGGGATTATTTCTGATATGAGGATACTTATGATATCTACCGAAAGAAGAGATGAGGTGTTCACGAGTTAATGTAGGGGCCTCATGATTAAGGTTAAGATTCTGACTATGGAGGAGTATACGATCCTTAAAAATCATATGTGAGCGTGGAATCCACAAAATTGATTTTTTGTTTATAGGAACATTGTTTCAGTCTCTTATTTGAGGGGGGTGAGAGTGAGATTTAGTGGAGCGTCAATGCAGAGCAAGTGTCAAGGAATGTCTAGGGGATTTGGACGAGAAAGTCGGGGTAAGATTGAAGTCGAGGGAATTTTTCTCCTGTGGGTAATAGGAGGGCCTTGTAAAACCTCAATTTATACTTTTTTTATAATTATCTTAGCCTTTTAAGGTAATTAAAGGTGTGTAGTGTGTGCTTGCATGATTAGGCTTCAAAAAATTATATTAGACTTTGATTGTGCTAATCTAGCTTAATTAAGGCTAATTAGGTTAATTGGGACTTAATTATCTTAACTAAGGAAATTATGCATGATCAATTTCTTAAGAATTTCTAATGAGTCACTAATTATCCAATTATCACTAATCATATTATTTATTAAAAATGTAATGGCATAAAGACTAAGAGACATGATGATATCACCAACCACTACACTTGTCTTTTAGTGACTCCTTGCTCATGATACAAGCAAAGATAAAGTATTCTCTCAATCCTTTAATAATTGTCCAGTTATAAATGCTCATTAAAATTAAGAAAATGATTAATAAAACATCAATATTAATAAAAATTACAAATAATTTATTAAATTGTCCTTATTTCTTTTCAAGACTCTAACTTCCTTTTTCCTTCTTCACTAATGAGTCAACAATATTTAATAAGGATATTATTGATAAAAAATAATTAATTCTACCAAAATTTTTGAAATAGACAATTATTTTTAGACAAAGCAATTCTTAAAATAGACAATTATTCAAGGACAGAGGAGTACTACTTTATTTTGAACTCATGACACCCTTAATAATGATAATGTATGATTAATTTAAATTAATCTTAATTAGACCAAGTAAATCATACTTTGACTATTATTTTTACTAAACTGCCCCTAAATTATATTTGTCCAAGTGAAACATTGTGGCTCTTATGCTACTTTGAAGTGAAATATTGCGACTCTTATGCTAAACTATATTATATTTATTAGCTCCAGAACCCTTTTGAAAGCTTCAATGAAATATGTTTTAAATGACAACAAAGCCAATTTTAGGAAAATATTTTGAAGAATGACTGGTGTTTATCTTTAGTTTCTTGAAGTAGCAAACATGTTCTATAGTTAGCATAACAAGGCTCTATTAAGCGAGAACAATTTTACTTCGCATATGTAAACATATTTTATCTCATTTTAAGAGATAGGATCTAAATAAAAGTGATGATTATATCAAAAAATCAAGCTTGAAAATGCCTAACAATTTGACAAAAAAGTAACCAGAATAAGAAACCAAGACTTAGGTCGTCAGAAAGTACGCTTGAAAAAAAGATATCAATCAAACTCTGAAGCAAATGTGTTCTACTATCTTCAATCATCAAATTCGCAATGTTTTTATCATCAACAAACTCTGATTGAAGACCAGAAGACCCAAGGTTCATTAAGAAAATGATACCGTACATCAGAAAGCTTACTTACAGTGAAATAGTGCGCTTGACAAGAAAAGGAGGAAAAATTTGAAATTCAAATTTGAAATAAAAAAGTCAAAACACAGTGTCAGAAATGTTGTGATATCTCTTTTGCGAACTTGGTCAACTACCTCAGCTTCTAGAAGGAGGAGTTCGAAAACCATGCTTCAAAAAGTAAAAGAAGTTTCTGAAAGGACATTTGAAACCTCAACTTTGCAACGACTTCTGTAACAACTCTGACAAATAGATAGGCTACTCTTCTAGACCACTTTTCCAAGACACAAATGGATGATCAACACATGTCACTTGGAGATCTGATCAAGAGCAACAATCACAAGGAAGACCATCTATAAATATAGATGTTGTGCTTTCAAAGTAAAGAGACTGAACATTCCACAAGAGCAAAATCGCTGTTAAAATTTCTCCTCATCTTCTTGTAAAGCTCATTATATCTTATACTCATTTTCCTTACTTGTAAAAATCTTCTTTCTACGTTCCTTTTGGTGTTCATATGTTCTTCCAAGGAAGAATAGGTGAAAAGAAGTCATTCAAGTTATCTCATTTAAGGAAACTTGAGTGTAGGTTAGTTTAAGTTGCAAACCCAAACACAAACCTTTGTAACCTCAATCCAGTAGTGATTGTTGTGAGTTAGTTTAGAGAAGCTAGTCAAAGACTACTTGCAATGCAATAGTAAAGGTGTTTTATTGGTCACGATTTAGCTTGAAGAGGTTGGTTAAAGACTACTTGATTTAGCTTGAAGATGCTGGTGAATAACTACATGGTTTGTGACAGTAGGAGTTGTCTACTGGTCATAGGTGAGAGCTTGAGAATGCTATTATAAAAACTATCCTTGTTCTTTCTCTAGTTTGAGAAAGATTTAGTGGAATTCAACTGTTGTTGAGAACTGGATGTAGGCAAATTGACCGAATCGGTATAAAAACTCCTATATAATATCGCTATTTTCTCCTTCATCTTTAATTTATTTATTGTATTCAGTATAATTGATGTGTTTTTTCTGGAAAACTTTCATTCATGCGTTTAGTTAACTTTCTTAGTTCAGAATACTCACTTTTTGACATTTCTAACATTGTTTCCATTGTACTTCAAGCTCACAGCTTGATAGTACTTTGATTAAGTTTTTCAAAAATCAAAGGGGAAAGAAAAAGTGAAGCACGATTCAACCATTTTCTCGTACATTTTTTTACCTACAATATTAAGGTATTTTATGCTATGGACATGAAATTATCGTTATGTTTAGATGATAATATTATATACGCCCATACGTGTAAGTTGTAAGTATATGTTCTAATGTGGTACGACTATTACACACAAAGGCTTCCATTTTTAAAAGTAATGTTTTAAAAAGAAAAATATGGCTTGTATTTTTTACTATTTGTTTTTGAATTTAGAGTCAAGTTAAGGTCCCAAGAAGTAATCCTTTAATTTTTTTTTGTAAAAGAACTAGGATTCCTAATCCAAGTTCCAATTTTACACAAAGACAAGTAGAAATATCTCATTTAGCCATTAATTTTTTTTGAAATTCAAATAGTAGTATAGAGACTCTCTAAATGTGGTAACAATAAAGGCTAAAAAAGACCTTTTCTAACTATAGCCGTAAAAAGGGGTTATTCCCATTCAGATTTTTTAACTTTAATAATTTTAGTCCCTCATTAATTGATTTTTAGATCCACCCTCTTAATTATACTTTTATATTTTATTTTTTTTCAGTTTTTACCATTTAGCAAATTAAATGGCCGAAGTAGGATTGCATTTCGCACATTCTCGATGAAAATGTTTTTGCAATGTTTAGCATCGCTCTTATTTCACAACATTCACAGAAATTTAACTCAGATATTTATATATGCAAAGTTTCTGTTATTACTCCCTTTATTATTGAATAATTATCTAGTTTAAATGTATAGTTAAATTAAAAAAGATTAGAAAAATATTAAAGTTAAAAAAAATTAAAAATAATTTACTGAATTACCCTTATTTCTTCTTAATAGTCCGACTTTCTTTCTTCTTTTTTACTATATCGTTTTCATCCTTTAATAATATTTAATATTATGGATATTATTAAAAAAATATTTAATGCTATTTAAGATTTTAAAATATATAATTATTTTAAGATAAAAAAAATGTTTAAAATGGATTATTAGTTAAGGATGAGGAGAGTATATTGTTACTTTGTTAACTTTTAGAGCCTTTTTCCGCCTTACAATCACATCATCAATGGAAAAATGCAAAAGGAGAAAAAGTAACCTGAAAATTACAAACCAGCGCTGCATCTTTTGGACTTTAATCTCCGGTTCGTTTTGGACTCCTGATGGCTGATGGTGAAGGCAAGATGAAGCATATTCAATATCCTCTGAAGAATTATTCGATGTGGGTGGGCCTTTTGAAATCAGCACATTCGATTTCATGTACATCCATATCAATATTGGAAGCTCTATACATGTGCAAATTTATGGTCTTTGCGCTAATGTGGGGGAAACGGGGACAAACATTTTCTCTAGTTTATTATCCAAAGTTTCCAGGAGGGAATTTCTTATTTTGAACATGCAAATTAAAATTAATATTTGATATGTATTAAATTATGTAAGTTACAGTGAAAAAGTTTACCATACAATTTATTATTATTTTTTATTAAAAATTGCCAGTATAGGGAGACACCCCTGATACAAGCGGACAAGGCACTAGTGCCTAATTGCAGATCCAGCCAGTTGAGATGGTAGACACTTATTTGACTTAGCCTACGATGACAATCACATCACCCTATTAAACTGGACCAACTTACGGCCATTTAGAGGACTCATTAGCATTACTCCTGAGTGATACGGGATCTCACTATAGAGGATTGCCTATCAACTAAGAATTTAATAGTAAGGAACAATTAAACCCGAATTAAAAAGAGTCACATAATCGTTGGACCCATGTTGGCACAATTTATTATTTTAAAAACCCTAGTCTAATATTTTTCTATTATTGTATAAGAATCGTATTTTTTGGGTCGGAACCGGAGTCCCTATGTCTCTTTTTGGTCTCAGAATCCCTCTCTGTCAACAAATAATAATAATAATAAAGGTTGATGATTGCATTGGCATACATAGTGGCGGGCCACGAGTGGAGTCACACCGTTTGCTGCGGGCATGGAATCCCTTTCCATTGTGGCCTTAAAAAGTCCTAGTTAGCTCCTTACGCGACGAGCATTACCCGTGGCTCCACAAATTGACTCTCGCTAACTTTTATCTCTCCTCGTTATTTCTTAAATGATTTAATTAATTCCTAGTTGCTTTTTCCTTTAATCGCAACAACTACTTTTTAACAGTGATACGTGCTTGATATGAAAAGGGAGGGGATACTACCCTTAAGTCATTGGTGAGTGTCTGTCCTATAGTTGTCTAGTGGCTGATAAATTCAATTATATTTAACCATATTTTATAAATGTGATTAAGTGAAATTTAACATGTTAAATAACATCTCTTCCCTCCTTCTCCTCTATTATCACCATCACCACTCCCTTCTCAAACTCCACTTCTACAGCACTAGCCTCCTCCACGTCGGTATCAACTACCACCATCACATTTCCTCATTCACTCCCTCTCTTTCAGTCCACCTACCCCCCCCCCCCCCAAACACCAAAACGGCACCGTCTAGGTACTCGTGGATGGATCTCTCACTTATATATCCTTCAATTTCAGATCCCCGGGAAAACAACATCCATCATCATCGTTAATCAATCACCAACATCCTTAACTAGATTTCTAATACACAATGTGTTCAGGGTGAGCAATGTGCCAAAGCTCCTCAATGACCTCAACGCGGCAGTGTGAGGACACAGTGAAGTCCTTGCCGTATGAAGTGGAGGCGCGTTTGCATGATCCCATGTAAAGAAGGAGTATTGAGGGCATGACTGGTGGTGATGAAGGAAGGTGGTGTGAAGCGTCATGGCCACGTGCAAAAAGTAATCTCTTGGATCCATTTGTATGTGTGTCATTTTTTCATTGGATGCCAAAGCCAACTAAACCAACTGTATTAACCTTCAACTTCATGTAAGAATCTGTCTAAAAAGAGAGGTGTGTTGATATGTATGTAACTTTTTTATTGAAGAAATTTTTTATACAATTCACTATTGAATTTAAAGTTAATATATTATAAATTATGTCCATAAAATTTAATAGTAATTTAAAATTATCTGAAACGCTTTTTATACGTATCTAAATCAATGCAATAAATATTTCATAAATATATGCAAGAAAAATATATTTGATCACATCTATACAGGTGTCTAAGTATTTTAAAATTTAGTATAGACAATCAACTTCATAGGTAGTTATAATTTAACGGCTGGATTAAGAAAAACTATATCACATAAAAAGTTATTGAATGTGTAAGTTTTGATAACATCTGTATCGGTGTCCAATTATTTTAAATTTTGGTATGCATATGAATGTGATATGTAGTTGTAATTCAAGGGTTGAATTAAGAAAACTTATATTATGTAGAAAAAAATTATTAAAGGTGTAAGTGTGCAAGTCTTACACCAATGTCACTGAATTCCTTTTCTAATATATGTTTATTTAGGATAGTAAGGACATACTAAACTAATTAGATTGAGTTTCTTGAGTGCATTTGGATTGGCATTTAAAAGAAATACTTTTTTTTCCTTAACTATTTTCAATAGAGTTTTGCTTCATTTTATATAAAAAAGTATTTTACCCCTGGATTCACAATTTGAGAAGTGCTCTTAATTGGTAAAGGTACTTATAATTAAGTTTATTTGGATTAACAAAAACACTTTTAAATAATGTATGTCAATGAACTTATGAACCAAACAAATTTAAAGAAAGATTTTCCACTCATCGGTCACAAGAAATTGATCATCACTTGTAGAAATCTCTTCCCTTTTATTTCTCAACAAAACTTCTGATTTTGTTTTCTTTCAAAATTCTTTTTATATTAAATTCAATCAATAATTTGTTATCCTGTAAGCGTTATATTTAGAGTTGGGTATGCGGGTTGGTCCAATCCGTTTAACCTGGTCTCCATTTTCTTAATGGACTTTAACTTAAACTAGTTTGTGTCCGCCTCGCATAAGTCTACAAGTGCATGGACTAGTTCGCGTTTTTTCGGTTTCTTTTAAAATACCTACATGGCACTGGTGTTACTGTGGTGGTGCTACTACTGTGATGCCATCAACTTCTAAATATTCAACAGTGGCGATAGAAATGTTTTGGCAGTAGAGGCATCTCAACAGCATGGCGGGACATCGGTAAGCTAATTGAAGTAGCGCATTGGCAGTGGCTGGGTCGCGGTGGGTCGCTGGCACCTGACACTGGCTGGGTTAGAGGACTTGTAGGCGAATCCAAGCATTTTGCAAGTAGAGCGACTGTGTCTGTGAGAGGACCGAAGATGGTGGTAAAGGACCATGACTCCATGAGAGTTGAGAGAGACAAAGAATTAAGGGAGAAGAAAGTGGCTAATCTGAGTCCACACCGAAGAAAGGAGTGAAGGTGAAAGACTGCATGAGAGTTGGTGATTGTGAACCTGTGAGTTGGTAGACTTGAGAGAGACCTAGGGTTTGAAGATCCAATCTTTAGTCTTTTTAGAAAATGACTTTCTATTTTTTTTGGTCGAATTCAGACTTTACAAAAATGACTAAATGGAAAAAGAAAAAAACATGAAGGAGGACCGCTAACAATAGCCCTGTACAGCTTGGATTAGGCTAATGGTGGGCCACTAAGTATATATGATATAACTTATAGAGGAATGATATACGGCCATCACTAAACTTATACGAAAAAACTTACACCTCACTAGATGACAAAATTAGAATATGGGGACTGTATGACTATGGAAGGGATCGATGAAATAAGAAGATTAAGTGGTATACGATTTGTATATGCTTAATCGATCTCATTCTAGCAACCTATGCATTTTGTTATCATTTCCAATTGGATGATCCATTAATCCAACTTATGGAAAATTATAAATGGATCAATTTTTTTGATTTTTACTGGAGAATCAGAATAAATGGGCTCTCTATAGGACCCATTTTACTGACAGGATTTATAACCACTATAAGTGGGAATAGGAAAGAGAAAAGAAAAAGCAACATCCCTTTTCTCTCTTTGTATTGTTTCTCTTTTTCATCCACTATCCCTCCAAATGCTTCAATTCTCTCTCTCTCTCTTTCTCTCTTCTTGTGATATTTCTCTTTCTAGTTCTTCATCGTTTACAGGAAGAAGAAGAAGAAGAATCAAGATCTGTGGGTAGCGCAAAAAACTAATCCTTTTGATTTTTCATGTATTTATGGTTTATGTCCCAAGACATGGGTGATTATTCTTTTTTTCAGTTTTTTCAGCAACAAAATAAGCTAAGAATGACTCTGTTAGAAGCTAAGATTTGTTGTTATTATTGGAAACTGGAGTTAAAAAGATTATAAATGTGTGTTGCAAAATATTATAAACCAGTATGTAAAAAGTTATAAAACAATAGGCAAAAAGTCATAAACCAGTACACAAAAAGTTACAAACCAATTGATGACATATACTAAATAGATTCATGACTAAATATAAAACCATATACAGAAAAAAGTTATAAATTAGTATACAAAAAGTTATAAACATGCACGTAAAAAGTTGTAAATCAGTATGCAAATTAAAAAAATTGGTTATATATATATATATATATAAATTTTTAGTTTATACACAATTCATATATTGATATTTGATTTATTTTTATTGTTTTATGTTTTTTATGTTATTTTTACTATAATTAATAAAATTAAAAATAAGTGCACTTTTATTAAAAAAATGTGGTGGAAAAAAGAACTTCAAAGATTAGCAACTATAAATTATGAACAACCTTTGTTTAGAATTAATTATAAATTAGTTTACAACTTTTTGCGTACTAGTTTATAACTTTTTACGTATAGATTTACAACTTTTTGTATACTAGTTTATAACTTTTTCTGTATATAGTTTTATATTTAATCTTGAACTTTTTATACACTGGTTTATAATTTTTCTGCATATAGTTTACAACCACATGCATATTTTCAACATGAACAGTAGATATCTCGTTAGTTAATGTAGGATTAATGCATTTCTTTATTCCAAGCGTTATTGTTATTATGCCAAAACTATAATCTTTGAAATTGAAATTTGTTTGATAGCACATTAAGATGATTTTTCAATCATGCTTTAAAAGATTTTCCCCAAATAAATTTTTGTAGCCGACTTAAACATAACTTATGGACAACTTTTCTATACAATTAATTATAAATTGGTTTACAACTTTTTGCGTGCTGGTTTATAAATTTTTATGTATAGCTTTACAACTTTTTGTATACTGATTTACAACATTTTTGGTATATGGTTTTATATTTAATTCTGAACTTATTTAGTATGTGTCATCAATTGGTTTACAACTTTTTACGTACTAGTTTATAACTTTTGCCTATTGGTTTATAACTTTTTATATACTGGTTTGTAACTTTTCATAACACATATTTACAATTTTTTAACTTCAGTTTCCAATAATAACAGCAATCTACAACTCAATGTGATTGGCTTCGTCCGGGCTCAGTCTCTTCCGGCCGCCTCATCCTACTTACTCCACTCGCTATGTTTTGCTGCCAAACGGGCTCTCTCGGGTAGGGGCGCACAGTTTGGCCACTGCTGATCGTAGCGTAGTAGGCAGAAGTTGAGGAATATCACAAAGAGAAAGAGCGAGAATGGAAGCTTTTGGAAGGATGATGGGTGAAAGAGAGAAACAATACAAAGAGAGAAATGGGACGTTGCTTTTTCTTTTCTCTTTCCTCTTCCTACTTTGCTCCTCTGTAGTTGTACAGTCTCCATACTCTAATTTTGTCATATAGTGAAGTGCAAATATTTGGTGTAAGCAATTTGATAGCCATGTATCATTCTTCTAACTAATATTTAAGCTCAGCAAAATTATTTGGGCTAGCAGGTTGGTCTACGAACTCGTGGCCAAGCCCATCTGTGATTTAAGCGATGTGCATAAAAAAAGTCCACCGATTAACAAGCTAAAAAATTTTACATATATTTTCGTGCGGATTGTAGGTTAAATCGGTCGGCCCGCAGATCACGATCCATATACCCCGCTTTAGTTATATTACTTTGTTTGTAAGCGTGTAATCTATTTTAAGAACCAAATCATACAAATTGTAAGTGTGGATTAAAATAGTCTCATTTTAAGAATTCCTTTTTAAGTTACTGATATTTATCCTGTAATTAAATCATTCTCTAATATTTTATTGAGTGTTATTATTCGAACTGGCCAAGATTGGAAATAGATGAACTAGCCATAAGCCCGATTCGATTTTATGATTAGATCGATTCTAACTGAACTTGTTAATGCCATCAAACCTGGAGTGAACTAGCTAAGCAACAAGAGAATCGATTTAAGTTGAACTACATGGTGCAATTCAAACCTTTTCCCTGAAGGGAAGGCAATGCATCCCTACCACTTGGATAGCCATGCTTTTGTTATTTTGCTTTGTTATATTATATATTAAATTAAATTAAATTGTATTTTTATATGTTGATTTAATTATATCTGATTCAATTAAATCAACTACCCACTAATTAACTAGTGACCTAGTATTGACTCGGTGCCTTGACTAAGTCAATCATCAGGTCGAGTCTGATAACTATATTATTGAGTTTAATTTTGATGAACTGACAATATAAAATAATTTTATGTTGCATAAATTATATTTACACACTAGTACACTTATACCATACACTTACATCACACTAGAGGACAAAAAAGCATATAGTGTATGGTATGAAATAGGAAAGGCAAAATGGAGAGAGGGGATGAATTTTGAATCAATTCAAAGGGAAAAAAAATCTCACACGCTCACATTACTCATAGTCTCTCCCTCTCACTCTCTGAAATAAAAACCATCTCCTCTCACTCACTCAAACAACCCCACATCACCCACTTTTCCCCCCTCTCACGCTCTGCTTTCACTCACTTAAATAACCTATAGCCTAAAGCTTTCAGCTCCTTTATTCGCACCCATGTTCTCTTACTATCTGCTTTTACTTATTGAAAAAACCTCCTCTTGAACCTTCCGTTTCCTCTATCAAGCTAATGTACCTTATCATCTCTACCTCAATCGTTGAAGAATAAAGTGAAGCTATGGTCATCAGAGTCGTCTTGCATCCACTACTATCGCAAGCCTCATGTTCTTCGTCTCTGCCGTGTTATTGTTCGGCGTTGTGAGGGGAATTCATTTCATAGGCTTTGTATTTGTGGCATATGCAATATAAGTTGTATTTAATCCTGGAAAATACATGTTAATGGTTGTGTATTGTTTACTCTATTGCAAATGCATGTTCAGGGTTTTTTTTGGTTTAGAACTTGTAATGGCTATGAGTGTAATGTGTATTTATATATGATTTGGAATGAGTTTTTATGTCAAAAGAAACATATTTTTTTGTGGTATTGAATGTGGTTAGAGCTTATAAGTACTGATTTTTTGATTTTGAGGTTTGGAATAGAAGTATTTTGATAGGTAGGTGGTTATGAGAGGTTTTCCAAATGTTTTATAAGTTTTGAGATGGGGTTTATAGATTAGTTCACACGATTTACATGCTTTTTAAGAGATGTATATGCTTTTTTTTGGGCATATGGTTTTCAAGATTTGAGTAGTTGTATACATGTTTATGAAGTTGGTGTAGAAGTTTGAAGCATGTGCTTACTGTGCTAATTATTAGATACAGAGATATTGTTTGCAATAGTTATACTTGTAATGTATATGTAAAGAGGTTTTTGTATGATTAGAATACAAGTAACATTGCTAATTTGTTGAACTTGTTTAATATTTCTCGTTAATTAGTTTAAATTTTTGACAACCGGTTTACATATTTTATGAACATGGTTTACAAGTATTTGTGTACTAGTTTATAATTTTTCTGCACATTGTTTTACATTTTATCCTAGACCTGTTTAGTATTTATCCTTAATTAGTTTATAATTTTTCAAAACTGGCTTACATGGTTTACAAGTACTTATGTACTGGTTTACAATTTTCATGCACATGGTTTATATTTTTTTTTTCTAAACCTGTTTAATATTTATCCTCAATTGATTTAAAATTTTTTAGAACTAGTTTGCATGTTTTATAAATATGGTTTATAAGTATTTGGGCACTGGTTTACAATTTTTTTTCACATGGTTTTACATTTTATCTTGAACCTATTTAGTTTTATCCTCAGTTGATTTATAATTTTTCAGAATGAGTTTTCATTTTTTATGAACATGGTTTACAAATATGTGTATTGGTTTGCAATTTTTCTGAACATGGTTTTCAAGTTTGTGTCTACTTGCTTGCCTATTTTTGGAGGGGCTTAGAAATACATTACTTTGAAGTTTCTTGCCATATTAAATTATTGATACAACAACTTAATTTTGTCTTTTGTCTTATGATCTATACTTTAGAGATGGCTCCTACTAAATCTAGGAATGTGAAGAAGACAAAAGCTATAGAAGAAATTGTTAGACCAAAAAATGTGAAGAAGAAGACAAAGGAGAAAAGGAAAAAGAAGAAACATCAACCTACTAGGATCAAGGTTGACAAGGGCATGGTTGAGGCAAAGACCACCTAGAGGAGAAGTGTATTTGATGCTGCTAAAATAGAGACTCTTTTGATGATCATAGGAAATAGGCCAAAGTATTCTACTACGAATGACCTATCTGATGAAGATTCTTATTAATTAATAAAATCAAGTCTTACTTTGTGTGTGTTATTGTATGAGATTATATTTAGTGCCTCTTTAAAATTTTGTTGAACTTGTTTTGAAGTATTTAGTTCTAGTTTTATAAGTTTTGCTCTATTTTCTAAGTAATTGGTTTATCCTGTGCTAAAACTATCAACAGATTGTAAAACTTATAAACCTGTGTTTAAAAACATGTAAACCATGGGTACATAACATGTAACCCATGATTACAAACTTGACTTTCAAGTCTGTAAACTTTCATATCATGGGTTTCTCTTTACTTTGCACCTGTTTACGTATTTTTTACCATCTGTATTTGGCAAGTGATACTTTTTGAGGTACAAATACCCAAAGATAATATCAATTTAAGGAATGATTAAAAAATTTAAGCATGGAAAATCAAATAAAAGTAACATGTAATTTAGTTATCCATCTCATAAACATGTAATTTAGTTTTCTATTCGAATCCCTTCTTGAATTTCTGACTTTGAATGTGAAATCCATTTTGCTTGCATAATTTTTGTAGAATGCTCTCACTTCATCTAACTTGAATATCATCCCAATAGCAGGCACCTCAATCTCAGAATTCCCTTCACATCTCAACTTTAACATGAAAATCTACATCAATATTTATTGAATTCTCCATTTTTTTTTTCAATTGAGTATAATAAAAAAACCTACAACAAAAACAAAAACCCAAAATTCAAGAAAAATATAGTTGTCATACAAAACATACCTAAACAAACAAGCATTGAATACATATATAGAGACTTTACAATTTTTTACCACAAGTTTACAAATTTGTTATACTAGTTTATAATTTTTTCTATGCTGGTTTACAAGTTTTAAAAACCAGTTTATAGGTTTCTACCACTAATTTAAAATTATTTATAATGAGTTTGAAAGTATAAACCAATAGATCATTAGTTTTCCTACCACTATTTTTGTGATGCCTCAAGTCCACATGTCCTTAGGCAAGTCTCATACGACTTTAGGATCCCTCGGGACCCACCTCTATTGCCGGAATGACCCTAAATGCAAAAGTCGGCATAAAATGTAGAAAATGGTCTTCTTGTCACCACTATAGCAGTCCTAGACCGCTATAGTGGTCAGGCTATGTGTTGTGCAGGATGGTGGTCTCTGGAGACCACTATAGCGGTCTTGTGTCATCTCGATTGCTTTAGCGGTTTTCCTCGACGTCACTACAGTATAAAACGATGCAGTTTCATTTAAGTAAAACTCTAACACTATAAATACCTCTCTATATGCATTTTCTTCTCCAAAAATGCAACCCTAGCTCTTTCCTCCTTCTGCTACCTCCTTACTCTCATCCTTTCTCAGTCTTACTTCTTCTAAGCTTTAAGGTAAGGGATTGTTGTTAGTTTATACTCTCTTTCTCTCTATTCCTCTATGTTCTTGAGTTTGGTGTATTTATGTTTTTAGTTGTTGTTATGTTTGGATGCTCTCCTAACATTTATAAAGTTGTTCTAGTGAACTTATAGTTTACTCATGTGTCTATGTGGTTCTATGATAGTTATTAGTGCCAATCCAAGCTTTCAAGGTCATGTTGGTAATAGTCACACACTTCTGGCTCCAAACGATAAATGGGATCAAACTCATGACCTTATTTTCAATCATTATGAGCATGTTTTATGCATTATGACTATTAAACATGAAATTAAAGATGAAAATATGTATAGAATATGACTTTACATATTATGTCAAGCTAGAAAAACTTAAGATTTATGATGATAGCATGAAAAATGTGTTTTAAGAGAAGTATGGGACCATGATTTGTATTATTGTGTATCATGAAAATGTTTTATATGTTCTTGAAGAGATTAACTCCAAAACACATGATTTAGTAAGTTCCCAAAGTTGTCTACTACTTTTTTTTTATAATATTACCATGTTTTCAAGATTTGGGATTTCAGATTATGCTTTTAGAATATCAAGTTAAGTTATATTGGAAAATTGTTGAGCGAAGTATGATTTATCATCATGAATAAACAAGTTATTACGATTTCAGAGTTATCATGATTATGAACCAAGTTGTTTTGAAATATGATACTAGAGTTATCAAGTTTATGAAATTATGTTAACAAATTGTGGGACCATAGTTGATACAATCCTTCTTGGAAAATATTTATGTTTATGAAATTATACTAATTATGTTTGTGAAATCATATGCTTGGAATATATTGTTTCAATGAGGTTTATGTTGATAAACAGATCAGTATAGAACTTTTATGAGCTCTAGAAACTTTGATTTCTCGATCATGCTTTTATGACAGCTTTTAGAATAAGAAATTAGTGAGAGGAAAAGAGTTAAGTAGAGAGATCATTAACCTTGGTATGCCATCTTGCCCATGAAGGGCAGTCTCCCGATTATTCAGATTTTAGATGTGTTTGCGAGGGACCCACATCATGTTTGCATAGTTGTCCATGAGGGACAAGGTTCGCGGTTGATCCAGTGATTAGCTTTACTTTGCAGTATGACTTATTCTAAGATTATGTTAGATTAGAGTGCTCCCCCAATTGTGTAGGCAAGATCTGAACTATGCATTCTATTTTAAAATTTTGTATTTATTTTCAGAATTTATATATCTCCTTATATGCATTCAGAATTTAAGTATGGATTTGAAAAGTAGGTTGTAACTAAAATTTATGTAACAAGCTAGTTATGTATTCATGATTCAGTTTTCAAGTATTGAATTGGTTTTCAGATTAAGACTAAGATCACAAAATGAAATGGTTTATGTTTTCATGAATAACTAATTTGCTTAAGATGTTTTTAGAGACATGTATGTTAAAATATTTTAGTTTTATGAATTCAAGTATTATGTTTTGAATAGAGAATTTGATAATGGGTTAGCTTTAATCATGTTTTAAGAATGAAAATCACATTATTTAATATATGCAATAAAACACGTTACCTAGAAGACTTACGTGGGAATCCAATCCCTCACGTGCTGGTTACGCTCCTAATTCAGGTCATGACAATTTTACAGGTATTTATAACATATTTAAAATTATTAATAACTACTGTATAAATAATTAACATGGGTTTACGAGTTATTAATAGGGGTTTACAAGTTTTTTATCATGGGTTTACAAGAATTTAACACACGTTTATAATTTTCTAACATGAATTTACATCTTTTTTTCTCTGATTTTTAATAATAATAGCAAATGTTAACTTCTAACAAAGGCATTCTTAGATTTTTTATTGTTGAAAAAATTCTAAAAAAAAATAATCATTCATGTATAACACAGGTTTACAAGATTTGAACAAGTGTTTACAATATTTTTATCATGGGTTTATAATATTTTAACACTAATTTATAATTTTCTAACACAAATTTACATCTTTCTAATTCTAGTTTCCAAGAATAACAGCAAATGTTAACTTTCAGTAGAGTCATTCTCAGATTGTTTGGTTGAAAAAAAAAACAATCATCCATGTATAACATGGGTTTACAAAATTTTAACACTAATTTGCAAGTTTATAACACACATTTACAACTTTCTAACTTTAGTTTCCAATAATAACAGCAAATCTTAACTTCTAACAGAACCATTCTTAGTTTATTTTATTGGTGAAAAAATTCTTAAAAAAAATATTCATGCATTGGGACATAAACTACAAATACATGAACAATCAAATGGAAATGATGAACCACATACCTTACAAATAGAAATTGATTCACAAATTCTGAAGGAAGGTAGAAGACGTTATTTTTGTTTGTCCTCTCATCTACTTCCTCCCAAAAGAAATGAAACCAAAAAAGAATAAAATGAGCTAAGACTTCATGCGTAAGGATTGGTTTTATGCACTGTCAACATGGGTTGATTCTCCTTCTTCTTCTTCCTATGAGCGATGGACAAGAGCTATGAGCTGTGAGGTTCTTCTCTTTGTGAAGGGTGAGAGAGAGAAACGAGATAAAGATACAGAAAGAATGGAAGCTTGGTATGTGAGAGAAGCTTTCTTTTTCCTCCTTTAGCTCAATAAAAGTGCACTTTCTTTTTTCCATAATCACAATATGTTATCACTCTAACACATCCATATTTTGTCCCCTAGTGTATATGTATACGGTGTAAGCGTATGGTGGCTTTGTGCTAGTGTGCAAATATCATTTCTATTCTATACTGTCATCCAATTATATGCTCCTTACAAATAGAAATTGATTCACAACTTTTGAAGGGAGGTAGAAGACATTATTTTTGTTTGCCCTTTCATCTATTTCCTCTGAAAAGAAGTGAAGCAAAAAAAGAATGAAATAAGCTAAACCTTCATACGTAAGGATTGGTTTTATGTATTGTCAACAAAGCTTGATTCTCTTTCTTCTTCCTATGAGTGATGAACGAGAGCTTTTAGCCGTGAGAGGTTGTTCTCTTTATGAGAGGGTGAGATAGAGAAACAAGATAAAGAGATAGAAAGAATAGAAGCTTTTAGAAGGGAATACGAGAGAAACTTTTTCTTTTTCCTCCTTTAGCTCAATAAAATTGCACTTTCCTTTTGTCATAATCATAATATATTATCACTCTAACACATATCCATATTTTGTCCCCTAGTGCATATGTGTACGGAGGTTTTGTGCTAATGTGCAAATATTATTTTTGTTCTAAACTATCGTCCAATCATACCCTCCTTTTTGTAAGATTTTTAAATTAATAGATGATTGAATTCAATTCTTTTGCCGACATGACCGCACATGGTTGAATATCTATGTAAGTTTTGAAAACTAACAATTTATATAAATTAAATTCTTTTTTTTTTTTTGCTATCTAAATAAACATTTTATATTATATATTGATTAGTCAAATTAATTCTATATAACATTTCATTAAAATTAGGGGCTGTTCCTTGCCCTAACAGTTTCATGACTAAATTATTGATAGGTTCCTCCTCGCAAGTGTGTCGCCAACCTCTAGCTTCTCACTTCTCAGGGTTTGAGGTTTCACTCTCTGCAGTGCTGCGAGTTGGGATGCAAACAGTGAGGAACAAGACATTTTACCAAAACCCATAATGTTTCCCAATAATGTTTCCTTAATCCCTCCGAAAAATCTTTGCTTTCTCTCTCAATTGAGCCGTCTCTGCACAAAACCACCCCTTTCAACCGATCCCCTCCAACACCTTCAAACACAGATTCCCGGCAACAATTTTCCCGAGAAAATCGCCGATTTTCCCGCGAAAATTCCAGCTGAATCTCAGTCCCCCGAGATTCTGTCCAAAATTAATGTCTTGGACACCCTTTTGACCCACAAGAACGACCCCAGATCGGCTCTGAAGTTCTTCAAAAGAGTTGAGACAAAACGAGGATTTGTGAAAACCGTTGATGTTTTCTGTTTGTTGCTGCATATTCTGGCTTCAAGCCCTGAGACTTATGGTGTTCTTCGGAATCTGCTTAACAACTATGTTTTTGCAGATTCTGGTCCTGCTGCTAGCGTGGTTGTACAAGAATTGGTGGAGTGTGCTGGAAGGTATGGTTTTGAGTCCGATTCGCGGGTTTTCAATTACCTTTTGAATGGTTATGTTAGAGCTAATAAGATCACAGATGCTGTTGAGTGTTTTAGAACCATGTTAGAGCATGATGTGGTTCCATGGATTCCAATTATGAACATATTGTTGACTGCATTGGTTAGGAGAAACATGACTGGTGATGCGCATAACTTGTACGATGAAATGGTTCAGAGAAAAATCTATGGTGATTGCTATACCCTGCATATCCTAATGCGCGCGTATTTGAAAGAAGGGAAGTTTGAGGAGGCTGAGAAGCATTTTGGGGAGGCAAGGGTTAGAGGGTTGGAACTTGATGCAGCTGCATATAGCATTGTTATTCAGGCTGCTTGTAACAGGTCGGACTTGAGTTCAGCATGTGAGCTTTTGGAGGAGATGACGAAGTTAGGCTGGGTGCCATCTGAGGGTACATATACATCTGTGATTGGTGCTTGTGTGAAGCAGGGAAACCTTGGAGAGGCATTGAGACTTAAGGATGAGATGGTGAATAGGGGTATTCCAGTGAACATTATTGTTGCTTCAAGTTTGATGAAGGGCCATTGTGTGCGAGGGGATGTTAATAGTGCATTACAGTTGCTTGATGAGATTGTTAGGGCTGGCGTTACTCCCAGTGTGGCTATTTTCTCAGTTTTGATAGCTTGGTGCTCCAAGACTGGGAATACGGAGAAGGCCCATGAACTTTACTCCCAAATGAAACTTATGGGCATCCAACCAACTGTTTATATTGTTAATTCTCTGTTGAAGGGGTTTCAGAAACATTGTTTGCTAGAAAATGCATATAGGTTGCTTGATGAGGCAGTTGAACTTGGTATTACTAGTGTTGTTACGTATAATATTCTTTTATCCTGGCTTGGTGCACAGGGAAAGGTTAACGAAGCTCAGAAATTGTGGGACAAGATGATAAGTACTGGTATTACACCTTCACTAGTTTCTTACAACAACATCATACTTGGTCACTGCAGAAGCGGCTGCATGGATGATGCATACAGTGTGATGAATGATATTCTTAAAAGAGGTTTAAAACCGAATGCTATTACATACACTCTTTTGATAGATGGCTTTTTTAAAAAAGGTGATTCTGACCGTGCCTTTGATATGTTTGAGCTAATGGCGGCTGCTAATATTGCAGCTACAGACTTCACATTTAACACCATTATAACTGGCTTGTGCAAAGTTGGCAGGGTGTCTGAGACAAAGGATAAGTTGAACAATTTTATGAAGCAGGGTTTTGTTCCTACTTCTATGACTTATAATAGCATCATTGATGGCTTTGTCAAGCAAGGTGCAATTGATTCAGCACAGTTCACCTATAGGGAGATGTGCGAAAGTGGAATTTCACCAGATGTTATCACTTATACTATTTTGATCAGTGGACTCTGCAAAAGCAATAGTATTGATCTTGCTTTGAAAATGCATGATGAGATGAAAAGCAAGGGTTTGGGGTTGGATATTACTGCATATAGTGCTCTCATTGATGGTTTCTGCAAAGTGCAAGACATGGAAAGTGCGTGCAAACTCTTCTCTGAACTGTTGGAGGTTGGTCTGGTTCCAAACACAATAGTTTATTGCAGCATGATTAGCGGCTTTGTAAATTTAAATAATATGGAAGCTGCACTTAGCTTGCACAAGAAAATGATAAGTAATAATGTTGCATGTGATTTGCAAACATACACCACACTGATTAATGGACTATTAAAGGAGGGTAAGTTGAATTTTGCTTCAGATCTTTACTCAGAGATGCTTTCCAGGGGTATTGTTCCTGATACTATAATGTATACTGTTCTGATAAGTGGACTCTGTACCCATGGACAACTAGAGAAAGCTTGCAAGATCCTAAAGGAAATGGATGGGAATAGTATAACTCCTACTGTTCTTGTTTATAACACTTTAATTGCTGGGCACTTTAGGGAGGGGAATCTGCAAGAGGCTTTTAGACTGCATGATGAGATGCTTGACAAAGGTCTTGTGCCTGATGACACTACATATGATATTCTTGTAAATGGAAAGTTAAAGGGATCGTATGCTCATGCCAGAACTTAATTTCATGAAAGGGATTGAGGACGTACGCTCCAGTAATGGGTCGGCTTTGTTACTAATAAACCTCACAGAATGTTGTTGAATGGTTTGAAATTGATCTCATTTTTGAAGACCCGGACACATGAACTACAATTCCCTTGCAATTTCAACATGATTTATTTTTACTGAAATTGTAGTTCTTTCATTTTGATTATGGGTTTCCCGGTGATCATAGACAAAATGAACTTTGTCTGTTAGATTCTTTCCTCGGCCAAGAGCATAACAATGTCGGTGACCAGATATTCTGCAGATAATTAAGTACTTGGTAACAGAAATTTCTAATAGCTGCAGTGTGGCATTGTTGGCTTGTGGGGCTCTTAGCAGTGGGAAAACTTGCATCATTCAGGTGTGATCTTAACATTCCTTTAGTTTAATTTTACGGATTACATTTTTACTCTCATTTTGTGAGAGGAAGGGGTATACACAATTTGCTCTTCTGGTTTTACTGGCAACATTTGCTGCTGACCTTACCATTGTGACTGGACAAGGGTGGGTTAACCCTCCAGATTATTTTTAATTAACTTTATCATGATGGCTCTTAATTGGAGCTTAATTTCAATTTTAAGTTTAGAATGGATATTCTGTTAATGGTTTTACAATTCTAGATTATTAGCATCTTAGCATCTGTTTTGTCACACCTTGAAGTTTGACACTTGAACAAACACTAACTTTATCATGATGGCTATTAATTGCAGCTTAATTTTAATTTTTATTTTAGAATGGATATTCTGTTTATGGTCTACTATTTTTTATTATTAGCATTTTAGTATCTGTTTATGGTCTACTTTTTCTTCCTTAGAGTATGCACATCACCAAAGTTGATGAGAAAAGTGATGTTTGTAGATTTGGAGTAGTTCTACCAAAATTCATAAATGGGCAGGCGAGAGGATGGTGTTAAGTTAGAAGGCTGTACATTATCCTTTGGAGCCAAGTCCAACACAATTAGAGCAAAGAAAGGGTGGTAAAGATACTTACTTGGCTGCTACGTGACATGGTTTAGATGACTATGTAGCGTTTTGGAGCACAACCAGGACAAACCGCGTGAAAAGTGGTTGGAATGCTTGCACAAGTGAAGCAACCAAACATATCAGCTGCAGTGACTTTGTTCAGGTCAATATCTTGCTGTTTGATCTAGGTGAAGAGATAGGAGTGAAATCTTCGATAAGATTAGTGCCATCTGTAAATTACTAATGCACACCACGTTTGAACCTTATCTGTGCACTATTTTGCCATTAATTACTTCTGCACTGAATCAACTCCCTGTTAGTGAGCACAAACCAGATTTAAGGAAACCGTGAAAATGGAAGATTTTGGAGTATCTTGAATAGGGTTTTCAAAAGAATTGATTTTATAAAGATTGGTTTTGAAAGAAGCTATTTATTTGCAGTTAAGGGAAGAACAGGAAGCACTGCTTTGGTTGGACACACGATGGTATTTCTACAGCATGATGCTGCTGTTCAGTGCTCGGTTGCAGCATTTTTTCAGGGAAGGGTTAGGAGAAGCTTTTGGAATTCTTTTGCTTCTTCCACCGGAAATTTAAAACCAAAAATGAGGAAGAGATTGGCTGAATAAGCGAGCCACGTCTGAATGGTTGTAAAACGTTAAAATACAAATTGACATCTCGACATTGTGTTTGGAAACACTTTGATGGAAAGAACTACATTTTCCACAGGACTCTATAAAACTCTAATTGTATTTCAACTATCATGATTGGAACATATATAAAATGCTTAATATGTGATGATCGCCTTCTTGTTATGGTCAACATATTTGATGAGCATCAACTTCAATCTAGCAACGGCCAAGAAAATTCAAGTATTCACAATCGGTGTAAGTCTTAGTAATAAGCAGTAAGCTATGTGAGCTATTATACCCTTCGCATATTGTATGGTGGTGTTAATCAGCTGCCCCAAAACGCCAAAATCCAAACCAACTACAAGGAACGCCCACCGTGGGGCTCGAACCCACGACCACAAGGTTAAGAGCCTTGCGCTCTACCGACTGAGCTAGACGGGCGAGTTGTTGCGAGCCGTAGTTTGTTGCTATTTGTAAGAAGTTCAACCCACGTATAGTTGAGGAAATGTTCTTTATGTCGGTAAAAGGTATTCAATACCCCCATAATTTTTTTTAAAATGAAAAAGTTTCAAGACTTTAATCTGACACGTTTAATAAAATAAATATAATCTATTATAATTTTCATCTCATTTATTTATTTATTTGTGCTAGAAATATCTTTCTTGAAAAAGTATTTTTTTTCTTGGGCTTACTTATATTTTTTTTATATCTAAAGAAAAAGTAAAAGGTGATTTTTGTTTTCAAGAAAATTTTGATTGGGTCTAAACATTTTTAAAATGGTTTACTTTTCGACAACGCCGTGCCAACCAACAGGTCACGCCATCGAATCAAGTACAATAGTCGACAATCTTATGACACGTATCATAATTTTTATCTGTCAAAACCTTCTCCAATAATCCATTTCACCTTCACTAACTAATTTTATAATAAGGTTGTACCATTTTTGGGTTGCATAATCATCCATTGGTCAGCTCAATATTTAACAGTGATAGACAAACAGTTGGGATTAAAACCAAATAATTTTAAAAATATATGAACCAAAACCATAATAATTTTTTTTTAAGGGACCAAATTCAAACTCTACCTAGTTTTTAGGGATAAAAAATATATTTAATTCTTTTGTATGATAAAAGAATTGATTATTGTAAAATCTATCTATACTACTAATAATTCAGACTCATTTCAAAGAAAATATTACCACAAGTCACTTCTAGAGTAATTTAGGACCCATAATTTTTATAACTTTAACGACTAATAATTTTTAAAAAAATTATAACTATAATTACTATATATCATTGGAATATCACTAAAAATTATCAATATTTGATAGTAAAGTTGCACTGCAACAATTAAAGAATGAATTTTCAAAAATGTCCTTGCAATTCAAATATTTACATATTGATTTTATGATTGTAATCAACTTCACATATGCTAAATTAGGGTAATAATTTGATCCAATTTACACTAAACCAAATGTAATTTCTATATTTGTGATCAAATACTAAATTCTAATACTAATTACTAAAATAATTTGGACTATTTTAACAAGAGATATGATCAATACATTTAGTAAATTATGATTGAAACATTTTAATCAATATATATTCATTTTTTCTCTCTTTTGAACCTTAAACCCATATATTGCTCTCTCTCTCTCTCTCTCTCTCTCTCTCTCTCTCTCTCTCTCTCTCTCTCTCTCTCTCTCTCTCTCTCTCTCTCTCTCTCTCTCTCTCTCTCTCTCTCTCTCTCTCTCTCTTTTAGCAATTTTTACGCTCTCCTTTTACTATCATCATCTTCATTTTTCTTGCTCTTTTTCTTCCTCTCTTTTGGATTATTATTTTGTTGCCTGTGTTCTTCTTTTTCATTTATATATGCAATGTATTTTTTGTTGCAATCATTCTAGTTCAACTTTATTTTTTATTTAAAAGATTTTTTTTCAGGTGTAACTAAATGATTTCAAATCTATATATCTCTTTAGACAGGAATTTGAAGTTCATTACCAAAAAAGAGAAAAGACAGGAATTTGAAGTTAAATTTTTTCCGTCTAATTTAACTAGTGTTATTCAATTATTGGTTACTTACAAAGCCTAAAAGCCAGTGATTAAAAAGATATGGTTGACTAAAGCGCAAAGAAAGCAACCAAGCTAGGATACAATAAACCATAATCTCCAAACAAGAAGCAAATTGCCATGGCTTGCTTCAAATTATGTTTTTCCATCTGCTGTTTTTCCCGTTATCCTCATTCATGGAACATGAAAAGAAATCAATAATCACACTCAACAAGCTACAAGGATGCATAAATAAAGAAATATTAAAACACTCATTTCAATTATTGTATCTCACTTGATCTGTCAACTAATTCAACAGGTAGAAACTTCTGCAATAAGAGGAGAACCATAAATTGATCCATAACTTCTTCAGGGAAGGAGTGCATTACGAATGAAAGTTACCTCCCACCAATGGACCAAAATGATAAAGCTTTACACGTGATTAGAAGAAACCTATCAATGACCAAGTCAATGAAATCTAGATTTGTATTCCCTTATATACGAAAAGAAATCAACATTCACTCACAATCTACAAGGATGTATAAAGAAAAGCCTTTAAAACACACATTTCTATAATTGTGTTTCAGTTGATCAAGTGTCAGCTAATTTAGCAAGTAGAAACTTTTGTAGTATATTAAGAACCGGAAATTGAATAATAGCTTCATCAGGAAGGAGGAGATTAGAAGAAAAGTTATCTCCCACCAATGGTCCAAAATGATAAGCTTTTCACATAATTGGAAGAAACCTATCAATGACCAAGTCAATGAAATCCGACTTTGTTTTCCTGTTCTACTAAAATCCACAAGCTTCCTGCAATTCTGATGATTTATTGTGTCACCATATAAACCTTTGAATTCCAGGTTCATGATCCCAATGAAATGGCCGAAACAAAAACATCATCACAGTAAAGATATTGACACCAATATAAAGCATTCCTGTGAGAAGCCATTTTTTACTATCCTTAATATTACAGTGAAGCACCAGGAAATAGAAGGATATGGTGTAGTATCTGAACTCTATCAATGGAGCTGGTACAAGAACTGCAGCAGTAGCCAAAAAGTATGCCAATACCCATATTTTGTTTTGAAATTTCCCTGTTTTGGAAAAAAAAAAAAAGTAGAATTTAAAACCCCTATGTAACTGAATCAAAAGGAAATGTTTGCTAAGACTATGTACTAACCCAACATATGAATAATGGAAAGCCACGAATATATGTAAATTGGGACCAATAAATATTTAATTGACCAGTGAACCATGATGACTTTCCTCCAAAGATAGAAAGGGTAATGCCGATTATCAGCCAAAAGGTATGGATGAGCTACACTGCGATGATAGATATGATACAGAGTGAGGAAAAAATTGAATGAATGCCTTACAGAACCATAAGCAGTAACAAAAGCTGAGTTGATGTTCTTGTATTAGAAAAAAAATGGCTAATCTTCACATCAGCAAATGTTGCAACATTCATACAATAAATGAAGAAAAATACAGCACGTGCTGAGCATCATATGATTTATAGATTAAGGATTACCTAAGATTCTCTCATGATTGTTTTTAACATAACCATGTCATGTTAAGAGAGAAATGGATATAAACACTCAAATTGGGCCCTACAAATTTTAAGAGGGTTCCATCCATTTGAAGTAATTGTGTCTATCCCTCTCTTAACATGACATAATCATGTTGAAAACAAGTATGAGAGGATCCTAATCCATAGACCAACACTTGATATGACCCCAAATAGTAAACACCCATTTTTTTCTCATCAGATTCAAGTTTCATCAATTTGGTCCTCTAATAATAAATATATGAAAACTCAAAATAGCCCTTCAATGCAAACTTTTTATATCAAATTGGTCCTTTAATTTCATTTTTTGAGGACCAATTCAATGTCAAATTTGACAATGAAGGACCATTTAATGATTTCCCTTTTTTTTTATATTTGGTACATCGACTATACTGTAGTCATTATTAGAGGACCACCATGATAAGCATGTATTTTCAGAGGACTAAAAAGAGTGTTTACTCTAGATTAAATTACTGGACACAATGTATTATATGATAATAAATAATTGTAGGTATCAACAAAACGTAAAACGAAAGATGAGCTTCAGTTAAAAGTATCTCAACAAAAGCAGTCTATAAATTCATTAATTGACCAGAACATGCATATAGTTGTTGACAATCAAAATATTGGTAACGTATGCTATTTGAAATCGGACCTAAAAAAGTGTACTGACAGAAAGCCAGCAGTAAGCGCCAGGAACCCCTCAAAGAAACAGAAGGGTCTACACTCCCATAGCACATGGGATATATCCAAAGCCTGAGTGACAGTGAAAAACATAGGAGCCAGAGCCAGTACAGAAACCAAACTAAAATAAAGTATCTGAGCAAAATGTGGGGTAACGGTGTGAGCTTCTTTTGCCCCTGCAGTTTCATTTGAATAGGTAAGAAAGAGGGTTTAGTGGCCCAAAAGATCACAAGGGATAATACAAGAAAGAACAGTACCCAGGACAACACTCCCATTCCAACGTACAAATAAAAGAAAAGCCACAAACACCAGGAGATAGGGGCTAAATGATATTAAAATCTCCCACTTCTTATGCCATAATGTTAAAAGGATTGCCTCAATTTCATCAACCAAACCTGCAAAATAATATCAACAGATGATCGTGATACTACCAAAAAAGAAAAAAAAAATGGGAGTGACATATTATTAGCTGTTTTACATTTTACAAAGTTATTAGCTTATAAATATAAATAGAATTTTAAGGTTCATTAAACAAGTAAAGTGAACCTGAAGAAGACAAAGGAGAAGGCGCAGGAGTACTAGGCAAAGAGCTTTCAAAAGTATCCACATAGTTAACAGACTTCCGCTTTCTCATATATAATCCCACCGCACTCGTGCCAGTGGCATATGCCGAACTAGGATTAATTATAGATACATCTGACTTGGCTGTTCTCACATTATCCTCGTTATGATTCAGAGAAATATCTAGGATCCCAGTGCAAGCAACAAAAAGCACCCATATAATATTTGTTTGTCGAATAACAACTGAAAAGGCTCCAATCTATCATAATAAATAGTATAATAAATTGTATAAGTACTCATCACAACTCCATAAAATAGAATTACAAATATAATTGTGTATATGGTGCAAATGCTATATTAAAAACTCATCCATCAATAATAAGTATCTGTAAATATACTCATCAACATGCATTGGAAGAAAAGGAAAAGAAAAAAAATTATTAGCTCAGAGCTCCCCAATCCCTCTATGGTAGATCAACATATAAAACGATATTAATATCTTTGCACTCTCAATACTAATGATCTAGGAATTAAAAATTCCTGCATTGAGCTTCCTCATCTGCAAGATTCTGTCAGGATTTACAAGCATCAAGAGCTGTACAGACTGTTGCTAGAAAACCAATTTTAAAAAACATGTTTATGATCTAGAAGCAAGCATGAAACAGAAAAAAAAGACAACACAGATATTCATTTGAACCAAGCTCTGCCACAAAAGAAAAAATGTTAGATGTTTGAATTTACACATTACAACTAGTTTTGTAATTGACTAAGCTACACTCAGGACCACAAAGAGGCATTCATTAGGCAATATCTTGAAGTTAATAGGTCTTCAAGTTCCAACAATGGCAAAAAAATATTTCCCTAGTTATAAGTCCTGAAGATCATGATTAGAAACACTTAAGGTCATTCAGAGAACATGTTCAACAAGGATAAAAAATTATAAACAGCAGGTGTCATATGCATATACTTAAAAAACACAGGCTCAAGAAGTGCCACATGGTATCAAAAAAGAGGAACCTCAATGAAAAGGGTAAAATGCATTTTAATTTTTCCCCTCAATGAAAATAGTACCTACATACAGACAAAACATCACAGATCAATCTGGTTTTGCTATATTGATAGCTCACAATGTACAAGTTTAAATATACCTTACCAATGCACTAAACCAGTAATTCTTCTTCAAACTTGCAAGATACATAGCCAGAACTGCAGTAAGAGATGCAACATCTGTATAATAGAGAAATGTGAAGAACCAGTGGAGTGGGTACAGGGATAGGACCACTGCATGAAGCATTTTCTTTCTATCGTCAAGAGTTGGCTTCAAGTGAGTAATTATGTCATACAGAATTATGCTGCATATGACAGCAAAGACACCATTAGCTGATCGAAGGATAGCAGCGGAGCACATGTCAGAAAATGATGAAGCAGCTTGAACAGAGTAAAAGCCTGGAAACAAAGAAGCAACATGGGCAAGTGAAAGATAGTACCTGCAAAAGGTTTTACATTGAAAATATCAAACCTGGGCTTTGTATTCGACGCTACATCATACTTTCACTGATTTATATTGTGCTGCTGATAATATTCATCTAATTAGATTATTAGAATCATTAAGTCCTATTAAGTCCCACAATCTCCTAATCCTGAGATTTGAACAGCACTCGATATCATCTCACTACTGAACCAAGATAAGTGCAAGTGTAAACAACAACAACAACCCAACGTTAGCCCAACAGAAGGAGTCAGCCATATGGATCAACTGGTGACATTGGGCTCTATCAAAAACATAATTTTCTAGAGATCTGATGAGAAAACATACAATTTTTGGGTTTATAGATATAACACGTGCTTTCCTGCTTATGCATATACTCATTCTTTTAACTCATTACATAATCTAACATTTTCTTCCATTAGTAAGACTCCCATATCATAATCATAATGCACTTAAGAGTTAACAAAAATAAATAAAAAAACAAAAAAAAAACAAGAAACAGCATCTCACTTGAATAAAAGGCTTATGCTTCACGAGTGCTACTACACATAACCTAGAACTACCCATTGCATCCTATCAAAAACTGCTACTACGTTAATTCCAGCACAGCAGCAGAAAAATGCTTTCAGCTAGACCAAGCAACTACAATCCTACCTTGTCAGGGAAAACATTCAAAACACCATAACACATATTCAAACAACTGCTACTATGTTAATTACACATGACAAGCGAGTTGAATTTTCCATTCTAAAGTTTGAGAATTATAAAATGCTCGTGAAAATGAATAAAGGATGACTGGAAAAAAATACATGACAACAACTTATTTCATTTCCCACAACAATAACAACCAAGTCTTTTCCCATTAAATGAGATCAGCTATATAGATCAAACAACGCCATGGCATCCCATCAAAAACTGTCTATACACAAGCCACTAAAATCTTCATTCCATTCTACATAAGGCAATATCCACATACAACAAGCTAAGCCTTATCACCCTAGATGGGGTCGACTATATGGATTAAATGACGCCATAGTGTTGTATCGTGTATCATATTTATATTTAAATAATTTATTTCTAAGTCTTTTTTGATAATTACACGTATTTTTTCTAGGTCTTTCTCTACCCCTAGCCATTGGGCTAACTTCCATGTGATCCACTCTCCTTATTGGAGCCTCTACAGGTCTTCTTTGCACATTCTAATCCTATATCACTCGGTGTGACCACACATCTAACACAACATCCTCATATCCTTAACATTGAGCTTATTTACTTGTTGACACTTTACCACTCAACATTTAGTCCCATACAGCATTGCTGGCCTAATAATTGTGCACTAAGATTTACCCTTGAGCTCTACAGGTATTCCTTTTATCACAAATAACCCACAAAGCACTACTACACTCTAACCATCCAGCTTGGATCCTACGGTTTACATCTCCTTCCAATTCCCCATCATTTCGGATAATAAATCCAAGATACTTAAATCTTCACACTTGCGATATGGTATCATCTCCAAACCTCTCCATCCAAACATAACCTTCAAGTTATTATTAAATATCCACTTATAAGAAATGCAAAAAAATAAAAAAAAATAAAAACTTAATGTCTTGTATTGGGGTCCTGTAACCTGTGCTAATGTAAAAGCCTTATAAAGCTAAAATTTTCACACGAGAGGGTCCACATTCCATTCACGAATCATTTTCTTTTTTCCATTACAGGAGGAAAGAGAGGACATACAGGCCAGGAGGAGTAGTTATCATAGGATCCCAACTCCAGAAATTCCCCTTGCAGTACTGCTGAGCCTGTGGTATATGAAATATCTCATCCTGCAAATAATAAAAATTAAAATTAGACAAAAAGAAAAAAAAATAAGAAAGAAATCATGCGAAACACAAGCACGCGTCGTCTTAATTTTAAAGTAACATGTTTCCGTGTTTGGTTACCATGTAGGGCTCGGGAACTATGCGGTTAAAGAGTATGGTGATGGGAATAACCCACGAGCTCACAATTGCGGCGAGTGCTAATTTTCCCATTTCGCCCACAAGCGCTCTCTATCTCTGTGAGATGGAATGGGAGCGATTAAGCAAACACGTGGCAGTGGCGCATAGTGTTGTCGTGTTGAACAAGAGAAGACGAGTGTGGAGTGAGCGAGGGAAGTGGCTGACGAAACGGAACGCTGGAATGGAGATCCAATCGAAGGGAGCTTTGCTTTTTTCTGTCTGGGTCGTTGCTGTTGGCTAATGGCTACCTCGTCTCTTTCCCTAGACGGGCACATTGGCTGTGGGAGTCCCAAGTTCTTCAGAAATATAGGTCCTTTTGTTGTGTACTACGCTTAACTAGTTTTTACACTTTAATTTGAGGAGTGTGTTGGGTTTGCTGGACAAAAGGAGGATTAGGGATTAGGGTGGAAATGAGCACAAGTTTTGTTAATTCTCCATGACTAAAATTATAGGATGAGTTGATTTATTTTCAATATTTTGATAAACTTATTTATCCTATTTGTTTGTGTCTTTTGTTATGGGTTAATTGGACATATTTCTATAAATCATTAGGGATGAATTTTTTTTATTTTAATCATGAGGGACTAAAAAAGATATATATTTTTTCTCGAGAGGCTAATTTGGCTAACCTTATTTTCATGAAGGACCAAATTGGGGATTTGATCAAGTCTAAAAATATTAAAGAATTAATTAACTATTTGTTCAAAATTATTGGTCATATTAATTTAATAATTTTTGAGTCCGTAGATGATGGGTGTTTGCGGTGTCATTTCAACCAGTTTTGAACCAAAAATTGATCTGATTCAAATAATAAAATTTGTCATGGTTTGAATTGAATCGATTTAATTTCAATTTTAAATCCAATCTGATACAATTTTAATTGGATTGGAATAGATGCATATAAAATAAAATATTAATTTTGGAATATTATAAAATATAAATAAATGAATAAAATTAAAATATAAAAATAACTCACTTAGTATTGATAAAATATTTTGTAAAAAGAGAATGATACAAAAGAACAAAAATTGTGCAATAAATTAAACTATTATAATAAAAATAAGGGGAATTTCTCTGGTATCCTATAAAATTCATGAGTACCGATATCTTCTAGATAACTTGTGGCTAAAAACTTGTCACGTGTCCTACTAACTAAATCTACTAATATTTTAAATATTCATGATTAAATTACAATCCTTAGATTTAAAAGGGTAACGTACCCTTAGGGTATCATAATAAAAACCTAAAAATAAAAATATATTATATGATATTATTCGGTTCGTATTGATGGTTTTTAAAAATCAGATCTTATATCACCATAAGAAACTAAATCCAAAATCCGATCCAATCCAAGCAATTTGTGAAAAACAAGATATGATCCAATCCAAAATTTTGTGGTTTTGATGGGTTTTTAATTAGGACTGAATTGGATTAGTGGTAACGATTGGATTAGAATGAATTTGAGCACTAGTATGTCATCATTCTTTTATTGATATTATGACATCTTGAAATGGTATTGATTTTATATATGTTCAAATTAGTCTCTAAAATCTTTAAAATGTGATACCAAAGTCCTAAATTCCCAAGATTCCTCTTTTCGTAAATCCTAAATCCCCAATCTAGGATGAATAGGGTATGAAAATGGAAAAGAAATAAGTGAATCTAACAAATATTGAAAATTTAATGCTTACAAGATAAGAGGAAAAATTGAAGATTTTTTACACATTTTATAAATTTTAAAAACTAATTTGAAAATGTTTAACTGATGTCGCTCAATGTGAAACATTAGTAAAAATGTTATGACATGTTAACTTTCATGATGTAAGCAACTTCAAGGACTAAATAATAAATTTCTTAATTTTAGGGACTGAAGTAAAACATATATACAACTTCATAGATTAAAGCCAACCATTACTCTATTAGGAAATGAGATTCATTTCTATTAGTTTCCAAAATCTATACTCCACTTCCTTATCTTAAGCCTAATTAATATTCATTACCCAGCATTCCTCTAAATCACATTAAACCATTTGAAGACATTAAGAAATATGTGACTATGCGAAAATATATGATTGTTATGACATGAAGTAAGTACATAAAGTGATAGCTCTACTGCTAAAACCAAAAACAGACAAGTATCTTATAACAACCCAAGTTTTAACAAAAGTAGAAAAAGAAAAACATTTACCCAAAAGATGTTCTCGCTAGCCAAAAGAATTTAACAGCAACCAATACAAGGAATCTCAAGATAGGATAAGTCATCATCACCATATTCATTGATAAACTCATTTAGTGAAGATAAGGGTTGTGTAGGCTATGAACAAGACTTAGTACTATTTATATGGCGTGTATAGCTTTGTGAATAAGGCTTAGTGCTATTTGTATTAGCATCTATAAGTTTTGATTATGTTATTAAAAGGCTTGTCAACCATGAATAGGAACATAATTTTCAGGGCAAATTACATCTACCTCTTCTATTGTCTTTCAATACTACAATTTACCCCTTCCAATTTTCAACTTGACAATCAGTTCCCTTCACCCTTAATAGATGTTAATGTCATTAACCCATAAAATGAAATGTCTATTTTATCCTCTTAATTAAAATCATTCTCTCCCTTCTGGTGGACCACATTTGCCCATTCCAAAGAACACTTCAACTTACCACTTCTCTATCTTCCCTTCCTTCTTCTATCTCCAATTCCCTTATCCTCTCATCCCCTCCCACCAACACCACCAATCAATAGAACAACGTAAATCCCCCAATTCCCAAGTGTTTCTTTGCTAGATTTGAACATTCCCAAGAACCTGATTCTGATTTAGGGTGCAAAGGAGCAAGAGTGGGGAGTGTAGTGGTGTTGATGATGGACAATGAGAGGAAGGATATGGCAGAGTTTGCAAACAGGATGGTCTCCCATATTCCTTATTGCCTCACTTCACCCTTCTCTTTCTTTCCCCCTGCCTTACCTCCATGTTGCTTAAGGCGAAGAATCTGATGTTCCAACACCAAAGACACTCACTCCATCACCGTTAGAGATGATGGTGACTCCAATTTTTTTCACTCATCCATCACATTCAACGGTGATAAAGTCCACTTTTTGGTGTTGAAATAGCAATGTTCCCCATGACAACACCCCCCTCCCCAGCACGATATTGAAGTTTGTTGGGGACCTTTCGATGAAGGCATATTGCCACCATGTACACAAATTCTCCACTACACATTGAATTTTTTGCTTTTGCTTGAGATTTATATAGTGTTTCAGTATGAGATTAATAATATAAGTAGTGTTGTGTTGATATATATCAAAAGATTAGGCAATTCCTTGTATTAGGAGATTGCTTTGATGTTTTCCCTGTATTAAATTATGGCCTCAGTGATGGAAGACAAGCTATGTTGCATGGATACGGGTACGGTACCTATACTCGATATGGATACAGGTGCGAGGTACGAAAATTTTGGAAAAAGTGGGGTACGGGTAAGTTTGTATATACAAAAAAAATATAAAAATTTTATAAATTTCATGCAATGAAAACTAAAACTTTAACATAAGACGAATTAAAATTAAAAAAAATAAATTTAGTAGAGAAAAAGTTATGGCTCAATAGAAATGGAATACGTTAGGAAAAAAGGGAAAAATACAAAAAAAGAAATACAAAAATTCGTTAAACTAGCATATCTAGGATTGGATATGTCTACCCAGGGTGTACCTACCATGCCCCATCTTTTTTTTTTCAAAAATGGAGTCATCGGGTACGTCAAACGTACCCAGACATACACAACACATACTCATACCCAGAAAGTATCCGGTACAGGTACTTTTACAAAACTCACATACCCACACTTCATAGAAGACAATGGAGGAAAAGGAAAGACGAAAAATGGAAAGGGAAAGTTATGGTTAGGATAAATTGGTATTTTCACATGTTTATTTTAAGATCAAAAATCGTGTGTGTGTGTGTGTATGTATATATATAGGTTTAATTAATCCGTCAGTTCCTATAGTTTCACTGAATTTTTAATTAGGTCCCTACAGTTTACAAATTTTCAATTGGGTCCTTATATTGTATAAAATTTTTCAATTAAGTCCCTGTCATTAACCACCGTTACAAAAATATATCCATTAATACTATGGTGTACTTAATAAAGTCAGATATACCATAAAACTTATTATCTACATTATTAAATATACATAGAATTCATATACCATGTAATCTTAAAGATAAGATTTCGCAGCGTAACCATACACCTATTTCTATCACAGGCACTGGTGAGAGGAGCGACATTTGAAGAAGAGAAGTCACAGGCGTCCTCTCGTGACCTTGCTCTTTTTCTTATTTGTGCATTTACCAACCCTGCGAAGTTGTGAACCCAATCAGTGCAAAAACATTGTGCAGCAGTTTTCGATACTGGAGCCTAATCGGTCAAAACCGCAAGGCCCTAGCAGGGGTTTTTGTGACCTTTCTCTCCATCGTCTCTGGCAAAGCACGGTCGATGTCGTGACTGGAACTGGCAAAGCCCCTGCCTTTTAGTCCATCTAAGTAGCATACCGTGCGCTCTCCTTCAAGCAGGCATCTTCTCATCTTGTCTTACCGTTGCAATAAGTTGGTTTTGGGTGACTTCAGGTATTATTCTTTTGTTTATAGATATATTTACTCAGTGTGCTGAAGCTTTTCTTTTATGTCCATCTATATTGTTGTTTTTGATTTTTTTTTTCTTATCTGAGATGATTGAAAACATGCATTTTAAAATTCAAGGATCCTTTGTGTCTTTTTAAAAGATGAGAAATGCTTCATGGGTGATTCTAAATAATTTGCAAAGTATGTTTGAGACTTGGATTGAAGAGGATCTTATTGGTGTAAAGAAGAAGCAATGGCGGTCATTATTCTTCTATATTGTATGGTCCTATTGGAGGCACAGGAATACTATTATTGATTGTGTCTGTTAGTGTCTAGAACGATGGTTGCCTACTGTAGGGAAGGATTTGCGCTTGATTTTGGTTTGATTTTTTGTTTGTGATTTGATGATGTTTGGGATTCTGGTTGGATTTAATGTTGTGTTTGATTATGGGTGAAAGATTGGTTATTGATGAAAATGATGGATGCAGGAGAGGGGGCTTCTGTCTATATAGCCCCACCTCTACAGTGGGTGGTGGAGAGAGGGAAGATGGATGAGATAAAAGGAGATGGAATAAATAAAGATGGAATATGCTAGAAATATTCTATTTTTTTGTAACGATGGTTAATGGTAGAGACTTGATTAAAATTTTTTATCCAATATAGAGACCCAATTGAAAATTTGATAAAACTACGAAGATTGATGGATTAATTTAACTATATATATATATAGCCACTAAAACATTGTGACTATGTTGGGGAGGTGATTGTACTATCATCAAATCAATTTAGGAGAGTCAAGTGTCAAGTTGAAAACTAGAGAGGACAAAGTATAATATTAAAAGACTTTATAGGAGGTAAATATAAATTGCCCTGAATATTACTATTATTGTTGTACATAACATATAATTATAATTGGTCTTAATTTGCAGTTAGTTTGTTTTCATCATGATTGAAAAAGATTATTCCTCTAAAAATTGGTCTTAATTTGCAGTCCTCTAAAATTAAAATTTATGTCAAGTTAATTTAAAAAATTAAAAAAAATTTGGACTAATTTTAAAATAAATTTTAATCTTTCGATAATCAAATTAACGTTATATTTTTCAGATAGTAAATTGATATCCCACTACTCTTTCAAAGACTAAATAGATATCATAAATTTTTTAAGAATTAAGTTGATATCCTAGGACTCTTTCAAAATGACAAGTCAAACTTTTATTCCTTTTCAAACTATCAAGTCTGTTATCTGGGCTATTCGAGCCTATTTGCCTCATTAAGAGACGCCCCTCATCTTTTATCATTATTTTATTTAAATTTGTTCTTTCTTTCTCTTTCTTTATATTCTTGTGTATGTGATAATTAATGAATATAAAAAAGTTCGGATAAAAATATGGTGTTAAAGGAATCAACTAGACATAAAAATGACATTAAGTTCAAATCAATCGATATAAAAGTAATAACGAAGTTCCACTGATTTGTCTCAACAAGGTGAAAAAAGAAAGTTTTTAATACAACACAACCTCCCTGGATTTTATTTTTACACCCGAACAACAAATACAACAAAAGAAGTTACTAAATACTGAACGTAAATATAACTAATTTTCATTAGAAATATCTTAAAAAAAGCAAAAGAAACTTGAGTAATTAAGTAGTTCTTCCACATTAAACATATATATAGCCCCTTTATCCTTTCCTCTCATTTCTTTTGGCGATTAGGAAATGTACAAGCTCATCTAGGCTTTTGCAAACTGGGACGTGATAAATTAGCTCACACTCATCATAATAAGTATCAAGCAATCCATCACTTTCTGCCCAATCCATAGAGGATATATCACGAAAATCTGGTAATTCAGATCTCATCACGTCATCTTGGTGGTCTATCTTAGCATTCTTAAGGGTTTCTAGCGTCTTCTCTAAACTCCCATCTGCTTGTAACTCTGCGACATGTTCCCCCTTTTGCATATCATGCATTCTCTGAGAAGTTTCCAATTCAGCTGGAGTTTCCTCTGCGGCTATTTGAAAATCTTGGCCTTTTGGGGTGATCATTTTCCTTGGCCGCTCAAAGGCGTTTGCTTGTTTTCCTGCAAACAAGAAGATTATGTATGCATTATATACATATAGTAATGATATAACTTCATCTATCTCCCTTTTGGGATCTTTTTGGAGATATTACTAAAAGTTGGCTACAACATTATTATCAAGAGAAATGTTACTTTGACAACAAAAGCCAGCAATATACTTACATTATCTATTTTATCATCATTAAGTATGATGAGCGAATATGATGAGTGGAACCACTATCACATCAATCCATTGGTGATAAAGGGTGTATGTATATTGTTATTTTTTGTTATCAAAATAGCATTAATCTATTATCGATTATATTGTTATATTTAGTTGCCCTTTAATTTGAAATTAGGACGAAAGTAATGCTATACTTTCAGAAAAGAGAAAAAAATGTCAAAAAACTTTAGAATAATTACATAATGAAATGAAATGATATAATCTATTTACTCATTTAAGAGTAAACACATATTTGCTACATCATTTTGATAAATAAATTTCAACAAAATAAAATTCTATTATTTTATATCTTGCAAATTCTCAAATTAGAATTATTCTCACCTGAAAACGCTTCATGTCTTTTTATACCATTGCTAAAAGTTGGCTCTCTTTTTCTTTTTACTGTCAATGCAACTTCTAAGATATGCTTAACCTTGACAAGATATATATACTTTAGATTAGTCATATTCTGATTTCAGTATCGTTCAGCAATGTGTTAAGTAATGGTACAATTTTTTGCTTGGATCACCTTGCTATTATTTTGATTGTCATTGTAAATCCCATATTGTAGAAAGTTGACAACCTCCGTTATGTATCGGAACATCGTTCTTGATTCTGAGTGACAATAGAACTGCATGGAATATAATATAACATACCAAATATTAACCAAACGCGTAGAAATAATGTTTTTCATAATATGAGTGCAATTAATCATTTTTTAAATAGACATTTTACATTTAATGTTTTGGTTAATAAAAGCAGAGAAATATTTAGATGCAGCGAAAGTAAAAAATAATGCTTATTTTTATTAATTTATTAATTGACATATAAATTTTACGGGTTATTATTATTTTCCATTTCCTTTAATTTTTAATACAATAACTAATTTATTAATTATTAAATGGATTAGAGCAAATATTTTATTTTGCTCAAATAATGCATAGGAATTTCTCATAAAAAAAAGTCTTCGAGTGTGGAGAGGGGGAGGTAGCATACGGTAATATAATAGCACTACATTTGTGTTATTTATGTTTTAAATTGTGGTCTATAATCATAATTGTAACCGCAATATTGCTACTGTGATACCTTCCAGAATTGTATCCTAGTGATAACTATGGCCGTGTTGGTAGAATTATTTTTTCACTATTTTTCTCATCATATATAGCGCAATTAAAACTGTGATCATAACCACAATTTAAAACCATTACGGTAATTTGGATCACGTTTACTCTTAAGTGAGAAGAGTGATTGACTCTGAAGGGTGGAAAGAATGAATTTCCAACTTGATTAGCATGTCAGATTAATGGTATTCAAAGCTGTAAGAATGAGATATTCGTGTGGCATCTTTCAGTTTGTTTTATAAATTATGAGATTATTAACTGGCACATAGGTTCTCTGCATTTCTGACATCGAGCACAATGACAAATATCATATTTAACCCATAGATATATACATGAAGTAAAAGCATACCATAATTTGATTTCAACAATACCATAGTGACCCACTGACATGACATCCAATTGAAATCATGTTTATTTTTTTTTTTAGGGGTATCAGTAATTAATCAAATAGACTTACCACATCGTATGTTCCATTTTCACGTTGCATGCGCTCAATTTTCCAGCCCCCAAGTCTTTCTCTGAATGAAAACTGATGACTAAGGTTGACTTTCCCATCCATGTCAGGTAGCTGCAATAGTTGAAGTATTAAATTTATTTAAAGATAAATAATTTTAAAATGTAACTCCACATAAAACCTAATACTAACATAAAGTTTTTTAAAAAAAAATTGCTTACGATCAATTATAAATTATTTGAAGTTTAAAATTATGATTTTGTTCATAATTCTTCCTTTTTAACTCATACATTAGGTTTATTTGCAGTTTGATTTGGTTTTTCGATTTTGAGCCAAAAACTCAATCGATTCAAATAATAAATTATATTTCCGTTTGTTTTGATTTGGTTCGCCAATATTTAAAAAATCATATAAATTTAAATTAGTTGAATGGATTGGATTTTCAAATTTTTTATTAAAAGTTTTATAAAATATAAAAATAACTTTTAATGTCATTAAATTAGATTAATTAATACTACCAAAAAAAAATTAGATTAATCAATCATCATTAGTATTATTATGAAAATATCACACAATTATAAAATCTAAACAATTATCAAAAGTCATTCGAAATTCTATTACTAACGTATACAAAAGAAAATTCTAATACTAACAAGCTAATCGAACAGTAAAACATTTGAACAAAAATCATGTTATACTAAATTAAGCTAATCAACAGATTATTGCAAATATAAAATATTGAGATAAGATATGATAAGAATAGTTGAATAATTTTTGTATGATTAGACATGCAATTTGATTTTTGGAAGATTTGCGTGGCGTAAATTTAGTTCTTAACTTGTTTTTTACATCAAATTAAATGGGTCTTAAAAGTCAAAATGTGACATCCAATGGATCTTTAATTTTATTTTCTCACTGTAAAATTTTCCCCACCAAGAAAATATTAGTGGCTAATTTTTTTTTCATTTTTTACATCAATAGGTTCTTGAAAATAAAATGTGACAACAAATAGGTACTTAAAAGTTGAAATATGATATCAATTGGGTCTTTTAAAAAAAAATGATCAAGGAACGATTTGATATTATATTCATTTTTCATGAATCAAAGTGTTGTCACATTTTAATTTTTAGAGATCTACTTAATGCCAAATAACTTTCAAAGACTAATGTAATCAATCTCACATGTTACCAATTAATGACTTATTTGATATCAAAAAAATATTTCAGAGATTAAATTAAGGCCATATAAATCTCTCAAGAATAAAAATTAAAATATTGTATAGTATAGTTATATGTATATATGTATAGTATTTATATAAATATAGATATATATGGATAAATAATTATAATATATAATATATCTCATAACTATATATAACTAGTAACGTGCTACGTGTTATTAGTTCGTTTTAGAAACGAAAACCAATAGCTGAACTAAACCAATTAATTTTTATAAAAAAAAATCAATTCAAACTGATTTATTTCACTCATAATTTTTTTAAAATTTTCTTAAATCAGCTGTTGTTTTTAATGAACTTGTTTTGACCAGTTTTCAACACTCCCTTTGAACACAATAGTTTATCGCAATAAAAAAAACGTCATTAAGAAAGAAAACTGATTTTAATTTATAATCTACATTCCTAAACTTGAACTTGGTAAAATGGGATGGAGAGTATGTTTTGTAAACTAATTGATGGAGTGTCATTTCTTAACATATCAGGAGAGTTAAGTGCGTTTTACTTTTAATAAAAAAAAATACACATATAATATAATATACTATAAATAGAAAGAACTTATATATTACTATCAAATATAAATTACAATCGTACTTATACTATTTGAATTTCATATAACATTAATTACTTAGAACTTAACAACTCTAATTTTTAAGCGACTTTAACTTTTCCAATGTCAAATTTATTTTATAGCATAAAAATACAATTTAAGAGAAAGATTTAATAAAAGAAAAGGAAATAAAACTTTTATAAAGAAGTTAATCAAGCTCACGATCCATATATCAAAGAAGCCTAGGTCAACTTTTAAATTTTGTTTGATTTAATTAAACAAATGAGCCAAACATAAATAACACTTTTTTCCAACCAGACAAGCATGCATGAGCTTCAAGTACTCGGGTTTAGTCGTACGTTTACATCTTTAACTGATGCATTTAATAGCTGAACCAACAATAATAATTTTATCAAAAGTTAGTATTCATTTTTTTTTATCCATAAAGTTATTATTCATTATTATAAGTTTGTTAAATTTTTCACAACAATACTAGCTATATATATTATTATTATTTTTTAAAACTAATCAAATTCAAACACGTACTAATTCGCTGAAGGTCTCCGGTAGAGAAAACTTACAATGAAGTTTTGATAGCTTAGAGCAACCATATCCATGTCTATTTTGTGGATAATACAATCTGCAGGAAGTTGGAAGGAAATAGATATTTCCATGCTCAAAGTGATTTCAGCTTTTCTACGTCCAACCTATCAAAGAACACCATCATACATATAAATCGATGAAGAATTAAATTGAAGTTATTACTCTTTATTTATTAGGAATATTAAATTAGTTTTTATGATAATAATACCATCAACTTCCAGATGGAAAGTCAATTTATTAATTTTAGAGAACAATTTAATAACATTGATGTGACATAAAAAATAAATAATTGATGAAATTATCATACTAATTAATTCTTAGAAGGATTTTATTTTATTTTTCTAAACCATATGTATCCATAATCTATTTGAATTGTGGCTAGAGCTAGGTCAGTCTATTCTGTGAGTGAATTTTTTATTTTTTTTACATGTGAGTGAAATTCTTGTAATGCTATTTTTTTTATATTCATAAGACTTGAGCTTAAGACATTAATAATTAGTATTAGATCATTATAGTCCTCTAATTATATATTATTTATCACATCTTAAAAGTATTTAAATTTTAAAATAATAACTCAAATGTTACACCTATAATAAAATATAATTTTTATTTCAATACCCATAGGGTATCAATTTCTTTTGTATAATAAACGGTTGTGATTTGATAAATTTCAAAAAATTAAACTTGAATTAGTGAGACACATGACTCATTTTTAATAATAAATAACTGAAATATATGATACTTTTAAATTTTATAGGAGTACCGGAGAAATCCTTATAAAATATGTAAAATATTTATATTATTTTAGGATAAATAACATAAATAATCCTTGAAAGTTGGCTAAATTGCACTTCACATTATTCTTATTCAAAAGTTACACTCCATCCTATTGAATTTAAATAACTAATAAAAATTATTATTATAGTCAATCAGTTCTATTTAGACAGAAATCAAATAATTTGTTTTTAAAGAAATTAAAACAAAAATAAAATTCACTTATCTTTTAGAAACCAAAAACATATTTAATCCAATTAATAAATATTTATATTGTAAATATATGATACTCTATTTCTTTTAAATATTTTAACTTTTTACTTACATTTTTTTTCATCATATACTACGTAGAAAGAGAAAATCATATTAAAATTGAAATATTTATTAGTTATTTAAAATTAATTGGGTGGGGTGAATTTAACTAAACTTTAAGGATAGTTTGTGTTATTTATCTTTAATTATTATATGTAGGTGTGTTGTCATATGTATGAAAAACTTGATGGGAGCTTTTTTTATTTATTTATTTTGTTCCTTTAGAAAAAAGAAAAAAGAGTGAGATCTTTAAAGAATGAAATAAGGGGATTTTATTTTTAGATCAATAAATTTAAAAGTGAGACCCTTTTTTTACTTTATTACTCTAATAATAAAATTTCTCACTTTATTCTCTAAAATGATATCTCATTTTAAAGAATCCAAATTAAAAAAAAAGAAAGTGATGTGCCACTTTCCTCTCTAAAGTAATACCTTAGCTGAAGCGGGTTCTACCATCTGTACTTGTGGTGTTACTCTCATCTGAGCTATTGATTGCTATCGTCATGCAGAGATAAATAAAAATGTTATAAGCACTCAGATCGAAATTGAAACTATATCAGATATCAATTCTTGGACTTTGAGAGATTAGAGACAAAATATTGGAAATTAAATGCTTACAGTGACCATGTGCTTGAGAACGCTTGATATTTCACTGTGCAGGGAGGGGCTCCGGTAATCAATTGACATCTCATGCCAAGTTAATGCAGAATTTTGATTGAAGTTCTCTGATGTAACTTCTATGATTCACGGTTTCACAAAAAGTATGTAGAGGCTACAAAACTTGTGTCTAAAGAGGGATAAAAGAATTATAATCCAAAGCATACGACGGAGCTCATGAAAAAAATTGTTATATGACCTTGGTTAGATGGTGTGGGTATATATACAAGTGCATCTATTTTACAATTTTGTTAAAGTAGAACCCATATTAAAAGGCTACCATGTATGTACAACTTCAAATGGATGAAGATTTGCATTTTAGCAAAGAAATTTTGGCTGGGTAGTGACTCAATTTTTCCTCCAGATTTAATTTTAATGTAGTTTTGGTATGAAATTTTTTTATGCCATCAATTAATTGTATATGGTCATATATGCCATTTTTAAGGTAATATATTACGGGAGTTAATATATGAGTAATATATCAAAATCAAATCTTAATGCATTTTTAGCTTTGGTGACCAGTTAATTACCATATAATGCCGATTATGAATTTATGATAAGTTTTTTTATGTATAATTTCCATTTTACCTTTGAAATTTAATAAAAAAACAATACAAGGAGATAATCTTTGTATTTCTTTTGATTTCTCAAGATATCCATCGTCAAATACAGTGACTAATCTTTATAAGGAAGGAGAAAGCTATTATCATCTCATCTCGATCCTATGGTTGAAGATAATCTTTGTATTTGTATAACATTATAACTCCCTTATCTTAGTTTTCTTTCTAGGCCGAAGCAAAGACAGAACTTGTTATATATAAAAATATTTTAAATTACTAAATCCATTGCATCAATTTTTTACTGTTTTTTATATCTCTGTTATATCAATGTTTCCTCATATAATAAACACTTTCTAAGTAACTGTACCTCTTAGGAAATTATTTTGAACAACTTTTTAATTTGTAAGAGATATCGAATCTCCCTCTTGATCTCTCTGTGAAGTGATTTCGAATCTCTCTTTATTAATAAACATATGAATTTATACAATATTTCATCAATGATTCAATGAATTTAGTATGATATCTTATGATTTCTGTTCATTAATTGATTTACTATATTATGTAATACAAGAGAATAAAATGATTTTATCGTATCATTTATCATTTATTAAAAGGTGGGTTCTTGTATGAAGCTGCAGAAATTGCTTCACTCAAGAAGCTGTGACGTGTCTTGTTAAAAAGAAAATAGGTGATGTAATATATTATCAGTTTTGTTTGGTTCAGTTCGGGTTCGATGCTGAAAATCGAAAATCAATCGATTTAGTTCAATTTTCATAAATTAAAAATCAATTCAAACCGATTTATTTCAATTTTAGTTGATTTTCCATTTTTTTTTGGATGGTTTATCGATTGTAATTTGATTTAGATCGATTTTGAGCACCACCCCTAGCGGACTCCAAGCTCTTGAGTTTGGATCCTTTCAATTATGCCAGAGCAGGTTTTTCAATCATCTCCCTTATATTGGATGGTGCAATTTGAGGCTTTGAGTTTTCTCATGTGGGACTATTCATTATTCACTTGTTCTTTTGGTTTTCTTCTCATGGCTCTAGCCCTCTCTTGTACGGTTTCCGCATCTCCTCCTAGAAATCGTTTTGGAGTTGGTGATGGTTCGTCCAGTCAGAAGGATGGTGGAAGTGAAATTGGTGTTGGTGAAGAGGGTTTGATGAGTTAATTAATATAAGTCCACGAGGTGATTTTTAAAAGAGAAAATAATTTATTAAGCTTTTGTACTTAGTAAGATAATTTATAATTTAGAAAGAGAAAGAGATTGCCCAACAATGTTTGCGCATGATGCAACTAAATCTATGTTCAGATATTTTATAATGTGTGGAATAAAGTGAAATATGTTGGAGACATGGAGTAATATAAGGTAGTGTTTGGTAATTGTCTTTGGATAATAGAGACGGAGATAACAGAGATAACAAAGATGGAGATATAAAAAAATATTACTATTTAAGAGATATCTTTGGAAAAAAAAATTAAATTTCTGTCTCTATATTCTGTCTCCACTATTTTCACTTTTTGGAGGGATAGAAATATAGAAAAAATTTAATCTCGGGAACAGGAAATATTTTTGTTCCTATACCATATCTCTACCACCAAATATCTTTCTATCCCCATTGTCTATGTATTTTCTGCAAGCGCAATCTAAAAAAGCTAAGACAGAGCTTGTATTCTATTTTTTGAATATTTTAAACAGAATTTTAAAAAATAATTAAACTCATATTGCGAGCAAGCCTAGACATAGAAATAAAAATATTATTTTAAAACCCAAAAAGATATTTATTTTATCATTATTATATGTAATAGTAATTTTTATTCATCTTTAATATTCATCACATTTAATAATTATAAAATAAATATCTAATAAATAATTAGATATACATTTTTTAGTGCTAGAATATTGCTACCCATATACAAAATGGCTTGTCAGGACAATTATACTCCTAGTCATGGGATCTCAATCAGGCGCGGAGCCAGGGGCCTCTATATGCGCCATGATGACATTGTAGCTTGCTTTATATAGTTATTGTAGCAATATAATTTTTTTAAATATGATATATGTTTATATCTTTGCGTTGGTCCCCCTCAACAAACATTTCTGGCTTTCTTAATGCCTCTGGAAACTGGAAGATACCGCTGAAAAAATAAAACGAATGGAATGTGAGAAAACAATTAAAAAAAATTGAAGTTACGTATTTCGTTTCATTTAATTCCATCTTATTCTACCTAAATTGGAGAAAAATAAAAACATTAAATGGCAGGAAATAAAATGAATTTTATTCAACACCATTCAATTTCATATCCTGCTTTAGAAGTCAAAATAATAGAATTTAATTTCACTTTATTCCCTTTGGCTCCATCTTATTACTTTTAATTCCTTCAATCCAACATACATAGCATCCTAACAATTGTACGGATAAGTTAATTTGAGTGGATAATTAATCTGTAGAGGGTATTTTAAAGTGCAAACAAGGCATTCTCCTCTATATAAATATATTCTCTATTATTATTATTATTATTATTATTTTAATTTGTTTGTGATGCAGTCCCTTTTCATAGTGCTTTGCATGTTTGCTTCAAAAAACATTGCGTCCATTGAGGTTTCCTTACCATTCATGCATATGTTATCTGTTCTGTTGTTAAAAAATATGGCAGACATCGATGTAGCCTTATATGTACAGCGACTACTTGATAGATGCATTCTCCATATATTGCTTTGGCATCAAGAACTATCGGTTGAGAGAGTTACACTTAACCAAAGGCTTCGCAGAGCTTCTGATTTGATTAAGCTTCATTGTTGATGATAAAGGAGTTCATTGAAGTTGATTTGTCTTTGTATGTGACTTGTCCTTAAAGTGTTTAAAAGAAAGGAAAAAAAAAAAAAGCAACTAGCAGAAAACAGCAGTTGATATTTTGCAAGGTGAATTGAAATTTTTTTAACCATTTCTTTCATTTATGCTAAGAGAAATGGTATACAAACAAAATAAAATAATTTTCTTATGCTAAAGGTCTCACAAATTAACCTCACTCGTAGCACCATCTTATTACACTGTGGGTTCAAACTAGTGTATGTTTTGTAACTCTCTAGCAATCATAATAACTTTAATACTAATTTTTATTAATTAAAATGTATAACAGAGTGTGATTGGTACAAGAGTAAGAATAAAAGTGAAAATCTTATAAATAAGTTTGTGTGTGTAAAATTTCATATAAAACCCTCTTTAATTTTAACTCATGTATACTTTGGTTTTGAGACTCTAAAAATGTACAAAATGATCCTTATACATTTTTATATGTTCTTATTACTACAGTTTCATAACAAATATTTATTTTTTGATGGAAAATTGAATGTATGGGTTCTATAATCTCATTAAGAAACTTTAAGTATTAAAAAATAATAGAATAAAAGTGTATATAGATAAAAGAAAAATAAAATATTTTTTTAGATATTTCAAGTAAAATAAATAAATACCTATTAATATATTATAGTAATATGCACATATTAAAAAATTTAAGAACCAGTTTACATCATTTTAAAGTAATAAAACTAAAGTGCATATAAGTTGAAGTGGTTTTCTTTACTTTTCCCTAAAACTTATACCTGAAATTTTACCCGATTTGTATTGATGCCAAATACACCGCTAATTGTCAAAAACAAGTTCTTATTCGGTCGCACCCCACGATTCCTTTTCAGATATCACTTTGCATGCACAAAAAAACAAAATTGTGTCTCAAATGCACATCAAAAAGGGTTTTGAAAGAAAGGTTACAAAAAGTAATAAATCATGCAGAGGTTTGACTTATGCAGGAAGGAGTTCAAACGGTAAAAGTAAATTGATTGTCTTGGACACCACTCTTGAGTTGATCTAACAACTGGTCTCTTTCTAAAAAATAAAAATAAAAATAATTAACAATTGAAGCTCGTCAAAAGTTTAGCTTCTCCTTGAATCAGATAATATTACAGAATTATAGTACCAAATCAAACAACGACATATTGTATTAATTAATATCCTGATTCCCTTATAAATAAAGCCTACCAGTTAGCTCTATTGCATCCACATTTCAAACAAAGTAAAGTTTCAAAATTACACCTTTTTGCCTCTTCCGCTATAGAATAATATGGATGTTACTTCTCTTCCATCAATTGGAATGCCAGCAATGATTCTTTTGTCATTGCTCATCATCCCTCAACTTGCACTTGGGGGCATTACCAGGCACTACCATTTTGATGTATGTCAAAAATGGACTCAATACCATTATGGCATTATATTCAAAAACAAACTCAGTTTTACTACATAAATAATATGAATTTCACGTTCATATGTTTAACTTCCCTTGTTTTGTTTACTATATGTTATCTAATGACTTGGCTCTCTTGTGCAGATTAAATACCAAAACGTTACAAGACTGTGCCACACAAAGAGCATGGTAACAGTGAATGGTCAGTTTCCTGGGCCACGCATTGTAGCTAGGGAGGGTGATCGTCTTCTTATCAAAGTTGTTAACCATGTCAAGAACAACATCTCCATCCATTGGTACAAATTATTTATATTTCAAAAACATTTTGTTATAGAAGAAATTGAACATAATTTGTAATAGTCTAATGCTACATAGTCAGAAAAATATTATTGATCAGAATCTTATAGAAATCATAATAACTATTAGATAGAATAAAGTGATTTAAAACAACCCCATATTTATTAAAAAACTAATAATCATGTCATATCCTTCTGACAAAGTTTATGGCTATTTACGATTTTTCATCTATAACTTGAAATTCATGTGTCAAGTTAAATAATAAATCTCTGTCATTAGGCATGGCATTCGACAACTTCAATCAGGGTGGGCTGATGGACCAGCATATGTGACGCAGTGTCCCATCCAAACAGGCCAAAGTTATGTCTACAATTACACCATTGTTGGCCAGAGAGGCACCCTCTTTTGGCATGCCCACATTTCATGGCTAAGATCAACGGTCTATGGCCCTCTCATCATTCTTCCAAAGCGTGGAGTTCCATACCCTTTTGCCAAACCATACAAGGAAGTTCCCATCATATTTGGTAATCATTGATGAACATGATTAACACCCTTGTGTACCTATTTGGTGTGGTGATATTTGGTGTACTAAGTACTAACCTTACTATGATATAATATAAAATTTTTTCAGGAGAATGGTGGAAAGCAGATCCTGAGGCAGTCATAGCCCAAGCCCTACAAACAGGTGGAGGACCAAATGTTTCGGATGCCTACACTATTAATGGACTTCCAGGGCCACTATATAACTGCTCTGCTAAAGGTATAAATTGCTATTATACATGTTTCACTAAAATACCATGCATAATGTGACTTGAAGTTACCAAATTCCTAAGATTGCTAAGAACTAACTTAAAATGATTATACCAGTTAATATGACCAGTACAAAGCAAAGAAATGGATTTTTTATCATTACAGTTTGCTATAAGTTTAACTTTAGTTAGACGAGAAGTTAGAGAAATTATAAAGAATCCTAATCCGACTAAAATAATACCAAGAGAAATTCTTAGTTACTTTTAGAGTAATAAAAATTTCTTACTCCGATCCATTCATTGTTTGATACAAAAATAAATGTCAACCATATCTATCTCTTAAATTATCAATATTTACTAATGTGTCAAACTCTAAATGGATCAAGATAAGGGATTTCTCCTTTCCGAGATGAAATAAGAGTTCTTCTTACAACCAGATAGTTGGAGACATAGCATAATATTTTCATACGGCATTGGCAGATACATTCAAGCTGAAGGTCAAGGCTGGTAAGACATACCTTCTTCGTTTGATCAATGCTGCACTCAATGATGAGCTCTTCTTCAGCATTGCAAATCACAGCCTCACAGTAGTTGAAGCAGATGCCATTTATGTCAAACCATTTGAGACTAGTACCATTTTGATTACCCCAGGACAAACCACCAATGTTCTTCTCAAAACCAAACCACAATACCCCAATGCCACATTCTTCATAACTGCTAGGCCATATGTCACAGGCCAAGGGACTTTTGACAACTCCACAGTTGCCGGAATCCTTGAATATGAAATGCCACCACAATCTCTTCATTCAACAACTTCCATTAAAAAGCTTCCACTTTTTAAGCCTACCCTCCCTGCCCTTAATGACACTTCTTTTGCAACAAAATTCACTAACAAGCTCCGCAGCCTAGCAAGCTCCCAATTTCCTGCTAATGTACCCCAGAAAGTTGATAAGCACTTTTTCTTCACAGTTGGTCTTGGAACAAGTCCTTGTCAACATAACCAAACTTGTCAGGGACCTAATGGAACAATGTTTGCAGCATCAGTGAACAATGTATCTTTCACACTCCCAACAACATCACTTCTTCAAGCACACTTCTTTGGCCAATCAAATGGAATCTACTCACCTGACTTTCCAATTAGCCCCTTGGCTCCATTCAACTACACAGGCACACCTCCAAACAACACAATGGTGAGCAATGGGACAAAGCTGGTGGTCCTTCCATTCAACACAAGTGTTGAGCTTGTTATGCAGGACACTAGCATTCTTGGTGCAGAAAACCATCCTCTCCATTTGCATGGATTCAACTTCTTTGTAGTTGGCCAAGGTTTTGGTAACTTTGACCCAAATAAGGACCCTGAAAGCTTCAATCTCGTTGATTCAATTGAAAGGAACACAGTTGGAGTCCCTTCTGGTGGTTGGGTGGCCATTCGCTTCTTGGCGGATAACCCAGGTTAGTATCAGTAATGCTACATAGCCAAAAAATGAAAAATTCGCTGGAATTTACTAATATTCACACAAAGTGATTAGATAAATCAAACGAGTTAAAAAACCACATACCAATAACCAGTCTAATGGTCTACAATAATGACACATCATTCTGGCAAAAAAATTCCGAAGCAAAATTTTGAGACTCTAGTATTTTTTGGTTAGACATGCGTATTTGGCATTGATACTTTGTTCACAACTGGTTGATAAGTTTACATTTTAGTTCAATGTCAATGGCAATTCGCATAAGAAAAACTTTTGGATTGTTTTGCTTTTTTCCTGCTGTGAATTTCACTGAAAACTGTGTGTGCAGGGGTATGGTTCATGCATTGTCACCTTGAGATTCACACTAGCTGGGGCTTGAAGATGGCATGGCTTGTCTTGGATGGAAAGCTTCCCAATCAGAAATTGCTTCCACCACCACAAGATCTTCCCAAGTGTTAACATTCTGCTCGGAATGCAAACATCCATTTTTTGAGCTTTTCGTTTCTCCTTTCCATTTTGTATGTGTTTTTGGAAATCATGTTTCACTACTACTTATTGTTTCCTTTATTCTTTCCAAGAGAGATGAGCTGAAGGGGTGGAACACGTTGGGATTACTGCATTTTTAATATATGATTCATTTTCCGTAATGATTCGTTGATTCCATCCATGATAATATTGGTTATTCCTTCATTTGAATCCATATATTTTATGTCGCCCAAAGTGACAGAAATAGAATTGACATTTTGATGGTAGGTCATAATATCTTTTTTTCTTACTGTATATATAAAATTATTTACCTTAACATATCAATTTAAGTTTTGGGGAGAGATGCTTTTATAATATAGTATTCATGATATTGTATCAAAACTTTCATGATCAAGTGATTTGGGATTCAATCCATTTTATCTCTAATTCTGTTACATTGTTAATGCTTCAAGTCCAAAACAATCAATCACTTGAAAAAACTTATTAGATATAAAATCATTTATATGCCTCAACCATTCAACTCAAATTTTTTAGAGATATGGTTCATAACACTTACCATTCAAGGTTACATATTTTAAATAAGTACGGGTCACACACTACCCAACTGCTACAAATCAATACAAAAACAAGAAATTTATAACAAAGAAATTCGAAGGGTTTGAACTTTCTCTAGAAAAGAAAAAAAAAAAAAACTCCTAGAATTGTACATGCATATTGGTTATGCTAATTCGATGAGCGGATCCTGCCGGTGGGCGATCTTGAAAGTCCCTATAAATGCTTCTTAAACCTGAGTCATACTTCTGATCATGGTGGAATGACTATCATTAAACCCATCTAAACTTTTGATCACATTAAATAATATCAGACAAATATAAATATGATGAAGAGGTGGTTGAGAAATGTGTCCTTTTGCTGTGCTCGTGCATCCATGGTCTGAGGTATAATCTTGTATGTTGTCTAGACTTCTTTTGATGTTTTTTTCATGTTTTTTCCCTTTCTCACACTACTCCCCTTTAACCTCAACCATTCATGCTCTTAAGTAGTTTTAAATGGAAGGATAACTTTTTGTAGCAAAAATAAAAGGCAGCATCGGATTGATTTTGATTGTGTGAAACTGTGAATCATACAGTCCTTCAATTTCAAGAATGGAAATTCTATTCACTGTTTACTCAGATTTCTCTACTACAAGAAAATGAGAACTAAGCTTCGGAAACATCCATCACTAATGGTCAAAAACCGTCGCAATACCCTGACAGCACGCATTAGCAAATTATCACAAATGTCCAGAAACTAACACTGACAGCAGACGTGCAGGTGATGTAGGGTCCAATAGCGCTTAGAAGTGCATAATATTGAAAACCAAAAAGCAATTGAATCAACATTCAAGTAAATATACTTTAAAGAAAAAGATATATGAAATCACTTTTATCTTAATCTTAACATTAATAAAGAAGGTATTTTCGCGATTCAAGGACTTCGATTATTAATACTCTTCAGTTGAAGTTTGAATCCGAGCTTACAGAATTTATCAAGTGAATCAGCATGTGCAGTAAAATAACTACTTAATCTTGCAGTTAAGCACCAATAGCAAAAAAAAAAGTGCAACAAACATGGTTATATGCAGATTCCATCAAAGCACAGCAAGGGTGAATGGATACCTTGAGTGGAGGATTATCCAGAGATAAGCCTCCAGTTCCTGCAGAGTATGAGTAAAACAACCTTCCAACAACGACGCAGGCTTAATCTGCCAAAGTGTAGATTATAGCATCTAACGCGTAGATTATAGCACGAGGGTCAGTACTCACCCAGCTTCCCCACATGCCAAATGTTGTTGTGCACTTGTACGTTGAAAAGCTCCTGTCTAGTATAGGTGTAGGCAATTGCTGATGTTTCCAGTGTTAGTTTCGGTGTTACACGGGCATCTCGTGGAATTGGATCAACCATTCTATTCCACTGCAATGTCTTCACTTATAGAACTCGATATTTAGAGCCGATTTTCCACACCAGGTGCATATTCTTCATTCTTATGGTTTCCTGTCGTTTTCTTCAGTATGCAATTGATTGCTAGATGAAAAATATATAGGATTGTAAAGTTCAGAGCAGACTTTGCCAATTGTATGGGGAGGGGATTCAAGTATTGGAATATATAGGATTGAATTGACGAGTAGGTACCGCAGTTTTTGTATGGGCAGCTGTTATTAGTGTAAATGTTCTGTTCTCTTTTGAAGCAGAATTCAGACCTAGCTTGACACGACGGGGATGGGGAAGGGCTAGCTTAAAACGAAAAAAGAATTCAACCCAAGAAAGAAAAAAGGAAAAGACAACCCGAAGATTAAAAGTTAAAACTCATACATGGTACTAAGAATGCCAAATTTTGTTATTCATCAATCACATTGCTGTTCCTATTCACATATACATCATCCCTTTGCCTCAAAGGAAGGTTTCTAAGCTGCAATTGCTTCTGAAGCCACATTACCTCATTTTACAAGGTAAATATTAAGAAATTGTGATCACTAACTCGTCAAGCAGCTCAAAAACATATAATAACTTCCTGTCTCTGCAAATTAGATCAATCAAAAGTCCCCAAGAATCTGGTCCTGGCTGGAAACCCATCTCCACCAAGTCAAATAGTGCCATAGCAGCATCATCAACCATTCCAGCCTTACAAAGGTAAACCAATAACTCATTTGAGGTAGCATAATGGGGTAGAAACCCCCTACCAAGCATTAGCCGTAATAATTCCTTTGCCTTTTTCAATTCACGTTTTTGGGTTAAGGAATTTAACACAATCCTGTAACTACCTTTGTTCAAATAGACACCCTCATGTGGAAGATTCTCCAGCATATCCAGAGCCTCCTCAAATCTTTCTTCTCTGCACAGGCCTCCGAGTATCACATTGAATGTAACAGTATCGGCTCGGCATTCATTTTCCTTCATTTCTTTAAGCAACTCTAGAGCTTCATCAATTTGCCCACTCCTACAGCAGAAATTAATCAAAGCAGTGTAGCTAACAGCATCAGGTTTCAAACCAGAGCTCTTCATCTCAGCCAGAACCCCTTTTGCATCTTGCAGTTTCCCCACTTTACATAACCCATTCACGAGGGCTGAGTAATTAAACACATTTGGACGACATCCATTATTTTTCATAAATTCAATTATATTTCTAGCACGATCAGGTTTACATGCACGGCAAAAGCCATTGATCAAAACATTGTAAGTCAAGGGGTCAGGTATGATTTGATCCTTTGAGACCATTTCCTCAAAAAGTTCGAAAGCTTCTTTGAGTCTTCCATTTTGACAGAGGCCATCCATCAGGGTTGAATATGTAATTAAATTAGGAAAGGACAACTTTGAGTTTCTCATCTCTTTTACAACTTCAAATGCAGAGTCAAGATCTCCATTTTTGCAGTGGTACTTCACTAAGATATTAAATATGCAGATGTTTGGCCTATAAGTTAGATTCCTCTTGGCATGCAAGAGTAATTGTCGTGCCAAATCAACCTGATTTGAATCAACCAGGAGATTGAGACATGTGCTGATGGCTTTGGCAGAGGGCTTTTCACGAATAATTGGTTGAATGGAGAAAAATGTCTTAAGCACCTTTTCATGAAGGGAGGATTTTGAAAAATGCTTCATGAGGTTTATAAATATACCTTCATGAAATCTGCAAGTTTCATATGTCATTTGATGTAGAACTCGGTCAATGGCTTGAAACTTCTTCGCCTGAGCAAGCTTTTCAAGAATTGTTCCATACGTAGCATTGTTGTGATTAAAACCCTTTTGTTCCGAAACCATATTGAATATTTTCAAGGCATGTTGCAGGTCTTTTTCTTGTTTGATCAAGTTGATAGCGGCCTCATGAGAGATATACTTGCCTTTCCTCCGAATTTCCATGGGAGATTCACTGATTTCAGGGGGAGGGTCTGGTTTAGGTTCTGGGGCTTTTGTAAACCTAAGGGGAGAAATCCATGGCAATGAGGATGACAATGACGATGAAGAAAAGGAGGGTGCACAGTTGTAACTGCTACAGAAAGTTGCTGAAATTTTCATGAAATCTGATGATTCTGTACAGATCCCTGTCATTTCAAGGTAACATAATGCAATGGTGGGAGCAATTAAATGGAACAAAACGAGTCAGCATCTGTGTAAACATACTAGGTAAGAATTCCAAGTGCTGTAAGTAATGATAACGGCAAAAAACCAAGAAAAGAGAAAAAAAAAATAAAAATGAAAAACACATGTATGACCTAAACCAATCATGTACAACACCTTTACATATATCCGATAGATGAGGAACATGAAACAGAACTACCACAAAGGGAGTAAGAGACAGCAAACACCCAAAATACCTTGCTATTATCCTGCCCTAGTCTCCGACACCTGCCGTAAGGGATTTTTTGCCCCCATCCCTGGTGGGGTCTCTCTGTCACTCCCTGAACTCAAATGATAATTTTTTATTTTATTTAACAACAGCAATCTTCAGAACCTTATTTTTTATTTCATTAACTTGTGGATGTACCGATAACTTGCTTGACACAACTCATTCAAAACCAAAAAACTGAATCCAACCCCCGGTAAACTTTAAGGAAAAAATTACAAGACTTCAAAGAAATGAGATCACAGTTTGCAAGTTGCAACTTTGAAACAAAAAAAAAACATGTTTTTGTGTTGAAGATCAAACACTAAAAGAAAAACTTGTTAGGGTTGTACAGTACAGGAACACACAAATTAAGGGGACAAGTGGTGGAGTGACGGACAGGGGAGGTGGCCAGTGGAGTAGCTCATCTGGTACAAGTTCTGGGGCAGCAGTCTAGGATATTGGGGCAGAGAAGAAAGCCTAAATTCAGGCTATAATGATAATGACTAAGGGTGGCGAACTAGCAAGGGGTGTTCGCAGTTGGTTTTGGTTTCGGTTTTTCATTTTAGAAAAGCAATAAAAAAAACTAACCAAATATCCAATCTTTTCAAGGACAAATTCAAAATCATCAAGGACATGTTATCACTTAGGGTGTGTTTGGTTAAGGGATAAAATTGAGGAAAAATTTTAAATAGATGAACATGTGTAAAATTACACATGAAACTCATTCATAAAAATTTTCACTCCATTTTTACACCCTAACCCTAAGATTCGAAGATTATCCCAAACATAAACAGCCCCAAGAATGTTGTTTTCACACAATCCAGCATTAAGAAGTTGTTTGGCATCACAACACCAATCAATTAAAAGCAAGTACCAAACCCTTAAAATGAACAACACAAAAAACAGAACAATAACCACCAATCAACTAAAAATCTCAAACGTTAGCCATTGAAGCAAAAATAGGGAAAATATCACAAACCTTTTAACTTGCAGAGAGCAGAGAGGGGAGCTGAGGAAGACCGAAAGAACGAAAGGAGTGGAGGCAGAGGAGCTGTGACGACACGGACGGCTGTGGGTGACCGATCTGTGACGCGCCGGAAGGAGCTGTGATGGCAACGACGGGCGACGCCGTGAAGGTTTTTTGACTGGCGGCAGAGGACCAGGCGCCGTCGTGGAGGCGTAGGACGTCACGGACTCGCGGCGGATGCGCTGCGAACTCGCGGTGGCTGCGTGCGTGCGTGCGATGGATAGAGACAGAAGTGAGACTGTGGGAACTGAATGTGAGAGTTGATGGGGAATATGGTGGCTTCAGATTTTAATGAGGGATGGAGAATGATGCCTGTCGCTTCACACAATTTTTGTGCATAGACATTATTACATTTTGGAGGAAGGTTATTGTTTTGGTAACCTAATGCCATGATTCGTAGGATTAAAATGGAAGGAGTGCTGTTTTATCAGAAATGGAACGGGCGCTAAGAGATGAAAAGATTAAAGGTAGAGCGTTTTGTTTGTTAAAATATTTTCTATTTTTATTTTTTAAAAATTATTTTTATTTTCAGTTTTTTAAATTTTAAAAAACATATTTGTTTTGTTATTTTCATTTTCTATTTTCTAAACTTTTTAGATTTTGGCTGCAATTGCAATTGTTGCAACTAAGCCTGTGTTAGCAACAAAGCATTTCTAATGAAAATCTCAGCACAAATTCAAGATTAGTTGGAATGTTTAATTATTTTCATGAGTACCCTCCTGTGAGCTTCTCTTGAAACACCTCCTCTGACATGGTTATTGAAATACCTTCTCTTGAAGCACCTCTTCTTTGTTACTAGCAAGCCCACCCACCATCTTGTTGTGGGCAGCATCTATGTCTTATTGCGAAGGAGGTCTGTGTTGTTGCCCTTGACAAGTTTGAGCGCAGATTACAAATCAGATGGGGGAGCTAGCCTGGTTATGTGTTGGGGTGAGAAAGATGGACGCGTGAAGTAGCGAACCAAAAAAGAAAATCAATGTCTTAAAAACTACAAAAAATGATGAAACCAAACACACTGCAAGTGTTTAGAACAAATTTTAGACGAATGAGTGACATGGATACTAAGGGACAATGTCTCCCTCCCTTACCACTCAGAATCAAGCTTTTTTTTTACGCTCCAAATTAGGGGTCAAAGGATGTGTTATGACATTTAAATATGGACCAAGCCCTCTAACTCTATTAGGCCAACCCACAAAGAATCCAAGGGGATAGAGATCGAAGGCCGGAAGGGATCATGTCCCGCGCAATCCCAACGACTTCTGACCTGGGGATGTCCTAAGACCGTACTCGAGCTCGAGGGGTCCCTAACCCACGTGCCCCACGATCCCATGACATGGAACCATAGTACAACTCCATTAACCACATCCCAAAATATGGGAATAGTGGCAATGGGTACATTGATTTCCTATTTAAGGGAATTCAAAAAGAAACAAAGTGGTACGCATTCAAACTTGAACATTAGCTATTATCTAATATCATTACTAATACCATTGGTGGAGTGCTTGTAGGTATCTCCCCCTCTCCCGCCGCCGCTCATCCTAACTCACATCTCAAGTGCTCGAGGAAGGAGAAAGCTAACTCGTGACATCACAAACCCCGGGTTACATCCTACTTTGCTACTTTGTTACAGGAAGGAATGAAAGCAACTTTTAAACAAGCGAGTAGCATAATCTTTTCTACTCTACTCCTTACCTTTCTCTTCCATTCCATTATTAGTCACTTCCTTCCATTATCTATAAAACTCTCAATCATAGCCTAAGAATACCGGTATCCTTTTAAATCCAAGGGTTATGATTTAATTATGAGTATATTAATAAATTTAATTAGTAAGACACATGACAAATTTTCAATCATAAGTTATCTAAAAGGTATTGATATCCATGAATTTTATAGGGTACTCGAAAAATCCCTTTGGAGGAAACTCTCAACTTGGTCATCTATTAAAGGACAAATTGATCCCTCATAATTTAAAGCAAGAATTTAATTTATATGTATTGATAATGTAAAACCCATCCAATCAAATCATACCATTTATATAACTTGTTAAGTAATGAGTATGAGACTTAACTACTTTTATTAATGTAGTACAATATAATTGGATTATAATATAAAAAGATTTTACAATGTCAATGTATATAAATTAAACTCTTATAATAATAGATCAAATTATTCTCAAACAAAAATACAAACTGGACAAATAAGTTCATCAAAATATAGGCATGTCAGATTTTTTTTTTAAAGTCGTGAGGACTCAAAAAGGGTATTTCTTTTCTTAAGGGATTAATATGTCCGATGTTATTTTCATAAAGAACCAAATTAGGGGCTTATTCTAAACTTAAAATAGAATATGAATTAAATTGATTTAGAAATCAATTTTTATAGACATTTGTTTCGAGTTTTATAAATTTATTACTAACAATAACTATTTGGGAATGATTTGTTTATATATTTCTTACAAGTTTTATTGTATTATTATTTCTTATCAATTATTCCTAAAAAACAGATATTTTTACATTTTGAGCAGATTTCATTCCCATGATAGTAGATGGAAATAAAATATTCCAACTAGAATAATAATTATCAAAATTAAAGTATCCATCATTTATTCCACTTCATTCCACAAAATGATAGCATCAAATATGTTGAGCTTAACTTTGATACACTGCGAAAAATAGTTTTATATTATCATCTAATTAAATCTCCTCTTTTGCATGGCTTTCAAAATTGTAAAGGTAGAATTTAAACATATTTATTGGTGTGTTATTACATGATTGGATAACTGTGTAAAATTTTTCTTATATAGTTAGTGTATTAAAAAATACTCCAAATATGTTGAGTATATTTTGAAAATTATGACATATATTTCTAGAATTATATTAAACAAATAAATTTAAAATTTATTTCCAGCAATCTTAAAAGTAATATAAAGAGAAAGTTTCATGCTAAATAAACAAATTTTCTAAAATATATAAGAATGGCATTCCTGGGTATAACATTTGTAGGAACATGATTCTTAGAAATGTGATTTGAAACATTGAAAAGCCCTTTATATTTAAAATATGCTACATTGTATTTGGGGTGATTAGAAAATAGAATTGAATTAAATTGACTTGTCTGAGTTTCAAAATAAAATCAAATAATTTCTTAATTATTTTAAAAATTAAAATACAAAATTTAATTTGTAAATCAAATTATTTCTATTTTGTAATTACTCTAAACCTAAGAAGCACGGACACAATGACTTGGTGGCATGTCTATATGTCGGATATGTGTTAGTATTCGACACTCATACGATACCCACACGACACATGTTGGACATGCGTCCGTACACGTCCAATTAAAAAAATAATTTTTTTGAGCTCGGACACACACCAAACACGACTGGACACTGCTCTAATTCATTGTGGACGCAGCTTGGACACCCCGCAGACACGCCTGAGTTAGTTTCTTTATTTTTTCTTTAAATTTTAATACTAACATGAGCCCAAAATAAACCCTAGTTATTTAGTTGGACCTGTACTGTTGGATCATTTTATTTTATTATACAACAAAGTAAAAAAGATTATATATATATGTCGTATCCATGTCCTGTAATTTTTTTAATTTGATGTGTCTCTGTGTTTGTGTCCGTACCGTGTCCCGTGTCCGTGTCGTGTCCCGTGTTCTATGTCTGTGTCAGTGTGAGTGCTTCATAACTCTAAACACACTCAAAGTGCAATGAGGAAAAGAGAAATGTTAATGGAGCAACAATCATATATATATAAGGAATACTATAAAAAATTATTACATGAAGCCTATAACTTTGTTTGATTAGATGTATGTGTAATTTTTCTTTATCAATGGTGCATATAAAATTAATTATTTTTTTATCTACAAATTCAAATTTAGGTGAATGAAAAAAATGTCTTGCTACAATTTTACGCTGTTGAATAAAATATTTGTATGCTTTATATTTATAAGACTTCAAAGATAGTTAGTAAGTAGTTAAATCTAACTATTTTGCTGACATGATAATACATGATTGAATATTTATATAAATTTTTTATGTTGACAATGTATATAAATTAAACAAAGAGGTGGTCCAATGCAAAAAGGTTCCCATCTGGTAGGATCTGGGGAAGGTGGATATACACAGCCGTACTCCCGCTTCTATAGAGATGTTGTTTTCAAGATTTAGTTGGTGCAAGTCATCGCAAACGAAATATGTAATTAAGTGATTTCAACTAAAAATAATCATTTTTCATAGAAACTATTTGTATAAGCTTTTACTCAAAAATTAAAATTATGAGGATATATAATTTATCAAATTTAATTGAATATATTATAAATTAAAAACTAAACAATTTAAATAAGTTTAAATTAACAAAGATTTTGAAACTAATTTTTCGTGTAGTGCACAGGTACTATTTAATAATTATATATGTATGATTAGATATATGTGTAATTTTTTTTATAAATGGGTCATATAAAATTGTGATACCCCAAATACACGTATCGTTGGGCAAATTCTGTACTGTCCCAGGGTCCCCTGGGACCCATCCTTGTTACCAGGAAGTCCCAGGATGGATGAATGACCTATTATGCAGCAGATTTGGTGAACTATCACCGGTATAGCGGTCTAGTCACAGTTGGTGCCAACACTATGATTTGTCCTCTAAGGACTGCTATAGCAATCATACACCGCTATAGCGTGTCAACAGTGCACGAATAGTGTGAAACGCGGTGTTTCACGTAAGTGAAACCCCCCAACCCCTTTATATACCCCAAGCTCGGATTTCACCCCCAAAATCTGAATCCTAACATTTCCTAGGAGCTCTTCCTCCTCCCATTCTCATCTAATATCAAATCCTCTTCCCCCAAGATCCAAGGTAAGTGATTATTGTTAGTTTATGTTAGTTTCCTTTGTGTTCTTCCTTCCCTTTGTTATGGATTGTTGTTTTTCTCCACTATTGTCAAGTGTGGCTGCTCCCCTAATGTTGTTAGAGCTAGATTAGAGTTGTTTAGAGACTAGCGGAGACTAATCTTGAGTCAATATTGTTTTATAGCAGTTGTCGGTGCTATTTCATGCTTCGGAGGTCAAGTTGATAGTGCCCACATACTCCCGGTTCCAAATGGTGAGTGAGTTTGATCCCATAGCCTTAGTTTTATCATTATGATTATGTTTGATACATGATGATTGTCAAATATAACATTAGAGATGAAATTATGGTTTTATATATATATGATTTTGAGTATGGTATGGAAAATGTTTTTGGAAATCCATGGGACCATGATTGACATATTGTGCGATATAGAGATGTTTTATGTGCAAGCCTAAGAGATTTCTTACAAGAATGTATGATGTGATAAGTTGCTATTTTATCAGATAGGTTTTAAAGGTTCATGATACCTTTATGTTTCAAGACTAGAAATTTCAAAATATGATTTTAGAGAAGCAGTTGAGATATTTTGGCAAATATGTCAAATAGAGATGTTATGTTATAATGTTAGAGATTTTACGATTTTGAACCTTGCTATATCAAGGTTGATATTAGAGTTATCAAGTTATGAAAATAGATTATCTTGAGAAATAAGATTTTATAAATTCAGTTTTTGTGATATTCCAAAAAATATGGAATTCGGTATGATTCGCAGTGGCTGCTAGATACATATTCTGTGAGCTTGAAATCGAAATGCCTGCAAGCGGGTGATCCCTTGGGCATGATTTCATAGTCACAATTATGTTAAAGTCAGGTTGCTAGAGTTATATGAATCCCGAGTTTTTTTTTTGAATCTCAAGAGTTTTATATTTAAATGGTTTTATAAAGAGTTAGAGTATGAGTATGATTGTATCTAGAAATTTTATGAATTATCTTAATGATTTTAAGGAATAGAGTATTTATGGATGAAAGAGTTTGATACCAGATTAGAGTACATAATAAAGATTTAGAGAAAACAATATGCTTATTGAATTAGAGACCAGACGGTAGCTATAGAGAAACAGACAATGAGTTAACGGTTGAATCCCGATCATTAACCTTAGTACCAAGTTGTCCCGAGAGGACAATCTCATAGAGTAGAGAATGGAACTTATTTAGGTGTCCGCATTAGATCTCTGATAGATCATAGAGCATAACATTTTCGGTTCTTGAAGAACCATAGAGTAGAGATTTTTGTTTCTCTAGTAGCGTATTGTTGCTTTATTAATGATTTTCAGATATTATCGATGTTTTAAGAGAATATTTGATTTAAGAGATATTATATATATGAAAAATGATTTTCTTGTTGGAGTAAGAATTTAGGGATGTTTTTCTATGAATTTATAAATATAGAGATATATTTTTTATGAGATTATATACAAGAATATCAAATGGTTTGTAATAGATTATGGTTTTAGAGATACTTGTTTTCTTGAATTTATGGCATGGAAAGTATTTTTCTTGAGAGTAACTATGTTATGTAAATATTGAAAATGTTTTGCCAGTGCATGTATATCTATATATGTGGTTGTTGTTGTCCCATGTGGGTGACGGGTGAGAGCTCGCTCACAAAGTCCGTTGACTCACTTCTCTCCTTTCCTTCTCATAGATGCAGGTACAGATATAGCCCAAACTCCGGTTTGGTGGATGCAGTTATTTTTCAACGGTGAGTCTTACTTTGGAATAAGACTTAGTTTAGAGTCTTGTTAGAGTAGAGTGCTCCAGTAGATGCGCAGACAGGATTCGAGCCATGCATTATTTTCAGATTATGTATTTGATTTCAGTATATGAATAGCTATGCATACTTTCAATTCACAATTATGAATTTGAAATTGTAGAGCTTGATTAGAGTTTATGCAATAAACCAGAGATGTATTTAAGATTTAATTAACATGTTGAATTGCTTTTCAGAGCATGATTAAGATGCTTACAAAGTTTCATATATCAAGTATTTCTGTTTTATAATTTCAGACATGAAGTTTAAATAGAGATTTAGATGAAGATAAGATTTCAGAATCAAAATATATATTATTTTATGCATATAGAGAGACTTAGAGGTTCCAAGGCTTACGTGGGGATGAGATTCCTCACGTGCCGGTCACGTTCCCAGGTCGGGTCGTGGCAAAAATAAATTCTATTTTTAATCTACAAACTCAAATTTAGATGAATGAAAAAAAATATTGCTGCATTTTTAGGATGTTAATTAAAATGTTTATATGTTTCATATTTATAAGACTTTAAAAATATTTAGTAAGTAGTTAAATTTAATTACGTTGCTAACATGATACACAGTTGAATATTTATATAAATTTTTAATATTGCACTGTATATGAATTAAATACTGAAAAAAATATTAGCATAATTTAGTTGTTGCAAATTGCCATTGAAACATGCAATTGAGTGATTTTTTCGACTAAAAATAACCACTTTTCATAGAACCTATTTGTATAAGTTTTTACTCAGATATTAAAAGTTTGTATATAATTTATTAAGTTTAATCGAATATATTATAAATAGAAAAATATCTTTTAATGAATTATAAATAAAAATATTAAAAAATTTAAATAAGTTTAAATTAAGAAAGATTTTAAAAACTAATTTTCCATGCAATGCACAGGTACCATCTAATTTCTCACAACAATCTTACATTGTATGCCATGCTAGAAGAAGACAAACTAAAAGGAAAGAAATGTTGAGACTACTGTGGGGCTTGAAAAAAAACACGCACTAGATCCATCTTTAACTCAAAAAAACTCAATATCATTCACTCTCAGCTCACACTCAACTCTACTCACTCTCAGATGATAGCTCGATCTCTTTGTCACTCTCAACTCAAAGGAAGCCCTCCCTCACCCTCTACCCATGACCTTTTCTCTGTCTTTTCCTCACCCTAACTCTACTAAGAAATCACTCTTGGTGATTTAACACCCTAACTTTTAACACTTAGTTGTTACTTTTTTCGTTTCAGAACTTTACTTGACTTAAATACGACCAATTTTTCTCTTTACAGTAAAACCAAAGTATGAGCCTTTTGCGTTTTACTACAATGCACAAATATTCACGTGCTAGTCTTTCGTTTTATAGAAATCATACATCTTATTTGACACATTAGGGGTGTTCATAACCCGTCTGGACCCGCCAAACCGGCTCGGCATGAAGCTCATTGGGACTGGTCTAAGTCTTGAAATTTGACCCCGTACACTTTTCGGGCCCGGCTTGGGTCATACGTTGGATTGACCTGACCCGACCCAACCCGAAGTCAAATAACTCCTTAAAAGATATATATTTTTAATAATAACTTATGAAAAATTATAAGATTTTAAAGTTCAATTAGTATATTTTACATAACTTGATGTTATTTTTACATTGATATGGTTTATTTTGAAACCTATATCGTAAAATATCTCTAAACTTTTATTTATTTATTATAAAATTTTATAACTTTACTATGTACAATATTCAAATTCCAATATATTATTCAAATATCAGGTTGACCTGGTACAACAACCTGGGACATAATCAGGTCATTATCGGGTCGAGGTTGGGTTTCAAAAATTGACCTGATCTAAAAATTGGGCTGGGTTTGGATTTTGTCCGACTCGGTCTCATTCATGCATATAATAATCATTGCACATAGCAAAGCACCATATCATAATCATGAAGACACCATAGTAATAATGATAAAATAACATATCAGTGTTCCAAACTAAATAAGTAATAAAACAAATGTATCGTACCCACTAACAAAGGTTGGGCATGATATAGTCATCCAGAATAAAACATAAATATGGTCAAAGTCTCATTAATCTATCCTCTATTGCTCTTACTAGCTGCCTAAAAATAATAGATAACCGTAGGAAAATACTACACAAAAAGAGGGTTATTCTAACTATGTACAAGTATCGACACTCAGATCCACATATAGCTAGTAACACATGAGCTTCTCTGCTTGGGTGCATAACTCCTCTTAGCAGCTGAATAGTACACTCCTCTCTCCTGGCACTATCGCAAGTAAAGTGTGGAAAATAGTCATCTAATGAATGCAAAGAGAGGGAATCCTTAGATTGGTCTAATTCTGTGGATACAGTATGCAAGCAAGACTAGGGAACACAATTAAAACATCCGGAAACCTCAGACCTAGCTACGTATGCACTGGTATACCCCTCAGAAAACGGGCAAAAGCACTCCAAATGATTCACATCGATGTAGGGGGATGAGGTTGGCAAGCATGCACTATCTACAAGCATAGGAAAGAGACGCTCCAGGATGATGAACGTGTGGATGGCACAATGACCCACGACATGATAGCCTCAAAGATCCGGGTCAAAGTGCATCTCCCATGAAGGCATCTCAAAGAAGACCACGAATGTTGCCATTGGCCTCATTTGAAGATGAAACATAAAGAAAAAGAAAGGGGTTAGAATCTTAATTAAGAATCTCAGTAAGGAACTCCAACTCTAACAAGGGTTTCATCACTTTCATCTCTAGTTACTTCAGTTTTCTTTTATAAAAAAAGGTTTGCATGCATATAAAGTTCATTTTCAGTTTTCAAAGCTTTGTTATCTGAAGTGCATGTCTTTTAAACATGAGTCGCAATGTCATGAATGCATCATATAGAATCATGCATGCATGGTAATACCCTATGCAACAAGTCATCACATAAAATCATAAGCATGAACATAAATGGGGATCTAAGTCTCTAGGTTCATAACATTTCTCTTCTTCTAGGTGCCTTATTCATTATCTTTCCTTGGCCATCCTATTTCTCTTTGTTCCTTCTTTCTAAGGTTATGAGCTTCTACCTAACTGATCGTCAGCAGTTTAAAACATAATCACATAAAGCTTATAGACTATACGGTATGAGTTCTAGGGTTCGTTGGATCTCCTTCCCTTGATAGTATCATACTAGGGATCGAAGGGTCATCTATCCCCTTTCCTTATTAATATTTACTAGGGATCGAAGGGTCATCTCCATGTGTTTTATGTTATCTTTTAAATTTAACATTTCTTTGGAGATCCACAAATGAGCAAGTATCGCATAACATCATAACATCTTAACTATCATCATCACATGCTCATTACTTTTCTAAACTTCTCTAAGTTCACAAATTTGGCGGAATTCCAATAGCATAACTGCCGGGAATAGAGTTTTCCCAAATTTACTTCCTGTAAATTGACATATTAATCATGCATCTCAACTATTGATATATAATCACAACGTGCCACAATTATCATCTCATCAATCACATAACCATGTTATATCAATATCTTATTGAAATGTAAACATGGTCCTACCCAATTGCCAGAAATCAAGGGACTGGACTTAGTTAATGTTATGCTCAACATGATATAATACACACACACGTCACCATTCTTGATTTAAGACTCAAGCATGCATAGTTATCAATTCATATTTCACATAATCATCTCAAGCCATTCAATTATTTATCAATTGCACAAGCATAATCCATATAAAGTTCCAAACACAATAATATCACCAAGCTATTACAATTTATAACTTAGCCCAAAAAGGATCAAAAATAAAATTTTTATCAGTATGTGGGTCAAAGTGTAAATTTCTCATTTTAACACTTTTCATAAAAACTAATGATTTTCAAAATTATTTTTCACTTTCAAAAGAAACAATATCACTATAATATCATTTTTAAACATCATAAAAGTCATTTTGGGCCCTTGGCCAAAATTACTAAGCTTTTGGGTTTAAAATGTAAAATTTCACTTTTTGATACTTAGTAAATTTCAATGCTTCTAAAATTCCTTTTTAACTTTCTAAATGATACTTTACACAAATTAATTCATGCAAATCATTTTAGACTCTAATTATGCTCACTTGGCCAAAAACACATATTTGAGGAGTTTCAAAGTGTAATCTTTCATATTTTGCAAAACTACCCAAATCTAACACTTTTAAAAATCCTTTTAGATATCGGATACTAAAAAATAATTTTTAGAACAATTCTTAACATCCTAAACATCCAAAAGAGTGGCATACATTGTCCAAATATTAATGGATAGTGGCAAAAATTGAAAATGAATAAAAGTTAAAAGTTACATTTTTATCTCTTTCTAGTTACTAGTTTCTTTAAAAAATTATCATAAGACATTTTAAATACAAGAAATCATTTTTACACTTAGAGAAACCAATTTTGGACTTCAAAATAGGGGCTAAACCGAAATTGAATCCATGAGGGTCCTTCATGTTCAAAAATTATATTTTTACCCATTTTTAGTTTCTAACTATTTCAAAAAATTCCCTTAAACATTTTAAACACAAGACCTTTGGTCTAATATACATGCTACGGCCAAACATATATGTGTGTGTGTGTCTATGTTCAAAAATTCTATCTAAAATAGTGAAAGGCAAATCTTAAGCACTAGAACATAAGACAGGCATAAAGTGACAAACTTTGGCTATTAGGATAAAACAAGGCATAACGAAACAAGCTTTAAGAGATAAAACTCACAAAGGAACAAACTCTCAATCATTAGAACATAGATAAATCAAAACTGTAGGTTTTGAACTTTAGAACACAAATAGATCATAAGAAGACAAGCTTGGCCAAGATATCTCATTTGTTTTCAACATAAAGTACCAAGCTTGAATATTAGAAATGCAAGTTGGTTCTTTTTAGAGCATTAGAAATATAAAAATGTTAAACTTGAGGCATAAACATACAAGCTAACTCATTTTGCAACATTAAAGACATAAAGTAAAGAACTTGAACAATAAATATGCAATACGTGTCCATGTTTAGCCATTAAAAATATAAAGTAAAGGCTTGAAACATAAATATGCAATGCTTATTCATTTTTAGCCATTAGAAATATAAAGTGAGAGCTTAAAACATAAATAAACAATGCTTGTTCATTTTTAACCATTAGAAATATAAAGTGATGAGTTTAAATATAAATATGAAATGTTAGCTTATTATTCAACATTATATGCGTAAAGTGTCAAGCTTAAGCTTATTTGATCAACAAAAGAACAAAAGAAAGAACTTTAGCCTATTGAAAGGCATGTTTGAGCTTTAGAGCCTCTTCGTGGGTTACTTGAATCCTCATAAAGAGAGCTCATTATCAAGATCTTTTTGAAATAAAAACAACAAAAATAAAGAGAAAAGTAGAGGAATAAAACTCAAAATGAAATAAAAGCTCTACTAAAAGCTAGAATCTTGATGAAATAGAGAAATAACGTCTCTTGAGGGCAAAGAGAAGAAAAATCTTCTCTTTGTTGTATGGTGATGGTGCCGATTTTAGAAAGGAGGAGAGAAAGAGAGGGTAAGAGGTTGTGCTTTGCCAGTTGTATTTGGGGCTAAGTATATGAGGAGATTTTCATGAGGAAAGCTTGGGTTGTGTTTGAGAATGGTGGAGATAAAGAGAACTTGAGAGAGTTTGAGAGAGAGAAAGCTTTGCTTCAAACTTGGAGACAAAGTTTCCAAGTGATTCAAAATGAGGGACAAGAGAGTGTGAGTGTGTATGTCTTTGTTTTTATAAAACACATGAGAGAGTGAGGGAAAGTAGGAGGTTGTGGCTAGGGGGTTGGGGATATGGGTTGGAATTTTTTAAAATGTTAAAATTAGGGTTAAGTAATTTCCAAGTATTAAAAATAATTCAAAAGGAAAAATAGAAATTCTTCAAGACCTTAAATAATGATAATTTAATAAGTTTCTTGATGGAAATTAAGTTAAAATATTTTTTATTTGAATTAATCTTAGGACACATGCTAAAATTTTGGAAAATGTTCTTACAAAAGCATAATGTTTCCTCTTTTTTTGTGATGATATCGTGATTATTCCACTTGTCTCTTCGACTTGTTAATCATGATTAGAGTTGAGATTAAGCATGATTAATTATTCTAATGCTTTAATCAACTCAAATTAATTATCTTGACCCGAAATCAATTAATAAAAATAATTAATCTTTAATTTGAGTCTACTTTTGCCTTTACATCCTTAATTACCTTAATTAAGCTTGATTAGCACTAACTAAGGGTAAAGTGGTAATTTCACTTCATAAATCATCAAAACTCATCCAATCATCATATGTCTCCTTAAATTAACATATCCAACTCCTAGGTGATGACCAGGTCTGGTCGACACTTAATCCTTGCATTAAATCACCTTATGGATATTTAGTAATTTTGAACACAGAAAGATAGATAATTGCAATTTTCACACTACTCACCATCCAAACATATATAACCCTTTTCAAACATTAAAATAACCCCTTGAGGATGGTCTCGATTCTTATGCAAAAATGACTTTAGCAGCATTTTGGTCGTTTTACACGTGAGTAAAAATCGGGGCATTATAGGACACGATGTCTCCCTTTCTCTCCCTTATTCTCAAGTCTCAGCTTCACTCACTCTTAGCTCACACTCACCCTCAATCGAGTTATGGCCAAACTAAACAACACCTACAACTAGTGTGTGAAGAGGAAGTAGACAATGAAGCCTGTTGAGAAATTGAGAGATTGAGAAAGAGCTGCAAAGGAAGAAGTGACGAAAAATGTGCCAACCTTTTGTGTTTCCTTTTGTATACAAGTGAAGCATTTTGAACTAAAGGAGTTTCTAGTGTGAGCTTGGTTCTTTAAGTCCTCAGGTACTCTAACCATATATCTACTTTTGGTTTGTCTTCTAGCAGCTCTTACATAACATTCATCTATCACAACCCGACTTGGGCACGTGACCAGCATGTGAGGAAATCCTCATTCTCACATAAGTCTCGTGACCTCTAAGTCTCTCTATATGCATAAAATAGCATACTTTTCTTTCTGAAATCATAGCTTCATCTAAATCTCTATTTAAACTTTGTGTTTGGAATTATAAAACTGAAATATTTGATATATGAAACTTTGAAAACATCTTAATCATACTCTGAAAATCAATTTAACATATGATCTGAATCATAAATACATCTCTGGTTTATTGCATAAACTCTATCTAAACTTTACAATTTTAAATCCATATTTATAAATTGAAAACATATATATCACCGTTCCAAATACTGAAATTAAATACATGATCTGAAAATAATGCATGACTCATATCCTGCCTGTATATTTACTGGAGCACTCTACTCTAACATGACTCAAATCTAAGCCTTACCCTAAAGTAAGACTCATCGCTGAAAAACAACTGCGTCAGCCAAACTGGAGTCTGGGCTATATCTGTACCTGCATATATGAGAAGAAAAGGAGAGGGGTGAGTCAACGGACATCAGTGAGTGAGTTCTCACCCATCATGCGCATAGGATAACCAAGGAATAATATGCATAATGCAATATACATGCAATAATCATAAACTGTTTGATATTCATGTACATAATCTCATAGAAAATATATCTCTATATTTATAAATCCATAGGGAAACATCTCTAAATTCTTACTCCAACAAGAAAATCATTTCCCATATATATATATATATATATATATATATATATTATCTCTTAAATCAAATATTCTCTGAAAACATTAATAACAGTATTCTAACAAAGAAACATGAATCTCTACTCTATGATTCTTTAAGAACCAAAAACGTTATGCTCTATGATCTATCAGGGATCTAATACGGACATCTAAATAGGTTCTATTCTTTACTCTATGAGATTGTCCTCTCGGGATAATTTGGTACCAAGGTTCACGATTGGGGTTCAGCTGTTAGCTCACTGTCTGTTTCTTTATAACTACCGTCTAGTCTCTAATTCAATAAACATATTGTTTTCTCTAAATCTCTATTATATACTCTAATCTGTGTATCAAACTCTTTCATACATAAATACTCTATTCCTTGAAATCATAAAGATAATTTATAAAATCTTTAGATACAATCATACTCATACCTCTAGCTCTTTATAAAACCGTTTAAATATGAAAACTCTTGAAACTCTAAAAGCTCTGGACTTATACAACTCTAGCAACCTGACTTTAGCATAATTGTAACTGTGAAATCATACCCAATGGATCACCTGCTTTAGGCATTCTGATTTCAAGCTCGCAGAATATATATCTGGCAGTCTCTACGAATCGTACTGAATTTCATATTTTTGGAATATCACAAAAGCTAAATTTCTAAAATCTTATTTCTCAGGATAACCTCTTTTTATAACTTGATAACTCTAATATCATACATTGAAACGGAAAGGTTCAAAATGATGAAATCTTTGACATTATAATATAACATCTCTATTTAACATTCTTGCCAAAATAGCCTAACTAATATTCTAAAATCACATTTTGAAATCTCTTATCTTGAAGCATAAAGATACCAAAATTCTTGAAACATGTTGGATATACTAACGACATATTCAATCATCATTCTTGCAATAAATTCCTTCACGAATATATATATATATATATATATATATATATATATATATATATATAAAACATTTTCATAGCATTCTATATATCAATCATGGTCTCATGGTTTTCTAAAACACATAATTCATGCTCTTTGAAAATCATGTTCTTTGTCTAGCTTGCGATACTTGCAAAATCATATATATATATATATATATATATATATATATATATAATCATAATTTCATCTCAAATGTCATATTTGACAATCGTCATGCATAAAACATAGCTATAATGGGAAAACTAAGGCCGTGAGTTTAAACCCACTCACTATTTGAAGCCGAGAGTATGTGGGTACCATCAACTTGATCTCCGAAGCATGGAATGACACCAATAACTGCCATAGAGCAATATTAACTCAAGATTAGTCTCTGTTAATCTCTGAACAACTCTACTCGAGCTCTAACAATATTGGGGGAGCACCTCCACTTGACAACAATGAGAGAAAATCACAACCCAAACCAAGAACATGAAAGAATAGGAAGAACGGAGAAAAAATCTATCAACATAAACATACCTTGATGACTTGGGGGAGCTAGACTTGAAAGGGATTGAGAAAAAAGGTGGGATAAGGGTTTGAGAGTGAAGAGAGATCGAATTTTGGGGAAGAAATCCGAAGGGAAGGGTTTTATAGGGGTGATGGGTGTCCTGTAAGTGAAACGACGCCGTTCTGCACTGTTCACACTCCTAGAGGACTGCTGTAGCCATCTATGACCGCTATAGTGGTCAAGGCTCACTTACGACCACTATAGTGGTCTCAGACCACGCAAAACCCCTATTTCCCACATTGTGACCGCTATAACGGTGACAATTTAGCCAACTCTTGCACTCAGGAGTCTTTTAAGTACCTGGGGCCTTCCCGGCAACATGGGTAGGTCCCAGGAGGCCCTGGGGCAGTACGAAACTTGTCCAACGACACGTATACCTGGGGTATCACATCACTGAAAAGAGAAATGTTAGTGGAATAACAATTTCTCACAATTTTACAATGTATGCCTTGTTGGAGTAAGATGTCAAAAACCAAAAGGGAAGAAATGTCAGGACTACTATGATGCTAAAACAATAAAGTGCACAATAAATCCCTTTTTAACTCAAAATATGCAATCCCTTACTCACTCTCAGCTCACACTTATCTCTACTCACTCTCGGATGATAGCACGATCACTCTGTCACTCTCAGCTCAAAGGAAACCCTCTCTCACCCACTGTCCTTGATGCTCTCTCCATCTATGCCTTACACCAACCTCAACTAAGGAATTACTCTTGGTTGTCCCTACTCTCAGCTCTCAGCCTTACTTATTCTCTACTCATAGCCTCACACTCGCTTTCAATCAAGTTATGGCCATGTGTGAAGAGGAAGAAGACAATGAAGCCTATTGAGATTGAAAGATTGAGTGCTAGAAAGGGAGTTGCAGAGGAATAAGTGACAAAAAAATGCATGCCGACATTGTGTTTCCCTCCATATAGAAGTGGAGTATTTTGAGTTAAAGGAGTTCCCTTCTATATAGAAGTGAAGTATTTTGAGTTAAAGGAGTTTTTGGTATGAGCATGGTTCTTTTAATCCCCCGGTTGCTCTAACTGTATATCTACTTTGGATTTTGTCTTTTAGCAGCTCTCAAATATATAGTGGAACAATATTGTGAGAAAATATTATGCCGGTAACATTTCTCTTTTTGAGAAATGTTAGTGAAATGACAATTTCTTACAACAATCATACATCTTATGCCATGCTGGACAAGAAGACAAAAACCAAAAAAGAAAGAAATGTTGAGACTACTGTGGGGCTAAAAAAATATAGCACACACTAGATCCTTCTTTAACTCACAAAAACCTAATCCCTTACTTACTCTCAGCTCACACTTAACTCTCCTCACTCTTGGATGACAGCTCAATCTCTTCGTCACTCTCAGCTGAATAGGAAAACCTCACCCACTCTTCGCGACGCTCTCTCCATCTCTCCTTAACCCTCAGCTCAACCAAGGAATCACTCTCATGATGTTGTCTCCCTCTCTCCCTTACTCTCAGCTCTTAGCCTTACTCATTCTCTCCTCACACTCACTTTCAATCAAGTTATGGCCAAAATCAAACAATACCTGCAACTAGCATGTGAAAAGGAAGAAGATAATGATGTCTATTGAGAGATGGAGCAATAAAGTTGCAAAGGAAAAAGTGAAGAAAGGCGTGCCAGCTTTTTGCGTTTCCTTCCATATAAAAGTGAGACATTTTGAGCTAAAGGAGTTTCTAGTATGAGCTTTGTTCTTTTAATCCCCATGGTGCTCTAACCATATATTTACTTTTGGGCCTTGTCTTCTAGCGGCTCTCAAATATACTTGTGACTCTCTCCATCTCTCAATCCCTCAATGGGCTTTATTGCCTTCTTCCATTTCACATACTAGTTGCAGCTGTTGTTTTGTTTTGGCCATAACACAATTGAGAGTGAGTGTGAGGTTGTGAGCTGAGAAAGAGTGAGGCTGAGAGCTGAGAGTGAGTAAGGCTGAGAGCTGAGAGTGAGGAAAAGACAGAGATAGCGCCACCTAGAGTGATTCTTTGTTGAGCTTTAGGTGAAGGAGAGGCGGAGAGAGTGCCATAGACAGTGGGTGAGGGAAGGTTTCCTTTAAGCTGAGAGTGACAGAGATCGAGTAAACACCTGAGAGTGATGAAAGTTAAGTGTGAGCTGAGAGTGAGTAAGGGATCATGTTTTTTTGAGTTAGAAAGATCTAATGTGTGCTTTGTTTTTTAAGCCCTACAGTTGCCTTGACATTTTTAGCCTTTTGGTTTTAGGAAATTACAAGAACCTCTTTTAAGATCCTTTGTAATTACACTTATCCCCTTATATATTTTAAAAAATCACCCACCTCCCTTGATTTATTTAAAATCATTACATTTACACCCTTTTTTATACTTTTCATTTTGTGAGACAAAAATATTCAATGAAAATGTCAAAGTTTTCCCCACCCTCCTCTTCTCCCACCAGTAGTCCAATACCACCACCCGCCCCCCCACCCCTACCTTCTCTTCACTTCTTCATCCCCTTTCTCTCCTTCACTTCGCCGCTGTGCCAATGTCAATGCCAAACCCAAAACCCAACATATCCATCAACCCCAAAACCATACATACACTCATCATATCACCTTGTTCTACTGTCACCCCTCCTCTGCGACTTCCTTGCTCCTCGCTCTCCAAGAAGATGGGATTGAGATAGATGTGTATGCCTATACCTCTTTGATAAGTGTGTAGGCCAACAATGGCAGGTATAGGGAGGCCGTTACGGTGCTTAACACGATCGAAGAGGATGGATGCACCCTTTACTTTAATCACTTATAATCCATGTTATAAAAATCGGCTTGGACCGGCCGGTTCTACTGGAAAATCGGTGAAACGGTCATGAAACCGGTTCGAATCACTGTTTATATCGGTCCCGCATTGAAACCGGTGCGACCCAGTTTGACTTCGCCGGATTTTTAGTAAAACTGGTGACTCGGCCAGTTGAACTGATTCAGGTCAGACTGATTTTTTTTTTTTTGCTTTTTCCCCCTAAATGATACCTTTTTTCAAAACCTTAAAAAAAATTTCTAATCTGACTTATAAAAAAATATAGTAACTTTGTTTGTATTGTCATGACCTGTGAGTTTATGATGTAAAACTTTGTGAATTTGCTTGTATAGTTATGTTTTGAACTTGTCAATTGTGATTCGTGATTGTGAAATGTAAATAATATTTAGGAATTTATGTTATTTATTTATATTTTTGTATTTGGATCTCTTGAAGAGTGTCAAATTGTTAATTAGTTGTCATTTTATTATATTTTATTTAAATATTTAAATATTTTTATATATCTTTTTCTATAAATCCAGTTCAACCGATTCGACCAGTGACCTATCGGTTGAACCGATAACCCGATACCTTTACCAAATAGATCAACTGTCCGAGTTTGATAGCTATGCTTATAATTTCATTCTCGATGTTTATGGCAAAATGGACATGCCTTGGTCTAAGATTATGGCTAAAGACCATTAATGCCTTCACCTTAGAGTAGAGCAAACACCATTTGATCATTATTGTAGTTGTCCCTCGAAATCTTATTTATTGCAATAGACTTTGATGCCTAACCGTCTCGCCGCAGCTGGCTCTCTTTCTTTCAAGGCAACCCACGACTGAAAAAGTTATGACAATATAATAATACTCCATTTCTTTCAGGGAATACGACTTTTAAATAATTTCATATTTTAAAATATTTATTAAATTTATTATTTAATAGAGTATTAGAGTGTATTTGATTTATACAAATATTTTTTATTTTTATTTTTTGAAAAAAAAATTTTATTTTCAGATTTTTAAAATTTAAAAATGCATTTAGTTTATAAAAATATTCTATTTTCAGAAAGTAAAAATAATGAAAATATATTTAGTTTATATATATATATATATTATTTGCATTGGTTCATCTAAAAAAAAATTTCAATCACAAAAAAGAAACTAAACTAAAAAAATAACAAAATCTATAATAAAGCAAATTGCTTACTTTTTTTTTACTATCTTTATTGGTTTTTATTTAGCTTTTTCATTTATTTAGCTCTTTTTAGTATTATATTTATGATCTCACGATTAGTTATCACTTTTACATAATAAAATTCATAAAAATTAAAAGAGAATTTTAAAAATATTTATAAAGATAAAACTAAATTTTAATATTCATAAAAGTAAAATACATATTCTAATATATTTATATAGGGCTTAAATTCAAAATGACAGAGAGAAAGTATTTTATGAAATTATAATTTTCTTATTTAATATAAAATTGAGTATTATTTATCAAGTTAATGCGATTCTAAGTTTTTTTCAAATTATCCTTAAAAAATGATAAATTCATGTGCTAAGGTTATTGAATTTTTTTTTCATTTTGAAAACTTAATATATGAATAGAATTTATTAAAAATTTCTCATATATTTTCTAAATAATGAATTTATTGAAGGAATAAAGGAAATTGTTGAGTTAGTGCCTGGTCTTTGTTACATTATTAGTAACAAACACAATGAGCATGCCACAATTTGTATGGGAGCATGTTTGGAAACTTCAAGAAAATAAAATCTTATATGACCAGATAAATTAAGGAATTAATGTAGGTTGTAAATTATAGTTTAAATTTTTTATCAATGATTTTAACATTATATTTGCAAATTTTAAAGACAAATATTGCATTTTTCTGAATAACTTGAGAGTTCATATTGTCATTAAAAAAATTTTATTTTTTGTATATCTTTCTATCCTAAGATCATAGCTAAATAATTTATCTTTAATTGAAATTGAAAAGTTATTTAATTCAAATGGAAAGTCTTCGAAAGAGTTTAAGTCCATGTCATATCGAAATGATTATGTTTGGTTTGTTGTATATCGAAATGATTCTGTTTGGTTTGTTGTTTTGTTTGGCTCGGTTTGGTTTGGCTCGGTTTGGTTTGATTCAATTTGGTTCAATTGGGCCTGGTCTAGTTCGGTTTGGTTTAGTTCAATTCGGTCTTGTTAGGTTCGGTCCAGTTCATTTGGTTTTGGTTCAGTTTTGTTGGGTTCGGTTTGGCTGAGGTCATTTTGTTCGGTCCGGTCAGGTCAGATTCAGTTTGGTTCTGTTTAGTTTGGTTTGGTTCGGTTTTGTTGGCTTCGGTTTGGTTTAGTCTAGTTCAATTTGGTTCGGTTTAGTCTAGCTCGGTTCGGTTTGGTTTGGTTTGGTGTGGTCGGGTTCGATTCGATTTGGTTTGGTTCGATTCAGTCCAGTTCAGTTTAGTTTGGTTCGCTTTGGTTCGGTGTGGTTCGCTTCGATTTGGTTTGGTTTTGGTCCAGTTCGGTCCGGCTTGGTTTGGTCCAGTTTAATTTGGTTCGGTTTGGTTCGGTTCGGTTTAGGTGATTCAGTTCGATTTGGTTTGGTTCAATTCGGTCCGGTTTAGTTTGGTTCAGTCCGGTTCGGTTTGGTTTGGTTCAGTCCGGTTCGGTTCGGTTCGGTTTGGTTCGGTCTGGTTCAATTCGATTCAATTTGGTTCAGTTCGGTTCGGTGTGGTTCGGTCTGATTCGTTTGACTCAATCTGGTTCGGTTCGGTTCAGTTCGGTTCGGTTCGATTTGGTTTGGTTCGGTTTGGTTTGGCGTGGTCCAGTTCGGTCCAATTCGATTTGGTTCAGTCTTGTTCGATTTGGTTCGATTTGGTTTGATTCGGTTCGATTTTCGAATTTTACTATAAAATTTATAAAATGTTAAAAAAGTAATTATAAACAACATGAAATTAGAGTAATCGTTATTCCAAAACTATATAATTATAAGATCATAATTAATTTTTAAAATTTATGCTAATATGTCATACTATTAATTAATAAGTTAAATGAATGATAAAATATTTGAACAAAAATCGTGTTGATTAAATTAAAAGAACTAATGTATAATTGAAAATTTTAAATATTGAGTTAAAATATGAGACAAATTTAGGTGTGTATGGGAAATTTTGATAAGTAATTCATCTAATTAGTAAATAAAATTATTAATGTAATACATTTTTGGTTTGGTTCTTACAAATTACGAACCAATTCAAACCGATTAATTTTGAACCAATTCAAACCAGTTAATTTCAATTTTGATTGGTTTTTGGTTTTCTGGGATAGATTTTCAATTTTAATTCGATTTGGATAAGTTTTGAACACCCTAATGAAATATTTTACTTTATGACTTTACACGCATGAATGGTTTCAGTTTCTAAATTTAAAAGGAGTCAAAGTAATTTTTAACATTATAATCATATTAAAAGTCAAAGTGAATAACTCACGTACAAAATCCATGATTAAAATGATGTTTAACTCTTTTGATCCCAAAATGTTGTTGTCCACGCTATGAAGGCAAATGTTGTTGCCGCTGATTTGTACACTTACAATACTCTTATTAGTTGCTGTCACCGTGGTTCTTTGCAGCAAGAAGCTGACGATTTATTTAACGAGGTGATGTGATTAGTGTGAGTGTGGTTTGATGTGTTGGGTTTTAGGTTGGAACAGTGGACGAGTCAGGAAGAGAAAGGGAATGAAGGAATGAAGAGAACGATGAGGTGGGGATGGGTAAGGGTACTGGACTACTGATGGGAGAGGTAGATAGAGTGGAGGCAATTTTGACATTTCCAATTGACATTTTTTTATCATAAAATGAAATTTTTTTAAGAAAGGTGTAAATGTAATAATTTTAAATAAATCAAGGGAAGTGAGTAATTTTTTAAAACTAAAAAAGGATAAATGTGATCACTGTGTGAGAAATTGTTGTTCCTCTTACTTTTCTCGAAGACGTAAATTTAGTCATTAAAATTGTAAACTTATTTTATTTTAGTCCTTAAAATTTTAAAATTAACTCTTTAGTCATTAAAATTTCATTCTATAGGTTATTTTAGTCTATAGTCAAATAAATATTAGTCAACTATTATTATAGGTCCTAATGAACTCCGTCCATACTTGATAATATAATATTTTTCTTGCTGCCTTTTTTCATATTTTAGAACCCAATTTATTTTAAAAAATATAATGTAATAGCTAATAAATTAATTAAATTAGTTAAGCATTGGGGATCTCAAATTTGGACTAATCAATCTCTTAATTATATTTAGGATATTTAAAAATGTAGGCTATATAAATAGAGTGTAAAAATGAGAAAGAAATAGGTGGATTCAAGAATTATTAATGATTTAGATTTTATGAACTAAAAGAGGATAAATTTGGGATTCACTATTTTTTTTACACATTTTAAAAAATTTTATGGACTGTTTTGGCACATATGGAAATTTTAGGAATCAATTTGAATCTATTTTAATTTGATGTCATGTCAATATGTCATATGAGATTAAATAACACATTATCGATATGTGATATATTACATGTCACGTTAATAAAAAAATAATAATTTATTAATATTTTCTTGACCAATAATTAAAATAACCTATAAAATAAAATTTAAAAAATTAAAGAATTAATTTTAAAATTTTAATGACCAAAGTGGAAAGTATTTATAATTTCAGCGACTAAAAATACTCTTTACTCAAAAATTCTTGGCCACACTGAATGAGAGCCAGAGCTTTTGAGAGAGAAAGCGAGAAAGAGAATGGGGAGCCATATCGCAGAGCCTCCGAACCTGAAGAAATACGGCGTGCCATTCTACTCCGTTGCTTGGATTCCCCAACACCTCATCTTCAAATTGCGCCATGATTCCTCCGCCTCCGATCAGATCTCCACGCCGCCGGCCACCGAGGCGGAGGAGGATCAGCCGCCGACGGAGGTACCTGACGGCGGGACCTACCTGGTTTTCGCCGGCGGCGGTGGAGAAGGCCGCAGCGGTATCCCCAATTCCGTTCTGCTGGCGCACTTCGATGCTGCGTCGAATTCTCTCTCTGATCAACCGGTATGTAATGCATCCATTCTGGATGCTTCTCCATCCTTTTTCGGAATTGTTATGACATTCGATTTTGTCGTCGAAGTTTATTATGCGATTCGAAACTGAAAGAACCGAATCTGGTCTTGACTCGGATTTTGTTGTGTGATTGATGCAAAATGCAATTATTTTGTGTTTCGATGCGAGGAATCTTTGGTTGCTGCTTGATTTAGCTGCACGGTTGACTTTCTGTGTTTTTTTTTTTTATTGAAGTAGATTTCATTTGGAATGCATGATTTTTTTCTGTTAAATATTCAAATTAGTTCCTCAGGAATATATAAGATACAAATTGGTCCAGTCCCCAATTTGTCATCTTTTTTGAACTGTGAGTGATCAATTTGGGACTTTTAAGTACTGAGTAACTATTTTGTATTTTTGTCCCTGACCTATTTCTGAGGAATCAATTTGGGTATTTTGTTAATTTTTTTTTTTAGGTGGAATTGGTAGCAATTGATAGGGTAGTTGGACTTGCACTGTACTATCTTGTTTGAGTAACCTTATCAAATTTTTCACAGGTGGGTAAGCTAGGAACTGGTTCTGAGTTGCCTTATAGGATGGCACTTCACCCCAATGGAGATGGCCTTATTTGTGCAATGCCAAACAGTTGCAGGTCTTTTGCTTTCTTTCCTTGACAGAAGTTTGGTTCTTTTCACTAGAGAAAAAAATCCATATAGAATTCATTTTCTCCATTGAAAATTTCGTGTTGAATGTCGATTTGGACAAGCGATCCCAGACAAATTTGAGGCTTTGAGCATTACATGTAGGCCATGCTTGGTTGAGCAGGTGGAAAATGGAAGCATCTTTGATCTAGTCTATATCATGTCCAAATGCATCTCCACTTTCAACCTACTCAACCACGTGGTCTGTAGGCTCAGATTGTAACAAAGATAAAGATAGGTAAGTGAGACCAGGATTTTAAAGTAGTCAGCTTTATATGCCAATTGATCCAACATAGAAGGAAGAAAATTCTGGAAATGTTAATAAGTGACTAGTATGTTGAGGAACTGCCTGAGCTCTATATAGTTTAGTTTTTATAATTTATAAAAAATATAACCTTTTTTCGTGTTAGCTGCATATGGATTCAGGTAATTCAATCACTTAATTCTACAACCCTATCTCTAGTAATTTTTACTCAGAAACATTATGCTTAATCCTAAATGTTAGGATAGAAGATTGAATTAAAAAATGATGATACCAAATATATGTATGTGAAAAAATGATTGTTGATAGCTAGATTTTGTCATATCTTGCATCAGCGTTGTGGGTTATGAACTTGGATTGGCAAAATGAGGCAATGAGCAATTGAGCATATTTTTGGACAGCAGCTATCATAGATCTAATCTAATTAGTGGAAAGAACTCCTATACATGGCGAGTTTCAAGACTGTCTAATGTCTCATTTTTAAAGTTTGTTTTATTTTGTTGAATTTGTAAAATTTAGAGCAACATAAAGGCGAGCAGCATAAGCACATAGAACAAAATATAAGGAGAAATGATTTCTTTCCCCTTCTTTTCAGTTGTTTTTAGAGGATTGGCAACTGGATGATTGGTGTATGCTGTTGCAGATTCCCAAACATGTCTTGGTGGCTGGTGCTGCTATTAATTACTTGAAACTATGGATACTGTAGTCCAGGAGGGGATGCAATGAGAAATAGCATAGTTAATGTTGTTGTGTCAGTTTGTATTACATGTTGTATTGATTTTTTATACCAAAAACAAAATTTGATTTTGTTTTTCTCTATTACATCTAGCTAAACAACATCATGATCAGTATTATGCCTTGTTCATGCAGATGGTTTGACTGGGATAAAAACGAGAGTTCTGAAATTCATAAATTGGGTCTGAAGTCATCAGAGAAAGAGCTTACTCAGCTGGAGGATGTTGGACAGCAATTAGCATTGACATTCAACAATGATGGTACAGCACTTGCTGCTGGTGGGGAGGTATAGTCTTCCTTTACATTTCCCTAATAAAAAGAAACTATCTTATAATACCAATGATAATTTTTAGTAACATGACAGAAGAAATCTGGCTTCTGAAAAATATCTACACTCTTTAGTTGTTACTGCACTTAATGTTCAAGTAAGTTATGTTTACCTAGAGATAAAGATCCAAGCTCAATTAGTCGAGTAATACTAATACCAATGTGGAATCCTCTTTAAGATAGGATTTGCTGTGAGTACATGGAATCACAAGGTCAATTGAACACATGCACTGAATAGAAGGAGATGTATTTGAGTATTACCTTGGTATATGAAAAGTCAATTCGAGTTGTTTATCAAAAGATGGTTATAGATCATAATGGTAAACCCAATTGATTGAGTTCTTTTGTCATAGATGTAACCATCATCCTTATTACAAATATTATTTCCTTGTATCACTTAATGTAAACCTCAAAACATTGTTGTCATGAGACATGCTTGCTGATGACCCAGCCTGAATGGATGCCAAACATCAAATTAAATTGTCACTTGTAGCTTGAAAAGCTGTCAAAATGTAACCTTTACTCTGGTTTATTTCAATTTCAATTGATTTATATGGCTTCAAACTCTTGCCATAGTAGTACAAAATGGTGAAGGATTTCTGTTTTATGGGACAGTAGTTGCATGCCCGCGTGATGCTTTGAATTTTCTTCAGTACAGGATCGCAATGCTTTCATTCATCAGACAAATAAGCACTAAACGCAGAGTTTTTAGTTTTTTTTATTTCCTTCAATACAGGACTGCAATGCTTTCATTCATCAGGCAAATAATGCAGAGTTTTTAGTGTTTTTTTTAAATATATATTAAGGCGTGACATGCCATATGATAATGTGAATTTTATGCAGTACAGGATGGCTATCTAAAGGTTTTTAAGTGGCCTAGCATGGAAATTATTCTCAATGAGTCTCATTCCACTGTGAAGGACTTACATTTCAGGTTTGTTCAGTATAGCAGCATAATCATTTTACGGACACATTACTCTTTGACTTTACAAATCACAAGGAAAAGAAAAATAATTGATAAAGGAGAGATTGACAAAGCCACTCTATACCCTGTTATTTCTGCTGGATTGTGCCTTATAGTCTGCTGTTGTTTGTCTTGCAGTTCTGATGGTAAATTGCTTGTCTCTTTGGGAAGGGCTGCCCCCTGCAGGGTTTGGGATATTTCTTCAGCAATAGTATTAACTTCTCTATCAAATGAAAATGTGAGTGATTATTAAAATCCTACCAGTAAGGAAATTTACTTTGATTTTAAATTTGGTTCAAATTGATTGAAAATTGGTCATGCATGAATCACACTCTAGCTTTGACTTAATATATGGTGATGGCATGAAAATTGTATGAATTAAATAATTAACTAGTATAGTTTATATGTTGTTATGTGTAGTCTAGATTCTACAATACATATATTGTTGTTTTTTTTAATATATGTTTTAAAACCTTTTACTTACTATTTATTGATGTGTGATAGAAACCAAGGAATAGAAGAAGTATTTGTATTATGCACACTCTTGGACTGATACAAATGGTACCAACCAAGGTAAAGAGAAGAAAAACAGTGTGAAACGAGCAGGAAAAAAGAGAGAAAATGGACACTATAGCAGTCCAACTCTCCCAATGCCTAAGCCAATTTCTGCCTACCTTCATTCCTTTTCACTCCCATACAAATATCCCCTTACCCTGACAGATTCACTGGCTCACTTCTGCCATTGCACTCTCTCACACACATGCCCCTTCAGCAGTTAGTTAGACATCCCCACATTCCCCACAATACCCCTATATTTCCCTCATTTAGTTACTTAGGGTATTTCCTTCTAGAATATACAATTTTTACCCTCGGTTTCTATCAATGTGCCTGTGCATACTATTTTCCTGTATGAACTTGGGTCTAGTTGCTACATATTTATCCACAGATGGCTTATAAATTCAGTGATATATAGCATCAGATGGCATTTTGATTTACTCTATTCAGTGATTATGTGCTGGCCCACCTTTTAGAATAAGAGCTGTGCTTAAGAAGATTGGTGGCTGGTTCAACACACTGAACATGGGAAAATGTGGTGCTTCAATAGTGTTCATTTTGGATTATCTTTTTGCTCACTTATTGTTTGACTTGCTGATTAATATACTAATCATATTTTGTTGAGCTTCATGCAGGGTGAAGTTTTTAGCTGTTGTAGATTTTCTCAAATAAATGATAAGACAAATGTCCTATATATTGCAGCCATGACAGGTAAATAATCTTGAGAAAAAAGATGTTCTTCCCCTTCTTGTATCTTTATTTAACTCACACAATTATCTTATTGTTGTATATAGATAAAGGTGGAAGCATTCTGACCTGGAATACACAAACATGGGAAAGGATGAGCTCAAAGCATCTTATTCGCGATACAATCTCGGCATTGAATGTCTCAGCTGATGGAAAGTTTCTTGCATGGTACATATTCTAATCTATAATTTTTTGGTACTTAATGATAGCACCCTTGCCTCAGGCTACCCGGAAGCCAGTGGTGACATCATTTTTGTGGTTCACACGCTATATGAAAGAAGGAAGAAAAGAAAAAGGGAAGGAAAAAAAAAAAAGAGGATGATTGGGGGGAAGGGTGACCTTCGGAGGTGTGCTTTTGCAAGTACTTATTTTCTGTTTTGGCGGGTTGGCATGCAGTGGAACACCTTCAGGAGATGTTGTAATTGTAAATTCAACAAATATGCAAATTCAGACAATGGTAAAAAAGGCTCACCTCGGCATTGTAACTGCTCTAGCGTTCTCCCCTGATTCAAGGTTTGAAGTTGATGTATTTATATTTTTTTCCTGCTACTAGAAGTTTGCTGTATTATACCTGTTAGAGGCAGGTAGTTCATAGTTGTGGCTTGTGTATTCAGGGCCTTGGCTTCTGTATCCTTGGATTCAAGTGCAAGGGTAACAGTAATTGAAGCGAGGAGGAAAGATGGTACGTATTTCATGGTCTGTTAAGTGTTAACATGAATGATAACTCTATAACATGTAATATGTGTTTACCTGGTTACTACAGAATTATAATTGCTTTGTGGATGTCATAGTATTTGTAGTCCTTTTAATCTATCAGTCCGAAAATGAGAGCATTTGTGGCTGTGTACAACAATGTATTGTGAACAACACTCAGAATTAGTATTAGACTATCAGGCTATAAAGCATAGACACGGACACGAACATGGTCACGGAGACACACTAAACTTAAAAAAATTACAGAACACGGACACGGCATATATATATATATATATATATATATATAATTTTTTTATTTAATTGTATAATAAAATAAAATGACCCAACAACACAGGTCCAACTAAATAACTAGGGTTAATTTTGGGTTTATGTTAGTATTACAATTTGAAAAAAAAATAAAGAAACCAACTCAGGCATGTTTGTGAGGTGTCCAAACTGCGTCTATAGTGAATTAGAGCAGTGTCCAGCAGTGTTCGGTGTGTGTTCGAGCTTAAAAAAATTATTTTTTTAATTGAACGCGTACGGATGTGTGTTCAACACGTGTCGTATGGGTGTCGAACACTAACACGTGTCTAACACACGGACACGCTACCAAGTCAGTGTGTTCGTGCTTCTTAGCTATTAGGTACCTAAAGCATGCTTGTGTTTTGCACGCGGCTCGTCTATAAAATTTCAAGTCCAAATTGAGCTACTGTTGTGGTTGCTAAACTTTTAGGGAAAAATAGCAATTGTACATGATATCATAAAATAAAATAAGAGGCTATCAATGAAATCGGGGATTAATAGTTCAATAGATATATAATTTGCCATATGGATGTTGTGTTGATCAAATATCAAATGGGATAACTCATTCACTCACTCTATTTGTTTATTTATTTATTTTCAGGGGGATTTAGCTTGTGGATTGTAATATTCATCATCTTACTTGCAGTAGCAGCTTACTTCCTGAAGCTTGAAGTAATTGAAAAATGAAGGTTTCAATAATATTTTATTTAAACATGAAGCTTTTACAGCAAGCTGAACAGCTTTATACGTGTTTTGGGGTAGGGGTTCTGACGCTACGAGGCAGGAGAGCTAATGAAGCAAGAGAGAAAGACCAAGGTGAGGAGGAAGGAGGAGCATTTTTTAGTCCCAAAGAGGGAGAGCTGAAAAGGAAGTCCCCGAAAGGGGGTGTCCTCTTTTTCTTTTTTATAGAAAACTCCTCACGAGAGGGTAGAGGAAGCCATGCTTTAAACCATCATGGGAGGTGAGGGGGGCCATGCTTCCTAGTGGAGGAAGCTTCCCCTTTCCTCCAACATCCCATCACATTACTAAAAAATGTCAATCCTTTTGCTTGAGTGTGTAATTGTACATTTATATTTTATATTTTCTCTAAAACATTAGCCCCCTGCTCAACTAAGAGGTATGACTCTTTGTTGAGCATACTTCAGCCTTTCATCTTTTTTCAGATCGCGTTTGTCTTTTATTGTTCAAGTCATTGTAGTGGTAAAAATGTTTTGTAAGCTTTCCTGCTTATACATGTTCTTTTATCGAGTTTGGCTTCACTTAGCCCCCAACTTTATTCTTGCTTGGTTTGGTCATGACCTGCCAAGGGATTTTCACTTAACATTATGCAATTTGGAGTAGGCCCTGCCTAACCTTGCTTATTTTCTCAAGAGTACGCGCATGTCGAAATTTGTTATTATTTTGTATTTGCGTAGGGATTTTCGATTTATTTTTGTCTGTGGCTTCCGCCAAGGTGCTCAAACCACCTTTGCTCGGGGTCCCTTGCTTATGGCTTCTCCACCCAAGGGTAGTGGTTGTGCCATCACCGAGGTCTCCACGTAGGAGTCCTGTATGGGTCTCGGCCGAAGAGTCCCGCATGGGGGTCTCCGTTCAGGGGTCTTGTTAAAAGGTCTCCGCTTAGAGGTCGCCGCCTGGGGTGAACTATCACAGCCGGGGTTTCCGCTAAGGATTCCTGCTTAGGGGGCTTCTCTTGGCAGTTCCGCCTAGGGGTCTCCATCAAGGGGTTACCGCTTGGGGGTCTTGTCTAGGAGGTCCTGCGTGGGTCTCGGCTGAAGAGTCCCGCATGGGGATCTCTATTCAAGGGTCCCGTCAAAGGGTCTCCGCTTAGAGGTCGCCGCCAAGGGTGAACTATCACAGCCGGGGTCTCCGCCAAGGGGTTGCTCCCAAGATATTAGCCCCCTGCTGAATGAGGAGGTGCGGCTCATCATTGAGCATTTGTAGGCCTTTCTATACCATTTGTATTCTTTACTACAAGTTTCATCAGTTTGCATTTCCTTGCAGCATGGTTCTCTTTTGGGCCCATTCTTAGCTCCCAAGTGAGGAAGTTAATTTATGTCATGGGGTGGTGGAGTCTCTCTTGACTATGCAGCGTAAGAGCTTACGCAGGTGGAAATAGTTCATCATCGGTGGTATCACCAAGCGATGATATTGCCTTGCACACAACGCGGCTGTAGAGGCACACGGGGCGTAAGAAGCTCATAGGAGCGGGTAGATATGCACCATAGGGTGGTAAAGCCTCGCCTGATTGCACGGCGTAATAGCTCGTGCGGGAGGAAAGATATATATCATAGGGTGGTAAAGCCTCGCCTGACTACGTGGCATGAGAACCTCGCGCGGGCGAATAGATATGCACCATAGGGTGGTAAAGCCTCGCCTGACTACGCGGCGTGAGAAGCTCGCGCGGGCGGATATAAGTCATCACCTCGGAAGGTGGTATCACCATGCGGTGGTATAGCCTCGCCTGACTACGCGGCATGAGGAGCTCGCGTGGGCGGATATAAGTCATCACCTCGGAAGGTGGTCTCACCATGCGGTGGTATAGCCTCGCCTGACTACGCGGCGTGAGAAGCTCGCGCGGGCGGATAGATATGCACCATAGGGTGGTAAAGCCTCGCCTGACTACGCGGCGTGAGAAGCTCGCGCGGGTGGATATAAGTCATCACCTCAGAAGGTGGTATCACCATGCGGTAGTATAGCCTTGCCTGACTACGCGGCGTCGAAAAGCTCGCGCGGGTGGATAATATATCATCACCTCGGAAGGTGGTATCACCATGCAGTGGTATGGCCTCGCCTGACTACGCGGTGTCGAAGAGCTCGCGTGAGCGGATAATATATCATTACCTCGGAAGGTGGTATCACCATGCGGTGGTATGGCCTCGCCTAACTACGCGGCGTGAGAAGCTCGCGCGGGCGGATATATGTGTACTGTAACATTTTCTGGGTGATCTTTAAGAGCTTGAACAAGTCTTTTAATAAGCTGGACCTGAAAGAAGAAGTTTCCAGTACACTACCATCTTTTGTGTTAATTAAAAATAAGAGCATTCCAGAAGATAGTCAAGAGCATCAAATTAGATCAATACAAATTGGAATTATTTTCCACTAATTCATGATGTTTATCCTGAGTCGCGACAGAATCATAGGTCTTCTTAACGGGAAACAGTTTCACTTTCAAGACTTTCAGCTAAGAAAAATGAACTGATCAATTGATCAATCCAGAGATCATTCAACAAGCTGAATAGAGGGTGCTGGATGAAGAGCCGTGCCGACCTATCTACCATGTCGGAACTCAGTTGCTACCATTATACTGCATCAATATTGTAATCCCCCTAAGGTTGTTTTTTTCATTTCAGTGAAGAAACCAAAGGCTTAATTTGATAGCAAGGCTGCTTATTATTCAAGCTCAAGGTTGTTCATGATACCATCATAAACTTTGATCTTTCAATTATGCTGTTGAATGTATCCATGATAATATAATGTGACCATGAGTACATACTTCAAGGTTCTGGAATAGAAAAGAGTAATGCCTCTTAACCAACGCGGTTGCTGCTCGTTAATGGGGCAGACGGCCTTGTGCGTTATTGATTGGTTGGAATTGTGTTTCATTCAGACGATCCTCATTGCAATATCTTTGAAATCGATGTGGCGTCTCACGTAGTAGTTCACTGTTGCGTTCTCGACAGTCCATCAGACTTTAGGAACTAGAGGTTTGAGGCCATGAGAAAGAGAGAAGCAGAGCAACATAATCCGAGGCTCATGTCACGGCGGAACCCTTTCTCCCAAATCTTCGCAAATGTAGATGTGCTCTACGAGGAGCTGAACAGCGTTGAGTTCCACCATAACGTCGTCAATCCCATTAGCATCGCCTTTGGTGGTGGCGGCGCAATCATTTGCAGTGTCATTGTTCAATCCCTCGGTTCTCAGATCAGGGGTACATTTGTCGTTTTTAGCGGCCATGAGGAGGATGAGAGTATAAAGGTGCGGGATAAAGAGAGGACGGTGGTGGCGTTGGTGATGTTGTGGTGGACGGCGTTCAAAGGGCAGCACTCGAAGGGATGAATGGTGGTGAGGGTGCCCCTGTTTTTTCGAACACTTCTGGGAATGGTGGTAGGGGGAACATTTGTCAAGTTGCCGTGGTGTGGTGGCTGTGATGTTGGGAACTCGTAGAAACCTTGTGATTTGAAGCCACAGAGAAGAATAAGGCACAGAGCCTTTTTGCCTTAAGCCGGTGATGAAGCTATTTAAGGTATTTTGTGATGCTCTCGTGCCTCCCCAGTGGAGTCGCCAAATGTTTTGGGGTCGGGGTTCTGACTCTACGAGGCAGGAGAGCTAATGAAGCAAGAGAGAAAGACCAAGGTGAGGAGGAAGGAGGAGCATTTTTTAGTCCCAAAGAGGGAGAGCTGAAAAGGAAGTCTCTCCAAGGGGGTGTCCTCTTTTTCTTTTTTATAGAAAAAACTCATCACGAGAGGGTAGGGGAAGCCATGCTTTAAACCATCATGGGAGGTGAGGGGCTCCTAGTGGAGGAAGCTTCCCCTTTCCTCCAACATCCTATCACATTACTAAAAAATGTCAATCCTTTTGCTTGAGTGTGTAATTGTACATTTATATTTTATATTTTCTGTAAAACAATACGCAACTGATTAGTTTTGATGCGTTTCATTTTTTGAGGGGCTTTACGTGATGCTTTTTCATATTGGCATCATCATCTTAGTGGCGGCTCTAGGACATTACCCTGTGCCTATATAATGCCTTGTAACATGGATTGTATGGTTACATGTTTTGTACAATTTTTCCAGCTGGAATTAAGATAGTAATCATTCCTTGCTCCCTTTTCGTTCGGTACTGCGACGTTATTTATGTCAATATTGCTTTAAAACGCCATTCTGATGCTCTCCTTTTAACATGGACCTTATTGTGAAATGATCAGTACTGGACCTTGTGATTCACTGACGCTGGGTATAACAATTGGTACTTACAATGTATTCAAATTTTAACGTACATCTAAATTTAGTATGTTCATGTTTTTGGTAATTTGAACATGCTCCGTTGCAGTTTGAGAGTCACAAAAAAGCATTACTTTTTTGTATTTATTTAAAGTTGTAAGCATTACAAGGAGAGTGACATAAATAGGCATTAGTCAAGCATGTAAATTCTAGAGGCTATGTCCTGGACAAAGCAATCAAATCCCTCGAGCATACCCTCACCAGTGCATGCGCTACAGCCAACTATCTGCCAATGTTGAGATTTTCCATGGCTTCCCAGTTTAGCACCTGCTCAGTTGGAGCATAAGTTAATTGTGGCCGAGGAGGCTTCATATTCAGCTTTAAAATTTGGCTCCTCTCTATGTTTCCTGAAATTTGCTTATATGATCGGGAGAATCTGCTGAAATATCTAGAGAATCTGCTTAGCTGCTTCTGTCAGGTATTAATGGTTTCCATATGAACAGAAAAACGAACAGAAAGAGTAATCATTTATTCGCTAGTATCAATAAGGATACTCTAGATAGCCTTCTGTTAGATGAAGAATGAATTCTATTGTTAAACCTAGAAGTTGACAAACACCCAAACAAAGACGAACAAAAAGAGTAATCATTTAAGCATTCCAAAATGGCAACATAGACAGATAACGAACTACTGTTGGCTTTCTTAATACCAAAACAAATATTCCTTCAAATTGTTAAGGAAGCAAGTAATTGTGGTCGATTGATACTACAAATACTACAAATATTCCTATCAATGTGGTAAAGGATAAAGTTGATTAAACAAAGCCACTGCTTACAAGATAAAGAAGCTTTCATGTCCTGCATCAAACAAAGGCATTCACTATATGGAAAACTACTTGGTTTAGATAGTATTAGGACAAAGCATAACTGAAACTTTATGCCAATCAAACAGAAAGGGGACCATTTGCTTAGTCTTCCAAAAGCATGATTGGATGTCTTTGTTTATACACGAGACGTAAGCAACTCGTTCGGTTCAAATGATAAGTGCAAACATTTGGGTTCATCATTGAACAAACCTCTTCCTTGAGAAGGTTATCTAGCCCCAATTTGCAATCATCCAACCTTCTCATATCAGAGCTATCAACTACCCAAACAAAACCATCAGTTTGCTCAAAGTAGTTTCTCCAGTAAGATCTTATTGTTTTCTGGCCACCAACGTCCCATATATTTAGAGGTGTACCTGCCGATGGACATGTGATTATGTGAACGTATGCCTAATCATTATACATCGTAGAAACTCAATGTGAGATACTGAGCAAAACAAATGATATGATTCAGCTTTGTTTGAGTTGAATGACTTGAATCAACAGCTAGAATAGACCAGGATTGCCTTGCACTTTTAGGTTGAAGTTTAGGGTTGTGTTTGAGTTTGTTTGTTTAATCATAAAGATGTAGATGCCACATTCAAGAGAAGATGAGAAGGTGAGTGATAATTCTTATTTAGATTGCCACAAGTTATCTTGATAAGATCACATTTAGTTCTTTGTCCAAGAACAAAAGGAAAGTTCTCACAATGGGGGAAAACTCAAAAGAAGTCTATTCATAATATGCCTTGTGTTTTACATTGAGTTCTTACTTATAATCTCAAGTGCACTATAGAAACATTGAGTTACAGTCTCTACACAATCCACTAAGTATTAAAGTCTCACTATGATTGAAAACACTAGCAATTCACCCACTATTTGTCATAATTGCATAGGAACTCTTACAACACTGAAAACAAACTCTGAAAACAACCCAAAAGCTTCTAAAATTGGAGACATTAAAATGTGCATGAAAATTACAAAAAAATAAAACAAGTTACACCTAATTAAAATTAATTATTCTAGTCCAATTTGTTTGCAACTTGATCACTTGAATTGGGCTTCATCTTGGGTCTTTAAGTGACTTCTTCTTGTTGGACTTGCCTATTCCTCAAGCTGAATAAGATTGGTCCATTTTGGAAGCTCATGTTCAATTGGATTGCTCTTGGTATTTGCTTCCATGACTAGGCCTTGCAAAACTTCTTTTAGCCTTTTTGCTTTAGCTTTGGTCATTGGGCCATCCACGCCTTGTAGTTGATCTTAAACATTGTTGGCCTTGCTTGGTTGAATTCTCATCAACAAAGGCTAGCAACAGAGAATGACCTATTATTCAGCGAAGCAATAAAAATAATTAGATTTATTTTCCCCTTCAAACTAAAAAGTAATGCTTGTCGTGATCCTAAAATTGAGATGGAACATGTTTAAATAGTTGATGCTTGTCGCGACCCTATGTTTTAACCTGCCCCATGTAAGAAAGTGCTTAGTTTTTTGGGGGCAAATTAAGGTCCAATATGGACCCTTTATTATTAGCCACTAGATGAATACAATTTTGTTGGATGATTTGATCGAATGATTAATAAATAAGGAGTCCATAATGGACTCAAATATATGAGGTCCACCATAAAATCCATTTGTTTGGTTTAGGTTTTCATTCGTCATTAGATTTAGGCCAAATTATATGGTGGACCTCATATGTTTAGGTTTACTATGAACCTTTTATTATTAGCTATTGGATAGTTATCATTTTTATTGAATAGTTTGATCTAACAAATAATAATATATAGTCAATAATGTATCCAAACATATGAGGCCCACCATAAAACCCACGTCTAGGGCCTTTCACGTTTGAAACAATTTATTACAACTTTTGTTTTTAGTCCAACAGGGCCGCATTTAACAAGTTTTTGTTGGTTGATCTCATTTAGGCATATATAGGATATGAGTAAGGTGACCTTAACCTACAAGTTGATTCTGAGTAAGATAAGTGATTTTTTATTGTTCAACTATAAATAGCATAAATTTAGATAATTTTAAAAATGATCTTATTTCTTATTCGTTGGGATTGAAAAAACTTTTTCTCTATTTCTAGTTAGTGAACATATTTGTTCTTATTAACTAGATATGCGCAAAGAGAAGGTGCAAGACACCACCATCATGAAGGCAGCTCTGAACCATATGAAAGAGAAGACACATAGAGTTGGAGTAGAAACCAGGGGGGGTTAGCTGTGTGGCAGAGATGAAAGGATGAAGGTAGAGCAAAGAGAAGTAAGAAATAAATTGTATAGGACACGACAAATGGGTAATTTTACTAGAACTGAAATATTAATTAAATATTAGTCATTATTTGACAACACTTGATTGTCTATTAATCACAGTCTATAATGTGATAAAGTGCCTGGTCCATGGAGAACCAAAACATTTGAGCCTCCTCCTAAAAGTCACTAGTCGAACAGTGGCTCTTTCTTACATGGGGCGGGTGAAACATGACCTTGATGGTCCTTGTAGTGCATGCCTTTCTTACGTAGTGCATGCCTTGCAGAGTTGCAGTGATATAATGATTGAGCAAATTTCTGGGAATCGCACAACTCACCCCAAACCATCCAAACCAAAATGATGGAATTATGTTTTGAACCTTGGCTTGGTTTGGCAATTAGCGATGACATGATTATTGTGCAATGGTTTCTATATATTTATTTTGGTTGACATGTTAATCTCTTATTACTACTTCTAGCGCAAAAAAAGAAAAAAAAACTGGAACGTAAAATATTATTGGACTGTTGTTATCATTTTTATAATAATATAATAACTACAAATAATAAATATTTAAATAATAATATTTATTTTTAAATTTATAAGTAATAAATTATATGTGATTTTAGTTTTGATTAAATATTGATTTAAGATTAAAATTATTTGAAATAGTGAAATCATAGTAGTATATCACATAATAATGTAACATCTTACACATTGTAATGTAAAATATTATATAGGATTAAAATATAATATTAATAGATCTTAGGTCCATTTGGCACACCTGATAAGATAATAAACGATATCATAATACTTGATAGGATAAGAACTAATAAAATTTTAATATTATATAGTATTTGATGTACCATTGTATAAAATATTTTATTTTATTTATTGGAAAATACTATATTTATATTCTATAATGTTATTATTTATTTATAAATAATTATAATATTATAATACTATAATACTATACAGTGCTTTATAAAGCATTCTACATGCATCCTTATCTAATGTTAAATTTGAAGAAGGGATTAAATTTATTATTTTATTATAGTTTTAATTTTTATATAATTTACATAATTACAAAGAATAAATGTTTAAATAATAATACCAAACTTTACAAAAAGTACTTTTTACTTTAATTTTTTTTGTCAAATATTCATTTAAAATTAAAGTTTTTTAACAGTGAGACAATAATGTTATATGATATAATTTAACATGTTATATATTGTTATATGAAACACTCTTTAGTATGAAAATATTAGCAGATTAAGCCACTAGGATTGGTCTGGTGTGGATGGGTTTTAATAGTATACATGAGGTCCTAAATTCAAATCTCATTATAATTAATGTAATTTCAGAAGCACAAAAAAGAAAATATTAACATACTTATACTATTAGATCTTATACTATAAGTACTTATCGTATAAGATGTTATATGTACTGCAAATAATTGTAATGTTAATTAAATGCTTAACTGATAGGTAAAATTATAATGAAACCAATGAAAACATATTTTTTATAATTATATATAAGGGTTTATTTGTCACGATCCAATTTGGGAACGTGATCGGCACAAGGGGATCCATATAAGTCTTCTCAGTAACGTGACTTATTGAATGCATGAATTAACTTGATTTCATACTTAAAACATAATTTAATTTAAATCATCATCGAATTCTTCACTTAAGGCATAATATTTGAATTTGAAAAATTGAAATGTTACAACATATAGAATTATGAATTCATTTTAATTAAATTTAACATATGCTAGTGCAATTTGTGAAAATGTAAACTATTTCATTTTATGATCTTAGTTATAATCTAAAAATCGGTTTAATACTTGAACATTAAATACATATGAAGGAAGTCATAAATTCTAAAAGTTGAATACATAATTTGGAATTATGATACATGGTTCGAATCCTGTTTGCATAATTACTGGAGCACTCTTATTTAACATAGTCCTAAACTAATAAGCCTCACTGCAAAGTAAATTTCACCACTAAAACAATTGCAGGCTATGGAATCAATGACTAAGCAATAACTGGATCAACAATTGCAACTATAAGGAGGAAATAAGAATGGTGAGACATTGAAATCGATGAGTGGATTTTCACGCACAACTCATAAGGGACAACCAACATGATATATATTCACATAATATATATGCAACAAGCAGAAAATCATTTTGATATTTACATGCATAATTACATAGGAAAGCATTTCTAAAATTCATGGCGTGGTAATTGTTAGAGAAGTAGGAATCTCTAAATATGATAATAATAATAATAATAATCATCATCATCATCATCATATTTTCTTTGATCTTTGAATTTTGAAAAGGTATCTAATGATGTCCCATAAGGTAGAGACCTAACTATGTTCCACCCTTTGAATACTCTGAAGGGTGAGATTGTCCTCTGGCAGACAACTTGATACCAAGGCTAACGATCATATAGCTGTTAATTAACTCACTGTCTATTTTTCTATAACTATCATCCAAAACTAATTTGCAAATAAACTAAATAAATCTGAAAACTCTAAAAGCTCTAAACTCATATAATTCTAACAAGTTGACGTTCAAGTATAACTGGAGTTTAGAAATCATGCTCAAGGGATCACCAGCTTACAAACATGGTGATTTTAGAAATCCAAAAGAGTAAGTGTTTGGTCAATGTTGTGAATCATACTTAATTCAATATTTTCAATAATGCACAAGAAAAATTCTAAAATCATATTTCAAGCTAACATGATTTCATAAACATATGATAAAATCATGATAACACATCTGACAATGGAGAAAACATGTTCAACTCAACATCTTTAATAAATTATAATTGGGTTTTTAAAGGCGTGATCATGAAAACCAAAGTCTTCAAAATGTAGGAATTTCATCAATCCATAATGTGTTTGACAATCTTGGTAAACTTACTAAATCACATATGTTCTAATAAATTTTTTTTATGAGCCGATAAAATATTTTCATGGCATACAACATGACAATCATGATCTCATGGTTTTCTTAATATAATTTTCATGCTATAATAATAAAAAAAATCATAATTTTGCTAGGCTTGGTATAACTTGTAAAATCATGCTTATAACATATTTTTGCTTGTAAATTTATGTTTGGCAATCATAATAATTAGAACATACTCATAATGACTAAAAATAAAGGATATGGGTTCAACCCACTCACTATGTGGAGCCAGGAGTATGTGGGTACTATCCACTTTATTTTGAAAGCTAGGAATGACACCAAAAACTGCCATAGAATCACAAATATATCATGAACATATATACTATAAACACAATAGGATAGCTCTAAGGACATTGGTAGAGTATCCAAAACTTGACAATAATCAAGAACACAAACATCTTAACTCATAAACATGGAGGAATGGAGAGAAAACCCAATATAAACTATGAACAATCCTATGTTGAAGCTTAGAAGAGGTAGGATTGAAGAAGAAATAAAGTAAAGGGTGGAAGAGAGGTTTGAGAGATTGGTTTGCATTTTTGGAGTTTGAAATGCATGAGCGAAGGGTTTATATAGGAAGAGGAGGTATTTTAGTGAAATTGCATCGTTTTGGGTGTGTTTCTGATATCGAGAACACCGCTATAACAGTTAATAGAGGAGAACACAGTGATGTACATACACATGATCGCTAAAGCGATCTTTAGCTGCGAAAACTCTATGAGCTGAACTACCTGATTGCTATAGCAGTCCCCTCCATAGCCACCACAGCTATAGCTGCCATAAGAATGCTAGTTCTGCATTTTTTATATTTTTTCATGCATCCGAGCCTTCCTGGCAACACGGGTTGATGGACCCTACGGTCGTATTAGACTTATTTAGGGATAAGTGAACATGAGTCATCACAGTATTTTTCATCATATACTAATTTTAAAAGGAAAGTATGGTTGAGGATTACTTTGTATTAGTTATATAAATTTAATTGGGTGAATGCAACTTAACCCGGCCTCAATGGTGATTTGAGCTATCTAATGTAATTTTGTTACAATCAACACAAAATATTGCTGAGATTTTATAATTTTATATTTAATTATGGTGAATATAATTTTTTATGCCATATTTTTGTATTAATTGTTGAAAAAATTGACATCAATATAATGATTTTGTCGTTTATTTTTTAAAATTTGATTTAATATAATTTTGCAGCTATTATTAGTGAGATTTGTGTGATGAGTTTAATCTAATTTATTATTTTGAGTTTTAAGATATAAAATTTCTCACATGATTTGTTCAAAGGAACTGTAGTAACCTACCCTCCCAGTCATGGTCCATAAGTCTACCCTCCCCATATTAACACCCTCCGTCAAACAGTTCATTATAACTTAGCAAAACAAAAAGGGTCCATGCCAGTAAAGTTGGGCCACCAAACCTGATCCAATAAATCACCCACGTAGGAAAATCCTAGAAATAACTTTCCACACTCCCTAGACCAAAAATAATAATAAAAATAAAAATAAAGGTGTATTTAGTTGAGTGGGTAGAAATGAAAGGTAGGTTTCGTGCATGAGTTCCATATTTAATTCTACAATGAAACTATCTATAAAAACTTACCTCTATTTTTATCCCATGACCAAACACACTCTTACAAAATGGAAAACTTCATACTAAGTAGCGCTATTTTTTTTTTTTTAATAAAAATTTAAACCAATGTATAATTAGTCAAGATATATGGTAGGTGTTTTCACTCTTTAATTAGAGTCAGGATCGGGTTTTAGTCATGGGAATAAAAAATATCCTCATTGAAGACTCATATCACTTCATAGACATCTCGGTCAGGTTGGATCATATCAGTTTAATTCCTAATAATAAAATTTGGATATTGGTAATTTCACTAGAGCAAAGAAAAATTAAAAATTACGTAGCACAAAAGTGATCTAAAAGACTAAAACTATAACACTTCGTTACTCAAATGGCTAACTTTATTTATTCATGTACAGAGCTGCTAGCCCTATCATATATTATTCCAAATTGATAACAATCTGGGAATAAAAGGGAACAACTAGGAAACAAATGTTGTCATGTGACGTGGTGAAGCTTTAACTAAAGTTATAGCACTTATAACTTTCAGTAAAATAATTTTTGTATCGATCAAACTATTGAATTATAATTAACTATCATAGAGATTATTTGTACTAAATTTCATAAAAATTAAACATCAATAGCAATACAATCATGTAGCTTTTATTTTTGTTATTTTATATATATATATAAACTATGCCAAACAATTTTAGATTAATTTGAAATTTTACGTACTTAATTTATACAATGTGAGCTTCTAATCCAATGATAAGTTTTATAAAAATTTACACCAATAAAAATTTATTCAATGATATAATATTTTCTTAAAGTTATACAGGTGTAACTTTATCCTAATCCATATATATGTTGATGGTAATTTAAATAAAACTGTATTTCAATGATATCATCGAACACGATATTTTAAGTTCTGAACATGTATTCAAAGTTATTTAATAATTATTTTAATGATTATGTATTTATACCTTAAACGAAAAATGTTGAAGATGTAAGAAGAAAAAGGTCATGGTGAATTCTTGCTCACACTTAATCTCATAAATTGCCACCCTAACAAGAAATAAAAAACCTCATATCTTGTCACTGGTGTCGCTTGATTTTGCTATATGTGAGTCTCCCTTCAATTTTTATTTCACGAGATTCAGACGGAAACATCTGTCTAATGGCACTTTCTACTACAAAAGTTTTCTTCTCCATCCCACCATACCCATAAGTTCGTGGGCTCCATAAAGAGGGTTTTATGAGAGTAAAAGTTCATTTTTGTTGATACAATTATATGTAAATTTTAGTTTGGGTAATGAAATTAAAAAATTATCAATTTAGTAATCAAAACTGGGATAAAATTAATTTAAGTTAATTAGTCCCGATGATACTTTTTGTGGAGACCAACATAAATCATTAAAATGACTAAAGTTAAATGATCTTTTCTTTATGATGGAATCCTTAATGGTTAGATAAACCCCATATAATAGTACTAACTCAACCAGAAGTAAACTAGACGGTGATGAAGACCATGCAATTTGCTTTTAAAAAGTTCTTGTTGAGAGTAAAGATAGTATAGTTTTAAGTTCTCAGTAAACTTGACACGTGGTAACATATTAACTATTCAAATCATAATATAAAGTTAAAAAATATATATTATAAAAGCACTAGTTGAAATCGTACCGCATGTAAGATTCATTATAAACTCGAGTTCATATTTATATTTTTCTTTTAACAATTAATAATCAACTTAACGCATCATTTTACAATGTCATCAATTTATCTAGCACAAACCATCATGTACAAATACAACTAGATTTATGCGTATAACAGATGAAGTTATATAAAAATTAAAATTTATTATCTATACAATAATAAAAGGGATTGGGTATAATAACTATCTTTTGGTGTCTAATTTTTCTTCCTATTTTACCCTTACAACTCAACTCTTCCAGCTCTTCTTTTTCTCTTCTCTTCAACAATTATTTTCTTTTTAACCAATTTTTTTAAATAATAATACATGATTGAATATTCATCCAAAATTTTTTATATAGACAATGCATATAAATTTAATAAAACAAATATAGCTTGATGGGCACTGTCATGCCCAACAAGGGGCTAGTTATAATTAATATTAGAAGGCAAGATGGAAAATATGAATACAGCTCAGTTGGATGCACTTAGTAAACACTGGAGACGACTTGGGAAGAATCAAGAAACACAGAGTAGGGTGTAGGCAGAGGTTGAAGCGGAGTCACGGAGATGAAGACAAAGTCACATATGCAAAGATGCGGCAAAGCGCAGAAGCAGAGATGGCGCGGAGCGAAGGTGGAGACAGCAGAGCACAATAGCGAAGGTAAATGGAGAAAATCAAATCAGGGTGGGTGTTATGACTCTGATATCAAGGTAGAAGACATAATGAAAAATAGGAATAGAGAAAAAGGCTGAATAAACTTTATATTTCTATGATAGTATCAACTACAAAGAAACAACACCTATTTATCGAAATGAAACATTAAATGCAATAAATCAATACCAAATCGAAACATAATGACAAAAATCAAACTAAATCAATATAAGATATACCTAAATCAATCCAAATTAACCTAAAATATACAAAGATATTATTTTATTCTAACTAAGGGTGGAGATAAGGTTAGGCTAGGATTTGACTTAAATAAGCCTAGCTTGTATTGCCAAAAGGTAGCTTGAGTCTGAGCCTATTGCCAGACATAAACCTTTTTTATAGCTTTAGTTTGGTTTTCTTAAAAGCTTGACTTCACTCGAATGCCTATTTAAAAGATTATTTGATTATAAAATTTTAGACAAATTATACTTACTTCCCTTAAAGTTTGGCAAAACCCATCCCAGCTCCCCTTTATTTGTCTGGGTGATAATGACCTCCCCTAAATACATTGTGCATTGTACAATAAAGGGGAGATCGGTGCCATGATCTTACAAACTCATCATGAGAGATCAATGTAATAATTTTATAAACTTAGGGCCCCCAAAACAAATTTTACAAATAGAGGTGAGGTAGGGCCGACCTTATGGGAGGTCAATGTAATTTATCCATAATTTTTTTAAAAAAATTAACTTTTAAAGGCTTATTAATTAAATTTAAAAGTATATTTTTTTAAATAGATTAAAATGTTTCTATTATCATTATATTTTTAACTTGTAATAATAATAATAATAATAATAATAATAATAATATAAATAGGCCAGCATGTTAGGCCTATAATAGGCCAGCATGTTAGGCCTATAATAGGCCAGCATGTTAGGCCTATAATAGGCTATTTTTATTACCTAGAACTTGGCTTATTTAGCTAAAAGGACTTTTTAAAAAACTTAAACTTGGCTTGTTTAATAAATATGCTAAGTCAAGGGAGACCAAGTGTAGGTGAGACCAAATGTCCTCGATGAACGATTTGACCCATTTTTGCCCCTAATTCTAACAATCGAGAAGACAAAGACTTATATTCTTAAAAAATATTGAAAAATACACTTGATACACTAAAAGTTGGAAAACTTGTTAGTCATAAATCCTTGACCAGTGCCTTAGATAAAAATAATCCAAAAGAATAAAATAAGTTAGATAATAATTTGAGATTTAAAATTAATTATAAATAAAGAATGTGTGAACATTGCAAATTAAGTAGTTTAATATTCATGTGATTATCAGTATAAAAATTATTTTTAATATTATTATCTAATTATACATCGTTATTTTGACAATTATAATAGAAAAATAAAAAATAATATATATATATCTAATTAGGAACATAAAAAATTCCACACCGATAATTTATTAAAGAGTTAATTTTGATATACTTTTTTTTTATAAGGATGCAAAGGCTCAACTCAAAACAGAAGAGCAACAGGCTCAAAAAGCCAAAGGAAAAGACTACAACATATGATAACTAAGAAACATAAAAGGTAAAAAAGCCAAGCAGAACCCATAGCATATATATCCTCCTCAGTTAATGCGTCTTGTAGCATGTGACTTGTTCCACTATTTCAGCCAATCAGCAACATCAATTACACTCACCAGCACCAAAATTATGGCCTGGTATCCTCAAACTTTAGTTGTATACTTCCTCTGCTAATCTCATAAATCGGCTCTTTATCAGCTTCAACACCTAGCATCAAATGACGGTCAAGAGAAAGACATTCCTGAATAGAGTGGACAAAACAATAGAAATACCACCATCCACATCTTGTAAAATTCTTTCTTCTCGAGACCTTGTATAATGATTCACTCCAACCCCTTCAGCATTACCATCAAGGTCATCATAATGAATGACACTCCTATACCTACACCTACCATTCTCTAAATCCAAGGAAAACCTTACATGGGTATGGGTTATCCAAAGAAACAGTAATAGCACAAAGCTGAAAGTACACATAATATCATTCAAAGCACCAAGAACAAATAGCATCACACAAATTCCTACATAATATCAATAGTCCTCATCAGTGTATCGCTCAGTGTTTATTCAACCCTCAATCTCACAAAAACTCGTCCCCACTCACTAAGCCTTACCGTGTATCGCTCAAAGACATTCCACCCCATCCAATGTACCAATCCATTTGTAAAACTGTCCAAGAATAAAGTCCTGTCATTAAAAAAACACAGATAATATATACATTGACATAACCCATATAGGTGGTTCTCCACTCGGCATGGAACCTATCCTCAAAAACTCACATAAGAGCTCCCCCTCAGATTAAGAGACCTTTCCATGTATCAATCAAACTCCTCCTACCTCCTTATCACCAAAACATCCACATAAAGTATTTTCGCCTCCTATCTCCTAGCATCAATCACTTGAAGCCAAAAGGAGATTCTATAAATAGACAGATTATGAGTCAAGAGTCAACCAAAAATGGTATCTTTGCATGAGGCTACCAGGAAAATTTTTCCAATTAATTTCTTCTTTTTGGAAGACTATTCTCTTCCTTTATTCCCAAATGGAAAGTAGAATAGTATAGAAACAAATATTCCAACCTTTCTGCCTCTTACCCAATAATACGCAATCAATGCACATTTCAATATTTTTTTAGGGTCCTTGGCCATAACCTACTCAACACCCCACCAATTATAACAGAATTCCCAAACTTTCCATGAAAATTCACAAGTGAAAAATAAATGTGACAAAGATTCTTCCTCCATTCTATAAAAAACACATATGGAATCAACACCATTAATAATATTCAGCCGGGCCAAATGATCCATGGTATTAATTCTCCCAGTGAGGACAAACCATACAAACAGTTTTGCGCCTAGTGGAATACACTCGTGCCATACTTTAATCAACCCAGGATCAGTACGGGAGTTATAACAACTCATCTAAAAAAATCTAGCGACAAAAAAATGGACTGAAAACTATTTGAAGATTAAAAGTACCATGCTATGCTGTCATGCACGTTTAGTTTTAATTGGACTTGGCTAATGAGCTTATTTAAATCATCTAGCAAATAAAATTTTCACTGAAAGAGATTTCTATGCCAATTCAGCTTCCACTCCCACTTGTCGCGAAGCCACACACCATAATCCATAATAACCTTTTCCTTTTGCAAGGAGATTGAGTATAATCTCGGAAATGTATTCATCAGCTTATCATTCCCAATCCAAATATCCTCCCAAAATTAGGTATTACACCTATTCCCAACAATTTTTCTAATTCCAGGTGCAATAATGGTATGAATAGTATCATTAGTCTCATCAATCCCTCTTATTGCTCCTCGCAAACCACCTTTTGCTACTCTCGTTTGTCCAAACAAAGGCCTAGAACTATCCAAATTATGACGTAAACACATAATTCGTTTCCAAAAGTTATTACCTTCAATCGAAAACCGCCACCACCACTTAAAAAGCATAGCCGCATTTGTAACCACCAAATTCCCAACCCCTAATCCATCCTATTCTTTTGGCTTTTGGATCACCTCCCATTTGACTAAAGGAACCACTGACCTACTATCTTTCTCACCCTAAAAGAATATACCATGTAGAGAAATAATCTTCCTAGCAACACCTTTTGGCATTCTGAAAATTCCTAAATAATACATTGGAAGACTATTTTGTACTGCCTTAATCAAAATCAGTTTCTCCGCTCTTCAGAGCAAATTTCTCTTCTATCCACTCAGTTTCTTCATTATTCTTTTAATGACTGTGTGATACCCTAAGTACATGTGTCCCTGGACAAGTCCAGTACAGCTCTAGGGTCCTTGGGATCCACCTGTGTTACTGGGAAAGCCCCAGATGTCTGAAGGGCCAAGGGATAAAGTTTAGGGTGTTGTTGCTGTAGAATTCTGCAGAACAGCCTCACTGTAGCTAGTGGCTGTTTCATCTGGCTCGCTGCAACGAGTAAGGCCGATGACAGCACAATACCTGAAATGGTGCAGTTCACTAAAAGAGACCCAACACCCCTTTTTAAACCCCATTTTTGGGCTCCTATCCCCTATATCCAAAACCCTTTTTCTCCAACCCATCCTCTCTCTTTTCCATTCAAATTCTTCTTCTTCCAAGATCAAAGGTAAGGGTTTGATAGTTTTTGTTATCTCCTTCCTCTTCATTTCATGTTCTATGCTATGGGTATCTTTGTTTCTCAATGTTGTCAAGTGGGGGTGCTCCCGGCCCAAAATAGTGAGTGGGTTCAAACTTATGGCCTTACTTTTAAACATTATGAGTATGTTTATACATGACGATTGTTAAATATAAAATTTAGAGATGAAAGTATGATTATATATATATATATGTGATTTACAAGTATGACAAGCTAGCCAAAGATTATGATTTTGAGTACAGCCTGAAAACGTTTATAGAAAACCATGGGACCATGATTGGTATATTATATGTTATGGAAATTTTCACGTGCAAGTCTAAGAGATTTATTGCATAATATATGGCTTAATAAGTTGTTAGTTTATCCAACATGTTTCAAGAGTTTATGACATATTTATGCTTCAAGCCTTGAGATTTTGAAATATGATTTTACAATATCAGTTAAGATATTTTGGCAAGATTGTCAAACAGAAATGCTATATTATAATATTAGAGATTTTATGATTTTGAAACTTTCCATTTTAATGTATGATATTAGAGTTATTAAGTTATCAAAAGAGATTATCTTGAGAAATGAGATTCTAGAAATTCAGTTTTTATGATATTCCAGAAATATAGAATTCAGTGTGATTTGTAGTGACTGCCAGATACATATTCTGTGAGCTTGAAATTGGAATGCCTACAAACGGGTGATCCCTTAGCCATGATTTCACAATCTCAGTCATGCTAAAGCCAGATTGCTAAAGTTACATGAATCCAGAGCTTTTAGAGTTTCCAGAGTTTTCATATTTAAATGGTTTTATAAAAAGCTAGAGTATAAATATGATTGTATTTAGAGATTTTATGAATTATCTTGATGATTTCAAGAATAGAGTAATTATATGATAGAGTTTTAAACCTAGAGAAAAGCCTAGAACAGAGTTTTAGATAAATGATTAATTTGTGATTTAAAGACTAGATGGTAGCCATAGAGAAATAAACAGTGAGTTAATAGCTGGAAAAAATGATCGCTAACCTTGGTATCAAGTTGTTCTGAGGGGCAATCTTATAGAGCAGAAATGAAATCTAGTTAGGTGTCCAATTTAGATCCTAGAGGGATCATAAAGTAGAGATTCGGTTATGTCATGGTTGACATGCATAGCTGCAGGATATATTAACATACAATTAGTGAGCAGATATCCATGCTTCTCTATTAGAATACTGTTATTTATGTTTTCAGAGATTATGGATGCTTTTCAGAGGATATTTGATTTAAGAGCAGTTATGTGTATGTACATAAAATGATTTATTGTTAGAATAAGAATTTAGAGATTTTTTTTTCTTTGATTTTATAAATACAGAGATATCTTTTCTTTATGACTATGAATATAAACATCAAATGGTTTATGACAGTGTATGTATATTTTCCTTGGTTGTGCTATATGGGTGATAGGTGAGAGCTCACTCACTAAGTCCGTTGGCTCACCCATCTCCCTTCCTCCTCATAGTTGTAGGTACAAATGTTGCTTAGCCTCTGATTTGGTATACGCAGCTGTTCTCAGTGGTGAGTCTTACTTTGAAGTACGGCTTAGATTAGAGTCTTGTTAGAGTAGAGTGCTCTAGTAGATATACAAGCAGGATCCGAGCCATGTATTATTTTCAAATTATGTATTTAACTTCAGTATTCGAAAGAGTTATGTATATGTTTTCAGTGTACAAGTATAAATTTGAAATTGTAGAGTTTGATTAAAATTATGTACAAACTAAAGATGAATATATGATTCAATTTGCATGTTAAATTAATTTTCAGAGTATGATTAAGATGTTTTCGGAGCTTTAAATATAAGGTATTTTAGTTTTATGATTCCAGATATAAAGTTTAAATAAAGATTTAGTTGAAGTTATGATTTCAGAATGAAAAGTATATTATCTTATGCATATAAAGAAACTCAGAAGTCACGAGACTTACGTGGAGATGAGATTCCTCACGTGCTGGTCACGTTCCTCAGTTGGGTTGTGACAGATTGGGGCCCAAGTACTCTCATTTCTTGGGTTAGCTCCAAGAGGGATGCCTAAATACTTAATTGGAAGAGAAACAATTTGACATTTTAGCAAGAAACTCACTTCATTTACCAAAGACTCATCACAATTTAGAGGAACAAGGACAAATTTTCTATTATCCAATCAAAATATTTTATTTACATGACTTTTTAAATAGTGGGTGGGCAAATCAACTATCATAATTGATATGACAAAATATAATTAGATGTTTATATAAATTTTTTTTACACTGTGTGAATAGAAATTAATTCCTTTATTAAAATTAAACTCATTAATGATACTGTTTACGAGTTTTATATGTGTTACGATTAATTGTTATCCAATTTATGAAATAAGCTAATATTTTCAAGATAAAATTTATATGAAACGCAACATTAGGCTTGAAGGTAAAATCCTTATTGTCCCGCGGGCATTGAAAATTAGGAAGAATAGTAGTTCACTAGTTGTAGTTTTTTTTTTTTTTTGATAAACAATGAGGCCTAAGCCCAAAAGAAAAAAAGGAAAAAAGAAATAAAAAGAAAACACAGAAATAGTTCTATCCTGATGAAGACCCATTCAGTCAACAAGAAAAACAAGAGACAAAAAGGATGGCATAGTCTCAAAATAGAAAATCCCCTTGATAGTGATGGCCATGCTTAGCGAAAGAATCAGCATAAGAATTTGCTTCTCGATAAATATGACATATAGAAAAATCTTCACGTCTTGTACCCAAATGTTGAATACTCTGGATCAGTGGTTTACAAACATGTGATGGAGGGACATGATCTTGACAGCTGGAAAACACAACGAGAATCCACTTCCAGTAAGATTTTGGCATAGCCCAACCTGAGAGCAAGTTCTAGACCAAAGCGAATACCCCATAATTCAGCATGAGTTATAGAGCAGGTACCAATATTAGCACTAAAACTACCCAAAAAATTACCCATAGAGTCTCTAATTAGTCCACCACAAGCAGTCTCATTGTGATTAAAAACTGAACCATCCATATTTAATTTGACCCAACCATCAGGAGGAGGAACCCAACCAATATTCAGGGTATAGGTCTCACCAAATCTCTGCCTTGTCACGGAAAGGGCAGAGAGAGCTAAGCCATAATCAGAAGCAGTTGTAGTTGATAACAATAGAGGACAGCTAACCCAGCTTTGGAAGTTCACTAAATCTGATATTGCTTCTATCATCGGGCAAGGAATCCTAAGTCACCCATTTTTTTAATTGAGTGGGTAAATGGGGCACTGGGACTTTTGCTTCTTCGCCCGTTTCTACAAGTTAGAGTTGAAAGCGACCAACCTAAAGCTGGGAGGATGCAAGCACATATGACAAATATATGTATAATTACGTCTGTTGATTAATTTTGATGCTCTCAGAATATAAACAACTTTTAATTTGTATGTGATTGATGTGATAATATATGGTTAAATTTTTATGTAATTTTTTTTTTATATTGGCAGTGATTATAAATTAAACCATTACATTATTTAAAACTAGGTTCCAAATAAAAGAAAACAACCCACAATTTCTTTCAAGTGAAGGATTATATCATAATGTTCTTATCTGAAAACTCAATAAGAGTATGTAGGTTCCTCCAAGCATCCATGCAAGTAGGGATGACGTATCTGTAAAAATACTTCGATACTCAAGTTAATAAATAAATGAGGCATAGAGTGATAAAAATGAAAGATTGTTATATCTAGAGGCATTGAGTCCCTTATATAATGAGGTTATCTCGTTGATAAATGGAGTCATGTGATCTTCCTTGAATAACGAATTCTCAAGATAAGATTTAAGAGGAAGCATATACACTTCATATAAGTGATTATTGGTTTAAAATACGTCCTGAATTTATGTCTGTTGCAAGATCATATAAGATCTTGTTGAATTATGCCTATCCAGTGAGAGATTTAGGCTAAATCAATGAAGTATCTATAAAAAAATTTGATGTCATGTGATTGACCTATGGAGCCCTCTATCTGAACTCCCCATAAACTTGCCAATTTTTATGGCCTATATTTCTAATCCATTGCACATGATATGAGTCAAGTTCTGATTTGACTGCAGATTTCCTACTCAAGACTTTTTGCATGTCAATATATATTGATCTAATTTTGCTCTGACTTTAATTAGGATATTCAACGTACCCAAAACACATGAACGTAGCTGATGTGTGAAATTTTGAAGCACGGAAAAAAGGAAAAGAATAAAAATAAAGGAGTTCATTATGGAGGGTTCATTGACTTAAGCAAAGTTCATTAATTTGGTTAGGTAATGTCACAGGTAGATGTTGAATTTTATGATATACGATGTGATCTATCATTGGATTCTACAGCGTTTGTTGAATATTAATCATTGCCCATCAATCCATCTAATAGACGAAAAAAACTCACTTTTCTATCCTCTTAACTATTGATTATATTTCGACAAAAAAAAAATTATTCATCATATGCATTTTACTGTTTGAACTAAATCAGTGTATAATTTAATCTCCTAAATTTTCCTACTTGTAAATTTTTGTCTTTCTGACTATTACATTATCATGCATTGTTAGCACACAAAACAAAATAAAATAAAAATCGAGGAGATAAGATTGTCTTTATTTTGTAACTAGCATTGTCGCCGGTGAGCGTTGCATGATTTATTATCATAATATAAAATTACAAACTAATTTAAGTAAAAATTATAAATTAATTAAAAATAAAATGTCGAAATATAACACTTTTTAATATAAAAATACTTCAATAAAATATTTTCTGATTTAAAATCTATAACATGTACAAAAATAAAATATTAAATAATTTAAAATTTAAATTGAAAAAATTATACATTTATTTATAAAATATAATTTGAACATCTCACAAAAAAATATTTTTAATAAATTATTCAATGTTTTCCAAGATTCATGAGGAAAAAAATATGATTGAGAAATATAAATTTTAAAGTAAAAATTATATATAATTGATTTAATATAATTTTTATTTTATTTAAATATATACTGATATTTATTCAATTGATATTTAAAAAATTAAAAAAATAACCTTTTTTATATTCATTTGAATTCAAGTATATTAATTTTATGGAAATCTTGTAATCTTATAAAATAAATCTACCAAAATGAAAATAAAATACCACTTTTAAAAATTTATATATAAATATATCAATTGATTAAATTATAAAAAAACCATCAACAAAATATCCAGAAACGACTGTATTTGTAGATATATAACTATATTATTGAATAATACTTCATATGAAAATAAATATTTAAAAAATATGTTAGTTACAAATAATATTTTGTGTTTTTCATTTGTATACAATATTAGATATTAGATTCCCAAATTTGTTGCTGCTCAGTGCATACACTGTTCATAAAATCATAACTTTTTCCATCTCGATACTAAAAATTAATTGTATATTTTAGAAACTAAAAGTATTGAGTTGATATTACAAAAGAAGTGTATTAAAAGGTAGAGAAAGGTATGCTATCCTATCCTCTATCCTAACTTTTTTATACGTTAAAATACTATATAACTTAAAATAGAATGGAAAGTCGAATTAGGCCTGATTAACTTTTAACATATAAAGTTATTTTTATTTATAATTATTTATAATACTTTATTAAAATAAACTAATTCATAAATAAATAATAATAAGTAAAATATGATATCAGTTTTGCTATATATAATAAAAATAAAAATAATTATAATTAATAATTGATAAATAAAATAAAATAATAAATAGTTAATAACAAATAATATGAAAATTAGAAATTATTAACTAGTAAAATATATAAATAAATAATAAATAATATATAACATATAAAAGTAAGAATTAATAATAAAAATATTTTGATTTAATATTTATTTTAAAATTAATTTTAAATAATTATAATTAAAATATAAAGTATTAAAATATATACAAAAAGGTTAATTATGAGATAATGAAATTGATGATATGTTATTTTCCCATACATTTGGATTGTCTTCCTTTTTCACATTCTATTCATCCAATCATCTCTATCCTTTTATTCAGGTTGACCAATTACATTTGCCTCTATATTTGCCAATAGGATTCATTTTATTTTTCATTACACTAGTCATTACTTAACAATAACTATGCAGTTAATATATATTTATATTTAATAAATGAATTATATTTAAATATTTTTAATATAATGATAAATAAATAATTTTTTAAAATTTGATAATAAAATGCTAATAATTTAAATTATTATCAACTAATTTTTCAATCTTACATTATTTCAATCATAGATACAATATTTTAATCAAAGATCTATATCATACAACCATCTTTATTAGATTGATCCTTTTATACTTTAATGAATAATGTATTTACTATTGTAATACCTCAAGGACACATCCCTAGACAGGTTTGGTATGGTCTTAGGGTTTACCAGAACCCACTCACATTGCCGAAAAGGCCCCAAGTGTATGAAAAGCCAAGTTATGTAGAGTTTGGTGTTGTTGACATCACTATAGCGGTCCTAGACCGCTATAGCGATCACAGGTATGCGGATGGGGGGGTTTGCACTCTATTAACTGCTATAGCGGTCATGTATGGTTCAATTGGGGAGTGCTATAGCAGTGTTCTTGGGGTGGGAATAGTGTTAGAATGACACTGTTCTGCTTAATGAACCCTACCCCAAACTCGCAATTTCAACCCCTTTTCTAAAAACCTTCACCTTTAAACACTTTTCCTCGTTTCCTCTTTCAATCCAAACCCAAATCCTTTTCCTCCAAGATCAAAGGTAAGAGTTTTGTTGGTTTATGTCATCTCCTTCCTCTCCACTTCATGTTCTAGGGTTTTGGTTGTTGTTGTTCTCCATTGTTATCAAGTGGAGTGCTCCCCCAATATTGTTAGAATTGATTTAGAACAAACTAGAGAGTACTAGGGATTAATCTAGAGTTTTGTGACTTCAATGGCAGATATTGGTGTCATCCTCACTCTACAAAGCGCAGTTGGTGCTAATGCCGTTCCTTCCTTCCCTGTAGGTGAGTGGGTTCAATTATGTGATCTCTATGTTAATTATTAGAGTTACTTTCATTCAAAAGTGCATAAATGCATAATTTTTAGAGAACATTTCAAAGAGTTTAGAGATTATTGTTGATCTATCAAGTTTATGAAAATTTTAGTTGTCAAAATAGCATGAACAATATGTTTGAAAAAAAATCATGGGACCATAATCAATATATCATATGCTATGAAAATGCTTTATGTGCACATGAAAGGATTTATTAGAAAAATATTTATCATAGCAAGTTGACTATTTTATCAAATGTGCTTTTATGAGGTTATGATATTATTATGTCTTCAAGCTGTCATATTTCAGAATATGTTCTTAGAATACTAGTTGAGATATTTTGGAGAATGTTGAACAGAGAGTATGATTTAGCATTTTGAATATATATGCTATCATGATTTCAGAGTTTTCAAGATTTTGAACCCAATGGTTGAAGTATGATTTAGAGTTGTCAAGTTTATGAAAAATATATGTTAGCCTAAGATATGATTTAGAAATTCAGTCAAAAGGATTTTGGAGCATGAATCTCCCTACGATTTATAGCAGTTGGCGGCTACATATTCTGTGAGCCTCGAAATCACAATGTCTGTAAGTGGGAGATCCTTTGGACATAATTTCATGGGCACAGTTATGCTAAGATTAGACTATTAGAATTGCGTGAATCCAGAGCTCTCAGAGCACTAAGAGTTTTAAGAGTTTTTCAAGAAATTAAGAAGTATGGAATTTAGTGTTTGATGAGTTTATTATTGATTTTATTCCTTTTTAGTTGAGTTATATATGATGAGGTTGATTAAGCCAGAGTTATGATTTATATTTAGAAAGTCATTAACCTTGGTATATCTAATTGCCAGGGAGGTGGTGTACCAAGTAGCCATGGAGACAGTCTTATGAGATGTTAATCTTGGCATATCTAGCTGCCAAGGAGGTGATATACCAAGTGGCCATAGAGGCAATCCTATAAGACTTTAACTTTGGCATACTTGGCTGCCATGGAGACGGTATGTCAAGCAGCTATGGAGGTAGGCTTTTCAGAGATTAGAGAAAACGGGACCTAATTAGGTGCCCACAGCTTGTCCGTCAAGGACTGTAAAATTACAAATAGAAGCTTATATTTGCCAAAAAATAAGCACTACTTTTTAGTTGATAGGAACGGTTATTATATTTATATATATAATTATCATGCTCATAGTACTAGTACTGATGATATAGATGAAAGTTATGATTGATTCAATATATATATATATATATATATATATATATATATATATATATATATATGAAAAAAATGCTTTAGAGCTTGTATTATTATTATTATTTCATGCATCCTATTGTTGTTGTCCCATGAAAAGGGTTACAGGTGAGAATTCACTTATTGAGTTTTAGATAAAACTCACCCTCCCTTTTCTCCCATTACAGATTTAGTAGGCACTGTGGGTCCTTCTCAGCCACCTCCTCCCTAGCAGTAGAGATATCAATTATAGAGTGAAGTACTGAAGTGCCCTTCCTGGTTATATTATAGAGTGCTCCAATATCATTATGGGCAGGGTCTCAGACCATAGAGATGTTTTGCATCTTGTTTTACCGTGATTCAAATTATTTTATATTTGCATGATTATAGTTCTCATGGTTTTAAATCTATATTGAGAGCAACTCAGTTATATGTTGTATTATGACCACAGATTCAGAGTTTGATTATGAAACTATTTATGATGATTTAGATTTCAAAGAGAAAATGATTTATATTAGAGATGAAATGTTTAAAAATTGATTTTATGATTTAAATTATGCATATAGAAAGACTCAGAGATCATGAGGCTTATATGGGGATGAGATTTTCCACATGCTGGTCACGTTCTCAAGTCGGGTCTTGACAACTATGGGTTTAAAAGCTCAAATAAATAGGACATTAAAACTTTATAACATTTAATTTGAACTTATGTTGTGAACTCATTAAAATTTTATCAAATAGAATAATGCTAAAATGACAAATATAATTAGCATTAGAAAAATTTTATTATTAGTATGATACATTAAAGAAGTAATACCAAACATATGCATTAAATGGCCATTGTAGAGGTTAGAGTAGTTAAGTAATTGAGCACATGTACTTTGCTCCACTGATTTTGTTATAATCAATTAGTTACATCTGTAACAAACTCATGAAATGAGAACCATGTATATAATCAACAATCATTATCTATTGAATACAATTCAAGATCATTTCAGAGAAACACTTCTTTTCAAGCTTTCCTTCACTTTTCACATACACTTTCATCCTTTCTAGCCTTGGCTCTGGTACCTACATGGTATCAGAGCTTCAAGTGCTGTAATGACATCACCTACTTCATCTCAAACTACAACTACTTTATCTCAAGTAGTGATTCAGAATTTCTCAGCTCCTATTGCTTTGAAACTCAATGAGGAAAATTTTCTACCATGGAAACAACAAGTTGAAGTCACAATTGAGGGCTTTGATCTACTCAAGCACATCACAAGGGAAGAAATCCCAAAGAAGTACTCACAGATAGAGATTATGCAAGCAATGCAATCAACACTGAGTATCTACACTGGAAGAAACAAGATTTGTTGTTGAAGTCATGGTTGTTAGCTTCAGTATCAAAGTCTTTTACAACAAGACTCGTAGGTTATGATTTTGCATATCAAATTTGGGATCGATTAGAGACCTATTTTGCTTCACATACAAAGGCAAAGACAAGACAACTCAAGAACAAGCTTGGCAACACCAAAATGACAAGTTCTGTAAGTGATTACTTACTAGAAATCAAGAAGTTAATTGATTCTTTAATTTCTGTGGGTGTTGCTATAAATGAATCTGATCATATAGAAGCCATATTAGGGGCTTACCAGAAGAATATGCTTCGTTTATTACCACTATCAATGCAAGATCTGATCCTTTTTCAATTGGAGAACTCGAGGCTTTGTTAATGACATAAGCAGAGTTGTTGGAAAAGTATAAGAAAGTTGATAGCATGGTTCAAGCAAATGTTGCTCATTGTAATAATTCCTTTCAAAATAGATCTTATGGCAGAGGTTCTAATGATTCAGAAGGACGTTTTGGTCCAAACACTAGATCACAACAATTTAGACGCAGAGGTAATGGAAGATTTGGAAGAGGAAATGGAAGATTTGCTTCAGCAAATCAGCCAACTTGTCAAGTCTGTGGCAAGATTGGTCATATTACTATGAGCTATTGGTATAGATATGATCCCAATTACAACAATAACAACCAAGAATCATATGGTGGTTTTTGATTACAAACTCCAAGGCCTTGAGCTAATGTAACCAAAGCAATGTCCTAGCAACTCCAACCACTGTCCATGATTCTCTTTGGTATCCAAATTCTGGAGCAAGCCATCACATGACACCAAACCAGATGAACCTTACAGAAATATCAGATTACAATGGCTCTAAAAGGGTGATTGTTGGAAATGGTACAGGTTTGTCAATTTGGCATGTTGGAAATTCTGTTTTCAAACATTCTTTTAGTTCACACATATTCAAACTCAATGATTTATTGCATGTCCCTAATATAACCAGGAATTTACTCAGTGTCCTTAAATTTACAAGAGACAATAATGTTTATTTTGAGTTTCATGCTAACTCTTGTCTTGTAAAATGTCCAGAAACCAAGGAAATTCTTCTCCAAGTTACCCCTAGAAATGGCCTTTACACATTCACAAATTTCACACCTGCTGAAAAGGACAGGTTTGCTAAAGCTGCTGCACTTCTGTCCTTAGCAAAGCTAGATAATACTTTTGCACTATGGCATTCAAGGCTTGGGCACCCTTCATCATTTATAGTGTCTCAAATTCTAAAAGAATGTAGTATTTCTTTTTCTGTTAATAATACCACTGTATGTGAATCTTGTTGTATGGGAAAGTTTCATCAACTTCCCTTTTCACCTTCTATTTCAGTTCATCATAAACCCTTTGAATTGGTATATAGTGATATTTGGGGCCCTGCACCTGTCTCTTCCTTAACAGGAGCTAGATATTTTGTTCATTTCATAGATGCATTCTCCAAATATACATGGTTATATCTGTTGAAGTCTAGATCTCAGTTACATTCTACTTTTTTACATTTCCAACATAATGCTAAATTACAACTTGGCAGTAGAATTATTAATTTTCAGAGTGACAATGCTAAAGAATATGTTAGCTTGTCAAAACATTTGTAGGCTCAAGGAATCAATCATAGATTCTCATGTCCACATACCCATCAGCAGAATGGAGTAGCAGAAAGAAAATATTGACATGTTGTTGAAATTGGGCTAACACTTTTAGTTACAGCTTCTTTACTTTTAACCTTTTGGGGGGAAGCTTTTACCACAACTATCCAACTTATCAATGCACTACTTACTCCCATACTTCACCATATTTCACCCATGGAAAAGCTGTTTACCAAGAAACCTTTATATGACTCCGTTAAAATCTTTGGTTGCCTCTGTTTTCCCTTCACTCGACCCTACAATCAACATAAACTTGAATTTAGATCCACTCCTTGTGTTTTCCTTGGCTATGGAACTCAACACAAAGGTTATAGATGCCTTACCCAATCTGGAAAAGTTCTTATCAGCAGACATGTTATCTTTGATGAATCCAAATTTCCCTTTAAAATCAATCCATCCTTATACACTACCTCACCTACAACATCAAAATCAGCCACTCCATCCTTAATTCCCTGTATTCCCTTGGTAAAACACAAGATAAAACCAGCTCAGCCTCTTACCAACCCACATAACCCACAATTAACACTCCAACACTAGTCCTTAACCTCATCCTAATATCTGACATTCAGATAGACCTTCCTCAATTTGCTGCAGCTGAAAATGCCCCCGATATAACAACCAGATCAGTCTCGATTAATACTTGCCATATGCAAACCAGAGCTAAGGATGGAATCTTCAAACCAAAGGTGTTTTAAGCTACATTGGAGCAAACTTCTGCCAAACAAGCACTTTCCATACCTCACTGGAAACAAGCTATGGTAGATGAGTATGCAACCTTGATGAAAAACAATACATGGGATCTAGTTAAACTACCCCTAGCAGATCTGCCATTAGCTCCAAGTGGGTATTTAAAGTCAAGTATAGTGCTGATGGCTCACTCCAGAAGTACAAAGCTCATTTGGTAGCTCAAGGCTTTAATCAAAGGCCTGACTTTGATTTTATAGAGACCTTTAGCCCTATAATCAAGCCAACATCCATCAGAATTATCCTTTCTTTAGCATTATCCAAGTCATGGTGCATAAGATAATTGGATGTTAACAAGGGATTCCTCAATGGAGACCTTGAGGAAGAAGTGTTTATGAAGCAACCTCAAAGATTTGAAATTGGTAATTCTGACATGGTTTGCAAACTGACCAAGTCCCTATATGGCTTGAAACAACCCCATGACCATGGTTCCAAAAGTTGTCTGCAGCTCTAAAGGAACTTGGGTTCACCTCTACAAAATCTAATGTTTCCTTGTTCACTAGAATTATTGAAGCCTCCACCACTTACATACTATGTTATGTTGATGATATAATCATTACAGGTAGCTCCTCTGCCTATATCTCCTATCTAATTCAACAGCTGAACGACAAGTTTACCCTTAAAGACATGGGTACTCTTCACTACTTTTTGGGGATTAAAGTCCCCAAAACTGCCTCAAGTCTCCTTCTCTTTCAATCAAATTATGTCAAAGATCTTCTCAAAAAAGCTGGTATGGAATCATACAAGTCTTGTCCAACTCCACTACCTTCATCAATAAAACTTTCAGCACATGAAGGTCCTGAATTTGACAATCCTAGCCTCTATAGATCTGTAGTTGGTAGCTTACAGTACATCACTGTAACTAGACTAGAATTGCCTTTTGCTGTGAATAAAGTTTGCTAGTATATGCAATGCCCAAGGGATCCTCATTGGAAAGTAGTGAAGAGAATTCTTAGGTATCTCAGTGGTACCAATCAGCATGGTTTGTGTATCAAGCAATCCACAGATTTGGCCTTTACTAGATTCAGTGACTCAGACTGGGGATCTGATCCAAATGATCGCAAATCGACCAGTGGTTATTGTATTTTCCTTGGTCCAAACTTAGTGTCTTAGTCTTCAAGGAAGCAGCATGTTGTATCTCGATCAAGTACTGAAGTAGAATATAGGAGTCTTGCCTTTTTAGTTGCTGCGTTGTTCTGGATTTGCACCTTACTTGGAGAGTTATATGTTCCAATCTCCAACACACCATAGGTGTATTGTGATAATCTGAGTGCTGTTTTACTAGCTGCGAATCCTATTCTTCACTCCAAGTCCAAGCATTTTGAGCTAGACATTCATTTTGTGTGTGATCACATTGCAAAAGGAAGAGTTCACATCAGTCATATTCGTAGCCATGCTCAAGTAGTAGACATTCTGACCAAGGCAGTGTCTTCCATAGCCTTCACTACTTTTCATTCCAAACTCAGAATTGCAGATCCTCAATCCATGAGTTTGAGAGGGGAGGTAGAGGATAGAGTAGTTAAGTAATTGAGCACGTGTACTTTACTCCACTGATTCTATTATAATTAGTTAGTTATATCTGTAACAAACTCATGAAGTGAGAACCATGTATATAATCAACAATCATCATCTATTGAATACAATTCAAGATCATTTCAAAGAAACACTTCTCTTCAAGCTTTCCTTCACTTTTCACATACACTTTCATCTTTTCCAACCTTGGCTCTCGTACCTACAACCATATATAGTAAGTATGTATATTACAACATACTGATTTACCTACTTTAATTTATGATTATTATCAATTAAATAAATTTAAATAATAAAGAATATTTATATATTTTAAAAGATTATAACAAATAATTTTTTACTTTGATGAGAAAATATCAAAATTTTAAGTTGTGATTAATTATTTTTATTACACTTACAACTATACCCATTTAAATTCCAACAATAAGTGTATTTAAAATTTTCCACTTAAGTATTTAAATTTTATGAAATTATCAGTGTCGTATTACATTAAATACAATCGAAATTGTTTTTTCCAACTCTAGTATCAAAATCCTTTACATTTCATTTCTAATCAAACGTAAGAAAGATTATATATATGACCTTTCCCTTGACTTCTTATATTCAACAAAAATAGCTATGTATTATTTTTAAACTAATATTGATATGCCAAATAGATTATATTAAATAGATATTGCACAAGTGATGCAAACACATAAACTCCACTTCTATGTGATACTAAACATATATTGCACGGGTAATTCAAACGTATACGTTGCATTTGATTATATATCTATATCGTATAATTATAGATGTTAGATTAGATACTTTAAATTTTAGTAAGAAATATTATTTACCCTTTGATTGATAAAGTATCATGGATTTAATGGTTTTAAACGGTAAGGGACGAGAAATTTTATAATGTCTTTATGATTTTTGGCACTGCTTCACACTAAACCCTTATTTAAGACAATAATTCCCACGTGAAAAAATGCATTAGTTGTATACTAATAACGATATCTCAAATAGGTGATACCAAACATGCATTGGAGAGTGATGTAAAACATACATAAATTTTGTGGTAGTGATTATACTAATACATCTTATGGTTATTATTAACAATTTAAATTAAATCTAATAAATTCTATATTCCGATGTTTTTAATGTCTTAATAATTAACTTGTTATATTGCACTTTTGATGTGACAAACATAATTTGCAAGGGTAATACAAACATATAAATTGCACTTAATTATATAATTATATCGTTTAACTAATCTGATATATTAGATACTTTAAACTTTAATAAGAAATATTATTTGCCCTTCGATTAATAAATTACCAAGGATTTAGTGGTTTCAAACCTTATGGAGCAAGAAATTTTATAAGATCTCTTTACGATTTTTGCCGTAAGTTCATACTAAAACCTTCTTTAAAATAAAAAATATCCGCATGACAAAATATATTAGCTATAGAACAAACTGCTATAGAATACAGGTGCTCTCAAGTTCTCTCTCTCTCTCAAACTCTTCTTTCTCAGCTATTTGGTTATGACATTTACTGTATTCACATTTTAGAGGTATAAAAATTATGTTTTTCTGTCTTGAGAATAGAAAATTTTTTTGTTTCCTATTTCTGTTTCTATCATCAAATAGATTTGTATCTCCAGTATCTTTGTATTTTTATCCTAAAAACAATAAACAAATGCTACCATAAACAACGAAAGAATTGGTGAGAAGCGCGGAGAAAATATGATAAGACGGAAAAAGTTAGATTTAGGATGAGTACGTAGAGCCAATTTAATTTCTTTAAAAAAAAAAGGCGTTGGGACAAAATTAGTTTAAAACAACATCGAATTTCTACACATTAGTTAGTTATCAAACGAAGTTTATCTAAAACCCGACCCAACCCATTGTACCCAGATATATAGTTTTCACTATAAGTTTGCTGACAATTAAAATTCTCGAATTTATTCAATAATTTTTTCCAGACTATTAAACATAACATTATAATTTTGGATATGTTTAATTTTGATGGATTATGATGGTAAAAAATATTTATACTATCATCTTATTAATTTTTTTTATTTTTATGACTTTTCAAACATTAAAGGTAGGAGCTAGTTATATTTTTTAATATGACAATATATAATTATATTGCAATGTAAAATTCATTTATACTATTAATATATTAAAATTAAATCTTAAATCGTTATCAATTAATTCTCTTCGTGAATTTAACTAAATAATGAAAATGATGTTCATTAATTCCACATCGTTCTGCAGCATGTCCATGAATTGCTATTGGTACAAGTTGTTGATTTCTTCATGGCATCTTACCATGTGACTACCACCTCATCTTCAGTTTTCTTTAATTTCTTTAATCTACACATCGGATCTAAATAGGAAAAATGATTTACATTAGGGTAAAAAACTGTTCATTAAATCAGATAATAACGAGAAAAAATCGGATAAAATTTTAATTTATAACCATCGATATAATATTAATTTAAAATTCAATAATAAAAACAACAAATAAAATGGATATTAGAAAGTAATGGGAATCCTAGTGTCCCTCGGAAACAGAACTGGACTTCTGCAAACGATGCAGTTTCTAATGATAGGAACCAACACTGGAAAAAAAAAAAAAAAAGCATGTAAATGAATATATATGATGTAGACCTTCCAGTAAAGTCAAACTTTTGGAACCTTCAGGCTTTAGCGTTTGATATATTGCTTGCAAGAGAAACAAAGCATCGTATTCATCATAGAGATGTACCAGCTATCAGGGGATGTTAAGATAAAGGGCTTTAGTAAACATTAGTAGATTCGTGAGTAAGTGGTCCCAAAGAAGCAAATCACGTGCATAGATGCATCAAAGTTCGCAGAAATCAGCAAAGCAAAGCCTAATTCTACAACCAAAGAATATCTTATTGTTTGTCCTAAACAAACTCTGAAAAAGAGGGAGGGAGAGAGAGAGAGAGGACTAAGAGACAGCAGTTAACAAGAAGGTGGAGGCTTTCAAAACCTTCCCCTTGGGGGCGTAGGATCCAATGCATCCAATAAAATAAAACTCCTTAGAAAAATGATATGTGGTGAATATTTTCATATAACATATTTATAATATAAACAAAAAAAATAAATAAAGCGTTGAGCTCATTTTAATTTTTTAATTATTCTCCTAAACTTGCCATCTTATTTTTTTTTTTTAAATTTTGTCTATGTTATAATTATATTGTCAAAAATATTATAGATGTATCATTATATTACTCAACTCCTTAACTTCCTCTATTTATAACCATACCATACACATTCAACTCTTGCTTCTCTCTCTCTCTCTCTCTTTGTGAGACATAAACACAGATAGTTAGAGATGACATACCCCAAAAGTACAACCAAAGAAGCTAAGAGAAATCACTAAAGAAATAGGAAAAAGGATTGTGATTTTGACGATTATATTTCCACCCACTTGTGGGATCTCTATGACTAGCCTCCCTAACTCTTTTTTTTCCATCTTTTCTCTTCCCTATTGTTTTCACCTTCTTCATCTTAGTAGTTAGCTTCATGTGCTCACCATATATCTTCTTCTCAAGGGTCAAATTAGTCCCAAGCTCTCTCATATCAAATATGACAAAGACGAGATAAAAAGAGTTGTTTTTTTTCTTCTTTTTATGAGGTTTTGAATATGACAAACTCTAAAATTGTGTGCCATGAGAGCCTCCCATCAAGCAATACCAAATCTCCTTCCCGAGGGCAAGATGAAGATAACAAAAAGTATCAAGAGAAAGAGGAGGAAGAAGATCAAGAGGAACACCATAAGGGTAGGATAGTACTTTCCAAGCAACCAGATTCAGCAGCAATCACTTCATCATCAAGGAAGAAGCATCATCACAAGGTGGAAGATGAAGAAGATAATGATGGGTTCAGAACTCCAACTTCATTGGACCACAGAATCCCAGCAGCCAAGCAATGCCCACCTGCACCAAGAAAATTACCAAAGCCATCTCTGAAGAGAAAATCTTCATCATCATCACACGGTTCCTTATTCAGCTGCAGATCACACCCACTTGATCTGTCCAAAGAGGTTGAATTATTGTTTCCAGCAACACAACACAACCAGCTTCTTTGTGATTCACACCAAAGCATCAAGAAGGTTCGAAGAGAGAGGAGCCCATGTGATGTATAATTCTGGTGCAAAAACAGCACGCTCCATGAGTATGGTACCTGTATTGTGCTATGTGTATACCACCTATGAGACACATAAAAGGTGGGTGTTCTTTGAGACATTATACATCTTATTATCATTGAATGTGATAATGGTCTTCACTTTTTTATTAATTGATCTCATCTAATACTAAAAAAATGTATATCTAAGGAACACCCACTTCTTAATCATTAAAATGACATTTATTTACCACATAATAGGTGTGGAATGAAATTGTCAGCTTCAGCAAAAGCTTGGTTAGTATTATTTTTGTTAATTAAACACTCAAATTCTTGCTTATAACAGATACATCGAAAATTATCTTGGCTCTCCAAATACTTTTAGGATTAATTTTAGTATATTATTAATATAAAATTTTTTATACCATCGCCCAAACATTTTTTTGTCATATTCTTAAAATTATTTTATTCATATATTAATTGACTTAAAATTTATACATATACGAGTGTAAAAATGATTGATTGCGTAAAATATTTTATATATATTGGTAATATTTTAAAATTAAATTCATAGTTTTAGAATCAATTTAGTCTATTCTAATCTTTAAAGTAAATGTCAATGTAACTGATTCTTTAAATATATATTTGGACATTAATTCAATCCGTGATGATTATTTTGTATTGTAAATTATTGAGTTGATATTCAAAGACGTTAAAAGCCTTGTTCCAGGTTCGAGCGCTAGATTAAAAACAATGTGTTGAGAGGGTTTGTCATTACGGTGTATGACAATATTTCAAAGGATTGGTTTCTCACATGTTAAGTAAGGGAATACTTAGGGAAAAAAGAAACCTTTAAAAGCGAACTAAATATCTTATATGGATTTTGTAATGACTGATTTGAATATTTACCTTTTTTTTTCAGTTATTGATGTGCTTTGAACTTTTTGTTTGCTCTTGTTGAAATCTTAATTAATATTCAAAAAGGGTTGTAATGGCGTAAAGCTAAAGTTTTTCAAAAGATCACAATGTGAAGTATGGACAGAGAGAGAAGGCTGTGTTTCTGACTGTGGCCGTCGTAGAATTTTCTAACTTTTACTACCAGCTTCTCTTGTAGCTAGTAACTTGTTATCATCTATGTTCAATAAAGGAAAAAAAAAATTATTCTGATAGATCAAGATTCATCACTCAATTAAAGGGGTTGGGTTTGGGGATTCATTTTCGTTCTTTAGTTTGTTCTTCTGAGAGATTCTTCCTTCAGTTTTACGCTTGGATAAGTTTTCTTTGGATTCCCAAAAAATTTAGGAGAGGGAAGAAGCAGTTGTTTATGGCTGGAATGATTACATTCTTCTTGCACCGTGGCTTGCATTAATCCGAATTGTGTGAGCATGATTAGATGAAGCACAAATTCCAACATTATTATTTTTGTTTTAGTATTAAAATCAAAGCTAATTATATTGCATCCTACACGGCATGCAGTAGGCTGGTTTTCAAAGAGAGGCAAACGTACTCAATGATGAATAGTCTATATATTACAGTACATAGTACAAACATCTCTGTCATTTGTATATTGTTTTATGAAAATTATTCTTAAGTCGCACTATTTCTTAGGGTAAAAAAAAGCTACAAAAATTCACGCTTAGTTGAGGTACCGTTTGACACTTCTTTTTGTAAGTAAGGTTTCAAATTTTGATTCTTATAAAAATATTAGTATCGAAAAAGTCTTATCCCATATTAAGTTGATTTAACTCGACCTAATTTACCTGGGATTTAATTTTTTTTTATAAAAGATTCAAATTTATTTGACTGCAAGATGCGGATTACGAGTTTCTCAGCATAATTAAAAACTTCCCCTAGTCATAATTTAGACCTTTTAAATATGGTTAGGTGCGTCAAGGCATCCGCTACTGAATTACCACACCCTGTAATATATTGGGCTTTAAAATGGGCAAAGTAAGATCTATAACACAAATTTCATGAATTATGGTTCCACCAGAAGACATGTCCATTAAATTGGACTCAAATTTCACAAATATTATTCTAGCATCACCTTCTAATATTATAGACCTAAACCCCAAATCATGCACCGGCCAATTTTATCCCCAGTTATGTTATTTACACATAATTGTCCTATATATCTATATTTCCACCGCATTAGATAAGAGGGAAAAGGACAAAATAGTGGTATGATACAAACACTACCACAATTCTTAAATAAAACATTTCTAGAAAGAAAAAACACAGAACATCTCTCTCTCAACAACATATACTTATTCTCTCTTCTCTTCTCTCTTGCATGCAAGAAACTGTCACTGCCATCACCACATCCACTATCGTCACCTATTAGTTATTTACTTATCTCACAACAAGAACAACTCTTGAGTAGCATAGCTCCTTGACCCATATAAGGACACTAACAATAAATATACATCTCTGTCACTTTTCTACAACAATCTCTTAATAAGGTACATAAGTTCCTCATTTGCACTTATTTTTTGATGGGTCTATGATATTTCTCTCAACACTTGGATTATTTGATTGTTTGGTGGATGAAGGCTTTGGGCTAAATCAGATTACTAAATTGAGAATAATTGGTTTAATAAAATTGTAAACTGGTACTAAAACTTATAAAATAATGCTAAAAATCGATCTACAAGTTTTTTTGTATATGTTCACAAGTCTTGTAAGCCAAGTAAAAAAAATATGCAAAACTAAACATTGTTTAAAACTTATAAGCCAATTGCAAAAAGCTAGCTTATACACTAATGGCAAAAAACTTGTAAACTCATGCTTAAGATTTACAAATCAAGTGCAATAAGCTTATAAACTAAGTTTTTTTGCCTAAAGTGATGCTACAAAGTTTTGAACTGGTTGTAAAGAGGAATTTGATTCTAAATATTGTGAAACTAGTGGTAAAAAAAAGTTGATACTTGGTACAAAATACTTGTAAATCAGTAGTAAAAACTTATAAATTGATCCTAAAAACTTGTAAACTACTGCTAAAACTTGTAAAATAATGTTAAATACTTAGAAGAATGCTAGAAAAATTAATTAGTTTTTGTTATTTATCTTTTATCATTCTATTTTCTTGAGAAAAATGGTTGTCTATTATTACAACTTGTTAGTAGCAATTTAGAGTTTTTTAGCATCAATTTACAAGTTTTTCAACTGGTTTTTAAGTTTTCAACTATGGTTTATAAAATTTAAGCATAAGTTTTCAAATTTTCTACTATTAGTTTATAAGTTTTTAGTATGGATTTACAAATTATTGCACTTATTTTACAAGTTTTTAGGATGGGTTTATGAGTTTTTGCACTTAATTTACAAGTTTCAACACAGGTTTATAGGTTGTCCACTGGTTTATAAGTTTTTACATGCGTTTACAAATTGTATTTTGGTTTAGCAAGGGTTTGACAATAGATTATTTTGATTTTAGTTACTTTGAAATTGGTTACCTTATTAAATCATTGATATTATTTTATGTAAATGATACATGAACTCATTTGGGCCTTTTTCTTTTTGTACTAGATGATGACCAAATGGCCTCTTCAAAAGCAAAGGACAAAAATCAAATGAAAAAGAAACAAAAGGCATGAAGTAGTGCCAAGAAATTATTTTAAAAGAATATATTAGTTGGTGATTATGGTGAATTAATAGATAAGTGTGTAACATGAAGTTATAAATAATGATCATTGAAAAACTAAATTTTTCATTGGCTGTATAAACTTGAAATGTATAAATAAATTATTTTATTTTTTAATGCACGACTCGCATGCAAGTATCATGTGATTGAATTACCCATCCAACCACCTCCTTGGATTTTTTTATTTTAAACCAAAAACCCTTGTTACTTGAGTAATTTTTGTAAAATGATTTCACTTCTTCTTCTTAATTATATACCATCTTAACAACAGGCACAACCATTTTAGAATTCTCTTCACGATCATCCATCTCAAGCTCAACATAAAAATCTAAGCCAACATTCATTGAATCCTCTATACTTTACCTATGGAGTATAATACAAAACCTCAACAAAAACAAACCCAAAAAGATTGACATAAAACCTACCTTAACAAAGAAGTGCATATCCAATTTTCAGCACAAGTTCACAACTTTTTAGCACGAGTTTCCAAGTATTTACAATCAGTTTTCAAGTATTTAAAATTAGTTTACAAGTTTTTAACACCGATTTATATATAGAGTATGATACAAAACCTACAACAAAATGAAACCCAAAAGAATTATAATATAGTTGTCATACAAAACTTACAACAAAGCAACCTCAACAAGGAATCATCTACTACATATACAATATTTAGCACTTGATTTACATATGTTTTTAGAACGGTTTCCATGAATTTACAACCAATTTACAAGTATTTTGCACCAAGTATCAATTTTTAACCACCAATTTTATAATATTTAAAATCAGATTTCAAATATTTACAACCAGTTTAGAACTTTTATAGCACCACTTTCCAATTATTTAGGATTGGTTTCTAAGTATTTATCACTATTTTACGAGTTTAATGCCAGTTTGCATGTTTTTAGGACTAGTTTATAAGTTTTTAACACTAGTTTACAAGTGTTTTGTACTAAGTATTAACTTTTTCACCACCAATTTCATAATATTTAGAATTGGATTCAAAGTATTGACAATCACTTCAAAACTTTGTAGCACCACTTTATGTAAAAACTTGTTAGTTTACAAGCTTATTACACTTAGTTTGTAAGTCTTGAGCATGAGTTTACAAGTCTTTTACAATTTTTTTCAAGTTTTAAGCAATGCTTAGTTTTACAAATTTTTTTCACCTAGTTTACAAGACTTGTAAACATGTATTTAAAACATATAAAAATGCAAAAAACTTGTAAATCAAGTATAAAAAATTACTTGTAAACTAATAGGAAAAAACTTGTAAATCAGTTTTCAGTATTGTTTTACAAGTTTTAGTGTCAATTTACAAGTTTATCAAATCATTCATTCTCAATTCAGTAATCAGGTTTAGCTTAGAGCATCAACCTATCATGCATTAATCAACTAATCCAAGTATTGGGAGAAATATCACGGACCTATTAAAAGAGAAATACAAACGAGGAACCCGCATATGTTACAAAGAATATTGTTGTAAAAAAGTGAAAGAGACATATTTTGATTATTACCGTTCTTCTATGAATAAGGGAGTTATGCTTCTCAATAGTTGTTGTTCTTGCGGTGAGATAAGGAAATAGCCAAGAAATTTCGGCCATGGACGTGGTAGTGGCGGTCTTTTGCGCAAAAGAAAGAAAAGAAGAGAGAATATGTTTGTGTTGTTGTGCGGGGGAGAGAGAGAGAGAGAGAGAGAGAGATGAGTTTGTTTTTTCTTTTTCATAAATATTTTGTTTAAGAATAGAGGTGATGTTTGTATCATATCACTATTTTGTCCGGTCCCTTTTGCAAATGGCAGCCACCACGTCTCCTTTCTTATCTTTGAAAACCGCCACTTCAGTATTCACCTTGTGCATCAGTTGATGAGGTGGTGTCCATCTTCGCGAAACATGACTTCCATGTACGTTAATAGCATCTCTCATTTTAGCTCTCTTGTAGCTTCTAAAGTGATCTATTGCTTGTTGTGCCATTTGATTTGGTTGGTTCCTTTCCTTGCCAACTGAGATTTCTCTATCTCCATATTACTTCCCAAAAGCATTGCTACTGCTTCTATAACACATCCTAATAGTCTCAATATAATTATGCTAAAGTCGCACTTAGATTCTATTAGTTGTTACTACCATAGAAACGCGAGCAATTGGCAGAAAAGAAAGAAATAACAGAAAACAAGAGGATATAGTAGATACATTAGTATTTGCTAAGTCATTTCTACATCAATTTTAGAGGAGACTTCTACTTAAATGGAAAGGGCATTTCTTTGCCTTTGAGTGTAAAATAAGATTCCTAAAACAAGTAAAAAGTTATATGATATTTTGGGACATAAGTGCTATGTGTCAAGTGAATTAAAATTATTGATCAGATTCAAAGATCATTTTGTGTGTCAAATTAATTAATATTATTGATTAGATTCAAAGATCATTTCTAAATTTAATTTTGCTGTACATTTTTTCTCTTGTAGTATGAAAATGTAAAATATTCTCTAAGTCTATTCCTTCCTATTGCACATTAGAAATATCCTAGACGGGTAGTTTTTTTTAATATTTTTTTTTGTTCTTGTTTGATCTGGAGTGTTTGTTGAATTCCAATACCAAATATCGACACACCAGTGACGTACCAAACAGGTTAAAGTAAAATCCTGGTTAGGTGGCCACCGAAAATGCTCTCCTGGTCCAAGAAGACTGAGCACATAATCTCAAAAACTGGTTAATTAAGGGAGTAATGATACTTTGACACTTAAAAAGTGGGTATCTATTTAGACACCTATTTTATAATTATTGGATGTGATGGTGGTCCCTACTTATTCTTCACATTCACCACATCCAATAGTTATAAAGTGGGTGTCTGTTCAGATACCCACTTTTTAGGTATTAAGATACCATTACTCAATTAAGGTAACACAATGTGATGAAGAATTTTTGAGTGTTAAAATATCATTATTCAAAGGTAACACAATGTGACAAAGTTCCTAGAGTTTTAAACTTGTTCTAAATTTAAATTTTTATATATACAATTAGCATCACTGTAATAACAATCATCAATTTAAAATATTCAAAAATGCTATCTAAACACTCAAAAAATTGATGTCTATTGGGACAATCATTTAATAATCATTGAATGTGATGGTAAATTTTATACACTCCATCTATCATATTACATCTAATGATTATTAAATGATGTCCTAATAAACACCCATTCTTTTTGTGTTTAAATAGCATCACTCCAAAATATTTGCATTTTCGAATTTTGAACAATGTCCTTTAGGCCTTATTCTGTAATGACAAATGTTTTTAAAGATTGCCAAGCATGAAATTAAATTAGACGCCTTTTTCTCCGAAAGCTTTGGCAATGCCATAAGAAAAAACTCTTGCACTTTTGAAGTGGATTTTCGTATTATTAGTAGTAACATTGAGAGTAAGCATATTACGAGAAATTGAAACAAATATTTTTTTGTCAAAACGCATACACAAACTCATGAAAAAAATTACAACTGTTACAAAGTAGGAGTATTTACACGCAGGATGTGCGTGGTATTTTCTAACAAATTAACACTATCATCATCACAATCCTAATGCCCTACCCACCCTTCTGTGACATCTTCAAGGAGCATGCTTGTGATCGGTGCCACCAATGACTGCATCATCCGGAATAAACTTGGCCCAGAACCAGTGTGACTTCCACACCCTGTTCATTTCTTCGATTGGGACGTTCTTCGTCTCGGGCAAGAGCAATGCAATGAAGATGGTCATGATAACCACAAAGCCAGCAAAGAAGAAGAAGAGCCCGAACTTCAGGTGGCAAAGCATTGTGAGGAAAACTTGAGCGATGGCAAAGGTGAAAATCATGTTCACGGCGACATTGGTGGCTTGCCCTGCGGACCGGACCTCAAGTGAGCATATCTCACTGGGCACTAACCAACCCAAAGGTCCCCAAGACCAAGCAAAAGCTGCAACATATGCACAGATAAAGAACAAAAGGAGGTTGGCTTCCCCTTTACTAAATGAGCCTTCGCCGTTCACTCCGAACTTCATGCCAATCATGGTTCCAACGGCAATCTGCAACAAGCAGCAATAATTATAGCTTTCGAATGAGTCACAAAACATATATAGCTTTACCGAGAAATTGTTAGGTGCTCTTAGATCAAGATAAAACATTTGCTCTGATCCATTCAGTAATTGACAAATCAGCTATTACATTAAAAATATAGAGGAAGTGTGAGACAATAATAGCCCGCAAAACTTATGTGTCAATTAGTAAATGAATTGGAACAAATATTATTTCTTACTCTCAGTGCTCCTAAGGATTTACCTAGCTTTATCCGTTAATAGGTACATGAACATTATATTGTGAAAAATCTAAAGCAAATCGAGTTGAGTTGTGATTCTCACCTGGCAAATGCACATTTGGATGCCACCTTCAAGGAACAAGATCCTTCTCCCAAACTTGTCCACGGTGAAGATGGAAACAAATGTGGCAACCACATTTACACCCCCGGAGATAACTGCGGACATGAGGGAGGCATCATCGCCGAAACCCAGGGTCTTGAAAAGGACGGGTGCGTAGAACATGATGACGTTGATGCCGGTGAGTTGCTGGAAAAAGGGGATGAAAGAGCAGAAAGTAACTTGGGGCCTGTATTTCGCTTGTGAGAAGTTCTTCCATGGATGGTCCACCTTCTTGGCGGCCTCACTTGCATCGACAAGGTCTTGGTACTCGTCCTCAATGTTATCAGTGCCACGGATTCTCTTCAACATCGCCTTGGCTTTCTCATGCTGGCCTCTTTCGATCATGGAGTTGGGTGTGTCACCTAGGAAAAGAGACCCCAGGCACAACATTACTGCTGGAACAGCTCCAACACCCAAGGAAATCCTCCATCCATTGTCGTGCCTGGAAGTCCAGTAATTGATGAGGTTAGCACCCAGGATGCCGATTGTGATCATCATTTGAAAGCCAATGTTGAGTGCTCCCCTTATCTTCGGCGGGGCCATTTCAGACAGATACACTGGAACGGACTGTTGGAGAGATTTAAACATACAACAAGTTAAGCAGCCAGTAGTTAGCCTTAGTTACAAATGAGGCTGATAATTCTTACCGAGTAGTGTTAGATGCACAACAAAGTTGTACGACAATATTACAATACCATTTACAAGCTTGTTTCATCTTTTTTTCAGTGAGAGCGAGTATTAATATACTAAAAGACAAAACAAGTTTGTGAGTGGTGTCGTCGCATGTACAACAAACTTGTTGTACACCAATCATTATTCATTTTTCTTACCTGATTACAGTACCCCACTCCGAAACCGAGCAACAGTCGACCAATGATAAGCATTCCAACGTTAATGGCAAAACCATTCAACAGCGCTCCAACAAGGAAAAACAAGCCACCTACGAACATGGAGGTCTTGCGGCCTAACATTCTTGTGGTTGTGGAAGCAAAGAAGGATGCTACCAACGCTGCAAGGTATAGGGAAGAGGTGAACAGAGTAAGGAGTTGGTTGTCGAATTTGCAGTACTCGCTGTCACCGCCAGAATCGTCTTTCATGTCTTTGTACACGGACGGGAAGAACTTAATCAAGAATGGCTCCATGGAAGTCACGCCTCCCGTAATACCAAGGTCATAACCAAAGAGGAGACCTCCCATGGCAGCCACGAAACATGTCACCAGCACGAACGCTGTGACTTTCCCTTCGTAGTGTCTTCCATCTCCTGAAGCGACAATGCCACCACCGGCCATCTTTCAAGCGAATATATATATGTATGTATATATATATTTACATGTGCAAAGGTGTATTATTATTTTGTTCTACTCCTTTTTCACCAAAAAAGAAGTATCTCTTCCTACACCTTTGCAAGTCCTCTTGTTTTTTCTCATGTTTGGACCTGGAAATGTAATATCCATTATATACTCTATCTGGCATGCTATATTAAGATCATATAACTTGAACGCTACATTAATTAGAAATTGTCCAGACTAGCTTTAGACCACACGCTTTTGGATCTGGAGATGATTGAGGACCCCTTGTTGCATCCCCTTTCACATATCTTATTGAAGGGGGAAAATCCTTCAATCTTTATGGAGTATTACTATTTTAACATATCTAAGTGAAACACCCTCTCTATCATCACTGGATGTGATTGTGGTTCTCACTATCTTCATTTAATCATCATATCTAATAGTGATGGAGTGAGTGTTTCACCCTCTTTTAGATGTTAAAATAGCAATACCTATCTTTATCATTTGAAGATCACTCTATTTGGAGTATGTGGTCAAACTGAGAAAATTCAGCAATCAAAATTGAAACATCGGAAAACACTTTCGTTAAATGGTACGTTATCTATTTATAAGAGAGGATTTTATTAGTTGGTGTTGCCTAGACTGATTCTTAACAAAGAGGAAGATGCTCTCTCATCCGGTTCTTGATTTATAGATAGTAAAATTCATGAATAGCTAATTCAAGAAATCAGGAAAAAAAAAATTGTCAAGCATGAAAAGCACCTTTTTTAAGCTTTTATTCAACTTTGTAGGGTATGAAGTAAAACATATAGATGACATAAATTATATGTCTAATGTTTGAAAGCATAACTATGTCTAGATTGTTAACAATATAATTTTAGTTTATTAGAATACTATATCTGCCAATTTTATTTCGATTTGAAGTAATGGGTTCTACTTCTCTAATAATTGAGGTGAAACAAACAAAAGCCTTGATCACATTATGCCATTAAATTTTTATTCAATTAAGGGTGTTATTATTATTACTATTACTACTACTATTACTATTATTGGTACTATTACTACTACTATTCCTATATATAGAGTTTAATTAGCATGCACTGACCGTGTAAAGATCTTTACACTGTCAGTTAATAGAAAATTACCACATAAGTTATTTTATAACTAATTCAAATTCCAATTTCAAAAAACTACCTATGATTGATCACTTGTCATTTTTTCATTGGCTGACAGTGTAAAGATATTTTACGCTATTAGTGGATGCTAATTAAACTCTTATATATATATATATATATATATATATATTGGCCCTTTACTTCTTAAATGTTATTCGGTAGTGTTTATAGCCAATTTTGGCCCTTTATATCAACAACCAATAATCGAAATTCCCTATGAATAGGAGGCCAATTTGCTTAAATAAGGGTTCTCATGGACACAACAGAAGTGATGAACATCAAACCTTTGATTCTCAATATCTCAATTTGGAGAGCGAAAAGCTACTCCTCTTTCGATGTCACAAGTCAAAGAATTAGTGTCAATTAGTGTGTTAATGGGATGTGGATGAGAAGTGTAGTAGGGTAGGTGTGACGTGTAGTGAAATGATGATGGATAAAGTATAGAATTATAGAAGAGATGTAGAAGATAGAGTATTTGGATTGACCCAAATAAAATACAAACAAATACAAAGACAAATAAATGAAATTTATGCCTAAGAAAGCAAAGAAAAAAAGGCTAAGAATAATTACTCGGAGAACTTTGGACTTTGTTTTGTTATCAAGATGACTTGTTAAGAGTGAGTGTGTGAGTAAGAAATCTAATCCTTTAAATTTACAATTGTACAAAATTCATAGTTACAAAATTTCTAAATCTCTAAGATGGTGACATCTATCTTGACTGCTTCTTGAATTTCATCCACGTGTCTTGATAGTTATTTGTCGTGTCTTTGGCGGCCGGAGGCGGTTACTAATCTGTCATGTCTTGATAGTTAATAATTGCTAGTAACCGTCATGACTAACATTTAGCTCCTATTGATCATTGTAGTGGTATTCTTGTGGTCTTCAAAATTTCTAAGTCCCAAATCACGAACCTCAACCTCGACGTGTTGAACTTCAAACTCAGAAGTTTGTCAACATTGGTTTGTATTCCCTTGGGAATCAAATTCACCTTTTTTTTTTCTTCTTTGTTTTAACAATTTTGTCCCCTTGCCTCTGCTTTTAGCCTGTTGCTGGAAACCCAAACACGTCGCTGCAGTCGTGTCCATCCTCCATCATTTCAAACGCCACTGTGCTCAAGCTGCCGCATGCTGCCTTTGCGCACAGGCACCGCACAGTCACTAGGAACCTTGCAATACTGCCCACACCAACGCCTCGTGTCCTTCCATGCCGACGCGTCGTCTTCGGGTCTCCCCCAGCCCCACCTTCTCCGTGCTACACCTCCTCCAGCCTCTATCACTGCGTTACCCCCTCCCTTCGTCATCGCGAATGCCGTCAGCAATAGCCACAGACGCCTCTCCACTGTTCGAGTCAGTCGCCGTGGTCACCGCCATGGCTGAGGGTCCAGATTTTGATGATTGTTGGGAAGGGGAATGTGGGTGGGGTCAAGGTTGAAGTTGGGGAAAAAAAATGAGACTTTGGTGTTGGTGGTGGTGTGAGAATGGCTGGAGGGAGCAGTTTATTTCAAGATGATAGAAATGTTCACTACTACATATTTCAGTTTTCCTAACATATAATAAATGTTACTAAATCATAAAAGTGTTGCTATTTCCACTAGTAACATTTTTGTAAATATTGGATTTACCCCATGTCACTAAAGAGCTTTAGTAACACTTAAATATTTTTACTAACATGTTCAAAATGTTACAACAGATGTTTTTTTTTTGGTAACATTTGAGTATTTTTACTAACATTTTAAAAAAGTTACCATAGACATAGATGCTTTTTGTCACATTTTTCAAACGTCACAAAAACATATATATTGTAACATTTTTTAAAATGTTACTAATTTACTATTTTGCAACATTTTTTAAATGTTGCTCAGTAACTCCTTTTCACAACATTTTAAAAATGTTACTAATTTAAGTGCTCAAATTATATATGTTTAAGCCTAAAAAACATGTATGTTGAACCCAAATCATTTTATATTTAACTCAAAAACACAGTGTGTATATATATATATATATATATATATATACACACCATCAATTTGTGTGACAGATTTCAAACACACTTATAAATCTCCAATACAAGAGGCACATCTGCATTAAAACCAAATCTTTCTATATTAAACTCAGTCACAAAAAATACATCCAAACATTAATTTGTGTTTAGGATTCCAGAACACCTTCAAAAGACATTTTCAATTCAAAAAATTAATTTGCATGAGATGGATTCATTTTTCCTGTTTAGACCAGAAAAAAGTTAAGCCTACATAGATTCAACTCCAGCTACCCTTTTGATTTTAGAGCAGCCTTCATATACAAATCTTCTTTCTCACTCTTTCTTTATAGGAGCTATAACATTTTTTCCATCTAGTTGGTAACTTATCTCTTATGTCTGCCTAGTCAACAACTCGCTCTTCGTGTACCTCCCATATTCAAGCTTTACCATCTATGGACCCACTGATGAAGTAATGGTCGTCAACAGGGTTGAAACGGATGTAGGTCACTGCTTCCATGTAAATAAGAGATTCAATAATTATACTTGTAGGACAAAGAGATGCTAGTTTTCATATCATAGCAAATTATGGATACGAATAAAGCACATGCCATGAATTATTCATAATTAAAAGATGATTATAGAAGCAGAAGATTGAAGGCCTAGTTCTCCTATACTCACCATACTCTTTCTGATGGAAAACACTTAAGACATTGATTACAATCATTTGCCACATGCGAACAGTTTAATCCTTAGAAGATGAAAGGAGAATCTGCAACAGGTATTTTAAGATTAGATTTAAGTAAAATTGCAATCAAATTAAAACAAATAGAAGTTATCACATAAGTGGGAGAAAAATTAACAAGTTTTAGCAAGTAATTAACACCAAAAACACAAAGGCACACACACACATCCAACTTATAAAATACATGGGTCTTACTACTTACTTCTTTTCTCAACTTATTTTCTTTCCACCACTCCTCTCATATCATCATGGGTGTCTACCAGAATCTGGGTGTTAAAATAACATTTTTCTTTTTGGGAATCAAATCTTTTGTCCCTTTTTTCCTGTCCCTCTCTATTCCTTCAATAAAATTTTGATATGTGTAATGATGATATCATCCATAATTTCTAAATATTTTAACTATCCATAATTTAAATACAAAGCAAAGTTTGATTAAAGGGGCAGAGAAATAGTATAGAGAGGGGACCGTAGATTTGAATGACTTTCGGATGGTGGTTAACATCCATTTGGGTCATTTCTTAATTTCCTAATTTTTATTTTTCAGAAAACTCAAGCATGTTAACCGGCAATCTATACATGCACTTTTGTATATGAACTACCAAAGAATTATATCACAGCACATGCTCATATGCAGAACATTTTGTTTTCTTCATGCTGCAGAACTAATGTGGTTTCATTCAGAATTTGACATGTGTAAGTGATAAAATTGTTGATGCAGTATGTTGAAGTTAATGCGCGTGGAACTTGAAACAAAAAATTGTTATCCTGACATTTGCAGTACTTGTAGCAAAATAGTTTATTTGTTTCTTTTTCCCTTGTTTCTCTCTCTCACCCAGGTTTACAACATTTTACATATAGGTTTACAACCTTTTGTGTACAGGTCTATAATTTTTTGCATACTGGTTTATAATTTTTCTACATAAAGTTGTTGTCCTGACATTTGCAGTACCTGTAGCAAAATAGTTTATTTGTTTCTCTTTCTCTTATTTCTTTCTCACCCCCAGGTTTACAACTTTTGTGTACAGGTTTACAATCTTTTGCATATTGGTTTACAACTTTTTTGCATATGGTTTCACATTTAATCCTAAACTTGTTTAATATATGTCATCAATTGGTTTACAACTTTTATGTACTGATTAATAACTTTTTACGGTTTACAATGTTTTGAGTATTGGTTTTTAACATTTCGTAACTTGCATTTATAATTTTTTGCTTTAAAAAGCAAATCATTAATTGTGAGTAAAATGTGCATTAGAATCGTAACATCTTCATGTTTCTTTTTTTTTACTTTATTAATTCGAGGTGGTCTACGACCTATTAAAAAATTGTAGCCCCACACTCTAAACTCTTCTTTCAAGTGCCCCATGATCTGGTTTCTGTCTTTGTGCAACAGAGAGGATCTAAGCAAAGTTCTTAGCTAGCCACATTGATCTATTCTTCTATGGTATATATATGTTATGAACAATATTAATTACATGTGTTAATTAGTTAGTTAATTCATATTGTATGAGATGTATCTACTGTTTCGTTCATTAGTTTTCCTTTGTTCGTAGAATACTTGATTTAATTTGTTATGTCACTTTGAATATTTTCCATTAAAGGAAATTAATTTACGTACTGAGCAGTTGACTTTTTACTTCTGTACACGCACACACACGAATATATATATATATATATATATATGTGTGTGTGTGTGTGTGTGTATAAGTAATTGCATTGCAATGAGGTTGATTTGTAAATGCAAGTTATGAAATATTATAAACCAATACACAAAAAGTTATAAATCAGTATGTAAAAGTTGTAAACCAATTGATGACATATACTAAACAAGTTTAGGATTAAATGTAAAACCATATGTAGAAAAGTTGTAAATCAGTATGCAAAATATTGTAAACCTGCACACAAAAAGTTGTAAACATATATGTAAAAGGTTGTAAACCTGGGGGTGAGAAAGAAACAAGAGATGTCAGGATAACAACTTTATGCAAAAAAGTTATAAACCGGTATGCAAAAATTGTAAACCTGTACACAAAAGGTTGTAAACCTACATGTAAAATGTTATAAACCTGGGTGAGAGAGAAAAACAAGAGAAAGAAAAATAAATAAACTATTTTGCTACAAGTACTGTAAATGTCAGGACAACAACTTTTTTTTTTCAAGTTCCACGTGTATTAACTTCAATACACTATATCAATAATTTTATCACTCACACATGTCAAATTCTGAATGGAACCACATTAGTTCTACAGCATGAAGAAAACAAAGGGTTCTGCATGTGAGTATGCACCTTACATCACTCCATCTCAACCATCCCATTACTTTAAATCATATATCAACGGTTTTAAAATTCTAGACTACCAGTGTTTCAATGAGATGACTGGACCATTGGAAATGCGACCTTCTTTTCTTAGACTTATTCTAATGTGAGAAATGATAATTATACTCATAAAGTATAGGATACTGTGCCAACTTACAGATCATTTACTATTGAGTGGGGTGTGAACTTTACGCGAATGAGGTCCACGACCCATCCAATGGATGAAATGTGAGTCGACATGGTATCTCACACTCTATAAGCATAAATAACACCACTCTTCTAATATTTGCATAAAAGTATTATGAATTACTCAATGAGAAAACTTTGAAAACTATTGAGAATTGACAATCATATTTTACAAAAATGCTATTTAAACACGCCTAAAAAATTGAGTATCTATTAGAATATCCACTCAATAATGATTGGATATCAGGTAATGTTTATTTACTGTCTTGGAACAGGAAATACAAGGACAGAGACAAAAATACAGGAATAATAGAGATAGTGGAAACAGAGACATAAATAATAAATATGTATAGGGATATCATTGGAAGACAAAAATATTAAATTTCTATCTATGTATTCTGTCTTCATTGTCCCTACATTTTGAAGGTATAGAAATCTTGTTTTTTTCTCCCAGGGACATAAAATTTTTCTACCCTCTATTCCTATCTCAACTACCAAACAGATTTGAGTTTTCAGTATCTCTGTATTTTTGTCTCGAAAACAGTAAACAAATGCTGCCTTAATGAATCCTATACACTTTATCCATCATATCACAATTATTAAATGAGTGTTTCAATATATATCCACTTTTTGGGTGTTTCAATGATATCACTCGATATTTTAGAACCTACCGTGTTAATTGGACCTTACATTTTTAGTTTAAGCGAATACAACAACGCTTTTTTTTTCCCCTTTTTCCACGGCTATAATATTTCGGCCATATTGTTTTTGGAGCATTACATTTCTAGGGTAGAACTTCTTTGGAAGAAATCGCATATACTATAAATAGATTGAGAAAGCTTGTACTAAAAAAGACTTCTAGAATTGTAGGAAATTAGTATATTAGAAAGTTTAGTTGTATATTTAGATTTTGTTTTGTCTGGTCATCTTATTGATGGTATGCTCAACTAGGAGATTTTGTGTCTTAGAATTTTTATCTCTTATTTATAGTTGATTGTGGACTTTTACCCTTTTCAATGAACATCTGTTTTGATTTAAAAGAAAAAAAAATGATAGAGGGCTTGATAAAGAGATCAATCTATTCGGACACTACGTATATAGATAGAAAAATTGCATTTAAGTAACATCAAACGATAGAAAGGGCACAAGAGTACGAATTGGGATCAATATTATCTGTGTCTTATGTACAAGTCCTTAGATTCATTTAATATTATTACAATTGTACTGGTCTAACAATTGCAAAAACAATTATTGAGTTTTAAAATCCTCAATCAATACCACGATGGTTAACCTTAAAGTCGAAGTGCGTTGTGTATTTAAAACAAAGCAAAAATAGAGATCAACGGGTTTGTTAATATTTTTAAAAACTATTTTAAATAAGAATACTATTAAAAGAAATATATTAGCTAGTAGTTAAAAATTAGATATGACAATCATATAAGTACCAAAAAAAGATATGATAATCATATCATTAATTTTTAAATTTTTAAATTATATCTATATTTTATTACCCAATCTATAATTCTAAAGAGAAATGTTGTGTATAACATTTTTCTTATAACTTTATACCTCTAGTATATAGATGTACATGAGCTCTGCACTTGTTTTGTCTTCATGTGTCTCTATATACTAGAAATATAAAATTATTGTAAAAAAATATTATATATTAAACATTTCTCAATTCCAAATTTAAAAGATTTTACAAGATAGGGACAACAAACTTAATCAAAACTAACTCCCTAAACCCACATTGCTATTTCTTGAGAAATTAACTCCTCTTAATAATCTAACCCTCTCAACAAAAATCACAAAGTCTTCCCCTCTCATTCCCATTCAAAATCGTGGAGATTTCTCCACAAGGTTAGGCCCTTCCCCTCCCATCTTTTTTCAACAAGCCAAAAGAGGTAGGATTCTTGTCTAGCCTTTGTAAAGTTATTAAATGCTCTAGAGTCAAAAGCTTTTTGTTCAATTCTATGAAAATTTATTTAATTGCGGTAGAATCATTGCTTGGCCTTCATTATTATCTTTTGGCCTTCGATCCTATTCAATTTACGTGACTATTTTGAAGTTATGGTTTTTTTCTAAACAGTGCCCTAGTTAAGGATATTGTAATGTAAAGTTATGTTGGTGTTACGTTCCGCGTACAAACGATGGTCTTCTAAATAATCCTCCTCCCTCAGCGGTGGTTGGAGCACCAAGAGTGGGCACCTGCAAAGGACTCCAACGCCCAAGTCAGTGTAAGGTTTTTGTGAGGAGAGAAGTATCAGAGTGAATAACATACTCTAGCGAGATTTTCCCTCTCCTATTTATACCCTTGGGAAAAGGGATCCTAGGGCAGAGGTGGATTGAACTTGTATACAGGGTACCATTACTGGATGATGTTAGGGGTTATTGGTGCTTTTCCATTTTTGGTTCCCTCCTAGGTTCATTCTTGTGACCGCCCTCATCATGCGCTCTTCAAGAGCTCCTCCCGTCCTAAAGTCAATCCTTTTGGCCTTCTTGAGGACAAGGCCTCGGCTTAGATCTCGGCCAAACAAGTCTTCTTCTTCATGCCCTCAAAGCATTTTTGAGTGCCCCTCGGTTGGATGTTCTCGAAATCCCCCGAGTTCATTGCCGAGGTTCTCGGCGGCTTAGATCCAACGAGATCTTCATGTTTGACAAACAGACGTCAAGTGCCCAACTTGTCCTATACGAGGTTTGGGACCCTGGATTGCAAGGTAGTGTTTGGTCTCTGTTCTGAGATAGAAAACACGTAGACACTGGAGACACAAAGTTATTTGATTGTGGAGATAAGAACAAAGAACAGAAAAATTTTCTGTCTCGAAACACAAAATATAGAAAATTTCAATACTCTATAATGGAAATAGGGACATGACACAAAGACAAAAATTTAATATTTTTTTCCTAATAATATTCCTATACATATTTTATGTTTCCCTATTTGTCCTCATAACCATAGGTGGTCTAGCGGCGGTTCGACGTCTAGTGGTGGCAATTCGAGTGGGGTATATAATGTCTTTTATCATGTATTTGTTGTCTTATCTATGTGTTTCCAAACAAAATACAGAAACAATTGTTATGCCATGTACTCCACAATCAAATACGATATGGAGATAGTGTTTTTTATGTCTTTATCTCTAATATTTTTACTGTCTCTATTTCCACTGTCTTGGGATGGAAACCAAATACTACCTTACAAATACTAAAATGGACAAGCCTCAAAATTTTATTGTGGCTCATTTTCTTCAAAAACATAAATCTCATTTTTCCAATGTGAGCATTTCCTTTTTTTTTTTTTGACTCCTTAACAGTCAATGAGTTCACAATGGAGATGTAGAGAAAGAAAAGGCCATAGAAGATTTTGAGTAGACTATATTGAAATAGTGTATTAGTAGTAAATATTATTTTTAGCCATAGATTTTCATTTACTGCATATTGAATGGTTTAGATCGATAAAATTTATGGTACACCTGACTTTATTCGGTTCACCACAGCATGGCATAGAATTTTTTATAATAGTGATTAACGGCATGGATCCAATTAAAAAAATTTATACACTATAGGAACCTGTAAAAAAATTAAGACATATATATGTGTCTTTCACACAAGTCACTGTGTCATAGACCCTCTCCCAACAAACAAATTATTAGATAGCGACACACGTGATTTTTATATCTAACAACAAATAACACAAAAGAAAAAGGAGAATTTAAGAAAATTCATACTTTTATAAATAAACCTCTTGAATGATAGAGAGTTTGTAAATAAATAAAGAATTTAATTTCTATATAATGTTAGATTAAAATAATTTTACATGGATATTCAATTATGTATTGACACATTAATAAAAATGTTTAACAATTTGATATTTCTAATATGAGGAGGCTTGTAGAGTGAGAAAATATTGGGTCTCACGAAATAATTCAATAGTAATTAAATATTCACTTGCTCACTTTACAAATCTCTTTACTCTAAAGGAATTAAATTCATATTTTATTTAATTATCCACTACTTTAAAAATCTTAGAAATAATAAAAAAATATATGATTGAATAATGTAAAGTAAAAGTCTTTCCTATTATCCATGTGTGAAAATTAATCTCTTACCTAAATAATCAATAATCAATAAATAAAAGCCTCAATAGATGGAGATCACAGAAGTTGACCATCAAATCATTTCCTAAAGACAAAATTCACAAACATGGCAAGAAATGATAAGCATGTTTTAATCAAAAATCAAAGAGGTGTCTTTAGATCACAAAAGCATCTCCCATTTAATGCATAGAGAAGCAAAGCAAAGGAGTAAAGGTTAATTTTGGTATCAATCCTTAAAATTAAAAAAAGATTATTTTAATTTCTAAAATTTTAAAAAATAATTTTTTATACTATTATTTTTTAGGATTAAATCGAATCACTAAAAAAATTAAATTAAATTAAATTATTTTTTAAAATTTTAAAAACTAAAATAATACTTTATTAATTTTAAAAATTAAAATGAATCTCAAAAAAAAAAAATATTTCAGGGGAATCTTTACTCCAAAGCAAAGCAGGAGACATTCGATGTGTTGGCGTTTCCCAATCGTGCAGACATGTAAGCAAATAACGAACAACAACAACGTCAACCCGTTGACCGTTTCTTTGCCTCCAAAAAAATCCCATAACGGTAATTCAACCTCTTTCCTCCTTCCCCTGTTTTTCCTCTGTTCCCCTCCCTGGCTTCCTCTGTTCCAAACACCGAAACTCAACACCGAAAACAAACAAAAAACAACCTTGGACCACCGACTCCTTCTCGAACCGCCGATGCGCCGCCATGGAACGCCGGAAAACACTCAAAATGACCTGGGACGGCCTCGGCGACGACCATGACAACGACGACCGGTTCTTCGAGTCCTGCGAGCGCCTCTCGTGCGCCGTCCCCCTCGACTTCGCTTCTTCCTCCTCCGACGATGACGACGATTTCGACGATCCCCGAACCTCCTTTGCCTCCGCCACCTCCTCTGTTCACTCCACCAAATACAGAGCAGTCTCGCAGGCCGGGGCCAGAACCTCCGTCGATCTGGCCCCAGACTACGGGATATGGATGGCTGCCCCCGCTTCCATCACCGAGCGACGGAAGCAGTTGCTCCACGGAATGGGGCTCAACGAAAACAGAGAGTTCTTGGCCACCAGCGTCCAGCTCGACCACGCAATCTCGAAGAAGTTCGAGAATGGGGACAATGCTGGTGTCTCAGTTTCTTCTTCAGAGAAGAAAATTTTGGGCGGTGGCGCTGCTGCTTCCTCTGTTTCCCCTGTTCTAGCAGGGGGTAAACCAGAGCACCCCTCTGTCTCGTTCGTTCTTGTCCGGTCGAGGTCCGAGGGCGATATTGATTCGTTCTCGATGGAGAAGTTAAGGAAAGAGGAGTTGATTGGGAAGGTTTCGAAGCAGCGCCTCACGAGGACCGCCACGCAGATAGCCGTGCCCCATGCCAGGACGATACCATTACCATGTGTGAAGGTGGTCGCCAAGGACGCCGATGAGGCGGCGCAGCTGAAGCAGCACGCCCGGAAATTGTCTTCGGCCATGGCGGAAACCGGCGTGGCGGCGTTCTTCCTGATCAAGAATCTGGACACGGGGAAGGAATTCATCGTCAACGAGTATGGTGAGAATGGGATGTGGAATAGGCTCAGTGACTTGCAGACCGGGAAGCAGTTGACCATGGAGGAATTCGAGAAGACGGTGGGGCACTCGCGCGTTGTGAACGAGCTCATGAGGCGCGCGAATGTGGCGAGCGGGTACTCAAGGAAACTCTGCTCAAGCTCCTCCATTTCTAGGAGCCTGAGGCTGAGCAAGAGGAGAGGCGCTGCGTTGTTGAAGAACATAAAAGGCGTGGCGAGCGGGTTCATCGGCGAAAGAGAGAGGGAAACGCCGGTGCAGCTGCACCAGCAGGTCGTGGCGGAGGCGAAACCGGCGAAGAGTAGGTGGGTGAGGGTGAGGCAGAGCGGCAAGTCACACAAGGAGCTTTCTGCTTTGCATTTGTGCCAAGAGATCCAGGCTCATCAGGGTTGCATTTGGAGCATTAAGTTCAGTTTTGATGGGAGGTTTTTGGCGAGTGCTGGTGAGGATAAGGTGATTCATGTCTGGGAAGTGCATGAGTGCGAGGTTTTGTCCATGAGGCCGGAGGAAGGGAACCTTACCCCAATTCATCCATCGCTGCTTGCTTCCATGGAGCGAAATGCGCAGGCGGAGGCTCCACCTTTGTCCAGTGAGAAGAAGAAGAAGGGGATGTTTGGAAGCAAGAGAGCGGACGACACCATTGCGGATTATGTTCATGTGCCTGATACTGTGTTCTCACTTTCTGATAAACCATTTTGCTCTTTCAGTGGTCATCTGGATGAGGTTTTGGACTTGTCATGGTCTAAATCTCAGGTCAAGCTTCTCTTCCTCTCCATTAATTTGTTTTTCCTTTTCGGTTACTTATTATGAAGGATTAAGTCGCCGATCACTGCTGGTTGAACAAGGATTAGTTGTTGTTGTATGAAGGAGTCATTGTTAAGAACAGTTTGTTTGGTTTGAATTTCCAGTTTCCAGATTTTGTGAAGGAAATACTGAAAACTAAAAATAAAAACTAGAATTTATAGTTTTCAGAATTTTAAGTATTTCCTTAACAAAATATGGAAAACTAAAAAACTGAAAATTCGAAACTCAAATCAAACAGACCCTATTTTTTGTTCAAAACAGCTTATAATTAGGAGTAAAATCTTACAAATAAAGCTTTTTAATTGTCTTCTAAAATGTAATAAAAACCAAGCAGGCAAGTTAAATGTAAACTGTCTTTCTTAGGATGCCAAATTCCAAGTGTTTTCTATCATATACAGGCATTATTCAGTGAGAAGTTTTTAATGGATTTTCATTTTTTTGCAGCTACTACTTTCATCTTCAATGGATAAAACAGCGAGACTATGGGACTTGGAAACTAGGACTTGTTTGAAGATGTTTGCTCATAATGACTATGGTTAGATATTCTAACTCTGGTGCATCATTTTAATGTTCAATATGGTTTTTACCCCACCGTGGATGATGTGATGCATATGGCTTTTGGTTAATTTCATTTTCTGTCCCCCCATTGCTTCTTCTTTGATATGGGATTGGATATTGCAGTAACATGCATACAATTCAATCCTATAGACGAAGATTATTTCATAAGTGGCTCCCTTGATGCTAAGGTCAGAATATGGAACATTCCTGAACGCCATGTTGTGGATTGGACTGATATCCATGAAATGGTTACTGCAATTTCTTACACACCTGATGGTCAAGTATGGTTTTCTCCTCCTAACCATTTCTGATTTGTAGTCATTCCTTGATGTAATCAAAGCTCTCTTCCTACTTATAAATAGTCTCAATAACTTGAGGGAAATCTCAGTTTGGAGAATTTAAATCAACCGGCGTGGTGAAAAATAAATAAATCACAATCAAACATTGGTTTTGGCCCATGCTTCATATTTGGTCATTGTTGTAGGGTGCTCTTGTTGGTACACATAAAGGAGGTTGCCGTACCTATAGCACAGAAGGTATAAGTTGCATCTCCACAAGGCACTAGTCCTTCTTTAATTTTTTCATCTCAGCCTGAACCATCCTTTTCAAATCTAATCAGATTTTTTTCACATCATCTAGCTCAATTTCGACCCTTTAAAATAACTTGCTAATTCCCATTTCTATATGGTGAAACCAGGTTGCAAATTAAGGCAAACAGGCACGATTGAAATTCGTCGCAAGAGGAAATCTCATCTAAGAAAGATCACTGGTTTCCAGGTACTTCTTGTCTACACTTGCAATGAGTCTAGCTTCAGTTTTCCTGCCATCCAAAGTTGTTTGATGCAAGGAAAGAAAACTTACCTGCTTTGTATCTTTATAGTTCTCCCCAGGAAATCCATCACAAGTACTTGTTACTTCAGCTGACTCCAGAATAAAAGTTTTGGATGGCTCAGAAGTTGTTCAGAAGTTTAAAGGTGTTACATCATGTTATCCAAAACTACTTTTTAACCTAGTAAAAAAATGAGTTTAATTTCTATGCATTTGCAGTGTAAAACGATTTTACACTATCAACCAATAGAATTTCAAAGAAGTGCCAAATCATACTTGATAACTGCTCACTATGATAACTTCCTACCATGGTTTTGGCAGATATTTTGATTTCTATTAATTGATAGTATAAAATTATTTTACACTGTAAGTGCACAAAAATTAAATTATATAAAAAATATAGCTTGGTTTCTATTTAAGTCTAGTTAGCCAATATAATGGTGTTGGGTTGATCAACAGGATTTCGAAATGCAAATAGCCAAATTGCAGCTTCATTTAGTCCAAATGGAAGATATATTGTAAGTGCAAGTGAAGATTCACAGGTATACATATGGAAGCATCAAGAGCATAGAAGTGCAGGCACCGGAAAAGGTAGAACTGTGCATGTTACCCAGTCTCATGAGTACTTCCAATGTAAAGATGTTTCAGTAGCAATACCGTGGCCTTATACCATAAGGGGTGACCCCCCACCAGTGCAACATTCCAAATGGTATTCAAAGCGTGCTCAGGCACCTTCTAGCAGTGTGGATGACACCACAGCTTATGCAAACAGTCGAAGATTGCTTCCACCCATTCCCAAGAAAAGTAATAACCATGCCACAGAAAGTGCCTTAACTGCCCCAGATGAAGATCCTGCAGCAATTTCACACACAGGATATGGACTTGGTGATTCTTTTGCAAACAGTAAGAGCATGTTGCCACCTCTTCCCAAGAAAACTAACTGCCAAGCCACAGAAAGTGCCTCAACTCAGACCGAGGAAGAAGACCTTGATGCGATTTCGTGCACCGATTCAGGAGTTGGTGATTCATTTAGATCAGGTTCTGCCTCTATTCGATACGGTGATTCACCTTCTATATCTGCTGCTGCCACTCCATCATCCGCATCTTGGTCTTCCAATTATTCGTTACTTGAAGGTAGTCAAGGTTCCTCAGCAATTCATCCTTCGGCATGGGGCTTGGTAATTGTGACAGCCGGGTATGGAGGCGAAATCAGATGTTATCAGAATTTCGGGTTACCTCGCGGATGAGCTGGCAATTCAATCTTTTTTGAGGCCCTACATAACGGTTCTCTTCATGGTAATGCTTAGCATATTTTGGTTCATATTCTTCCTTGAAAACAAAGCTTCTATTATAGAGCTAGCATTCATTCTGGACATAAAAAGAGTGATGGAAGTTTCAAGTACTGCACTTGTGCAGTGAAAGATTTGAATGCAGAAATGGAACATGATGATGAGAATCTCAATTTTTCTTGTGAGATTGGCATATGTTGTAGCAGCTTTGACACATGTATCTTTATGCTTGGCAAGAACTTGATATTGTTGTAAAGTTAGTGATAGAACAGTTACAGACAGATAGATATAAGGAATGAAAACAACATTCATATTTTGACAGACAGAGAGAGCAGAAAGAAAAGGAAAAGATTCGGGACATTTCATTAAGCATTTTGCTTTTCTTCTATCTTGAATTTGCAGCCTCAGGCAGCACTACTACTTTTAACTGTATCTCTTCTTGATATCTTAATACACTTGTATGCTCTGAACTACAGAAAAGTGATTTAGTAGCTTACAGAATACAAAATTGAATTGAAAAATTGCAGATAAGGGTGGGAAAATGGAAGATTAGATAGACTACACTGAGTTGTTTTCTTGACCTTTCTACTTAAATGTGTTGAAAAAAATAGAGTGTGGGTATAGAGACACTGCCAAAATTCATTTGGTCCTAATCTTGCAGTTACATCCACGTATTTATTCCCTTGAAATTATGGGAAAGTTAAAAATCCGAAGGCAGTCTATTGTTCAATTATGGAGAAGCATAACACGTTAATGTAATAACATATTCAGCTGGACCAGATGTACTACAATGGGTACCAAATTTTGGTTGAATAACTACACAATCCGATCGTGTCATTTATATTTAGTTATTTCTAATGCAGGTATACAATGGAAAAGACAATGAAAACTTCATAAATTTGACATAAAGAAACATTTTAAGGTCTATTACATCAGTGGCGTCTAGAGTTTAACAACAAGCAGTCTCATGGTATGTTCAGTCTAACACCCAAGAGATGTGGGTCACCTTCTAGGAGACCAAAATAAAATTTGAAATTTCAGAGATGAGGCTCTATCTGCAGTGCATTGTCTTAACTAAGGTTTGTGGTGCATCTTGTACAATAGATTATCCTCGGCCTTTGATTCTAGGAACGAATTTGGTAACCATTATCTAGGGCCTCTGTATTTGGTGTATTTGGTAAAGTATAGTCCACATCCATGTCAAATGGTTAGGGGAAGGATACTCGATATGGATATGAGTAGGGAATATGAAAATTAAAAAAAAAAAGAAGAGTAAGAAGCGCGCGCGCGCGCCACACACACACACACACACACATATATATATATATATATATATATACAAAAAAAAAATAGATCAGCGTTCTCAAATTTACGTAAAAAAAACCTAAGGCATACCTAAACCCTGCTTAATTTCTCTTTCTATTTTGAAAAAAAAGAGTCGGGTACGTACCCAGACATACTCAACACATATTCATAGCAAAAAGGTACTGAGTACAGGTACTTTGACGAAAAATAGAATATAGGTGCACATGCACTAGAAATTGGTTCAATATACTGAATGTGGTTAAATACATTTAGAATTGAATGTTGATATAAATGGCCTCCACTAACCAGCCAACTTAAATGGGGTGTGTGCATCACTACTTATGTGATGCACTACAGCATCCGCTACCGTTGAAATGCTTTGATTGTACGGACCAAATTAATAAGTCTGCATTTACTCTCTCAAGAAAAAAATTATTCTCTCACGAAGAAATGACTATTTACATGGAATATCCATTTTTTTATTATTAAATATAATAGTGATTTATACTATCTCTACTTATTTAACATATTTAAGTACGATAGAATAAGTGTCTCAATTAAATATTTATTTTTTTTAGTATTGAAATAATATGTTTGTCTCGACTCTCTTAAATGTCTTAATAGCCCAAATAGTTTATGCCATCACTGTTTGCTTGTTTTCTGTCCATGTGTTGAATTCAAACCCTTTCGGTGTTCCCTCGGTCACGGGGTTCAGTTTTGGAATGGCACCTTTCTCGACTTGTCCAAGTATTTCGTTTCACTCTCCACTTGTGACCCACCAATCCCCCAACAAGGGCAATCTTCTCTTCTCTTCTTCGTCTATTTCTCCCAACCATTGACTTACGCGGAGACAAAACAATATGCCATATTACTATATTGTTTTATTATTTGGATATATTTGGATCGGTTTTTTTAAGAAAGAGCCATTTTTTTTTCAAAAAAAAAGTGTTTTTAATATAATTTTTTAGAGTATTTGGATTGACTTAAAATAATTATAACTATAAAAATAGTTTTATCATTTTTTAAGGTTTAATTAATTGGCCAATCCTTATAGTTTTACTGAATTTTCAATTAGGTCCCTACATTTTAAAAGTTTTTAATTAGGTCCCTACATTGAAAATAAATATTTAACTGGGTCCCCGACGCGATCATCGGTTACCAAAAACATGATCATTAAAGAAATATTCCCGAAATATTCTTTTACTATAATTTTATATTAGAAAAAAGAAAACAAACATGCTCCAAAACCTTCAAATCCCTTAATGGGACACACCTCAATCCCCGGGAAGAGGAGGAGCACCCTCTTCATTCTCCATCAATGCCATTGACACTCCTCCCTCACTTGCCGAAGACAACGATGCACGCCTCGGCCTCCACGTGTTCTCCACCGACCATTGGACTGAGTGCCCTCACACCCACCCTGACACAGAGACCCCCGCAAGTACCACACTCCGGCACTGCATGCCCCAAGTTCGGCAAAGGTCATTGCCACAAAGGCGACTCTTGCTAGTTTGCACACAGCATCTTCAATCGATGGATCCACCCTTACCACTACAGGACAACTCTGCAAGGACGGGACCTCTTGCTGCTTCCATGCTTGCTTCTTCGCTCACACGTTGGACCAACTGTGCTAAGGGAACCAAGATTGGTGGCTCCACATTCGACTCCACCAAAACCCGCCATAGCTTCACGAAGCTCCACCACGAAGCTCAACCCTAGAACTCACAGACTTTGCCATTTGCACACCAACCTCTGCGAAGCACAGCAGCAGCCATCACGAAGCCAGTCTCATGTCGCTTCATGAATCACCACAGCTCATGGTGGATTTTGATTTCTGCCTCCTTTTTTGTGTGTCATAGTGGTGGTGGGGAAGGGAAAGGGGAAGGGTGAGGTGGATTTTTTAGGCTGGTTTCACGGTGGAGAGGCTATGCAACAGAGGACGCCTAAGCTTGATGGTAATGGTGGTTTTGATTTTTTCTGGCGATGGTGGTTTTGATTTTTTCTTCTCTGGTTTTTTTATGATTTTTGGCTTGTGGTTTTGGTTTTTAGTTGATAAGGTTGTGATAAGTTGTGATGATGAGTGGTAATATTGCTGGAGGATAATGGTGGAGGATGATTTTTGGCTTGTGGCTTTGGTTTGGGGTTGATGGTGGTGGTGGGAAAAGGGAAGACAAAGTGGATTTTTCATTTTTTTTAATATAAAATTATAATAAAATAATATTCTAGAAATATTTTGTTAACTTTAACGTTTTCGTAATGGATGATGGGGTCAAGGATCTAATTAAATATTTATTTTCAGTATAGGGGCTCAATTGAAAACTTTTGAAATATAGGAACTTAATTGAAAATTCAATGAAACTATAGGGACTGATAGATTAATTAAATCTTTTTTTAACTAGTGATAATAATTTTTAAGAAAAGCATGAATATAAATGGTTTTTGATAAAATTATCTTCCTAAAATATTTATTATTATTATTGTTTATAATTATAATCTTGTTCTTTATCAAATCCTTATAAAAATTGTCTTCCCGCTCATGCTCTCATTCACCAGAGATCAGAGCAATCACATCCAACCACATTGCTTTGCATATCTATTCCTTAGACTTCATTGCTTTTTTAAGGTATCATAACTTTCAACTGTGTTCACTAACAAATTATTGGTTGAATTTAAGTAGAAAGGATTTTGAAAGAAAAAGAAATTAAAGTTTTGTTGAAATTGCAAGAAAAGAAGCTCTAAGAATAGTGATCGATTTCTTGTAACAAAGTGCAAAATTTTCCTACAAATTTATTTAGTTCATTAGTTTATCAACACAGGTATGCTCTTTCGCGTAATTTGCCTATAACAAAAATTTTTATTGTTTTTTACCCAAACAAATTTGTAAGTACTTTTTATCAGTAAAAACACTTCTTAAATTGCCTATCTAAACATAAAATAACCTTTTCACAAAAAAATAAGTTCTACTAGAGGGTTTTTTACATATATAAAATAAAATAAATAGGATATTACATATCCCCCAGTTGTAATCTGTTTATACATATATATCCTAATTTTTATATAATAGAAGTTGATTATAACCGATTTTCGTGCAAATTAATTCAAAATTTCATTTGCATATGAATAGAAGTTGATTATAATCGACTTCTACACTGCTGAATTACATCCATTGTCATGTCATGGCAGACAAAAGGAAGACTATTATAATAGACTTATGTATAAAATAAAATTCTATTATAATCGACTTCTATTTTACATAGAAATCTATTTTAATCGACTTCTCAAACACTCTGAGAAACTCTAACAGCGTATGCTAAGTCGATTATAATCGAGTTCTATACTAATTCAGGTATGTCTTGGTTTTATGCAATCAACTTATTGTTATTACTCTTTAAATGTTTTCTACTCAGAGTAATATTGTTAAGTTGACTTGAAATGGTCTATTTGTTACCGTAAATGTTTTAAGTTGTACTGGTCAATGTACGTTTATGAAAATCTTTTGTACTAAAAATCTATTGTTTACTCTTTGTCTATTTTTGGGACATATATAACCATGCTAAGCTCAAGTACATAAAATGAAAGTCGTAATCTCTAGTATATTATAAAAGTTCAATGTACATAACCATAATATATAATCAGTACTAATGCCAAGCACATAATGTATATAAAAGTCCAAAGTATATAATCACTATATAATCATTAAAAGTCTTATGTACATAATAAAAATATATAATCATCATCATAAGCACTACCCGCCATGCCATTGTGTCACAGGGAGTCACATTGTTGACCCAGATGCAACAGGCGTGGCTGTTGAGGCTAAAGTAATAGTAATATATACACCTATGGCAATGAGTTAATATGGCTTAATGTGGTGGCACCCTGGAAGGTGCAAAGTTAGTGCCAGCCAATTTTTTCTCTCCCAATTGGCTTACTATGATAAGAATTAAAAGAAAAACAAGTCAAAGCAAACTAGAATTAATCGGTGAGGAGTTGGATTTTATGTTATGTAGAGCGTTACTATAATCAATATAATGTCGTGAAAGTTTTTGTTTTTGTTTTCACCATTAAAAAGTTCAATAATTTACCGAAGCCAAGATACTTTCGATTAGTTGAAAACTTTAGCCTCAACTAGCTGGAAATTTTTAGATGCTCCTAAACAATAGATTTTCAGTAAAAAAGATTTTCATAAACGCACATTGATTAGTACAACTTAACACATTTACGGTCTCAAATAGACCGTTTCAAGTCAACTTAACAATATTACTCTGAGTAGAAAACATTTAAAGAGTAATAACAATAAGTTGATTGCATAAAACCAAGACATACCTGAATTAGTATAGAATTCGATTATAACTGACTTGGCATATGCTGTCAGAGTATCTCAGAGTGTTTGAGAAGTCGATTATAATAGACTTCTATTTTATAAAGAAATCGATTATAATAAACTTCTCTTTTATACAAAATTCTATTAGAATAGTCTTCTTTTGTCTGCCACGACATGACAATGGATGTGATTCAATAGTATAGAAGTTGATTACAATCGACTTCTATTAATCATATGCAAATGAAATTTTGAATTTTGCATAAAAGTTGATTATAATTGATTTCTATTATATAAAAATTAGGACATATAGGTAAATGAATTACAACTGGCGGATCTATGTAATATCCTCTTTATTTTATTTTATATATGTAAAAAAAATATTTTTTTAAAAATTAATCCAAACACACTCATATTTACGGTGTACCCCCTTCTAAAATTTGTAGAATCATATATAAATAAATAATAAGCATTTGTTTCAGTTCTAATATTTTAAGATTGATCTTAGTTTGATATATCTTTAAAAAAGGTAATATCAATTTAATCCTAAAACTGGAATATGATATCAATTTATTATTATATCAAATCATCAATTACTTCTATTATAATTCATCGATCCTAGCTAGTTACCTGAGTTAGGTTAATTGATTTAAGAGGGACAATTCCCACCGCAACAACTTAAAAGTTAAGAAATTAAAATTAAAATATAAAATTCGTAATATCCCAGATACTTTGTTTTATTTTCTATTTTTTATGATGATGAGATGGAAATGGTCTCCCCTTGTTCATTAAGATTTAAGAAAGATACATAAAGAAACATATAACTCAGCTAATTAAGATAAATTGTAATGAAAGTCACTAATAATTTGATTAAAAGATAAAACTGATGTTAAATTTCAAAGTTTTAGAACTAAATTGAGATAAATTTTTTGCTTTTTAAGACGACTAAACTGATATCAACCTCAAAATGTTAGAACTAAAGAAGGTATTTATTCATAAACAAATGAGGTTATTTTATAATAAACCAGGTTTAATTATATAAATGGTGGATTTTCCTGTAGGAAACTATCCCTTAAAATTATAAATTTCAATTGGATAAGTGGTAAATCTAGTGAAAATTTTTACCATGTATGATTAATTATCTTATTATATTCACCAAAATTCATTAAAAACGTAATTAAAATCCTCAATTATTTAAACAAAGATCCTTAAAATGTTGATAGAAGTGTTTCAAACTTATTTACCAAAAATATTTTCTCATGTATTATATGCTTTTATCAGTTGGATTGCTTTGAATAATTAAAGGATTCGATTGTGCTGGTATACTTGTATGCTATTTTTTTACTATAATTATTTTTTAACAGTGATACGCATTTGGTTCACGTTTTTCATAGTGTCTACAACTTGTAACTCAGCAATATGCTCTCTATATTCAATAATTTTGATTCCTTAACCAGTAGTATGTAAGGGCATGCATTTTTGAGAAAATTATCATTATACTTAATGTTTTTGAAATGTTTATTATTTTGTTCTTTTGATTGTGTTTAGCATGTTGAATTAGATAAACTAATATTTTATATTATATTTTAATCCATTATTTGATGTAAATAATATATTATATAAATGTATTCATCTTATTCTCGTTCTAGCTTTATGATGCTTGGACTCGAATGTAAGAGGGTCTGATCAGTTATTGTGGGCCAAAAGCAAAAGTTTCCTCTCAAAAGATGGCCTACACAAAAGGGAAATAACAAAAAGACAACTCTGACAAAATTTAAAAAACCTTGAACCTCTTCATACGCAAAAAATAAATTGAAGCAAAAGACTATCGAGGCAAGATTTTTAAGTATAATTTCAGACATTGAAAGCAGCAACCTTATTTATTTATTTATTTATTGTATGCAGGAGACTCATTGTCTTTTGAAAGGTTGCAAATGGTCCCTCGCCCCACACCCTCTGCCATTACAAAACATCTCGTCAATAGTATATTAATCATAACGAGGACTTAAATAATTGTTTGCAATATAGGTATCTATTCTTTTATTGTATAAGAACCCAAAAATAAAATGAAAAAAAGTGATGGGAATTTAGCCTTTTATGTCCGGTCTCATATGTGAACTTGGGGTGTGTGTTATAACCACGATGGGCACTAGGCAAACTAAAGATGCTTTGGTTTTAAAAACTAGTTTCAGTTTTATTTTTTATTTTTTTATTTTAAGGATTTTGTGAGGTGAGTATAAAAAACTGTTAAAACTATAAAATTTAATTTTTAATTTTTATCTTCAATTTTCAATATTTCTCTTATGAATTCATGAAAATAGATAAAATAAAAATAAAAATTGAAAAATATTTTTTGAAGCTAAATGCATCTTGAGCATATAAGCCCTGGTATTTGCCTGCACAAGATTTTCATCAAGGATGATTTTAAACTAGTAATTCAACTTTAGAGGCACCTAAATCTGGCTATGAAAGAATTCGTGAGTAAGGAAGTTATGAAGTTCTATGATGCGGGAATTATCTAACCCATTTCTGATTCATGGCAGATTATTCATAAAGTTTTCAAAGAAAGCAGGGATGCCTGTTATAACAAATGATAATAATGCAATAATTATAGAAGATTAAATTATGTCACTCACAAGAACCATTTTTATCTTCCTTCCACCTATCAAAGAGAGATGTGATTCTAACACACTGAAACGGATGCATACGCGACGCATACGTACGAAAGGAGGGTTGGTATTATTATGGTCACTCATATTTAAAGCCTACGATGGGGAAGGAACCATTAAAAAAATAATAAAGGAAAATGTAAAAGATGAAAACAAGGAACCTGTGACAAAAATTATCGCTCTTTAAATTTTCCCTCCCTCCACTCAAACTTTGTCTCCCTTGGGCGTTGCTTGTGCTTCTCTCACTGATGGAGCTCAGCCAAGAATAGGCAGAGCTAAGCTGGCAAGATTCGGAGCTCGATTGACAAGTGGCAAAGATCGACTGGCATGTGATGGAGGTCAATCAAAGATGGCAACGGAGCTCGGCCGATAGGTGATGAGATCAACCAAATGGCAATGAAGCTCAAACAAGAAGAGGTGTAGCTAGGCTAGCAGGTGGTAGACCGGCTGTCATGTGATAAAGGTAAACCGAAGATGGCAACAGAGCTTGATCAGGAGGTGATGAGATTAACCAGATATGACATTAGAGCTCGGGCATGAGGAGGTGAAGCTCGGCCAAGAGGCGCACATAAGCTCGGCCCATATGTAGGAGCTTGAATGAGAGGAGTCACGGGAGCTCAGCATAGAATTGGAATAACTCGGCCAAAAGGGCGATGTAATTCGACTGGGGGACCATGTAGGAACTATGGCGAGGGAGCTTGCTCGTCGTAACTATGCTTTGAAGTCTAGTGATAACATCAACTCTTTTTTAACTCTTTCTTTTTTAATTTTTTATTACTCTTTGTTCCACCCAAAACACCATATGCCTTTAAAGTGTGAGTGCTTATTAACCATCTGCCCTTTCCATCATATGCGTTGCACTGTATGCGTTGAAGTGGTGCATCCAAATAACAGTACTCTTGATCAAATGCTGGAGAGACTAATTGGACATGCTTATTGTTGTTTCTAGGATGGGTATTTAGGGTATAATTAGATTGCAATTGCACCAACGGATCAGGAGAGGACGACATCCACATGCCCATATATATGGAGTGTTTGCCTATAGAAGAATGTAATTTGGGATGTGCAATGCATCCATTACTTTTCAAGGGTGTATGCTTTCCACATTCTTTTTGATAATGTTGAAAAGTTTATTGGAGTTTTTATGAATGATTTATCAGTGTTTGGTTCTTCTTTTGATGCTTGTTTAACTAATCTCTCTTTGGTTTTGAAAAAGATGTCAGGAGACTAATTAAGCAAGTGTTGAATTGGGGGAGAAGGCATTGTTCTTGGGAACTGCATCTCATCTAAAGGCCCTGAGGTGGACTGAACAAATTAAAGATTGACATCATCGGGAAGTTTCCTCCTCCTATGACTGCCAATGGATTTTTCTAAGATTTTCAAAGTTTTGGGTGCAATTAATTGATTAAGGATGTTCCCCTTCTGTTTGGTGAGACATGCTTGTCTACTTTTATTTATCTAAAGGAAAAATTTGTTTCAGCGGTGTCCTTGATTGGGATTTACCTTTTGAAATCATGTGTGATACTAATAACTTTGCTGTAGGGGTTGTTGTTGGACAGGAAAATAATAAAATCTTGCATGTTATTTATTATACTGGTAAGGTTTTAAATGATGCACCATTAAACTATGCAACCATGGAAAAACAATTACTAGTACGTAGTAGTTTTTGCCTTGAATAAGTTTAAATCTTATTTGATGGGATTCAAAGTCACTATGTATAATTAGCAAGCAATATTGAATATTATCATGCGAATAAACATGATGCTAAGCCTTGAATAATTAGATGGATTTTGTTGTTGTAGGCAGGGCAGAGCTAGAGCATTTAAACAGGAGGGGCCAATTTTATACAAAAAATAATGTTTTATTTTTCAATTTTTGCTTTAATCTAAAAATTCAAATGAAAATTATATTATATATGAAAAATAAATGTTTTACTATCGAAACTTAAAAAACATACATATCTACATAATATAGTGTCTATTTAAAATATTTAAACACCTAATTAAATTAAAAAATTTATAAAAATTAGTCAAGTAAAAAATTTGGAGGGGACCAAAAGAAAATTATATACATACATATAAAGAAAATGAAATTTTTAAGGGGACAGTCCAGGAGGAGCCGCCCCTTGTTATAGGAATTTGACTTGGAGATAAAGGATATGAGTGGTGAAGAGAATCCTATATAGTTACATTGGTATTATCTTTCTTATTACAAAAAAAAAAAAAAAACTGAATCTTTTGGGGAAAGGTATTATTGCACCAAATGCAATAAGCTCGACTATATTAGCATGATGAGGTATTTATATACAGTAACATGGATAATAGTTTTGTTTTTCACCATGATATATAGTGCACATTAACGTTGTAATTAGATTAGGTTTAAGCTTCAATCTCGAGTGATAGATGATACGAAAAATATATCTTTTCTTGTTATGGGAACATGAATTAGTTTGCTTCACTGGAAAGATAGTGAAGGATGTCAAGGAAGTGCATGATAAGGTCTGTCCAGTTTTTATTATTTATGTTTGTTGTATGCATATGATTTTATTAAATAAATGATTTAATAATTGTGGTGTAGCAAGGTGACATTGAGATGGACACCTTCTAATCCACAATTGCCTTTTTAGTTCCAAGGTAGACAATATTATCCTTTGACTATTTCATTTGCTACGAGCATTAACAAAAGATAGAGATAATTATTATTCATATCAAGTTATTTTTTAAGAAACAAATGTTAACTCATAGTGAATTGTATGTCACATTTTCAAGGGTGACAAATAGAGAATAAGTGAAAGTTTCAATATATTCTAAGGATATAGGAGATACTATCAATGAGACATCAAATGTAGTGCACAAGGAAGTTTTTTTATATCTTATTGTGTGTTTGTTTTAGATTCATGTAGCTTTTGAATTAAAAATGTTTTGAATATATCTCTTAGATAATTGTCATTTTTCTTGAAAACACGAATCATTTAATAAATTAATTTTTCAATATTTTACTCATAATTTTTTGGAAAAATTATACTTTATTCTCTCTGTGAACTATAGATCATATACACTTTATATCTTAAACTTTAAAACTGTGCATTCAATCCTGTAAATTTTTTTTAATGTATAAATTGATTATTTCATTAATTTTTTCATCAATTATTAATAATATGGTTTAATTAATCCGTCAGTCCTTATAATTTCACTAAATTTTCAATTGGGTTGCTACATTTTAAAAGTTTTCAATTGGGTCCCTATACTAAAAATAAATATTTAATTGGGTCCCTGCCATTAACCACTGTTACAAAAATATTTCCTGCAATGCTACGGTCTATCTAATGAAGTCAAGTGTATCATAAAGCTCACTGATCTAAATCATTCAATATATGTAGGATTAAAATCTATGACTAAAAATAGCATATCAATCAATACACTCTTTTAATATAATATATACAAAAATTACTCATTAAAATGCTTTAAAATTATAACAAAGCCCCCCCCCCATCTCCACCCATCTTGCCCAGCTTCCCCCTTCCCTCTTCTTCTTCTTCTTCTTCCACTTCCGCCCCATCTCCCACCACGCCACCTACCTCCACCCCCTTGCCGCTATCACCGTCCCCAAGAAGATCAAAGAGCTTGGCACCAAGATCTCAAGCCTCACCCCCTCTCTTGTTTGCGCTCCCTTTCTCTCTCTTTCTTTGCGCTTTCTTGTGCGCGCCATGGGTATCGTCGCCCATCTCGCCATCGTTGCACATTGGCCGCAGTGGATTGGCCCACTGTTGCGCGTTGGCTGGCTTCTTCCCCAACTTCCTTTGCCTGAGCTCGCCACTCCTGCTCCGCAATCTGCCTCCATCGCGAAGCACTACCACCTCATCCTTTTGGTATTGAAGCGGGCATACAAGCCCTTGGAAATGACATGGCTGAGGAGCAGCATGAGATGTACAAAGATTGAAGACATGCTAGTTGGGTGTGGGTCATTGCCTCACACACAAATTCCCAGTGCTTGATTCTTGAATCTGATTTAGAGCATCATGAAAATGATAGCTCCTCAACCCTTACTTCACTTATACCATGTACACACAAATTGAGAATATTGGGAGCACTTGAGAGAGAACTGGTAAGCCGATGGCATTTATAAATAATTAAATATTGAGACTTTGATAGGTGGCTTAAGGAGGAGGGTAATGGTGATGATGTTGGGGTTGATTTGTAGTGGTAGGGAACACGAACGGGAGGGAAAAGGGAAGGGAGGAGGGTTTTTCTTTTTTTAATTTAAAATTATAGAAAAAGAATATTTTGAAAATATTCTGTTAGTTTTAACATTTTTTGTAATAGTGGCTAATGGTAGGGACCCAATTAAACATTTATTTTTAATATAAGGATCCAATTGAAAATTTTAAAATGTGGGAACCAAATTAAAAATTTAATGAAACTATAGAGACTGACGGATTAATTAAACCATAAAATATCACAAATTTAAAAAAAATTAGGGTATTACATATTTAGGAAGCTCAAGGAATTAATTTGTACATGTTTCAAAGTTTAAGAGATATAGTATACTTACTTTGGCTAAGATACACATTAATTTGTGAAAGTCTAGATGATTGATTTTCATATTTTTAAAGTTTAGAAGCTAAAATGCATATAATCTATATTTTCATGGAGTAAAATGTAATTTTTTTCTATTATTTTAATCCCATATATGGCACAGGTCACTATACTAGTTGTAGACTACTACAAGATTAGATCAAAAGTTATGGAAAAAAAAAATTGATGAAAAATCAAAGTTTTCCTTTGACTATATTTGAGATTTGATTTAATATGTAAACATTTTTTGTAAGTTTGTTAAATCATAAATTAATATATTTTCAAGTCTTTTTAGATTCAATCTTGAGTGCATTTAGAAATCTGTTTATATTTGATTGAATATGAGTTGATTTGACTTGATTTTAACTTAATTATTCAAATTAATATATTTGTTCTTATTAGTTTACCTCTTTTTCTTTTACCGCGATTCTAAGGGTGATAAAGTTATATAAAACAAAACGAACGCCATGCATGAATTTTTTTAAAGTTCAATCATATAAATTTATTTATATCAATTCAAATATTTTTTAAAATTAATTCTAAACATTGAAATATTAATTTTTATATAATTTCCAAATTATATAATTCGATATTATTTTGCACTCTAGTGATTCGTAACGCAACATTAAATTTTTCTTTCATAGTAGGGAGCGAGAACTAATCATAAATTTCTTATTAATATAACTGCCGCATTTACAAAAGTACATATCTAATTTCTCTACCCTTTTATCCCTTATCCTCTTTTACAAAATATACTAATAATAATACTTGAAACTGTTATTTCACCGTAAGCATTTATTAGATAACGTTATTTACACAAATCTTGTATTCATTACCTTCCATAAATATATCAATGAGTTCAATTCATACTTTCAGTCTGAACAATCTTGCTGAAACGTCATGACGCTCACAATTAAACAAAATTAAATGCAAAAGAGCCAGCCAAAAAATAAACTCGTAAATTAAATTGCCTTCTTTTACAAAGATTCCTCTTCCTAAAACTATTGGCCATTCAGGTCATTTGAGCAGGAACGAATCTACTTACAAATTGTTAGCGCTTACGCCCCACAAAAATTTATGAGTTGTTTACAATTATATAAATATGTATATATTTTGTTCTTATTATGTATTAAATTTGACCTTACAGATAGTTTATTTCTGATTATTTAGATAAATAATCATTTTTTTATAAAAAAAATACTTTTCATATCTTTGGATAACTTTTAAAAAATAATCAAAATTTAAAAAAAATTAATTTTTAGCTTTTTTGCAGAAGCTAAAATTAGTAGCTTCTGAAAAAAATTAATTTTAAACTTGTTCAGTTCTATATAAAATTTAACTTTTATAATTATTTTTTTTCAAAATCTAAAATAAACACACCCAAAATTTATGCAACAATTAAAGTTATGTATGTGTGTTATTTTCGCTTCACTGTTCCAATTTTCTGCATCATTTGAGCCGAATACAAAACACAAATTGCCCTCTTACGGAGAAATGCATGTTCTTTCATAGTATTCTATTTCTTTATCAAAACATACATAATTATATCAAAAATACTATTTCAATATTTAAAAATAAATCTTCAGATGAGATATCTATTCTATTATTATTGAATATAATAATAAATCTTCAGGTGAAATATCTACTTTATTATTATTAAATATAATAATAACTCTAACTTTTTTCACTTAGTCATCACATTCAAAAATTAATCAAACACTCATTTCTGAGTTATGGAATAACAAAATTGGATTTTATATATATATATATATATAGAAGAATACTTTGAACATCATAATTTAATATCAAATACGGTATCTGACATAAAGATTATATTATTATCTATCTTGATGAAAACATATCCATATAACATCTCTCTACATAAGATATTTCCTTTCTATATTATGTTTAACAATAAACCATTTTTAAATCTTCTGACCCACCCACTACACTCTTGTGTGTCCTTTATTTAACAGTCACAGAGATTATTCTCACTTGCACACACTGCTTATTCTACCGTCTGTTGTGTCTCCCCCAAACCAGAGAAGTCACTCTCACGTCACCCCTTCTTTGTCTCTCTCTTCCTCTCATTCTTTGACTTTCAGAGGGCATCGCAGTTAAGTTGCTTTGGCTTGCAGCCAAAAAGCTCTTACGTCCATGTCTATTCCACCACACCATGTCCACGCGCACATTTTATTATGCCATCACTGTTGAATAGTGCTGATCCCTTTTGTTTTTGTTTTTGTTTTTGTTTTCTTTTGTTCCTTCCGTGCATTTCGTATTGATTTCTATCCTTTTCGTGTAGCCTTGGTCAGAGGGTACAATCTGTGAATGACAGTGTTATATATATATATTTTTTTGAAATTGTTCTCTTTTCTCTGAACTCTGAATTGACTTCTCTGGACTCTTCCTAGTATTTCTTCATTTTTCGGGTATCATTCAATTCAACTCAACCATATCCTGCTCTCAAACACAGTAATGGCTCAACAGGTATCATCTTCCTCTCACCCTTCTCTCTCTCTCTCTCTCTCTCTCTCTCTCTCTTATACATTCACAGATTGATGCTAGCTATAGTGCTTTTCATTTCTTATATTTTCAAGATTTAGTTTTGGTTATATATATATATATATATGTTTTTTAAGTTGTGGGATAATACCTGTGGAGTGGCTGCAATTGCTGCTGCGATGTGGTTGCGGACAAGATTGGAAAAACTATATTGCAGACAATCGTTGTTAATAGTTTCTCTTGTTTTCTTTTTGTTATGGTTTTTTTTCTTCACCCTTTGGTGGGGTTTTGGGGTTGATGCAGGAAGAAGGGTGGCCTTTGGGGCTGAGATTACTGAATGCAAGAATGGGGTTGGTGAGAAATGGTGACTTCTCTGGGTCAGTCTCCTTCAGCACTGCTATGCTCACTGGTTCTACCACCCCTTCAAGTGATTCTTCCTCAGATCTTGATACTGATGGGGTGAGTAATTTCCTATTAAATAACAATAATTTTTTTTTTCAATTAAATAAAGCATCATTGTGATCAGCCCACTTTTTTTTTTTTTCCTATGCTATATAATATGCATTTTATGAATCTCGCTGGCTTCAATGGTCTCTCTTCTCGTCTTTAACTTTTGTCGCTATCCCTTATGTGTTTTTACGACAATGATGACCATTTGTGTGTTCTGAGTATCATTTTTTTAAAGTGACCATAGTCACTGAAAGAGTGATTGCTCACATATTTTGTGTATCTTGATTTGGCTTTTTTTGGTATATAACAGTGATTTCTATGCTACAAGAAAAGATGTCATTTGTCCAAAATTTGTAGACATTTCAAAGATATACTTTTTAAGTTATAGATGCCGCCTAGAAGATCTATCAAAGTATTCTTTAAAGGTGATTGAATCTAAAACTTAGTGATTATGATTATATCCTATATCCTTTAAATGAAAGGTTTTGATCCTTACTTTTCCTCTTCCCCTAACCTCACAAGCAGAATTTCTAATTTCAATGTCTTTGTTAAAAAATAAAAAGTATTCCTTCAAAGATATTCGGAAAAAATAATGCAAAGAACGTTGCTCATGTTAAAGTCTTCCCATGGCTACTAATTGCAATTCGATTGCACTTCTTACCAACCGAATTGTTCACTTTTTTGGTTATTGGTCACATCGAAGCCCTAGAGAACAGGGCATGCGACATGCGTTACACATTTGTATATACTTTAGAATATTATTAATAACGACTTTATTAAAAAAAAAAGACAAAGCTATTGATACTTGTCTTAAAGTAGAGATACTTTAATCTTTCCTACAGTCTGAAGCATGGCTTTTGGCTGTTTACTATGAGTTAATTCTTCTCATCAGGACGATTTTTTTTCTTTTTATTTTTTTTAATCTTTTGAATGAGTCCAAAGATAACTGAATAGGAAAAAGAAATTTCATGTAACTAAACACGCCCATAAAGCAAAATCTATAATATTCCTGTCGCTCTCTTTTGGATCCTCAATCTCTTTCTTGTTTTCCATAGTTGCTTGGTTCCCATGTGGTCCAAATCATGTTTTGAAAGAAGGTGGCATTGATTTCACTTTAGTTTTGTCATTGGAGTGGAGCGCAACCGAAATTATGCCCCATAGAAAGTTAAGTCTTCTAATTGAAGGGCCTCGATAAATGATCAATACTCAATAGTATGAATACTATGATAAAGTTGCAACCATATTCTAAATCAAATCAACTAATGTAGTTAAAAAAAATTGTTTCAACATAATTTTTCGAGTGTGAATCGATCACTTGAAATTCATGTGTGAATAAGTAAAAAAATTGGGTGATTGCATTATCACTTCCGATTGCAATCACTCGATTCCCTAGTTATATATATATATATATATATATATATATATATATATATATGAGAATTCCTCATTCATTATCGATTCACACCTAAGATGTTATATCTATGCTATTATTAAAGATGATTCACTTATATAACTATTATTTTGATATCTTTTAATTTTATTTAATTTTATTTTGAAGTCCATAAATTCAAATCTTCCTTAGGTTTTCTCTTTTCCCACTCACTTCTTTTGGGAAAAAAAAAACTATCTGACCTTAAGCCATTTACAACTAAAAAAAAATATTTAGTAAAATTCAACAATTTATTATTATAAAAATATTTAGTTTTATTAATATTTAAAAGATAAAAAATGTGGCTTGATCAGCACTTTTCCACCGGTGCAAATAACACGACTCTACAAAAAGCTATACGAGTGACAGTTTAATAGGTTCATTTCAAGCAACTGTGGTGAAACGATTGCTAAAATAGTGCTAATTTTCAATGAAAATTTAGAAATTAGAATAGAATCTGCATGTTTGTCAGTTTCCATGATCAGTTTTATCTGACTAACTTAATACATGGATTGGTTTTAGTCCACGGGATCATTCTTCCATGACAGGAGCATCACACTTGGTAGTCTCATAGGTATTTCCAGCTTCCTACAACTCTCAAGGAGATCAACCAGGGGAAGAATGGCGATGGAGGAGCCCTCAAATGACAACAATAAAAGGAATCACAAGCTGAAGCCTTGGTTGTTTTCACTTTGTTCAAGGTTAACTACTGATGCAGTGAGCGTGCATGATGCTCCCTCTCTTGGTCAGTACCTTGAGGCAGAGAGAAGAGCAGCAGGTACTCACAGAAGGGATCATCAATATGCAACCATTTATGGACCTAATGATTTCTCCCCAATTCAACACTCAAACCCACTATTTGTTGGGGGCCAAGTTGCTGCTCATCAGCCACCAGCTTCATTGGATGAAGATGATGGTAAAGAGCCAAATGGAGCATGGGAACAAAGCAATAGATATGGAGCACCAATAGTTTTCTCTTGTTTGTGTGGATAAATAATTAAGTGGTGGCCGCCAGTTACTCATTTTTAAGTATATTTTTTATTCTGTGGCCATGGAGTTTAGTTGTTACAACATAATCTCAATTTCTCTCACATGTTTGGTCATAATTTTAAAGGACTTGCAATATTCTACTTTGTATACTCCGTTGTGCATTCTATCCCGAATCTGCTTAGGTTGCCACCGATGATTGCAGTTCATTATGATTATGACATAACAGAAAGATTCCAAAGAGAATCTGCAGCACAGTTCTTTTTCCAATCCAAATACACAAATATGTGCCCTGGAAAATAGATAATTACACATGAAGCCTTAAAAAAATTTCCCATAGTTAACCTACAATCCCCCATTGACGGTTATGACATGCAAGTTATTTGTCAGCCTGCTATTACATTTCTTGAAGGTGAACGCTGAACAATGATGATGCTGAGTATGTAGATCTTTCCATCTTATTTCAACTACTATAAGGACATCTTTCAGATTGGGCAACATTACCTTACCATCTGACTTTTAAAAGTTACAACAACTAAGTTTTGTCCCAAAAGATGAAGTTTGCAAAATTAACTTCCACAACCATCTGACTATCAGAGAAATAATTTGGGGGAGAAACGAAAGTACTACAGAAGGAGCTCCACTGATGATGAAATCAAGTGGACCACCTTAAAGAACTGAACATTAAAACATTTTGATTCAGGTGAAAACTTTTCCTCCACCCACAAGGGTGATGAATGATACAACCTGTTTGTGAGAGTACATATATATCCATATACGTTTTACCACAATCAAGAAGTAAGGCACATTAATGCTCATGAATACTATACTTGATATCTGGTAAAGGAACAACAGAGAGTCCTGGTGCCCCAAGTCCAGCCAACTGACGATCAGACTACAAAGACTCAAACACATCATTTAAGAACTTAGCTCACCAATGGTCTCGCATGATCTTAGTGATCCATTGGACAAAGCGCAATAATGAACTCAACTAACATGCTGATGTAGCCAGCTATTCCTCAAGAAGAGTAGAACCACCAATCATTACATTTTTCTTCTGTCTTGGAAGCAAAAACACCACCAACATTATCAAGGCTTAACAACCCCCTCATTGTTTTTCGGCCTCAATCTTTCCTGAATTGCGGCCAGAAATCTTGCCAAATGAGCCCATGGCTGACAAGCCCTTGAAGCTGCTGCTCCCTTCACAAAAATTTGATTTTCTAGATCTCCTTGGCTTTGTAGGGCTGGACTCCACTTCTGTATCACTGCTAGTTTTGATCTTAGCAACAATTAATTGAAGAATGGCACCTCGGCAAAATGGACAAGCAGGTCCGGTGGCGCAAGCAGTTGCAGGATCAGGCTTCTTGTGACAGCATAGGGCTAGAGTGCAATGAGCACACATTTGATGACCACAAGGTCTGACCTCAATTGTGCACACTTGGTCAAAGCATATACAGCATAATTCCATGTTGCTTTCCTGTATAAGGATTATAACCAGCAAATAAGTAATTTATTATTTTTTAGGCAGGAAAACTTCATTCTATTCTATGTAGACCAGTACACAAAAAATAATAGTATAAAGGCTAGTACATTCCAACAGCCTCTGAATTATCCACACATGATAGTAAAATTTTATTGTATTAACAACGAATCTGATTATACCCAATTAAAATACTTGGGAAACTTAGAATCAAGATCAAAATTTATGCAGGGGTGAACCTAAATAATATCCTCGCTGAGGTAGTTTCGGTTCATGTAGGAAACATTTGTAGCTGAATGATTACTTATAGACAATAACAAGTACTAAGAGTACAGGAGTTTTCCACTAGAAATAAGAATGATGGGGCTAGTGAAGTAGTAGTGCCAATTGCCTGTTACCTAATTTTTATGTGTCGCAAAGAACCTTATGGAAGCTACAAAATTATAATATTAACCATAATAAGTATTATGATAAAATTACAAGTCTAGAGAAGTCAGAATAGGAAGATGTTGTACTTCAGAGTCGGAGGCAATGTCATCGTTGCCTTCAGAATGCAATGAAGATGGTGGGCTGTCAGCCTCCTTTAGCAGGGTCTTTTCTCTCTCCCTGTTAGCTTCTAGCAAGGCCTTCTCCAGTAAGGCCTTCGCTTCCTGATTGAGCTCACTGATGAACTTTAATGGGGATGGCCAAACAAGTGGTGCTGTGGATGAAGGATCAAGCAGGGCAGCACATGCCTTGTGCTTGCGCTTAAGAGCAACTGTGAATGGTATTCTCCTGCAATGAACCATTTATAACAAGATTCAAAACCAGATCGTCACATGGTTTTGTTTGGTGATTAAGAAATCAAGGAAAATTTAAGAATTGTACAAAGGACAGAAAAGGAAAAAAAAAATGTCTCAATTTAGCTTGTTAACCAAAATAGAAAAGAAACTGTATTACTAACCAAACAAAATTTTATAATCAGTGGGGAGTTTTCCCACATACATAAATAGTGAAACACAAAATCTTCTAAAATAAGGCCTATTAATACTTCAGCTAAGTAAACTGTTGGACCAAACAAGAAAATGAAGTGTTATTTTTCTAATTATAATTTCAAGAGATTTGTGCACACAACCAGAATATTAAGAACCACCTCATGGCAAGCATGGTCTGGAAAGGATACATATGCTCAAGTTTTGCAATTTTGTCGCATGTTTCTTCCTCTAATGGAGTTCAACTTATTGTTCGAAATCCCAAACAGAGGTGCTATAAAGTAATTTCTTAACCAATAAATCAACTTGCATAGTATCTAACAGTTAGCAAATTTAAGTCAAAAAGTGAATATTGTCTGTTACTTTATTCCTATTGCTTTGTATAAAGTGAAATTAACTAAACACTCAAAAATTACATATAATTACTGTCAATTCAGTGGCAGACTGGTCTTTAATCACAGATCATTTAAGTGTTTTCCTCTTTTCAATGGTACTTTACACAGATGGAAATGGATCTTGAAACCATAGTTTATATTAATAGAAATCCCCTGTTTTCTGAAAGAATTGAAACATAGCATTTACTTACCCAGAGGAATCTACTTGCAGCCTATCTGCTCCCCAAGCCAGCAACATGCGGACACAGTCCACGGAACCACCACGGGCAGCCATATGAAGCGGTGTGCTCCCAGGGTACCTGCAGAAGGTACCTTGATCAATCCAGATGATAAATCACCAATATTCATCTAATATAGATTAGTCTAACTTCCAAGACTATTACCCATATCCACCGGTTGAAGAACAAACAAGAGCTCCATTGTCTAAAAGGGCATGAAGAGATTCAGGCCGCCGTTGACAAGCAGCAAGGTGCAATGGGGTGGCACCGTTTCCATCTCTTATATTCACAAATCTCGCAAATCCCCTGACAATACACCATTGAATATATTGGAATCAATACCATCATGTTTGTGCTTGTATTCTTTTGGGGGATATGAAAGAGAAACAGAAAGAGAAGAGAATCTAACCAAGAATCTGCAACAGGAGTCGAATGCGCAGCAGAAAGAATAGCTTTAAGGCAATCTACATGACCATAATAAGCAGCATAGTGCAAGCAGGTTCTCCGACGCAAAGAATCAAACATCAATATCTGCAACATTACAAGCACATAAGATTATCATTCTCCCAATTGCGTGAACTATGATCAACAAAATCACCTCCAATCCAAGATACTTGCATTAACTTCCCCATCTTTCCTCGTCTTCCCTTTTTCCTCTCAAAATTTTCAAGCCTTTCACCCAAAAAATTAGCTTGAAAAAGTCGTTCAAGTGCAAAATAAGCAAACCCAAATACATACCAAATTTCAAATTGGAAAAAAGAAATAAAAAAAAAATAAAGCATGACATACATTAGCTCCGGCTTGAATAAGCTTTTCCACGCAACCAGTCTTTCCATGCATCACAGCCAACATTAGCGGAGTCTACAAGCAACACAGAACAAACAAAGAATCAGAACAAAAACAAAAAGCTCCAATACTGAAGATTTCACAAATGTCTCCAACTAGAAAAGGAAAATCATCTTGTGAAAGCCTAAAACACACACCTGTTTATACCGGTTCAATATGTCTACCTTAACATCCTGCTCCAACAACACAGAAAGCACCTAACCAAGATTCAAACATAAAAAACATACAACCTGTTAGATATAAAATCATTCTCGTGCCTCTCCAGAACTGCTTAAGCTTTTGGGAGAGATGATTTACAACATGATATCAACTATTCTACGACTAGATAGTCTAGAGTGTGATCCTTGTTATCCTCCATTTTTTCTAAATAGTTCACGCTTCAAACTCAGAAGAGGCTCTTGCAATTATTTGATATAAAACCACAAATGCAACTCTACACAACAATTGTTTGGTCACTGATTCATTTTATGTGTTATTTGTTTCCAGGATTTTGCAAAGAAAATATCGAAACCGTGAAAACGTTCAAAAAACAGGTTTTGAAAGAGAGATATTTCATCACACAGCACGAATAACACAGAACATGACAAAAGAGGAAAGGAGGAGCAAGAAGTAACCTCGATGCGACCATTGGCAGCTGCTACATGAAGAGGTGACAACCTGGCACGGCCAGTTGTGTGTTCCAAGAGAGTGGGTTGTTCCTCAACCATGGCCTCGACAACCTCAAACTCGCCATTGGCAACTGCACCAAACAGAGCAGCAACACTCTCATGGTGGTGGTTGTGGTGGTTGTTGCAACTTTGGCTCTGACCCATTTTCTGTGTTTTTTTTCACTTTTTTATTTACCCCTCCCACTAACCTCGATCAGCTGCCAGCGCCGGGAGAGGTGGCCGGCCGGAGAGTGCCCCCACGCGCCGCCGTGTACGGTGGTGACACGGGTGGTGGGTGATGATGGTTACCAGTGAGTTAGTTTGGGTTGGAGGGTGTGATGATGAGATGAAGCATCTAAGTATTGGCGTTGCCTCGTAATATGGACCTGCCCGCCGCGGTTTCGGGCAGCCTGACCAAACTGTGCATTCAACACTTGTGTGTGTATCTGTTCACATTTAGACACACCCTTCAACTTCAAGTGGTTCTTTTTTCTATTATTTATTTTAATTAATTGTTTACATATTTTTAAGTTAAAATTAGTGTTCGTATATATATATATATATATATATATATATATATATATATATATATATATATATATATTGAAAAAAAATTAACGATTTAGGATTTAAAATTTTTACGTTATAGATAAAGATTCCTGGGATGATTTCAATTGAAGTAGTTTGAATTGGTGCTTGGAAATACATGCCAATTGGCAAATATAAAATTAGGACTTTAAAATTCTTTTATATTAATTTAATATTTTACCTCTTGATAGTGCTATGTAACCGTCGATTTGAAGATGAAATTGATATTGAGATATATATTAAAGCACTAACATGATTGTCTATTTTAAATAGTAATGGATGAAATTGATATCCAAAATTTTTTAAAAAAATTTTTGTGTAAAATGTTGGAAATAGTGACTAATCTTCTTGACATATAGTACTCATAGATGTAAGTTATGTCACTGGTCATGAAACCCTCTCCATACACATTGCTAATAATCAAATTTTTGATTAAATATTTAAGGAGCTTAACTAATTACTAATTATATTAGGCTTCCTAGTTAAAATATATTGAAAACTTATTAACTTGATGTCATGATTAAAGGAGTATTTTGAATATTTATTTATTTTTATTATGATCAAACACTTTTGAAAAGATCATCTTAAAATTTAATCATTTAATTTATTTAAAAAAATTATATTGAAATTTGTGAATTTATAATTAAATTTAGGATAAATTGTAGAAAATATCCTAAAGATTTAGTTAAATTACACTCCACCTTTTTTTTGTGAGAAACAAAATCAAATAGCTGATAAAAATTATTATTTCAATATAATTTTTTTATATAGTATATCATGACTAATACAAGTTAAAAATATTAAAATATGAAATAATTATTAAAATTAAAGTAAATAATAAATTATATCAATATAAATTATAATTTTAAATAATAAAAATAATAATTGTTCATAATAACTATAAATAAAAATAATAAAAAAATTTATATTATTATAATTTTACTTTTTGCTAAATATTTACTATAAGAATTATTTGTAATATAGTGGGAGGATAACTATATATCATATCATGTAAAATCTTTTACTGTAAGCATGTTGTAATATTAAAATTTTAGCAGGATAATAATATCGAACCTTACACCATCAACTATTATCCTATCAAATCCTATTCTCTTAGGCATACCAAATATATTTGGTACAGCTAAACTATCATATATATATATATATATATATACAACTTTAATTTACTTAGGCCTACAACATTGCATTGTTTGGTTTTACCTTATTACAGGCACCATATATTACCAAGCCAATTTATATTGCCTCTTTAGTGATAATGTTGATTAACCTCTTAGAGAATCTATTTGGATTACCACCCGAGTAGCTAGCAATCCTTATTATTATTATTATTATTATTAATTAAATAACGTTATCAATAATTATTTTTATTATTTTACTTATTATTGTAATAATTAATAAAAACTAGTAGTAATAATAATAATTTTTAATTATTATTAATTACAAATAGACTATAAAATACGGAATCATGTGGCCTTGAATTGAGTGATTTTTTTTTTAATGATTATCCAAATCTAAGCACGTGCAGCGAACGCTTGCATAAGAATAGATCATCATTGTATTATATTATTCATATTTTAATGTTAATATATATCAGATAATAATTACAATAAATATTATTTTAGTCCCAAAAATATGTGATTTCAGTCCAGTTATTGAAATATTCTTAACATCAAATAAGTCTGTGAAAATCAATATGTAATATTACATTAGCTCCGAAATGTTATTTGATATCAAAGAAAGTTCTTAATTAAAGGTTGAAATGTATCATCATTTTCTGTGTGGTGTTCACAGTGTGTGTGTGTTTTTCTTTAAAACTTATATTTTATCCAAAAAAGGAATTAAATAGCTTTTTAATTCATCTGAAAGTTATTAAATCCCCAAAAACTCATATTTTATTGAAAATTGTCTTATCAAAAAAAATAAGAAAGGATTAAATTGATGTCATATTTTAATTTATAAGGATCTATTTGGTGTAAAAACTTTTAAGAATTAATATTACAACTAACTTAATTTTTCAAGGACTTACTTGATATAAAAAAAAGAATTAAAGATTAAATTGATGCCATTTGACTCGTCCCGAGACTAAATACATGTTTACTCTAATATTTAGTGAAAGTTTGTTAAAATAGTAACATAAAATAGCTTTAATAATATTTGTGTCATGTCTCTAAATTTTTACTATTGAAACAGTTATCATATATCTTTATTTTCAAAAACAAAAATTTAAGACACGAAAATAATTTCATTTTCCCAAAATCCGAATAAGTAAATCACGAACTTCAATAAATATTTACAAATAAAACTATAAAACAGTATATAGTAAAACCTCCTGAGTTCAAATCTAATTCGTGCACTTTAATTTTCATAAGTCTGATGTACCTAAGATCGTGTGAACATTTCGGGCAGCGGTTACTTTAAGGGGGGATATAAATAACAAAACTTTGGTTAGATATTTTCTGGTAAGCGTAAAAACTTATTTAATGATTTATGCTTAGACTCACTGTGAAGGGTGTGGTCGTAGTTAGGCCAATTCAAACGAGTCTATTTTATATGCATTTGAGAACGCGTTTTTGTAGAAAAAGGAAAAGTAGATGGATACATCAGACACCCAGTTTAGACCCAATTCATGTTCGTTTGTTCGTATCTACGCCACGAAAGGAAAGTTAAGTTTACACATGAGCGATTAAAATAAAGTTACACTTTAGTCTCAACAAAATATTTTGTTTTAATACTATATTCCTTGGAAAATTAAATGGATATATTTTACTACTTAAAAGATTTTCCATCAAACATATTAACCTTTTAAAAGCGAAAATCATATACACATAGTCCCTGTAAAATAAATGTGTTAAAAACTAATTTTTTTTAAAATATTAAAGAGTAATAGGTTAAAAACCAATTGTTACATAGACTAATATGTTAAAAATGGATGTTTTAAAGGCTAGTGTGTGTATGATTTTTCTCTTATTGGGATTGATATAATTGACACAAAATTTTTTGAAGACTAAATGTGCATTTAATCTTTTAAGAATTAAAATATTAAAATAAAAAATATTTTAGGAACTAAATTATTGCATATTTTCCCCTTTCTTTGTTTGCTTGTTGTCCTTGTGATCCTTGTTGTTCATTATTAATGAGAAGCATATCTATCTTGGTTTTAAAAAAAAAAATCTAGATAATATATTATCATCTTTTTTTTCCAACTATACCCCCTTTAAATTGTAAAGGGGAGAGAATAAATGGAAAAAAATAACAGAGGTAATCAAAGAAAAGTGATAAATAGTAAGAATAATTTGGTAAAAGACACATAAATTTTCCTAAGATTTAGAATTTCTCAATCATTCTTTCTTAATTCGTGTGTACATTAAAAACTAGATGAGTATTTCAGTACATTTTTGCCGTCGATGCCATTACACCAGCAATAGTGAAAGTAATATATTACACCGGCCAATAGGAATGATCTAAAGATGTGAATATTTGTATTGTTAAAGAGAAATTGTATTTACTTGATGGTGATCAATGTGCACGTTTGTGTGACATGAATATATATGATCTTGAAGTTGGGAGGAGAACACATATCACAGAGAGTGACATTAGTCGATGAAGCTTGTAGCTACATGTTTATGTACTTAATGAAACTAGCCACTACATTTTGTAATTATGATATGTCTTTTGGTCGACGAGTTTCCATATGCATCAAGATGGAATTGGCAAAATAATATTTAACTTCTCATTTTCCCTCTAAAAATGTGTCTCATTCTTAATAAAGAACATGAGAGATTTGAAATTTTAATACAATGTTTAATCAGTGGGTAGGATCAGGTCTAGATCGGATGCTAAAATGGGAGAGAAGTTATTAAGTTGAAAGGGATTGGGAATTTAGGGTTTATAAAGGAGAATGGAGAAATTCAGAGATTTAAAACTTTTTAACAATTTTAGAAACTCTAGAGACTACATTGAGTGGAGTTGGGAACATTTGTATGAATGGGGATGGTATTGCAAGTGGGAAGCTTGTCCCAAAGCTTTCTTTCCATAATAAGGTGTTGAGGTCAAGGGGTAGGGAGCTCGCTGGCAAATCTGATGGGAAATTTCGAGATTGATCAAGGATATAGGTTGCATCCAAGGGTTTCTATTAATTATTGTTATCATCAAGGAGTTTTCTTTAGATAAATATATTGATTAGTGTTGTTGGGGGACTCTATGGAAGCCATCAGGCCTAATAGAAAGGGTCAACCCCAAGTCCATTTGAGACAAGACCCAGACGAGATAAGTATAAAATAACAGTTTGAGCTCCAAGGTAGTTATCTTACTTGGGCCCTAATTGGGGAAGAATCCTCTAGGGGAACTCATGGTGTCTCTAGGGTGCCAAGCCCCTTTATAGATGATCTTCATGAAGGGGGAACATACTACATATAGAAAATGAGTAGAGTCAATGGACAAGTAGACAAATTATTGTAATACTAATATGTGCAACAAGGAGTTTGTGGAGACTTAAGGTCAGTCTTGATCGTAATGGATGTGTGGAACGACTACTTTATGGATAACTTTGATACATTTGTTTACCGGAACATGGTTTTAGAGAGGGACCTCAGATGCCAAATGATCACTATTTGACATTAAAGCGATGGTCTCCTCACTTTAACCTATGTGAAGCATGTTTTGATTGTTAATTAAGTATCAGTAAGTCATCAAGTATAGACATGATGTACTACTAGGAGCATATTATGAAGGTCATTATAGTGGTAACTAAAAGACCTAATAGAGTAGACTTTACCACTTGGAGGCTGAACAAGAGAAATATGCTAGAATTTATGTTGAGGTTGATTCGATGAAACCTATTACTCATCTAATATATATGGATTTACAATGACACCCATAGCCATCATCACAACATAGATCACACCCCATTACTTGTCACATTCGGTAGCAAGGTTTCAAATTACGGACCGCATCATGTGATGCAACTGCAATATTGCGGTTGCAGTCCGCAGCGTAACCACATCGGACCGCAATTGAGGTGTGATGCATTTTCACATGAGTTGACCGTAACGTAACCGCAACGGAACCGTATCGGGATCGCATTAGGCCCGCATTGGGCCGCAATGGACCGCAACAAGGCCGCAACAGGCCGCAACGAGGCCGCAACAGGCCGCAACGGGTTCTTTTTTCAAGTTGCAAAGTGCAAAAATTTCACATCGCATCAGCCACAACGCACATTGCAACGACCGCATTATCCGCAACCGTAACAACCGCAACCGTGACCGCATCCGCGACCGCAACCGCAATTTAAAACACTGTTCGGTAGTCATGGTTGAAGCTATTGGATGTGCAATGAACTTCGGGCAATCAAGTCATTTAGTCAAAGCCAATCTAACTTCACTTTATTTTGGAAAGTAACAGTTGGAATCTGGATATAAATTACCAAAAAATAACTCAGTTATATTATAAAATAACTCCAAACTTTAACGATTTTCTTTTCTTATCTCCCACTGATCTTCACTTGTAAAAGATTTATATTAGTGTTTACATTGTGGCAAGTGATAAAAAAAACATCTTTACACAATGTATGGCTACATCAAGCATTAAAAAGGTTTTTGACCTGGTTTTGCAAGCAAGAATAAATTTTTTCAATATAGAATACTTAGTTTTTTTTTCCTTCTAGTAATAGAAATTTAGGGTGAGAAGAGACCACATCAATCCAAGGTAAGAAAAGCCTCTAGGCTAAAAAAGCACTTGCAGATAAACTTGTATTTATCTCATTTCAAGAAAACAAGTAGGGATTCAGACCTATAATTTGATATATAATGCTCATTTGATCACATTCTTTAAATTTTCCTCTCTTTTAAGGGTTACCATCCATAAATTAACATTTTCTTTAGCCTTCTCAAATGTATGATGTATTATGGACAAATCATCATTCACAATTAGATTCAATATAAGATTACATCAGCACATATGTGAAATAATTGACCAGCCAAAATAAGTAACCTTGATGAAATCTTATGTAAGATGCACTTAATCACAATATCATTTTTGGTTAATATAATTAACAATTAAAGTGGAAAATTTTCTATCTAAACTCCATTCAATTGATTAGTCAATCAAGGTAAATGAGGAGCAAGCACATAATGAACCTAATATATAAATAAAAATGTGAATAATGCACGCTAGATCATCTACAACAAAATAAAAAAGAACTTGGTATATTATTAGTAGAAATTTAGTGTCATTACCTCACAATTCAGCTTTAAAAGATCCAACAAACATCAATGTAATGAGTTGTAATAGCTATGTAGCCTTTATTTTCATTGATAGAAGTCAACGTGTTTGTGGTGAATGTAATTCAAACTCTTAATGTTGCTCTTGATATTATTACAAGAAAACATCTTAAATAGAGAATGAAGATCATTACAAAAATTTCTGCAACCCAAAGGATCAATTATAGCTAGTAGATACTCATGGATAATAATCATGTTAGCAAGTTCAATTTGTATTATATCTTGATTAAATAAGTTCCAACAATTATAGTTTCATTCCTTCTTTTTTTGAGTTTTGATAAATATATGCCTTATAAGGTAGTATGAAGTTTGCGAATCTTAAAGTGCTCATGGAAGTCTGATGTTCTTTGCTTTGGATTACCTAAGAGCTTGTGTGGCAATGGCTGCGAGCAGTTTTTCACTTTTCATCTATTAATAGCTTTTCACTTTTATCCATTAGTTGTCTCTTGAAATGATTCCAAACAACTGAAATTTGTCTTCTCTGAATAATTGCATTCATAGTTTTCAGAATTGGATCAGATCGGCAGATTCAGATTGGAAATCAGTAAACCAGTTTGTGGTCCAATTCGGTTCTCTAGTCGGATAAGATATGCCTGGAATCTCTTACTATGAAATTATCTGAAATTCTCCAAAAATGTCCAAGCTTGGAATCAAACCCATGATATGCACTATGAAGGATTTTTTATTTTTAAATATTAATTTAATATCCAGTTGAACCAGTGACCCAACGATTGAACCAGTAACTCAATAACCTAGTACCTTGGCTGAGTCAATTGTCGAGCCGAGTATGAGAAACTATGATTGTATTTTCATTTGGAGTTAAGCATTGAGTTTAGATTAATTTATTTTCTACGTTGTTGTTGGGCTATCTACTTAATTGCAATAGGAATAAAAGTTTAATTCATTGTTCAAAGAAGTAGAACTTTGATCAATTGACATTCTACAAATCAAACAAAAATGTTACAAAAACAAATATCTCAAAAGGAAGTGAGGCATGGAGCACACAAACAAAGGAGCACAAACATATAGAGCATATGCGCAATGGTGGAGAGTGGTAGACTTCAATGAGGGCTGACACTGGACTTCGGAGAATTGCGGAGGAGATATGGAGCACGCATAGTATAGACAAATGAGTGTTTTTTGAAGGAAAAATTGTGTTTAAAATTAAGGTTATGACAAAAATTTATACACAAACACACACACCAATATATAGTTTGGTATAATTTAGGCATTTCATATATTGAGAACCCACGAGTACAGAGAAAGTAATCCTTTTTCCAACCTCGTTAGTGGGTATTTAAAAAAGAATTTATTATTTATACTCATTGTGTATAAATTATTGTGTAAACTTATATTCATTATAAATATAAATATTATATTTTTTTAAAAAATCCATCTCTATTACCCACAAGAGTAAAAACTTTTCCCAATACCCATGCCATCATGGGTATTACCCATGGGTATCCATGGTGGTAATTACATGTGGCAAGCAACATAAAAAAAATATATATGTTATTTAAAGTCTTTTCATGATATCGTACAGCCTATAAGGATTTTCTACTGCACTCTTTTTTTTTTGATAATTTTTCTACTGCACTCTAATAATTAGAATAAATTCTCAAATCAGTCTTTTAAATATATACTTGGCATTGAATTAATTATTTGGAAGACTAACTAATATGTTACTATATAATTATTAGATAATTATGCAAAAAAGTTATATTAATGATGTATTAAAGTTAAATTTTAAAAAAACTAATTAGTCGTCATATATATGGATGAGTTGGATATGTATTAAAATAAATATTTAATTATGATTGAACCACGTATAGATATTGAGAGTATTCTAAATTTTAGGGTCAAATATGATTCATGACATAAGAATGGATACCAGGTTAACAATAAGTTGAAATGTCTAACGAACAATAAAGGGCATATATATATATATATATATATATATATATATAATAAGAGTAGGGAAATAAATTTAGAGAGTATAATTATATATGGATAATTAGAATTAAAATTTAATTAATAGTAATTAATACTCACGTGCTTATTTTAAAAAGTCACATCACCGTATATTTTAATCTCGACTATTTATATAAAATCAAACGATTAAGATTTGCTCTTTTCATTCTAACAATAAATCAATCATCTCCTATGATCATGGAGAAGAAAACCGGACTGGATTAGCCAGTCGGACCGGGTTAATTAGGAACCAGTCATCTGGTCGGTATGGTTAAGTTTCTAAACTGGAGGAATTAAAAACTAGTCAAAATCGAGGAAAATCGACGAACCGGACTGGTTTGACATGTTTAGAACTTTTGCTTTTGGTTTTTAACTTAAATACTGATATATTGTGGCAGTCACAAAGTAAAAATGGAGAAAAATGAAACAAGAAAAGACACTAATAAAGATTGCTGAGCTGTTATTCTTCTTTCTCTGTCACCATAAATTTTACTGGTCACTAATAAATATTATTTTTAAATATTTTATGATTGTTTTGTGAGGCTGAGACCGGAAAAATTTTATATGGATTACATTTATTTTTATAGACCTGTGAATATATATTTTTTGTATTGATCATATTAATATTAATGATTTAATATATTTTTATATTCTAATTATATATATATATATATATATTTGATTATATTTTAGTTGAACCCGGATGAAACTGATCAAATCTCTAAACCTTTAAATTAGTACCTTGATCGGTTCAATGTTGGAAACAATTTTCTCTTCCCTGCCTATTATATCCTTCCTGTTTGTATATATATAATTTTTTGACCATTAAATATTTTAAAGATGGGAATGCTTATTGTCAACTTTGTCTGGTTGCTTTTATTTAAATTTCTTGTACGTTTAAGATCTTTAAACTTTCTTCCTGAAAACATGCTTGTCTGGCGTGCCAATTAACATTGCCCAATTAATTTTGCGCTATTTTGGTCAATAGATAGGGGCAACGGATTGAAGGACCCAAACATTTTGGTCGCCAGATATGCAATATATGTAAAGGACACTACATGTCATCTGTCCACGTCTCAAAAGAACAAAAATATCTAGGGAAATAAGATTGTTAATTAATTGTTCAAAGTGAGAACATTTCTTTTCCTTTGAAGCTTTATCATACGTCACAAGGACCAGGAAAGAGCATCTCATCTTGAGCTGGGCCTTTGCTAAAGGCAATGTACGCAATTTTAAAATTTAGTAATTATTTTACATTCAAAGTCATTTTCTTATGGAATACTGTTGTCAATTTGTCTAAGATATTTTTGTGGTGTCTTTTTCAAACACAGTTTATAAATATAAATATATATGCTAGCTAAAGTATTATTTAGTTAATATGTTTAGTATTATCATTAAAAATAGAGGAGCAACTAATGAATTTATTTGGTAGAAAATATGCAAAATAAATTAGAAATTGTAGAGACGGGGACGAACTCGCGTTCCCCAATCTAGGGATGACAATTTATTTACTTATTTATTTTTCAACTTTTGGGATATGTTGGAACGGAGAGATCACATTCCTTGCCCTACGAGTTCTCATATATATGGTTAATAATCAACTAAAAATTCTTTAATATTATAAATGTTACATATATAATCAAAGATGATGACTACTATTTCTTAGTTTATTATAATTTTTCATTTGTTTGAAAACCACTGCAAGGAGTTAAAAAATAGGACAACTTAAGAATTTATTCAAAAATTTATTTATGTATTAGTCTAGTGTTTTCCATAAGAAAAAATATAATAAATATACACTTATAGTATTACACGTTTAACTTGAGTCCCCTCCAGCTGTTAACTTCGCGTATTGTCCCACTTAAATGCCAAAAAAAAAAGAAAAAAAAAAGAAAAAGAAAATCTTTCTCGCTTTGTCGGTGTAAAAAGAAAACGCTCTTCATTTGGTACAAAAGCCTGGTGGACCGAAGTTGGAGTTCCTATTGATTTCATGTTATGTGAATGTTAATGCTACCTAATATTTACATGATAGCTTATTATGAGAATTTATTGGTGGGGTTTGGAGGATAATAATTCTGCAAACCATTGGATTATACTCAGAACACTTTTGCGCATGCCAAAGGAGACAAGAGGTTTTGCTTTATGTACCCAAGCATTTGTTATATTTAAAGCCATGTCAGCTACTTGATTCATGGCTAAAGCACCTCTAACAATTCGACTATGTTAATAATTTCCTTTTGTTTTATTTTCTTTTAATATTATGAGATATGTATCCTCACGCTTCCAACTTATTTAAAGACTAATCATTACTGCAGTGTAAAAGTATAAATATTATACAATATTTCTATAAGAGTTTTGTTTTTTAAAATAAAAATTGTTAATCACTGATCTAAGAATACTTATTAGGGTTCATTTTGTATTATACAATTTGATAGAATAAGATATGATAATATAAGAACTGATAACATATGGCTAGTTAAAATTTTAATACTATATATTATTTGGTATGACATTATGTGATATAGTATTATTATCTTACTGTTACAAATAATTCTAATATTAAGTATATAATTAAAAAATAAAGTAGAATAAAATAATATTTTTATTAATTATTTATTTATAAATTTTAAGGATACTATTTTTTAATACTTATTATTTTTAGTTATATTTATTATAAATATTTATTAAAATTTCTTATTAAAATTATAATTTATATTAAATGTAATTTATTATTTACTTAAATTTTTATTTATTATTACTACTTTAATAAGATATATAATTTTTAAAAATATATAATACTCAAATTTATATATACTTTAATATTTTTTACTTGTATTTTTATCATATGCTATATACAAATATATTGTAAATAATTATTTTTATTTATATTTATTTAAGAAATTTTTTTATTTTGATAAAATATAAAAAATAAAAAGCAACTTTATACATTAAAACTAATTAAGTTTAGTTCAACCTTTCCAGGCTAACTTAAGTTATATAATATTTTGATGTATAAGAGAGTTATGATAAATAAATAGATAAATTACACTCATCTTCCTTCAAAATTTGTGAAAATGAAACTCATATCCTCTTTAGTTGTCCAACCTACACTTACACCCTCTTTTCCTGTCAAATTTTAAGTTTTTGTATTACAGTTACACCACTTATTCATAGAATACCGTTAGTAAACTTAACAGAATAATATTTTTGTTGTATTATTAAGGGTATTTTTATAATTTTATTAAATAGGAATAATTAATATTATAAAAATATTATTCTGTTAAGTTTACTAATAGTGTTGTGTGAATAAGGGGTGTGACTACAATATAAATATTTAAAATTTGACAAACAGAGAGGATGTGAGTGTAGGTTGGACAATTAGAGATAATGTGAATTGTATTTATATAATATATTATCTGTATCAAATAACGAATTAGAACATAACATATATCATACGTTTATTCTATTATATATAATATGACACACCAAACATAAAATCAAAAATAAAATGTTTTTTATGCCTGTAATACATACAATATATTGAAAATTTAAAAGAATTTATCCTTTAAAATAAACTTTTTTTAACCGATTTCTTAACAATTGTCCCTAAGACACTCGTAAATGAAACCTTGTTTTTTAGGTTTGAATTCTGGTCTGCCCTTTAATAGGTAATAGTGGCTTATTAGCTCAGCTAGCACGTTCTTTTGCTCTCTTGTTGAATGTAATGGTAACTAAGGTGACAATCCCATGAGACCCTTCTTGTCAACTTGGATGCTCTCAAACCTAAGCACCAAAGCAAGGTGGAAATCATGGTTTAAATGCATCCCTTGATAGAATAAAGCAACATTCTAATTGCATTTAGTTTCAAAAAACAGTTTTTATATTTTATTTTTGACATAGGAAAGTATAAAAGCATCATCCATAGAGTTGCAGCAGCCTAATTTACCTTCGACAACTCACCTTACAACGACTTACTCATAATAATGATTTATTATTATTATTTTTTTGGTCGTTGGCTGCAGATTTTTTTTCTTGGTGAATACTGGCTGCTGAATCACAACTGTTACAAATAAACCAGTTAGGATAACATGGACTCGGCAAAAGACCAAATAGCACCAAAGTGATGTTATTCAAGCCCAATGGAACCTATGTAGTGTTAACTAGCCCAAATTCTTTAGATGAAAAACAAATGTAGCCCAAATACAAAAGACAAGGGAGGACCCGACAAAGACCAGGTAATCCTGACCAAAATAGAGACTAGGTAATCTAAACATTGGTAAAATCTCCTTAGGACAGGAAATACAAAGTCAACCTGAATAGCCTTAGCAAAAGCAGAAAAAGAGTGAATATTCACTTTATTGGCTGAGTTTATATTAGTAAGTTATTTTAGTCTAATTTTAAAATAAATCAATTTAATTATTGATATTGTAAAATATGAGTTATATCATTCATTTAATCCATTTTTATTTATCATTTCATAATTTAAATAATAATATATAAACTTAAATAATATCTAAACATACTATATGTCATCTACAATATAATGAAGTTTAAAATAACTTATTTTATTATCTAAAATAACATAAAATGAGTAATTTAAATCTTCATTTTAAATTATAAAATAAATCATTTTGTGCAATTTTAAATATCAAAATGAGTTATTTTAAACTCTATCCCACTTCATATAACACATAGTGTATTAAAATATCACTTAACATTATATATCATTATTTAATTGATAAAATGTTTGATAAAAATGGGATGAATGGCGAATTTGACTTATATTTTGTAATGCTACGGACTAATTAGAATAATTTTAAAAATTATAGATTAAAATAATTCATGAATATAATATCTGAGAGTAAAATAAATATTAATTTTAAAAAAATTATGATATAGACTACCGATATTCCCATCCTGCTGCAGTGAGGGTCTGCCCTCTTGTCACGCAAAATGGTCACAATGGTCAAAATCGCTTGTTGATTGCTGGAGTATGCACTATTGTAAAGTGCTATATGTACTTAATTTTGGGCTAGGCCTAACAGATTTCTCGTTCCATAAAGCCCGCATTATAACTTGACAACTTTTTTTTTTCCATAAAATTATCCGGCAGAACATTTTCAGGGACCTATATATGTTGCAACAAAATCGATTATGCCAGTGCATATGTAAATTTTCAAAACAATGTCAACATTTTATTTTTTAGTGAAAAGGCAATTTCATTTTTTAGTGAAAAGGCAATATTGGTTGAATTCATATCAGTCATTCCTGTCAGAAATCTGGTAATTAGTGTTTTCAAGTACAGATACTTCTTTCTGCCAGAAGAAAATTTTTTGTATGTAGAATCATCAACTCATCATCCTGCTGGCATTATTTTGTTTTTCTTTTTGGTAAAGAAGTGTTTCTTTCTTCATAGTGTTTTAGCCTCATGTTTCTTTATCTGAGCGGTGAGCAAGATTCCTCTCTTTCGGTGGTAAGTCTCATTCACAATTTTAGGACCAAATGAATACAAAATTATTATTATTATCATTATTTAATTTCTCATAGTTCTGTGGAAGTGGGAAGCTTTTGATGCAAGGTCAGCTCAGGAAAAGACGAATCTCCCTGTCACATTCGACAAAGATATATAGAAGATATGTAGAAACCATTGTTTTGTGATGGCATCATTTGGTGATTCTAACTCGTATGTGAGTGTGTGTTTGGCCAATGCTTACTTTTATCTATAAATTTGGGTATTTTGTCATCAATTATAACTGCCAGCGACTCTAAAATTTAAAGGTTATTTTTTTTTAGTGTATAGAATTGCAGAATGAGTGAAGTTAATTCAAGCATGAAATACAAAAAAAAAAAAAAATCAAATTAGTCCTTCAAAATTTTAATTTTGATTTATAAATACAGTCTCCCATTATGGCAATATTATTTTGAGTTCTAAGAACAAAAAATTGATTTAATAAGGTAGATCTAAGGTAGTGTTTGTTTACTGTCTTTGGGGCAGAAACATAGAGATATTGAAAACACAAACATATTTAGTGGTAGAAACAACAATAAATTTTCTATCCCCATGCCAGAAAAATACGAAAGTTCTGTACCTCCAAAATATGGGGACAGTAGGAACAAGATATAGAGATAGAAATTTAATATTCTTGTCTTTCAATAATATCCCCATACATATTTATTATTTATATCTCCATCTTCACTATCTCTATTGCCCTTATATTTATGTCCATGTCCTTATATTTCCTGTCCCAGAATAGTAAACAAACACTACCTAAGGAACTAATTTGATTAAACTAGATTTTATGAACTAATTTGACTTATATTGTATAATTTTAAAGGCTAAAAAATTATTTTCTTAACTTTAAAGATTAAAGTGAATCATTCATAGAATTTCAAAAATCAAAGTGGACAAAGATTCATGCTATTTTGCCTACTTTCATTAGTCTTAGATGCATGTATGTGCATGAGGAAGACCACAATGTTGAAATGAAAAAAGCATCAATTGTGTAACATCAACGTATAACTTTCTAAAGTGCAATATTTGGGACCATGAAGGATCCCGCATAACTTTCCATGATGAGAATGATGATATCAGGATAACAAGTGAGGTAATGAAACAGCCAAAAACAGAATATTATGAGGGTTGTCATAGTATGGATTTGTACTTTTGCTTTTTCTCGTCAATAATTACGATTATGCGCTTAACCCATTGAAGAGTATCCTAAAATTTAGATGAATTAAAACCAATATTAATTAAAAATGTTAAATAGTTTTTAATATGAACAGCATTGTGTGCAAAGTTCTATACCAAAAAAAGCATTGTGTGCAAAGTGCTATATCATGCCATTACAGTGGAGTAGGGAATAAACAAATTTAATTCACTTATGCTTTCTTGACCAAATTTCATTTTCCAACTTTATATGAAAGTACTTTAGCAATAGAAACCCGCCAATTCGTTGATATGCATGATTAATCTTCATCAAGAAAGGTATCTTTAATAATAATAATAATAATAAAACATTAACAAAGCTGTCTAATAAAAATGGATGGATGTATTACATGTGGTTGATTTATTATAACTATTAATTAAATATGAGATATTCTCTCACCCCCCCCCTCCCCTCCCGCCCGCCCCAAAAAAAAAGAGATATTCTAAAAATTTTCTTACAGAAACTTCTTTATTAATTTTTTTTATTCTTTCTTATAGAAAATCTTAAGGCTTGAATCTTAAGGCTTGAATATGTTTTCAGTCAGAGACGGATCCAAAGGAGGGCTTGCAGGGCCTGCCCCCTCTAAAATGTTTTTTAAATTATATATATAATTAAAAAATACAAAATAAAAAATTAAATATATTTTAGTGTGTCTGTGTATATATATATATATACAAAATATAAAGATATCATTAAAATTTTATTTTTATTTTTCAGATACACTCAAATCAATTTTTGTTAGTTCCTATTAAACTTATCAAGTAGCTTATGAGACAATATTGAAACATTGTGATAAAATTCCTTTAATATAATAATTTTGAAACAAGTATTCTATGTTGTACTGCACTTCATCTCATCTCACTCTCTGCGATTTCTAGGACATATCATATCCGATACCAATATGTATACATTGATATTTCAAAATATGTCAAAATTTATATTTTAGGTAGTTTTACAAATTTTTTTGTCTATAAAATATCATTGATATATATTTTTATAATTTTTTTAAGATAATTATGATAAGAGTCCAGTAAATTTAATTATATATTGATAATATTATCTTAAATTTAGTGAATTTAATACATAATTAATATATACACACACATGTATATACATGTATCCTCGCATCTTAAATTTTGAAATTTCATCATATACTTGTATCGGTGTCAGGTTGTATTAGTGTCGTATTTCATTTTCATGCTTCATAGCAAATATTCAACATATTATTTATTCATTTGCAGTAAAACACAGAATATTAGATGAAAAGAAATAAAAGAATGTGAATTGTAATACAAAAAATTAGAACTCTCAAATAATTATTATGAGTGATACTCGTTTAAGAAAGTTAAAATATTTATTTGATAATATAATTCATTACAGCCCCTCCATAAAACTTTTTCTAGATCCTTTCATGTTTTTAGTTCCTGTAAATATAGGTCATGTGGTTTTCATTCCTCTAAAATTTTAGTTTTAGTTTAGTTATTCATGTTTCATTTTCTTTGTTTTTGGCCCCTATTGAACAAAAAGGGTCTAAATACATGATAATAGGAAAAAAAGAGGGACCAACACCAAAATTAAAATTTGAGAGGAATCAAAATCAAAATAACTCATATTTATAAGCAGTTTAATATGTTTAAGCCAACTTTATATGTTAGGATGTGTAAAGTCAACTTATATTAATAAAAGCATACTTTTAGTGATTCATATCCATTAATATCGTAGTTCAAATGATTCAGACTTTAAACAAAGTTTTAACTCTGCGTGTTGCGAATAAAAATAATTAATGTTAACTTAATTGAAATTCAATTAACTTCAAGTTCTAGTGAGTTAGACGAGAGGAAAAAATATAGGCTAACTTAGATTGGGTGTTTTATGTTACCATTTTCAATGAAATAAAAAATATATAGAACTGATTATATGCTTGGTTAAATATTGAAAGTGTGAAAACAATAGAATTTTCTTTTTTTTATTGTGAAAGAAAATTTTATTCATGAAGAAGCCTAACAGTACTTATAAATTAAAAAATAAATTAAATCTAGACTAAATAAAAAATAAATTAAATCTATATTAAATAAAAAATAAATACATTTCATGCTATAAACTAACTAACATTTTGTGGCTCTACTCTCTTTTCAAATGACAACGCATCAATATTTCACATTGGAGATCACAAAAAGTGTTATGAAGAAAGTATTATGTGTCATTCCAATTCCAAAGTAGATCTAAACATCTACTCAAAACTATCAAAATAAAACTATTCACAAGAGGAAGCAAAAATACTTACGAGGAAACAAATTAAAACGCCACAATAGGGACAATTAAAAAAAAAAAGAAAACATAAAATTCCTAAAAATGAATATAGCCACTAAAAAAGGAAGATGACAATTCCCTCAACAATTCTTGCCTAAAGAAAAACCAGAAAAAGAAGAGAGAAAATAAGGATCAGGGCTACAAACACCTTGATTTCATAGTTTTTTATGAAAATCGTGGAAACAAAAAGTGGCAACACGAAAATAAGGTGGCACTTTTTGTAAATATATTACGAATATATCTTATACCCTCACTTATTGCTTATTTGGAGTATAGTTTTATGCTTTAATTGTAGAGATATTAGCCTAATTTATTTAATAATTGGACCATTGTTGCATTTTTTGTATTTAATCTGAATTTGGTGAATATTAGGCATTTTTTGGGTTTTATAACTAATTTTATCCTATTTTACAAAAATGGAATTTTTGGAGATTTTATAAACAATTTTGAGTATTTTGGAGCCAAACTGAGAAGAATTCCAAAAATTAAAGTACTACTAAAAAATATTTGTATCTTTCTCTATGGATATCTAACTGAGATAATTTAAGATATTCAAAAAGGATCTCCAACTTTGCTATGATATGACCAATTATAGCTCTCAAATATTCTAGGTGAAAATCTAATATTGGAGAACAAATCTATCCTGACATTATCTAGCCTGACCATTTCCAAGTATATTGTCAATATCTTGAACTTCAAATTAAAACTTTAATTGATGGAATTCTTAAGCCACTGAAATTTTGACTAAAAAATTCTTCAACTTTTATTTAAGCATTTGGGAGCTAATTCTAAATGTATGATTGTATGGGGCTCAAAATCTAGTGGTTCGGTTTTGGTCTTACTCTATGATGGGAGTTGGGCTAGTCTGACTTAGTTGAGACCCATCTTAGAGCTAATTAGTCCCTTTTGCTTACTCTAATAGTTGCAACTTAAACCTAGTTATTAAGAAAAAATTATTGGTGTCTATCTAATCACTAATTAAAAAAAGGGAGATGTTGTTGTCTAGTTAGAGGTAGGGTAGGCTAGGGTTTTGGTTAGAGATAAAGTCGTTTCATCTATTCCCCAACTATGGTATTTATAGGGAGTAAGGGAGGTATCTGCTATTAATAATATGAGTGGTAAAGTGCACTTGGGCTAGGAGGATAGGGAATCTAAAAAGATCACATACCTCCCAGTTTCTAACTCTAAAAAGTGAAGAGGATATAAAATGCTTTAGATTTAGTAAGGAAGGGAGGAGGATCAAGGGATCGAGAATCGAGACAGATTAGAAAGTCACGTAAACACAATAAGTTCTATATACCACACAACTATGACTACTTCATTCTTCTTCTTACACTCCCTTAGGATTGCCCTATGACTTTATTACTTCCATTGTTGTTGTGCTATTCTTCTTCTACTAGTCTTTTTGTTTCTCATGTCTATGATATTTATTTTTGTCTTGGATTTGAGTATTATATCAACGAATGACTAATTCTTCTATGTTAAGATGAAGATATGGCCTAATGAGTGGTAATCCATTGAATTTTGCTATGTATATTTGAATCTATTACATTTTAATTGAGTTTTAAATATATGTTTAATACTTGTATGGCTTGATCACCCATAGATAAGTAACTGAGACAATGGAATAGAAACTAGAGTCCTTATAAGAGATAAGGAACTTTATGGGATTAATAAAGGAATGATAGATGATAGACCCTTCCTATCAACTGAATAGAAAATTTAATTAAAACTTTAGGAGGTTAATATTCATCAAAAGTTAGGCAAAGCTGAATACCAAGAGCTTATTTCTATTGACATTATTTTAATCCCTTAATTATATTTGCTTTTTTTATTTGTATTTTCTCTTACTCTGCCTTTTTCCATCTCTACCATTTGTGTTAGCCTAAATAACATTTAATTGTGTAGGTATCAGAGATACAGGTTGAAGATGAAGAGCTCAGAGAGTAAAGAAAAAGTGAAAGGAAGTATGAGTGAAGAACTTCTGATGTATTGAATTATCTCAATGGGGAGTAGTACACTTGCATTTATATGACAGCTATGAACCACAATTGAATAACTAACTTGTAACTTCTTCTAACTGAATCTAGCCATCAAGCTTATCCTACTCCACCTACATCCCCCATCAAACTCGGGGTTTGTGGTGACACAACTCTGAGTTTGTCTCTAAATTTACTAAACAGTGTGGAGGAGATTGGCTTGGTAAATATGTCTGCCACTTGGTGCTCTGCTGGAATATGGTTGATTTGAACACGACCCTTGGACAGATGATCACGAACAAAGTGAAGGTCCAGCTCAAAGTGTTTAGACTTAGAATGAAGGATGGGATTATCTGCCATTAAGACTGCACTCAAGTTATCACAGTAAATCTTAGGTGTGACAGTTAAGGGAAGTTGTAATTCTTGAAGCAGATTCCTTAACCAGAAGAGCTTAGCTACAAGAAAAGCTACACCTCTATATTTAGCTTCTGTGCTGCTAAAACACATAGCATGTTGCTTCTTTGAAGACCAGGAGATCAGGTTGGGGCCATGGAAGACACAATAGCCATTAGTTGATTTTCTGTCATCAAGATTTGATCCCTAATCTGAATTAGTATACCCTATGACTATAAGATTAGCTGCTTTCTTGATATGCAAACCATAGGGTGCTATTCCCTGCAAGTACCTAAGAATCCTCTTGACCACTTTCCAGTGTTCTTCAAGCAGATTTTGCATGAACTGACAAACCCAATTAATGCAGTAAGCAAGCTCAGGTCTTGTGATTGTGAGATATTGCAAACTTCCAACAATGGTTCTATACAAATTCAGATCTGAGAAAGCAGGGCTGCCATGTGCTAAAAGCTTCAGTGAAGATGGGATTGGGGTTGGTTTGCAATCCTCCATCTTTGCCTTTTTCAATAAGTCACTGACATACTTAGCTTGTGATAGCAATAGACCACTATCTGCAGTGTGGGATACTTCAATTCCTAGGAAGTAGTGTAAGTTCCCCATGTCTTTGAGGGCAAATAAGGAGTTGAGGTGCTGTATGAGAGATAAGATGTAAGGGGAAGAGCTACCAGTAATAATGATATCATCGACATACACTAAAACATACATGATTGAATTAGAAGCTGATCTTATGAATAAGGATGTGTCAGACTTTGTTGACTGAAATCCTAGTTGTTGTAAAGCATGAGAGAGTTTGTGAAACCAAGCTCTAGGAGCCTGTTTGAGGCCATAAAGAGCTTTGGTGAGCTTGCAAACAAAGGAGCCATCCCCAACTTCATACCCTTGTAGTTGTCTCATGTATACATATTCCACCAAATCACCATTTAGGAATACATTATTAACATCCAGTTGCCTGATGTTCCAGCATTTTAAACAGCTAATGACAAGATAAGTCTAATGGAAGTAGGCTTTATAACAGGGCTGAATGTTTCTGTATAATCAAACTCAGGTCTTTGGCTGAAACCTTGAGCAATAAGCCTTGCCTTGTATTTTTGAAGTGAGACATCCAAGTTATATTTGACCTTAAAAACCCACTTACTTCCAATAGCTTGCCTATTATTTGGCAGTAGGACTAGCTTCTAGGTATTATTTCTTATTAGTGCACAATACTCATCATCCATGGCTTGTTTTCAATGACGGATGGTAAGGGCTTGTTTGGCTGAGGTTAGTTATAGGCTAGCTATGAGGGCTTTGGGTTTGCTAATTCCATTTTTGGCTCTAGTGGTCATAGGGTGTATGTTTTGAGGAGTGGGAGCTGAGGTAGGTTTGGGATGTGCTATTAGAACAGAATTATTGGTGTGTGAGGTTACTTCTGCAGAATGAGGGGCTGCAGAGGGTTGCTGAGATGAGATGGGTGGATTTAGGTTAAAGGGTAAGGGTATCTCAATTTCTGTAGTATGTGTGTGAGTTGGGACAGGTTGGGCTGAGGTAGAAGTTGGTTGGACAGGTACTGATTTCGAATGGTTGGAATGGTACTGGTTTGGGAATGGTTGGACAGGTACTGGTTTGGGAATGGTTGGAATAGTAGGCATAAATTGAGAAATGGATGATGTGCATTTGGTGGCATCAAGACAAAAGCCTTCTTTAAAAGGAAATCGATACTCATCAGAGAGTACATGTCTGCTGAGTCTAACTTTGCCAGATGCAGTGAGACATTTATATCCTTTATTTGAGTACCATAGCCAAGGAAAATACATAGGGCTGACCTGAAATCCATTTTATGCTTATTATAAGGCCGTGTAAAGGGAAAACACAAGCAACCAAATTTCCTAAAGGTAGATAAGATGGACTTTTATATAGCATCTTTTCAGTTGGAGATTGGTGATTCAGCAGGGGTGGTGGAAGTGAATTTATGAGCTATGCAGCAGTGATGAAGGCATCCCCCCAATATTGCAGTGGTATTTCAGCCTCTGCTAAGAGTGTTAACCCTATTTCTACAATATGCCTGTGCTTCCTTTCTGCAGAACCATTCTGTTGGTGTACATATGGGCATGAGAATCTGTGAATGATACCTTGGTCTTACAGAAGCTTAGACAAACTAACATATTCCAAGGCATTATCACTCTGCACAACTTTAATTTTGAAACCAAGTTGCAATTCAACCATTTGTTGGAATTTAAGAAAAACATATCTGAGTTCAGATTTGGATTGTACTAAATATAGCCATGTGAATTTGGAATAAGCATCAACAAAGTGAATGTAGTATCTGACTCTTTTTATTAATGAAACTGGGGTAGGACCCCAAATATCTATGTATACAAGCTCTAATGGACTAGTGTAAACTGTAGAAGAATCATGAAATGGCAATTGATGAAATTTCCCTAAACAACAAGATGTACATAAAGCTTTACATGATTTAAAAAGAATGTCACAAGAGTTGAGAACCCTTGTTACTACTGCTATAGAGGGGTGGCCAAGTCTTGAGTGCCATAAAGCAAAGTTCCTTTGTTATGGGTAGGAGTGCAGATAATGCAGCAGTGGGCTTAAAGTGTGAAAATTTGTACAAAATTTTTAGCAATGCCTTAGAGAATGATCTCTTTGGAGTCCTGACATTTCACATAACATTCATCAAGATGTAGTTCAACAAAGACATTATTTTCTCTAGTGAATTTAGATATGCTTAATAGATTTTTCAAAATAAAAGGAACATGCAGCATAGTGTTAAGTCTAAAAGAAAGGCTACTTAGATCTGATTGAAAGACAGTTTCCAACATGATTAATTTGCAAACCTGTTCTATTACCAACTAACACTTTCTCTGAACCAGTATATTCTGATTTGTCCATCAGATTCAATGGATCTGGTGTCATATAATGAGTTGTACTAGAGTCTAGATACCTATTTGAGTCTTACAAGGTAGAAGAAGTTACAAGAGCAAGATTAGCTCTAGGAGTGTTCTGTAGGTTGTGTGGTGCTGAACCAAGGGGAGCTCCATACTGAGAGTCGAACCTATGCCAACAGGTCAGGGCACCATGACCAACCTTTCCACATACTTGGCAAGTTGGTCTATTGGCTAAGGGAAATCTACCTCCTCTATTGTTGTATCGACCACCTCCAAATCTTCCTCTAAAAGCACCTCGAAATTGACCTCTTCCTCTATCTCTTGGAATAAACCTTTGCTAAGCTTGAAATTGTGCCACATTTGCACTGATCATATTATCATTTCTTTTGTATTTTTCTATCAACTCTTGAGCCATAAGCAATGCCTCAAGTTCTCCTACTTTAACAGGTTCACCTCTGTTTACAATTGTTGTAATGAAAGGAGCATATTCTTTGGGCAAACTATTCAAGATTGCCTCAATGCATCTATGATTTTCTTGATTTCTAGCAGATAATCTGTTGCTGAACTTTCTTTCTTTGTATTTCCTAACTTGTTTTTTAATTGTCTAACCTTGGCAGTGATTTGAGAAGTGAAAAATGTCTCTAACCTTTTCTAGATTTGATGAGATAGCTCACAACCAACCATTCTTGTAGTGAAAGGCTTTGACATCGATGTTAACACCCAATGCTTCCGCAATGTATCGTGCTTTTTCCACCTTTGATATTTTGGATTTATCGCTTCATTTTCATGAATCTTGTCTGGAATTGCTACTCCATGAATGTGATCAAGAAGGTCATAGCCTTCGATCATGGCTTCGACTTGCTCCTTCTATGGCAGGAAGTTTTCCTCGTTCAGCTTCAGTGATGCAGGACTTGAGAAGGTTTGCAGCGAAATTGTTGAAGAACCTTGTGAGGTTTGTGTGGAGTCTATATATCCCATGGTATCGAACCTGCTCTGATACCATGTAGGTATTAGAGATACAGGTTGAAGATAAAGAACTCATAGAGTAGAGAAAGAGAGAAAAGAAGTATGAGTGAAGAACTTCTGATGTATTGAATTATCTGAATGGGGAGTAGTACATTTGTATTTATATGACAGCTATGAACCACAACTGAATAACTAACTTGTAACTTCTTCTAACTAAATCTAGCTATCAAGCTTATCCTACTCCGCTTACAAATTGGTGGTTGAGAAAGTTGTACTTCTAGAAACATGCGAGTTACTAGTGGACTTTTCCCTATGCTAACACTAGCGAAATTACCAATGAATTTGGGGAAGAATTCAAAAACTAAAAAATCTCTATTGGGAAATTAATTGTTAGGGGCTATTCTGTTGGTGGACATGCCACTTATCGAGGAATATTTTACTGATAAATTTGACTCCTTTGTGAACCTATATTATATTGGCACAACACTTGTTGTGGGATTTTTTGCCGGTAACATTGGCACCAACGTACCAATTATTGGGGAATATCCAACAGCAAGTATTAGGGAAAAAAAAGGCATACCTAATAACATAGGACAATCCGCCGGTAACTATTATGTAAATATTTTTAAAAAAAATACTAAATAGCTAATGAGGGAAAATTTCCCGGTACTATACTTTAATGAAATGATGTGTTTTGTTAAACATTTACTGGCGGATTTCCCATTGACTTTTGAATTTCAAAATTAGCACGTGAAATGTTTCATTCGTCACGTTATCGGCTTATTTTCTCTTGATAATATAAGTGTTTGACATGTGTTTATACAATTTCCCTACCATCAAGGGAAAATCCATTGCCAACATGCTTTAATGAAATAGTGTGTTTCATTAAACTATTACTGGTGGATTTTCCATCACATATCCATCAGTAAGGAAAAGACTAAATTGTGGAGCATCATCTCCCGCCCAACTTTGCAACTCTCACTCTTTCTCTACGTACTCACAACAGATGCATAGGTTTGAACCGAAGTGCAAAGAAGAAGATGAAGAAACAGTAAACATAGAGAAGAAATGAAAATGATTTTAATATCCCAAAAATAAATGTCATTAGGAAGGTCAAGTCTAAGCTAGAAGAGTGTTGGACAAAACATGAGAGAGATTCAAATGCCTTATATATATAGTTCCTAAAAAGAGAAAATAAATTATAAATTTATAATAAATTTTGTATATGAAAGTTTTTATATACTAATATTAAGTTATTATTTGAATTTGATAATTATTCTTTTTATAAAGCTAATATTCAGTTTGTACTATAATGTTTGATTTTAAATTTTAAAAATATTATCTTATCAAAATAGATTCAATATTATTTATAATAATTGGTACTATTTGGTTTTTAAACTTTGAAAACATTATTTAATCAAATCTATTAGATCTAATATGTTTATATGTACCGTTGATATTTATATTTGTATATCATCATTATATATTATATATTTTATTAGAAAATATTTTCTATTTGTCGATGAATTATAATGATATTTATTTAAAAATATTAGATATTATTTATATTTATCATGTACTATGAATATAATTTGTTACATATTATAGAGACCTATCATATATTATATAAGAAGCTATCAATGATTAAATTAAATATGAAATTTACTGATTTATGAATTATTATTATTCCAGATTAATATTCTGGTTGATGCACCTTTGCTATATTGACGTTGGTGCACCTTTATAGTATGTATATATATAGTAATAGGTTACAATAAAATTACATATTATATATAGAATGCTTACTATACCAAAAAAAATACGTAGAATACTTTTAGCATAGCAAAGGTAACATTCATTATCTCCTTAGAATATTTAAATTGTTGAAACACGATGCTTCCTCACTCTACGGGGCGCACAGCAGACACGGATAAGTTCAGTTTGCGTGTATATTTTATACCCTTCGTATATATTTGGCACATCATAATATTCTTAAATATTTTTCTAAGAACCCTAGCTGTTCAAGGAATTTTCCCTAGAGAGAAAGATGTAATTTCTCTCAATTATCTTCGATTAATCTCTTCCTGTAGGTGCTCTCATCATTATCCTTATATGGTTATGAGTTTAGCAAATCTTTAGATAATTATGGTATGGTTTTCTCTTCCTATTCAATTCCAAATCATTCCTAATTCTTGTCTATCATTCCATGGCAGTTGAGAGTGCCATTCCAATTCCCCAGTATCATGTAGGCAATAGTCAAGTACTCCCGATAACGAACGGTGAGTGGGTTTAAACTTATGATCATATTTTTTTATCCTTATATATTATTATTTTTCTAATATTATATAAATTATTTATGAAATTTTAGAATGGTTTATGCCCAAAAAACATGCTTTCATGGATTATAGAAATTTTAGAAAATTATTTTTCATAATTATCATGACAACTTTATTTTAGAAAGCTCATGGCACCATATTTGACACCTTGCATATTATAGAATATCTTCTTCCAGTTCATGAAATTATGAGAGCTCGGTTTAATGTTTACAATAAAAATATTGATTACTATATTTTCAGATTTGGATTACCTATTAAGATTTTAGAACATCAGATGTGATTTATTGAAAGTATTGAACAAAGTATGATTCATAACAATTGTCAGATACATACTCTGTTGGCTTTGAAATCACTATGTCTACAAACTAGTGATTCTTTAGGCATGATTTTAGAATCTCAGTTATGCTAAAGTCAAATTGTTAGAATATAACAATTGTTAGATATATACTCTGTTGGCTTATGAAATTATTATGTCTACAAGCTGATAATCCCTTGAGTATGATTTTAGAACTTTAGTTATGCTACAGTTATATTGTTAAAATTATATAAATTCAGAGCTTTCAGATTTATTCAATTTTATTGCAAGTTATTATTATTTTAATAATTAGTGAGAAATAGAATAGTGAGTTGACAACCACAAGAATGATTGTTAATCTTGGTACTAAGTGGTCCACTAGATAACTAGCTCACCCATAGTAAGGAACCTAGTGAGGTGTCCATTTATGGGACCTAGTTAGGTGCCCATCAAATTAGCCATTGGCTCAGATTCAGCTATTCAACTTAAATATTTATATAGAGAATAATTCCTATTTCTTTACTAGTTATTGCCATGATTTTGGATAAATTGTTATTTTAGTATAGTTATATGTATCTAAATATATAAAATATTTTCATCAGTTGCATGTATATATTATGTAAGTTATTGTTATCCCATGTGGGTTGTGAGTAAAGACTTGCTCACTGAGTTTTGATGAACTCACCGCTCCTTTTCCTTACTTTTACAGTTACAGTTGCAGATCTTATTATTGTTTAGTCTCAACCTTAGAAGTCATGTAGCTATTCTATTGGTGAGCTTCATTTTGTAGTGAAGTTTAAATTAGGATCATGTTAGAATAGAGTACTTCAGTAGTATGCAGGCAAGGTCTTTGGACATCATTTATCATGCATGGTTATGCATGGTTAATTTAAGGTTATATCATTTTAAGTAATTTTTTCCAGAAACATGATTTAAAATTATTTATTTCAATTATAGGTATTGGAACGATTTAGAATAATTAAATATTTTATGTATTTTATTAATAAAGTTTGCAAGAAATTTTGAGGAATTTATTTATTTATTTTTATGATTTATTATGAGCATTAATTTAGTAATTTACTATACTGATTGCATGAAATTAATTTTAGAAGATTTCCATAAGGGACAATATCTCTTGTGTGCCAGTCACGATTTTTGAGTCATGACAAAGATGAAAGAAGAAAAGTGTATTTGATGAAAAAGATCCTAGAAAAAGTACACATAAGGAAAGGAAGAAGCATTTAAAGAATGCAGCCCTAGGAAGTGAAAGCACAATTTAAAATGATGAGTTGTCTTGAAAAGAAGTGCATTCCTTGGAATTCACAATAAAAAAATTTAAAATACAAACAAAATGAAACAATGAATTTTTTTTTTTTTATATTTGGAGGGCATCATGTTAGGGTAAAATTCCCTAAAGCTTTGTTTGGGAGTTTTGAGGGGAAGGGAAGGAAAGACATTGGAGGGGAAGGAAAGGTGACGGAACGAAAGAGTTTAGAGGATTGATCCTCCATTTATTTGGGAGTGCAAGATATATAGAGGGAAGGGAATTGAGGGATTTATGATCTAGTTTTATAATTTTACCTTTCTTTACAATAAAATAATATAAGTATTTTATTTTTATATAATTGACTATTTTAGTTAAAAATACATATTTTTACTAATTAAAAAATATAAAATTAATTTTTTTTACACTTTTCTCCCTTATTAATATATTTAATTATTTTATTTTTCAATAATTAATTATTTTGGGAAAAAATTGAAAAACTACTTCTCTTTCAAAATTTTCTACTGCACACAATAGATCATTTTAAAAAATATCTTTTTATTTTTTATATCTAAGAATAACTTTTCTCATTAATATTTTAAAAAAGTCTATCAAAATTATTTTATAATTTTTTAAAAATTCATATTTATAAAAAAAAAATATCATGCAAAAAATTATAAAAAGGGACAAATAAAAAATATAACTATCAATTAAATAGACAATAGTAACTTGCAAAAAGGAAAAAATAATAATATTCCATTAATTGAACTATTAATTGAAACTCAAATATTCCAACAATATCAAGTATTTAATCAACCTAAATACTAAATCATTAGTTCACAAATAGAATCCATTTAAAAGTTACATCAAGAAGGACCACTAGGACCAAACACTATATCAAATAACAACCTCTTACATTTGTCCTAAGGACAACTGATTACTCCTCTAATGCACTCGGGATGACCAAGATGAAACATATTTGCACGGTTAATCAAGTGGTCTTCAATTTGCAAATCTTCAAGCATCTTCTAGACTTCACTTTCTGGAATTGGAGCCTTCTGCTTAGCTCTTTCATATGCAGCAATGCTCTCCCTAAAAGTTCTAACAAGATCTTGAAGAACCATCTTTATCCCTTCAGCTTCAGTTTCATCTCTAGATATTCTAGGCTTTTTACCTTTGGGCCCTTGGCTACGAGATACAAGAACTTCTGGAGATGTGACTTCATTGCCAATAGTGTCTTGAACGCTATCCAAATTGAACTCATTGGCTTCAAGAGACTCTGATTCACTAGACACCACCTTTTTATTTCTAATCTCCCTGGCAGTCTCAGCATGCTCTCCAGTAGCTCTATCTTCGCCATACAATATCATCATCTTATCATAATTTGGGATGGGCTTTTTCATCCATTCTTCAGCTTCAGGTTTAGTCTATCAAACCAACAATAATAACTTCCAAGTTTAGAAAGATAGTAAGCATTAATAACTTTGAAGGAGAAAATCACAATTCAACAAAGGCCACGAAGAAAACTCCTAACTTAAATGCATTTCAGGAAACTCCTAACTTACGTGAACACACATAAAGGCTGACATTCAAGTGTTTTTATTCCACAAAGATAGGTGCACTATAATAGGTTCATGTTTTAGCAAGTAGATTCATCAAAGAAGGATATTTAAATAAGTTAAACACAACAATCAACTGAACTACAATTTTGTTAAAAAGCTAAATTATTACCTCAATTAGCTTTTGCCAAACTTTGGGTTCAGTACACCAACGCTTTGTAACTGGATCCCAAGCAAACCTGCTAAGCCCATTTTTGAATCAGTCATAACATCTTGAGAAACCTCTCTTGATTAGCTTCCAACTACTTTTCACCTTTTCCTTTGCAAAAGGCCTTTGAAATTTTTCTTGTAGTTCATTTGTTATTGCTTCATAGGCTTTTGATATGAAACTCCCACCCACTTTATTTCCCATGTTCAGCTGATTTAGGAAAGCATCAACAAGAGCATTATCCATCTCTTATGTCCATGTCTCTCTTTTTGAATTAGAAATAATTACCTGTAATTGAGAGAGTTGGCAATTGAACTATGGGTAAGAATGTGTCAAAACAGGACAAACACATCTAAAATAGTCATCAGCTCATCAGGATTTGATAGTTCTAGTTATGAACTAGGCAATAGTAAGCTAGCATACTTGCATATATGACTTTTCTATGCATTATATCTAATTCTTTACTGTTTCCATTTCTTTTTATTTATTCTTACAAAGTCGTAGTTTCTTTACAGATATCTTGGGGCCTTTGTTGTATCTTTGATATCAAGAAGTTTGAGTAGCAAAGACTCATCGTGCACTTTGTAAATTTTTTGACATTGTGTACCATCAATGCTTTTTATAATTGATTATTAAATATAAATGAATATATAACCCTCCCATCCTAAAACCAGTATGCACATATTTCAGAAAACAAGATGCACAACTATATTTAACTTCATAATCAAAGCTCAAGTAAAAGCAGCATGGATAGTTTAATAATAGTGATATAAATTTGAGGTTCTACATATGTTCATAGATGTGGAAATCATTGATACAATATAGATAGTGAAAGACATGAACATTACACAGATCCTGTAGAAACAGTGAATAAACGTGCAATGTTCTCTAGAACAATTCTTCATATAATCTCTAAAAATTTCACTTTCAAATAAGTATATTAAAAGGAAAAGAAATCAGCTAGTATAATCTCTCCACATAGCTTCTGCTATAGAATTTCTAAAATTCTCCCTAAACGAGTATGTTCTTCATAATCATCATCTATCGGGTCATGAACATGTTGGTGATGTGCAACTTGATTGTTAATTTCTTCATCTACCTCAGCAACCAAATCTTCATCAGGATCTACCATCATCAAGTAATTGTGCAAAATACAACAAGCAATAATGATCCTATTCTGAGTCTTGATTCTATAGGTAGGTTCAGTTCTACTTGAAATGATAGGAAATCTTTTTTTCAAAACTCCAAATGCCCTTTCAATGGCATTACGCAAGGATGAATGTCGATAGTTGAATAATTCGTGAGGCATTCAAGGTGGATTTCTAAGGAAAAATTCTTTCAAATGATAACGTGTTGTTCTATAGGGTGTAATTCATCCCTTTCTCAACATAAATCCAGCGTCAAGGACATAGTATTTACCCAATAAAAGGAAAATATTCCATTACTACAATATATCTAATAGAACAAAAAGGAAAATGAAGAACAATTATATTAATTACCTCTAGGTATTCTAAGATTGTCTGTTCTATGTAATACATTTTTTAGTATCCTTGAGCCAGATGCAGTGCCTTCCCATCTAGGTAGAACACAACTAAATTTAAAGTCAAAGGAGCATGCAACCAACACATTTTGTGTTGGGAAATCTTTCCTACCTCAATACTTTGAAGCTTCAGCTGATGGCACTTTTACACGAACATGTGTACAGTCAATTGCCCCAACACAATCCTAGCATAGATTTTTTTTATTAATATAATTTCTTTTAAAATGTTTTGAATTATGAATTAAAACAAATTTACCTTAAAGAATGGGTTAAACCGGTTGCTCCTCAAAATTTCCATAGGAATTTGCGAGCTATCAGGTTGTTTGAGATATTTATTTTCTAGCTCAACTATTGATCGAAGCACACGATGAAGATGACAACTAGTGGATTCCCCAGAGCGTCGAAACCAGAACTAGACTTCTCGATTTCTAACATTGTGTTAGAATGTAGAGTGTTTTGGCAACTTGTTCCTCTAAGGTTACCCGTTGTGTTGGTTGGAGACCACCTTCTCGTTTTAAGATATCACATAAGTCTAAAAATGCTTTGGGACCCATTCTTATAATCTTACGACCTTCACTACTAGCAATTTGTTTCATTATTTTTGCTCGTACCCTCTCCTTCTCTAATGTTAAAGTACGCTCAGTCATCCTATCTTGAGAACGTTTTCTAATTATGTAATAATAAACTACAAGAAATACAACTTGGACAATAATCATCCTATGTTTCTGTCTCCAACTTAACAATGTAAGGTTTTTGTTTCCACCTTGATCATCCATCTATAAATTATTAAGAAACAAATTTCTGCAGCCAATAAATTATCACATACAAACTACAACCACAATTAAATATTGCATATACAATCAAGCCAAGCCAGGGCCTATCGAGATACTTAAACTAATCAAGTACAATAAAACTAAATATTTTACAGCTCACTTGAATGGGAAGAAGAGATGATAACAATTGATAGAATGATGTAACTGCACAAAATATTTAACCCTTGTAAAATGATAAACTAAAAATATTTTATAACTCTTTAGCACTTAATGTAATTCCATCCATTCAGATTAATTAGAAGTCAAAACAGCGATCATAGGGAAACTTTTGATAGCAGTATATTGATGGATATGTGACCTTCCATTGATAGGGCATACAAGTCAGGATTTGCATTTCTTGGGATGTGCTTATTTCTTTGTAACTGGATGGGTTTTCAAGCAACTTAAGCAATAGAACTGTTAAGATTAAATATTACAGCAATGATCATACTATCTGAATCTATTAGGTTCATGGACAACAACTATTGTGAACTCATTGGGACAGATTTGAATGACAGAAAATTTTCATCTAGGAAAGAAACTATTCACTGTTATTTCCCTGAAGAAGAAAACTAAGAATCCATGATTCAAAAGATCCAATTTAATGTATCAATAACATTGGAAGAGTTGAAACCAAAATCACCCAGTCAATAACGTTTAAGGGTATTAGTAGCTCAAATAAGAATTAAATTCTGCAGTATGCACAGATGCAGTGATTTCATAAAAACAAGCCTCTGTTAAGGTGTTGAATTAACAATTCACAGATTACCTGACTTTTTTCCCACTATGATTTGAGCTTTCGACACACTAGAATTTCTGTAAAATTTCATAGGTAATGAAGAGAAGTGCACAACTGAAGGTTGAAAATGAAACTATGCCCAGCTCAAAATTGATCATAAGAGAACAATGATAAAAAAAATAAAATAAACTTTCATATGTAATTTTTTTTATCAGAGTAAAACACCTCAAATAGCAATAAGCTATATGCACAACATAAAGTATAAAGTCAAACTCAAAGATAACCATTGATATTAACATATCTGATCCGACCCAATAACAATCAAGTATCAAAATATCAAAGACATATATATAAGAGAGGAGAAAACATAATAAGAAGATGTCTCCATGTTTGATGGTTATACATCTTCTACTCAAAATCAACAAATACAACCTAATCAGACATGAAAACAAAACATCTTACTCCACTCGCTCACTCAATCAATCATCCACACACCTTAAGCAAGTCAAGATATGCATGCATACGAGTAAATACGGGATTTTCTCAAGGCAATTAGAGATTTTTTTTTTTACCTTTTGTTCGATCTTGGGAAAGCACTTTCAGCTTCACCTCTCTTTTTCTAATTTGACAAGAAAAAATTAAAACTGCAACCAAGTTGAATTAGGAACATTAACATTTCATGAAACCACATAACAATATTTGATAGTTTTTTTTTTCTAGTTGCAATGCGAAAAGGAATTAGAGAAAGAGAGGGGGGACTCACATTTCGTGAAACGTGATCTGAAACATGCAGAAGGTGAATTTGAAGCTAAGGTGAAGCTAAAGTTGATTCTGAAACGTGCAGAAGGTGAATCTGAAGCTAAGGTGAAGCTAAAGTTGATCTGAAACAGAAATTTCAAGAGATTTCAGAACTCGCGATCCTTAGATTGAAGAAACTCACACCAAGAGATATCAGAAATAGAGATTCTAAAACAGAAACTCACATCCGAGTGATTAGCATTTACTGATACAGTGACAGAAGAAACGCGATCTGACACGGAATTGAGGAAGAAGATGTATGTATAGCTAAACGAAATCAAGGGAATTGGGATTAGGGTTCGATGAAATTAGGATTAGGGTTCGAAATCTTTGGCAAACGAAGGTTACAGAGATGTTTTCGTGTGTGCATGTGTTTGCGTGTGAGAGAGAAGTGTTGTGATTATTTTTGAAATCGGCTAAATATGATAAGGGTAAAATGGTATTTTCAGTTTATATCTCATTAAAAACCTCCCAAAATAAGGGAACTCAAAATAGGGGTAAATGGAGGATTAAGGAGGGTATTAAAAATCCTTCAAACAGCTCATTCCTCAATTAATAAAACTCACAAACAAAATTTAATCCTTCAAATTATTTCCCTTCCTTTCTTTCCCTCCCTAAATCCATCTTGCAAATAGAGCCTAAGAGTCGAGTTGTCAAGTAAGACTTTAAAGAAGGACCAATCGATAGTCAACACGATTAATGCTCAAAGTATAGGAGAAGAAAAAGAAAGGTGTCAACAAGGTTGAAATAGGCTTAATCAACTGATAAAATGAGTTGGTACAGAGAATCATTGAACAAGAATAAGGACAAAAACAGGTGTTAGGTCACTGACCACCTGTTGTGTTGATGAAGCTAAAGGAGACACAACAAATGTACTTCGACAGATGATGCAAATGGAGTATGTATTGAACACTGACATTTATGTGCCTAACAAAGGATGGAATGTCGAAGAACAGATTTTGGGGTACTTGGTGCACAAGTGAGCTAGTGCCAAGATTCTTACCATGAGTAAAGTGTTGAAACACAAATTAAACTTAGGAATTTTAATACTTGACTAACAATGTTGAGGATGCAGGGTGATTATTGGAGAATACTAAATATAAGGAGTTGAGGCATGTAGTGGAACGATTTTCTCATAGCAACATGGGCATAAAGGATGAACGTGAGTTCAAGGAACAAATAATACATGTGGAAAGCAGATATACCTAGTCCTTGTCTAAAAACAAGATTAGCTTAGAATTGTTTGAGGCATTAGATAGTTATTAGCACTAGCATTTTCATAGCATGGAAAACCAACTGTAAGAAACTAGAATTTTCAAGAGCTTACTTGTTGGTCCTCAATTTCTCGCTGTAAGTATTGTCACACTCAAGAGTCTAGAGGACCTAACATAATGTTCTTCTCTAACATGGTCTTTAATTCCTTGGTTTGTAGCTACACGTGTTCAATCTTGTAAAGTCTATATTTTTGGTTATACACTTCAAGATTAGTTTGTTTATGCCTTCTCTTAGACCTATAAAGAAAAATTATAAAATACTCGAGAACTCACAGAGGAATCACTTCCATTGAATTCCCTGATATAAGATGGTGAATTAAAACTTGATTATTGGAATTTATTTGTTTATTCAGTAACAAAAAACAAAGTGAAACAAATATATTTTTCAACCCTTTGCCATATAACTCATCCAAACACTCTGGGTGCCTTTTAAACAACGATGTGAATGACTTAGTCTCAATCTTTAGGATGAGCATGGCCATTTTACAATGTGTTAAATGTATTTTACCCCCTTGTATTTTAGGCCATATGCAATTTAAACCCTGACTTTTTAAAATATGCAATATAACCCCCTATGATTTCAAAATAGTGCAAAATAGCACTTTTGTTAAAGGGACACCCATTTACACGGTTAACTGATGATTTTTGGACAAAATTACCTTTATATTTTTTTGAACTTCCTGACCTGAATCCCCTTCAACCTTTACATACCCTTCTCTGAATAACACTCTCTTTCAACCAAAAAGAAGAACACTTCCCTTGTAATTAATCATAGCAACAGCGTCACCAAAAACCTTTGCAACACCAAACCATAACAAAACATAAATAAGTGACAACACCATTCTTTATTCATCAACAGTAAAAGAAGGGAAAGAAATAACAAAAAAGATGAAGAAGCAACATCAAACATCAAGCCATCAACAACAATCCAAGACCAAAACCAAACAAATCGAATCTCAAAACCACCAACCAATCTTTTCAAAACTCAAAACAAAAATTATGATAAAAAAGAAGACAAGAAATAACAGATAAGCTTCTACTTACTCCACGAACCCCAAACACCATCATCGTTTTCTTCCTCCACAATGTTAGCCACACCCTCTACCGCACAGTTGCCGCCGGAGACGCCTATCACCATAGCGAAACTGAGACCAACTCATCCTCATCCTTCGTTGTTGCCATCACAACTTGTCCCTACCCCTCTGCATTGTAGCCATGCATGACCACTACTGCTAGCAACCACCACTGAGCCGCAACTGCATCACTGCTGGTCATTGTTACTTTACTAATTTGCCATCGCCATGCTCTCTCTCTCTACAACTCAAAGGCCAAAACCAAATAGAACCCCCAAACTATTGAACTGTGGTAGAAAAATTTAGAGGTGGAATAAGTAACTAGCATGGCTTGAAAGGGAATGATTTTCTAAAACTGTAGAGAGAGTTATGAGCTTTGTTTCTAAAAGGGAATTCTTTTCTAAAGAGATTGAGTGATTAGGGATTAAGGTGAGAGGTATGAGCTTTTGTTTCTATTGGGGAATAGGGGTTGGGAATTAAAAAAAAAATATAACAATAATTTTGTTCAAAAATTATATGTTAATAATGTAAATGGATGTCCTTCTACTAGAAAGGCTGTTTTGCACTATTTTGAAATTATAAGGGGTCGCATTGCACATTTTAAAAGATCGGGATCTAAATTGCAAATGACCTAAAATACAATGAGGTAAAATGCATTTAAAATTTTTGTAATTAAGTTTCTTCACTCGATGAGCTTCTTTGTTTAATATTTTGAGGTTGTTCAATAAGGAATCCTTGGCCTTTAATGAAAACCTAAAACGTTGGCTGCTGATTTAGCTTTTCTTTTTTTCAATGGCAAACTTTGACAAAAACATTGCAGATATGTTAGAACCTATCAACTGACTTGAATGGTAGGGATGCAAACTAGTTAATGTTGACTTTCATTAGATGGTAAAAAAAGCATAACATTAATAAGGTCATTTTGAGACCCCTACAAGGTACATGGATGATGAATAGAAAAAAAAAAGTGTCCAAGCCCCAAGGAAGTCAGCACTCATCAAATATTGATATACTCATTATACAGTTCAAGAAGCAATGATCCTCTCCTTCATAATCATAACACAAAGTTTTTGTCTAAAAAATAATTGTGGTTGATGCTTGTTTTGAATGATGTCCCTCAAAGGTTGAATTTCTATTGTCCATTTGTAAGAAGATTGGTTAATAGATTGATGGTAAATGTATTGATCATAAGGAGATTAGGGAGGTAGCATGTGGCCCATTGTTCTATGAATAAGCCTCTATTTTTTCCTCATATCCCTGTCATCTGGCATAGTTAGGGTTTGCTCAAGTATCACTTTTCTCTTAGCATGTTCTTGTAGGAGGTATCTGATTTCCTCCTAGGCCAAATTTCTTTAGTTCAATTCAACCAACAAAGTGGGGGCATGTCAACGAACCTCTATAGCATAGCTGTTAATTGTAACCTAATTTCTTACACGAGTAGGGGGTCAAGTTCAAAATAGGACTTGGATTCATAAGTGATTACTCTATTTGCCTCTTTTCAATCCTCCAAGACTAGAGCACTAAAAGCACTCTGCTTCTTTGTAAAGGCCATTTTTTAAAACCATATGAAAAATAAGGAAAAATGGAATGAGGCAATAATATTCCTGTTTCCCACAAATGGCACCAATATTCGTAAGAAGTAACACAAAGGCAATATATGGTTACTTGAAAACAAGAATGGAGGATCCCAAAATTGGCATCCTTTGCTCCCTACTCTAAGTACAATAGAGGGTAGTGTACTTGCAAGGAATCTAATGCTTAAATCAACAATGGGCAAAGTGGTAAAGTAGTTATTAGGTAGAATTATAGTGATCAAACTCTTGAGTTGACTAAAAAATTCTTATGAGTTTAGGCCCCCAAATCAAATTAATTCACTTGAAAACTCGAATCTAACAAACTCTGATGAACTTAGATAAACTCGCATAAACTCGAGGAAACTCGCACGTTCACATTTTTCGTTAGAATTTGGTCTCTTAAGCAACAAAACATAGAATTAAATAATAAGCCATAATGAGATCTTCAAAAATTGAAGTCATGATATATTGACTTTAATTATTTTAATTTTCACATCCTAAAGTATTGATGTGCTATATTTCTTATGATTTTATTTTGTGTTTGATATTTTATGACTTATATTTGCTTCATTATAACTTTACGACTAAAATTTTCATACATCTTTGTTTTGTCATGAATTTATTTTACTATAATTAAATGGTATAAATACTTTTAAATATTTTTTAAAAATAAGTAATTAACACTACAAGAAAAATAAGTATTTTCAACAGTTTTTGACATTCATAGTGTTGCCAAAATATTGCCAAGAAAAGTAATTTTGACAAAAAATGACTATTAAAAATATTTATAAACTTGTATTGGTAATAATTATTGGATATTTTTTACATGTAATAATTGTTGATAAAAGCTTATACATATTTTCAACGATAATTTTGTGTCTAAATTATATTTTTCTTGATAATATTTTTATTAATACTTTAAATGTTAAAAACCATTGAAAATGCTTATTTTCCTATAGCGTAAATTTTTATGAATTTACAAGTCGAGTTTACAATTTGAATTTACCTTGACTCCAAAATTTTAAGTAAATTCACGAATTTAATAACCTTGCATTATGGACGGATCAATGGATACGGATACCAGGTATATATTGAGTGGTCATTTAAGCAGGTTCATTTGACCTAGATAATTAACTCCTAATATTCTGGTATGTACCTCCAATTTCAACACTAATGAAGGATACTTTCTCAGTTGCAGTGATCATTTGCACTTTTTTTTAAACTAAAAGAATGCTGAAAAAAGTTCGACCTTGCAATAACATGTCCAAGCATAACTCACAACTCGAGCGGATTGGGCTTGAGCATACCTGGGTCCATAGACGTAACAAATAGCACTAAAAATCGCAAACTAGCGTGACACGAACTAAATTAACTAGATACAATAAACTTGAATATTAATAGTTTGGATTTTGAAATGACAATCAGTGGGAATATCTGTATTTTTTCGCGAGGAACACGACAGCGCACTTTGCAAAAGGCATAGTTACACATATGCATGCGAAATGCTATCTCTTATACATGATCCAAAATTTGCTGTGCATATTCTTGGTTTAAAGGTCAACAAATTTGAAATCATTACGGAACAATTTGATTTCATTAGACGTATCCAATGTCTCTTTACCTCCCCTTTACTATTCTGATCTGACTTGACTAGCTCCTTGATTGAGGCAAAATGGATTTTCATTTTTATTATTCGTATTTCAGCACTTTATATATGTTCATCTAATTTTAGCCTATTTTTAATTTCCATCGCTCTTATTGTCTTCATCTTAACCTACCTTTGATTCATTACGATAACAAACCGTCTTTTTTTTTTTTGGGAGGGGGGGGGGGGGGGGGTTTAACTCTGAATTAATTAATAATTCCAGAAAATAACTTTCTTTTATTTTTTTTATGTTTTATCTTTCATTTTATTCACGTTCTTACGGCGGAAACAACTGTACTTTTCCAAAATTAATATTAATATTCTTGGTTTTTGTACATTCATGCACGTGTATAATAACAGTTTTATGAGTATAATATTAAAATTAAGTGCTAGAATCCTTTAATTACTGATAATTAATTGGAGAATATTTATGCATGTGTAGTTTGCAGTGCGGATATTTTGGGTCCTGAAAGAAGGATATATATTGAAATTGGGGGTTGCGGGGCTAGATGCCACTGACGATGCCACGTTCTTCTCACATAAAAAAGAGAAACGTCTCAAGGAATCTCTTTGGCCAATAATTTCTCCCTCTTTTGCTGTACATATCTGCTTCTCTAAAGTTCTAACAATACTAGCATACCCCTATTAAACGCAATGACAATGTGAATGGTTCTGATTAAACACAATGGATTAATAGAATATAGATATATGTTATAAAAACAAATATTATTTGTACTATGTCCATACAAAATTCATATCCTTATCAATGTGTGGAATGGTTAGACTATGGAAGATTTATCTTTTTGTATGAAAAAATATTGTTGTAAGATAATTTATTCAAGAATACTATTCTTATTTATGTATAGTGATAGTGGACACATTATTTGACATATCTAAAATCATATATAAAAAAGTACAGAGTTCAATTATATTAGTAAATGTCTACGAGAAGATGCAAAGTACTATGTGTTAACAATTATAAATTTTAATTATATGAATGGTGAATCTAGCGACAAGATTGTCATTATATATATATATATATATATATATATATAGAGAGAGAGAGAGAGAGAGAGAGAGAGAGAGAGAGACGTTCTTATGGGTTCTATTTCTCTATTCTCCTTCTTCCTTTTTTTTTTTAACCCCCTTGTTTATAGGGTTTACTTGAGGAAAGTACCAAGAAATTGAGTAGGGGACCTCATGCCTGAACAGTCAAGGAATTAAAGCAGTAATATAAGGTGGCTAGCGGCGTCTATATGTTAGTTCCAAGTGGATACGGGTCTTCAGTGGGTTCATCTCTCCAATTATTTTCGTTTCGTGTAGGAAATGAAATACAATTTTATTTTAATTTAATTAATTAATAAGAATTAACGAGGTGTTAATGCTATTGAAAGGGGTTCACATAGCTTAAATATGTGATTATGGGTTAAATCCTAAGTTTCATCTGTACAGAATAAAACACTATTAGAAGGAGTATTCCGCTTTCACTTAGAAGTCAACCATATCTCTCGAGGTTAGTTTTTTACATTACCATTGAGATGATATTGGGAAAAAAAAATAATTAGCAGGAGTGGGAGGGGAATCTATATCAGCAACATGTGCATGATTGAGAACATGTGGGAGAACGTGATGACTCAGAAGAGCTTGGTTCCTCAGTCTCTTTCCTTCTTTCTCCATATGTTCATGAAGATCACCCCACGCACACAAGTAGAGAGAGAGAGAGTGGTTATATTTCTAACGAGGACGAAATAAAAGTGAAAGCTGCTGTACATATGCAGAGGAAAATGAAAGAGAAAGAGGCATCATATCTAGATCATGCCTAAACTTGTGCATGTGGGTATCAACGAGTGAAAATAACAAAGATTGCGCGCGCGCACACAAATAGAGAGAGAGAGAGAGAGAGAGAGAGAGAGGGCAATGATAGATTTAGATTTGTGGCTTGGAATTCCGAGCCATTGAAAGCCCTTGGAATGCTTTTTCCATTGTTAAATTTTGTTTATACATCAAAATTTTGTGATAACCGAGATTTAAACCTATAACAAGCATACATAGTGTTATCTAAATCTCTCGTCAAGGGTCCAATATTAATGGCTTATTTATTTGGTACACCTGTTCTTTAAGGAAAAAAAATTCATGCATTGTATTGCCGGTTTAAAATAATTTTACATAGACAATAATAAAAATTCAAGAAAGTTTTGGAAAGTTATTATACTATGGAAATATGTTATTTTCAAAATGTCTCTTTCTTTATCCGATCACTCACTTATTGAGATTTGAGAGATAGTTAATATATATATATAATTTAAAATATTATTGAATGCTCTTAGCTTTCACATGCTAAAAAGTGATTCGTGGGAATTAAATGGGATTTGTAATCTCCGTCTAATTATTATAGGTATTACAACTATAATAGGTAGTTATTTACCATGAATTCACGTTTTCTTGTATTTCAACTGGTTTACAATATGTAATTATATTATGATTTAGTTTCTATGCACACTAAAAGTGTAAAAACTTTTTACATAGTCATTCAATCATATATTTTCACATCAACTATGATAATTAATTTTCACATTAACTATTTAAAAAGTCATATAAATAAAATATTTTGATTAAATAAAAATATAAAATGTTCTACCCTCTCAATCTATTAAAATTTAGCTCATTATTTTATATTAGCAATGCATTAACAAAATTAAAAATAATCAGATATTGGTCCCAATCCTTTCGGTGTAACTTTAAAAAAAATATTATCCTATTGAATAATTTTTTATTGGTATAAATTTTCATAAAACTCATCGTTGGATTAGAAACTCACATTGTATAGATCAAGTCTGTAAAATTTTAAATTTTAACTAAAATTGTTTGGCATAATTTTTATATACATCAAAATCAATATAATATATATACTTAAAATAAATAAAAATAGGAGCTACATGATTGCCTTACTATTAATATTTAATTTTTAAGAAATTGGACATAAACAATCTTTATGATAAGTAATTATAATTCAATGGTTAAATTAATAAAAAAATAATTTCACTGAAACTTATATATATGTGTGTGTCTAAGAATATGGAAAGAGAATGACTCCCGAATTTCAAAATCGACAATTTCGGGATCAACTCGCCCCAAGTTCTACTCCCACTCCCCATTGATTGCTCAGTGAAATTTCCACACAGTCAATGTTATGTTTCAAGGGGAAAAAAAATTATACTCGTACTACTCACTATAAGGTGCTGACTCAAGGTCAAGGACCGACCAGCGGTGAGCGAGGGTGGGATGCTATCTCTTTCCCGGTTTTGAATATGCTTTATTCCTTCTTGGTAAGACCCTCCTTGGTTCTAGCAAAAGCAAAGCCAAGCACCCTAACAAAGATTCCTTTCTTTCAAGGTGGCCAATCCCGTTTTCAAATTTTAAGCACAAAAAGTGCATTCTATTCTTTAAGTAGAAGTATGTCATTATTTTCTATGGATCAAGAGGAAGTTTCTAATAACTGCACCTGCAGCCACCATTTTTTTTTTTATTTCTTCCATATTATTCTCGAGCATTATAAATATTCCAAATGTCCTGATACTAAAGTAGAATCAATGTTCTTCTGCATATAACAGATCTGCCAATTTGATATACATGCATGACAGCTGAATTATATATCTATTTTAGTCATTAATAACGTATCTGTTGTAATAATAAAAAAACGGAAGGTTCGTTGACATTATATTTGTCCCTCGTTAATTTACTTTTAAAACTACACTTAATTCCTCTAATTATTTAAATATCAGTACAGCAATACCCATCACAAGTTAAAAACAATATGACAATTAATTTTTAATAACTAAAAATGTGTAAAATGACTTTTATACCCTTAAGTATTTATCCGATTTTCGACCCATTGCCATTCTCGTAGCAAAGTAATGACCAAACTTTCTTCTTCTTCTTCTTCGATTTTTTTTTTTTTTTATTCCCATGCCTAGTACCAAAACAAGATTTCTCATATCTTTACCCAAACAATAAAAAATTCAACCAAACCATCAAACCTTCAAGCAAAACTAACCAAAACAAAAAACAAAAGCCAATGGCAAATCATTACAAAACAGCTATAAGGTGGGAAAAAAGATCCAACAAATAGAAATAACACAAAACAATTTTTGAGCCACTCCCCGCCAATAGGGGGATGGAAGGGGGCGAAATAAGGGCTTTCAGAGTAGACTGAGTGAGAAGGAGACGATGTGATTTCAAAAATAAGAAAGAGGTAAATATAATATCAATGAAATTCAAAAGAGATTACAGTAATTTGCCCTAAGAAAATGAACCTGCAAAATGCAATGTGTGTAAGAATTTGAACAAGGAAGTTTTAAAAGGAATCAATTTAGTATATGAATTTTGTGTGAAGTAAATGGCATAACTAAATATGCCTCGTAGTGATGCTCAATTGCCAAACAGTACGGCACACGCAATACATTCAATGTATAAGCACCTATGAATTTTTCATATATCAAATTCAAAAATCATACTCCCTCGTATCCCAATTAATTGTCCACTTTAAAAAAAAATTTGGTCTCTAAATAATTAATCATTTAGAAAATCTAAATAATATTAATTATTTTTTTATATGCTCCTGAATAATTTATTGGGGAGAGAGAAAGTAGTGAATGAGAGAAAAAGTTAGTGGAAAGTAGTGCGTAGTCTTGATTCCTTAGCGAGTGCCTTAGAAGCACTTGTTAGAAAAACCCATGTATTATTAATAACCGAAAATTTTAGGAAACTCTTTCATTATTTCAACATTACATTGGGACAAAGGACACTTAAAAAACAGAAACAAGAGTAAGAAAAAAATATTACTTCCATTTTAAATTAAATGTTGTTTTAGAATTTTATTCTTTAAAAAAATAATTGCCACTTATTTCAATGCGGCATGCATTAATTAATTTATACTAATTTTATCTCCATTTCCATTAATTAAATTAGACAACTTTTGCTATTTCTACATCTCTTTGAAAAATAATATAGGGGATTGCTATTTATGTAATGATCAATAGAACAGTAAATGAGCCCTTAAATTGGTATCAGAATGAAACAACAGAGATTTGTATGGGTTTTCTATATAATAATTAAAAGAATTTACGGACAATGTGCAGCAAGCTATGAGTGTAAGGGAGTTTCCATAGATTCACCTGCTAACAAAAAATCAACTACCTTCTGAAGAACAAAGTTCATGAAGAAAGGAAAGGTAGAGGAATCGAGGAAGAAGAAAAATCAATACAACAATTGTCTTGCCAAATGATTCGTCTGAGCCTCCTATTTGTTTTCCTTTGTAGGGCACTCCTCCTAATTCCATTAATTCCCTCAGCTGCAAGCATGTAGTCATGAGGTGTAACTAACTATATCCTTCAGCTCATTCTCCATACCTTTCAATCCTCATTTAGGGCCTTCATGTCATGCCCTTCCTTTGTTACACTGTTTTTTAACTATAAGTTTTGGGCCAGCATCCTATCTTAGCAAGACTCAAATATCATCAAAAAGTCAAATCGGACCATGGTACTTGTTATGGGCTTAACTAAAAAGAGATATACCCTGATTTACAGCTATAACTTTTAGTCTAATGATATGAATTCAATACAATAAGTGGTATCAAAGCCAAGGTCATGGGTTCAATCGATTCTTGGAAAGTCATAGATTGCTAGTAGGTGTTGGGTGGGGAACGTTGGTTGTACGCCCACATTTTGCCTTAGCAACACTAGGTGAGTTGGAGTCAGATTGAGTTCGATGCCCAATTCCTGAAAAGACAAGGGTTGCGGACAATAGGTGTTAGCAAGGGGATTGTTAGTTGTGGGCTAACATCCTACCTTAGCAAGGTCAGTATAGAGTCGAAGTTGAATCTAACCACGACAGTTGGTAATGAGCTTAAGCAAAAAGAGTTGAGCCTTAATTAACAGTTTTTGCTTTTGGCATAGTGGTAATTGTCCATCGAACATTAACTAATCATAATTTTTTTCTAAAGGGATAATCTAATCTTTTAAGTTAATTAATTTTTTTAAAATATCAAAACTATTTGATAATTTTCTTAATTCACATGCAATAACCTTAAATGACATTTATTTTGAAATGAAAGAAGCAAGTCTTATAATGTGATTTCCATCCATGATGTTCACCTATCGATATACTAATGTTAAAAGTCATGGGGTTCTTAATACACACACACATACATTAGTAATGTATCAAAATACAAAACTATATTATAGAATAGTTATTAATAAAAATACAAAGAATAATGTGAAGATTACAAAAACATAATTATAAGAGTAAAACTATAAACTTTAGTTTCTTCAAAAAAAACTTTTCAAGAGTAATTTTAATTTTTCAAAATTCAAAAATTATTTATTTTGCTTATCGTGTTTCAAAAAAAAACTGAAAATGCATTTTTTAAAATTTTATTTCAATACATTTTACTTTTCAACTACGCGCTTGTTAAATATATTTATATTATTATTTAAATTGATTTGTAATCATTTTTATAAGACTAATTAATTTAATAGTTGAACCATTATAAATATTGAATTTGTACACTAGTAATTTACTTTGTGAATTATTTATCAATACAAAATGTAGTATCTGAATATAGTTATTATAAAAAAAAATACAAAGAATAATATGAGATTACAAAAGCATCATTATAAGAGTAAAACTATAAATCTCTTAATTGAAAGATTTACACTTTATCAATTTACTCTGTGAAAAATCATTTGCATACCCTTGATTCACTTAAAGATTTACATCATAAAACTTTAGTCCATTTTTATTATTTTTACACTGAATTGTTATAATATCAAATCATTGGCAGATTAAAGTGTATGTGACTGATTTTATTTGGATCAAAGTGTTATAATTTCAAGTTTTTTTACAAACTCAAGTGTATATAATTAATCTTTCAAGGATTAAAGTGTTAAAACATAAATCTTTCACAGATCAAAATACAATTTTACTCTAATTATAATCATTTAACATTGACTTCACCATTAGACTTTGTGAAATATATATCTTATTGCTATAAATTTTAAATTTAATATCCTATAACAAAAATAATTATAGCAATAATGTCAGTACAAAAATACTTATTCCCTAAATAGTTTTGATAGCAAATGATTCAAATGGTCTTTTATCTTGAAAATAAATAATTTCCAATAAGAAAAAAAAATGCTAGGCAATACAATAAACAAAGGTCAAAGTGAGTCATCAAACTAGCTACTTATAATTTTTCTTTGGTAGTGAAATTATATAAATTTATATTTGTAAAGTTTTATTATGTCATAAAGAATTATATATTATATTTTTCAAAGTAACCTTATCAAAAGAAGCAAGAATTAATATAATTAAACAATGTAAAAGTATGCATACAACACTAAAATATTGTCTAAAAAAAATTTAAAATGCATTATTTATATTTAATTTTAGATCATTAAAAATAATGACAAAAACTAGTATTTAGTAAAATTAACCACACTTTGAAATTAGTGCTATCACTAATCAATTAATGATTTAACATATTTTATAATTATAATATACTTTAATTTGTACTTATTGTACAATTTAAGTGATGATATAGTTTACAATAAAACGTATTATTGTACATGATATAATTTTATATTCTTTTGCATAAAAAATTAATATTTCATCTTTGAATTTAATTTAGTTCATAATAAATTACATTATGACAACTCAATTTTTATTATTTTAATTTCGAAACCTAATTTACATAAAAGTAAAATGTTAAAATTAACTTTTTAAAAGTTGACAAAAATATTTTTACTGTTCAATTATTTAACAGTTAAGTTTAAATGGAAAATTGATTACATTATAAAGAAATATTAGTTTCATGTGTGACAATTTATTTAATTTTACATACTAATATAAATTGTAATTTGAATTTTATTAGGTTAAAATTTTAATAATTATATTAATATGTTAACTTACGATGAAATTAATTTTTGTGATATATATAATTTTTTATTATTAGTTTGTTTGAATTTGTAAAGAAATTAAAATTAATTTTCTCTTCAAATCGGTTAATATAATCTTTTTTACTGATAAAAAGTTAAATAACAGAAGCAAAAAGAATTGCACCGCGACACGATGATATTATCGAACTACTTATCTCTTGAAGAGGTGGGGCGGCGAAAGACTCAAAGTGACTTTTTATTTTGACAATAAAATGATTTCTGATAAATCAAGTTGTGCTATGCAAATGATAATAAACAAAAGTCAAGACCAGTTATTAAATTATAGAGGGTTATAATTGCCAACACCTATATTTACTTTGTCATGAGTAATTATATGTTGAAAAGTCTATAGTAATCTCACCAAAAGAGTTTTGAGGATTCTCATTATTAAAAATGATTATAAATACATACTACACTAAAAATACTATCTAGAACAACTAAAAAATTCTTGATCCAAATATTTATAAAACTATTTCTTTTAGCTCCTATTAAATATGATTGATAGATGAACTGACCTTTCGTTAGTCAATCTGATAGATAAAATAAATAGTCTAATGTCATGAACTAAAACCAAACAATTTTAAAAATGTGTGGATTGAAACCAATCATCGGAATAAATTTTCAAGGACTAAAATTAAAATTTTCTTATTTAAAAAAAATTTAAACCATTATTTTAAGTTTGTTTTCACTAAAAAGGATAAAACTTCATTTATGCTTCTCAAGTTTAACAAATATTTCAATTTAGTCCTAAATTTTTTTTGCCTTTTTGTTCTATTTACATTCTTAACCTTTTCAACTAATCTTGCCCTCTTGATAAAGACATCCAAATTATAAATGAAAAAACTTACATGGATGCAAATTACAATGTTAGGGGATCAAATAGAGCATAAAAAATGTCATTACAATGTTAGAAAATCACAATAAAATATTAAATGTCAAGTTTCTATTTATAGCTTAATTTTGATGCCTTTTACATATTAAATGGTGTAAAAGTGTGCACGTGTCTATGTATATAATGCCATGAAATAATAAGAGTTGATCAAAATTTATCTCATTTAGCACGTAGAAGATGAATAAGAGGATATATACTCCTTCCATTTCATAATGTGAGTCATTTTTTCAGTTTTCTTTTTCCTTGTTTCAATAAAATATAATTCGTTTCATATTTCAATGCATCATTATCTATTTTATGCTCATTTTATTTCTATGAAAGAGAATGTAAAATTAAAAAGAAAATGAGTGGAGGTGAGTAATTATTAGTTACTAGACAGGAAATATATGATCAGTTATAAAATGGTGTTTTCATCTGTTATTTTTATTATTTTAAAAGATTAATAAAATTAAATTATTATCTTAAAAAAAAAAATGCATAACCGACTTACATTTTGTGAAACGGAGACAGTATTGATTTCTTTCGATTACATATGAGACTGGGCCACTATAGGTCAAGACTTCAGTAACAGTTACATCAGTCAGGCTACACCGCTAGATTCAGTTTTAACATCATTGCAACTCATTCCCTCACAACCATAAATTTTGTCGGCATGCTACTCATCAAAGTTTACTATTATCTCGTAGATTATTTGCAACCTCAGTTGTCATCCTCGTTGGCTGCAGTCAAGTAACCGTAACCGCATAGTAAATGTTATTTTGATTCACATTTTGTAGAATATTGTATTGATATATTCATATTTGTCATTGGATAGAGTGTAAGACTCAAACTAAGTGGAATTTACATCCAATCTAAAAGTTAATGAGAGTATATTTACATGGTATCCCGTAAAACATGAGTTAAAATAATACTACACTATTTGAAAACAAAGTAAAAGGCGAATAGTAATAAGAGTTATGTGGTATAGAATTTTGTGTAAATTTACATCTCATTTATTATTAAATAAAGTATAAATTTTATTTAAATAGGATTCATGTCTCATTTAATGATAAATGAGATATAAATCAGTATAATATTACTTAGGTCATGAATAAAAAAAAATAAAAAAAGACATTTTTCTAGCAGTATAATATCACCAGAAGATTGAAGTACATGTATTGAGATCCTTCATTGTTCCTGTTGGACGCAAAACCAGCGAAAAAGAGGAACAGTGTCACACGCCATGCGAGTTTAAAGGCATGCACAAGAACTGAATTTGGAATGTTCAAAGCTACAAATTCCCACGCTGCATCGAGGCGCGTGCAGGAAGGATCCAATCACCGGGACCGAGGCGCTGTGCCTATGGTCCAACATACTGACAAAGCAGTGGCTTGTCTTCTTTTGGGGGTTACAATCCTCCACGCGCCCCACGCGCGTGAACGCCTGCGACGCGGTCAGAGCGCCAAGACAGACATTCTATTCCATCGCATTGCAGTTTGTGTCCCTGTGTTTGTGGCAGTAACACTGTTAGCAGATATGTAGATTGCTAAGATCTCTGTGCTTTGACTATGTTGCCAGCAGTGACGGACATTCTTTGACAACGTTCGAAACAAACCTCAATCAATCTCTTGTTTTTGTACAAATTCTTTGTTTTGGGCAGGGGTATTTGTACAGTTTGCACTTTTTTTTTCTTCTCATCATTCTTATGTTATTATAAGGGTTTATTTAATCATTATTCTTAAAGAACTAATTAAGAAATTAAAAAAAATTATTTGAGAAATAAATTTTATATTTTTAATATTTGAAATTCATTATTAAATTTGAATATTTACTTTTTTTTTCAGTATCCTTAACCATTGGTTAACAAAACCCTTGTTATAATATGGGGGATTATATATGCATCTAGAAATCACGAATTTCCACAATGCTATTTTAAACACACTCTTGAAGATCACTTTGGCAATCACTAGACTAGGGATGTGGATGAGTTTGGTTGAATAAAGTTTTCACCTATGACAACCTAAGATTGATTAATTTAGGTTTTAATAGTAGAATTATTTAAATTTTACATTTAGAGGTGATAGACTTCAATATGTTAAGAAGTTTTAACTCTTCATAGAGATTATTTTTCCTAAATTAATATGAATGAGAGAATATAAATTTATGTTTATGATATTATAAAAATATTATTTAAATTTTCGTAAATATGAAATTAAAAACTTATCTCAAAAATAAATTTATTTGGAACAATGATCAGATAGTTAAATTACACAATAGTTATTTGTTTCCCAAACTCCAAGTACTCCTAATTATTACCCATTAGTGTTTTTAATAGTTGATACAAATTTAAATCCAAGGAAAAGCTCACCCAAATTCACACGTAGATCCATTATGAATGGAATATCATTACCAAAGAATGATGAAAAGAATATCAACTAGCTAAGCCAAGTTCTGATAACTAATCTCAGTAGTATTCCAAATATAACTTTTATGTGTTTGAAAGAGTAATTCTTAGGTAGAGATGATGTATCGTACCATACAAATTATTATTTGATACATGTAAGAGAATTGTAACCGCACTTGCAAGTAATTCTCTGCTAATATTCCATATATTTTGTATTTTTCACTATGCATAAATATAGATAATTCATTAATTGTGCAAATAGCTTTATTTTTCAGTCAAACTAAAAGGAGAAAACTGATTGTAATGTAATAACGGAGTAATTTGGAGTACTCTTTATCGGGTTTAGCATCTTGGTTCGAAAATTTTCACACACCCAAAAGACAATCCATGACCATCATAAACATCATGATGATGTTAATCTCGAAGATTACTATGATCTTTAGGTTTCTATGTCTATGGATTGGGGTAGCCATTTTGTCGTCTTTTTATGCTTTTCTCCGCCATCAAAACCACAAAATATGGCAATGTCTTCGTTCATAGTCATAGTCCCTTGTAGTCCTACACAACAATAAGTACCTAATTAACATATTATTACAAAATCATTCTCTCCCTCTCTCTCACCTGACCTGAAAATGTGGTGTCATTGGTGATACCAATTACTCTATATATTATATAATTAAAGGACAGGCTTGGTCTCATGCAAAACAATCGATCCATTTTTTTAATGATATTAACAACTAATATATTCTCTATGGGGAGTTGGAAGTCACTAAACTCAAGGCGGATATGTTATGATATAATATTCAAAATCTTAAATATAAAATTGGAAACAGAGATTTGCAGCTTCATCGGCATTATATATTTAATCATGCTTGAATAATATAACAACTTGGATTTCTTGAAAAACGCCAGACAATTTGCTCAGTGAAGCTATCTCTAGCTTGCGATGTTTGGCTGCGCAAGATGCAAAATCACAATCATCTTTTTTGACAAAAATAACACTTGGGTCTTAGAGATACAGGAAATGCCTTGGAATATTTACTTTGTTCATCGATAGAATAGAAAAGTCCAATTTTTTCATCACATTGTCATTTGGTATAATATGACAATCACAACCTTTTTAGGTGGCCGTTAGACTTTGTCCACTGCTGGGGTTTCGGTATATTTCTGTCACCGATTGTTCAAATAATTGCCTAAGCTAATTGAATCTGAAGTAATCATAAAATCAAGCAACACCTAATTGAAACTGCCTTGTTGGTTGTTGGAAGAATACCAAATTATAGGTTTATCACCTAAAATTAGTGCTCTGATCCGTTTTGATCACTCCAAATGTAGTTAAAAATTGTAATTATTCATTAAATAATTCATTAACATCGCATGTCTATGTCATCATTTGACATATCAATAGTTGTATTAAATGTTGGTAGAGAGATATATAATGATGACCCACAAAACTAATGTATTAGATTATAAATAGTACAAAAAATATTTTTCTTGCTCCACGAGCATATCAGAACTCCTAATTGTTTACATCAACTCGGCTGCTTTAAGAAACTATCTTAATTAGCTGTACTACTTTCACTGATTTTCATTCAGGATCTTCCTAATTTAGAAAGCTAATTAATTAGGTTATCCATGAGATATCATCTAATATTGCTAAAGAAAAAACTGTCCATGGTTGCAAGAGGAAAACAAAAACTGCATCTAAAACTAGCAACTATCTTATATAATGAGAAGGGTGATTAATTTTACAATAGCTAATGACTTTGAATAAGATAACAACTAAGTTGTAACGGAAATCTTTAAGAGCCGAATATTAAAACAGCATAATGGTATTAAGATCAAGAAAAAGGCCTCACAGTTTGTTAGATTAACTTTCTTAAAGGATTAAAAAACAAAAATCGATTTTTTTAAAGGAATAAAATCGCACTTTCCCAGTAGTTATACTTATATAAGAAGCATGTATACAATAAGCTCTTCGGAAACCATAATTTATTAAACTCTTTTTTTAAACCATCACACTCACTTTACTCTCTGTCTCCAGCCGGAAATTCCAGATCAACCTAAAGAGTATATAATCAAAGCGAAATTTGACCGTGTAAACCAAAATCTTCATAGCAATTGACACATGAAAATTTGACTACGATCAGCGGCGAAATAAACTTGATTGGAAAAAGGTTGCACTGAAATCAAGTATTCATTACCTATTATTATGTAGAGATTGTGATTATCAGAATATCAGTGCAGCATATTATCCTCCAAATCAGTGTGTGAATGCTTAAGCCAATTTAAATCCAACAATCTTTAGTCTTTTCCAAAGGAAAAAGAGTTGCGATTGAAATGTGCGGTAACCACTGAGAAGACATTAACATAAATCATAATATCCATTCTTTTAAACTCATAATGTTAGTATATCCAACATTCTCATACAAAGCAACCTAAATCTATTAAAAGTAAACAAACAAGAAGATAGAAGAACATACAAATATTAAAAGAAAAAAGAACTTACATCCCTAGGGTTTTTTTTTTTTTTCATTTGATCACACAAAGTACTCATCCAACCTCCCAAAGCTCTTCACAATAGGCAAATTATGGAGTTGGATTAAACTTTGTCTCAGAGAGATATATGAAAAAGAAAAAGAAGCCACACTAACCAAAGCCAAAAAGAGCTCCAAAGGACTAGAAACTTCTATAGTTGATTGCTAGTAGTGGAAGAAGAGCTAAAACCAGAAAGATCAGTCCAAGCTGAAGAAGTGCCAGCAGCTGTCCAATACTGCTGATCACTTGCTGGAACATTATTGCTTCCCAAGAACTGGCCTGACAAGCGAAGCTCCCTACTATCTTCCATTTTCACTGAAGCAAGCTGAGTTAACACCCCGGAAGTAGAAACCTTTGGCCTCACATGATGATGACTAACACTAACACCACTAGCACCATACCCAGTCACCTCAGCACTAGTTTCAAAAGGGTACAAGCCACCAGCTTGTGAACCTTCCAGACCAGCCAAGAAGGGAAACTGCTGTGTTTGTGGCACCCTCCATTGCTCCAAACCAGCACCAGGTAAGATGGAAGAGCCACAACCAGCACCACTTGCTGCACCTAAAGAGTTCCCTATTTGGAAACTCAAGTCCCCTACACCCCCCACTGGGCCAGAAATTGAGCCATAGTTGAGGCCATAGTTTAAGGCCATGTCTCCAGCAGCAAAATCTGTGAGCTGGTGATGCAATGGAGCCATGAACCTCAGTGGTGTCATCTGGGGGGCAAGGCCTACTATGTCAGCAGCTGAGCCACTGTTGGAAGAGGCTGAGTTGGTGGAACTAGCGCTCCCCGTTTGGCGGTCAGAGCTCACCGGGGACTTGGAGCTGCCGCTTCCTTTGCTCCGCTTGTTCCTTCTGCAGCCTCCGCCGACCGGCACGTTCCTGAGGGCGCCACCCCTTGTCCAGTACCTCCTGCACGTCTTACAGAAATGGCGGGGCTGAGAGAGGCTGTAGTTGTTGAAATAGCAAAACTTGGTGTTGGTTGATTCACATCTTGGACACTTGAGTGCAGCCTCAGGCATGGGTAGGTTGGCCATCCTTGCCCTATCTGCCATCGAGCCAGGTCTGATAGAGCCGGCACCACCGGCTCCATGAGGCTGTGCTGGCGGCAGTGGCGGTGGTGGTGGTGGAAGAAGCTGCTGAGAGGCGGAATTAGCGTTTCCAGGTTGGTGATTTGGTTGTTGCTACAATAACATAAAAAAACGAGGAAAAAAATTAGAAGATAAATATGTAAAAAAAAAAAAAAGAAGATGAAGAAAGCAAGGAGATCAAATATCTGGTATATTCAAGAAGGGGTATAAACGTATAAACAAAAGTAACAAGAATATTTATCTTTTGAAAATTTTTTGGGTGCTTTTTGGACAAAGAAAACCATAAGAAGAAGAACCAAATTGAAAAAAAAAAAACCTTTGTTTTACCTGTTGCTGCCAGTTGGCTGCATCAAGATAAGCTGCTGGTATGGAAGTAAAAACCATGGTTTCCCTCTTGGATCTTTCTCTTTTGTAAAGGTTGATGAGGGTGGTTTTTATTGGAGAGATAATAGTGGAGAGAATCACATCAACAAGCTAGAGAGAGAGTGAGTGTGTGTATGTGTTGTGTGGGTGAGCTGCAGATAGAAGAAAGCAAGCAAGAGAGAAAGCAAGAGAGAAAGAAAGAAGAGGAGGAGGGTTAGGAGGTGGAAAATGAGAAGCGGAAAATAAAGGAGGGTCCTTTTACGTATTTATATATAATTTTAAGTTTCTTGTTCACTCTCTCTCTCTCTCTCTCTCTCTCTCTCTCTCTCTCTCTCTCTCACACACACACATACACTTCCCCTTATAGCACACTTTTTGTTTTATTACTTTCTAGGGCTTTGAGAAGTTGTTGATGTTTCTTAACCCATAAGCTTCTTTTTTGTGCTCTCTGCAAAACTGTAAGTACTGTGCTTAGACAGAGATCAGTGTGTGTTTGCTGACCAGCTTATTACATGGTTAGCAATTAATTTGGTGGTGTTAGAATAAGGCCAACACAAACTTTAATTATTATGATGCGATTATATTAATAAAATTGGGGATTTAATGAATGATGGATTAAGGCAAAGAATGTGATGGATGTGTGTATTAATGTTTCTATATTGAATTAAAAAAGGGTGTGTATTGGTGCTTTAGTGATGGAGAACAGTTGAAGTGTCCCGACCGAATGAACCTTTTCTTGGTCCGGTCTGTTCCCTTCCCCACTCTTCTTTGTTTTTGCATGGGAATATTTATCCTTATACTGCTCTCACGCGCCACCACATGATTCGTGAACATCCTAGTCAAACTCATGTTATCTATATAGAGCACTCAAGAGTGGGAGGCTTAATTACTTGGGAGACCCCATTCAATCCTTGTTAAGTGTATAAGATAAATCCACTTATTTATTTGAAGATTAATAATTATAACATACCATTTTAGATATAAAATCCCAACAAATTAAAGTTTCTAGTTATTTACTATTTTCCAAGATAGATGTGGCAATTGATTATATCACTGCCGCAATATATGATGATCGCCCCAAAATAGCAGAACAGAGGAACATTTTATGAATTTATACTTATAACTCACGAAGTTTCTAAAGTCCCTCAATTGATCTGGAAGTGAAATCTCGTCCTATGGATGCATGGAAGTTTGAAAGTTCACCACTTTCGTCAGGCATAATGCAGAATAAAGAGAAAAAAAATTATACACGGGAAATACATTGATTATAAGCTATACATGTATAGGTTTACAAGTTAATTTCCATCTATGTTAATCACATTCGAGAAGAGAATTGTTAGGTAGATATATTAATCACAAGCATAAATGTTTTTCTAACCCTTTTATACTTTGGACACCCCAGCATTCCTCTCAACTTTTCTCTCTCTCCAACATTTTTTTTCTCTTTTTTTCTATTTCCTTTTATAATTTTTTTCCTTCCTCATGTGTCTTGATTGTCTAGAAATCTAAATATTCGATCGGAGTGTCTACGAAATTAATCTCAAAACAATGTCTATTGAGATACACTAAATGACCAAAAAACTCTTTAATTGTGACCTTAATAAATTAACATCCTTGAATAAACAGGTAAGAAAATTAAGTAAAGTGTACGGACTTTGATTCCCATACAAATACTAAAAAATATAGGATTTGACGGAAAAAGAAATCATGAAATATATTGCATGTTCGAAGTACGGTAGCAAGTTGGAAGCCATTTCACTTTATTTTCTAACAAAAAAAAATTGAGGAGTTTGGTATCCGAGAAAAAATGGAATAGAAATTTTTATGAATTGTTACACATTAATGCAATCCGTTACTAACAACAAAATTGAGATTTCATATACAAATATTGGTAAAATTTTTCAGTAATAGTTTATAGATATTGCAATATATTTTATATTTTTAGCAATATTTTACAACTATTATTAATTAAAGGTCTAATTTTATATATATATATATATATATATTGTGTGTGATGAAGATTTGACTATATATTTTTAATGAGTAATACACAAATTCCAATGTACTGAATTAAGCTAAAAATGTTTTAATATATTAGAATTCTTAGCCAACATGGCTCACATAATCGCTCTTTAGCTCATATATCTTCGACTTCAATTTGATTTTTATGTTCTCTTATGAATGAGTGATTTCTATATACCTCAATAAATATTTGATGAGGCTAAAGATATACTCAAATCTTGAATAAGAACAATTCTTATATATATCCTTGAACCAAAACTTAGGGGCAAAGCTTATAAAAGGGACAAAAGGCGGCTTGTCTTCAGATTTCATAAATATATGTAAGAAGTTGGTAAAATTTTATACAGATAAATCTATATGATTAATAACTAGGTCATTCAAAGCCTAAAATACTCAATCATTTATTTATTTTTCTTGATAAAATCATTATTTATTCTCTAGATTCTTAACTTCATTTAGTGTGAACTTGGGCATGTGTAACATCACCAGTGAAGAACTCTAGGGTATGCTGCTTGGGCTGATATAAGCCCGCAATATGGGTTTGAGCAAAGTTATCTAGGAAGCATATTTCTCTGTGCTGTCCAGCATTGGTCAGGGGCTTCTGTTGAGTTTCACGCATGCAGGAATGTGTGATTTTAGCGATTCATATAATTTATATCGTATCATATTGGGGATGTATAGATCGTACATCAGTTCAGGGAGATTAACACATGTGTCGACATCATAGCCAAGAGCGGCTAAGTTTGACCCAAATTAAAATGACCTAATAAAGTCAAGTTAGTTTGTCATAAATTATCCCATTAAGCATACAGAATTATAAAAGGTTATGATACCCAAGATATACATATGTATCTTTTCCTGATATTTCTTCACCAGAAAAGAGAGAACCACCATCTTTAAAGGATATGTATCAACTTGCAAGATCAAGAATCACATGTACAAATACATTCAGTTACTATCATGTTCATGTATGCTTTTGTATCTAGTCTTTCAATTTTATTAATGATTTAACATAGACGATCTTAAGATTACAAAGAACTAAATTTATAATAGTGGTATAAGAACGGGCCATGATTGAATCACATGTACAAATACAGTCAAGAATCACATGTACAAATACAGTCAATTACTATCATGTTCATGTATGCTTTTGTATCTAGTCTTTCAATTTTATTAATGATTTAACATAGACAATCTTAAGAATACAAAGAACTAAATTTATAATAGTGGTATAAGAACGGGCCATGATTGAATCATTGAGAAATAATTTACTTCACTTTTGTTGATATTTGGATTTCAATTTTTGCTTAAAAGTAAAAGTTGAATAACTTTTATTTGGCATGAAAATTGTCATTCTTGTTTGATCTTTTGGGCATGTTATGCATAAAGTAAAAAATGTTTAATCATGTGCTTAAAGGTTTATCTAACCGGTGTCTAAGGGCACTAGAAATAAACATAAAACATTGGTGGTAGACCCTACATCTTGAAACTTGAAAAAACACACATTTTCAATGAAATCTAACCATTTTAAAACTCTTAACAAGTGCCCTAAGAGCATTAGTTAGCAAAATCCTTTGTTTAATTACTAGCAAGGATTTAATATATTGATATTTGGAGTACTCCATATACATAATTTTTTTATGGAGTACATTATATATACTTTTCTTAATTATTTCAATAGTATTAGGAAGACATATTCCGTTCTTGTAATGTAGGGAATTTGGTAACAACTATATGCATTTTGATATTGACTGAAACAACATTGTGCTAGAATAGAATCTTGTTTCTAAGTCAATTTATTTTGAAACACAAGGATGATTGTAATCATGTGGTTCTTGCAAATATTGATTAGCCTAAAGGAAAATTAGTATTTGGTCCGCTACATGGACACACTTATGGTAATCAATATTTGCTGTGATTATCAAGTTCCATGTGAATGATAAGTTGATCGAAAGATAGGGTTATTGTTTGACAGAATTTAATGTCAATTTTTTATTACTACATAAAGAATTGAAGCAGATAATTGATCTGTCCAAAGGAAGGTCAGTATCTAACCTAATTATATGTATAGTTTGGGTCATGAATATGTGATGGTTATTTGGTTCTATGTGGGCAATAAGTTGATCTAAAGATAGACTTATTATTTGACACGATTTACTATAAATATTCATTATTACATTAAGAGTATCATATGCAAATTAATATTTTTGTCCAAAGACTAAATATAAATGTTGTGATAGGTATTTTATGATAAGTCTCACCATTATTTGAATTTATGGAATTTAGGTGAGTATGTTGTTTTGTTCTAATTAAGATTATATATGCTTATGTTGTGTCTGCCAATATCCATATATTCTTACATTAAATGGGACCAACTTTAAGGAAAAGAGGACGTAATGGTCATTCTTGGCTACATGGATTTGGACCGTGCATTAAGGATTGAATAGCTCACCACTCTTACAGATAAAAGTTCCAATAAGGACTTAAAAAAAATGACTTTGGGAAGTGCGATCATTCAAATTGCACTAGTCTTATGACCATGAAACATAAAGTTCTAGAAATATTCAAGAGCAATATGTCTGAAACAGGTATTCAGTGCCAAGAAATTTCTTAAAGGAAATTTAACGAAAAAAAAAGCTTTGTTAAAAGCCACATGGTTGAAACAAGTATGGTTTTGTCAAAATTATTTTCAATAAAATATAAAGGAAAATAAAATCTAGGGGAGTAAATCATAGAGATGTCTCGTCTTGTTTCAAAACTAAAGATATTAAAGTTAGAGCAACCTCATGATATACTCATGCATTTAGGTTTGATTTGTCTTTTGGCATAGTTTACTCTATCTTAGGTCAGTTACAACTACCAAAAGGATAAATGGTCTCTTGATGAGCTCATTTCTTATTGTGTGCCAAAAAAGAAAAGTGTTGAAGAAAGAAAAGCTTAAAAGTGTTCACTTAACTAGTACCTTTAAGGACAAAAACATGAAAGAAAAAGGATAAAACAACAAATAGTCCACCTTGGAATAAATAACACGAAGAAAACAAGGAATTTAATTGTAACTTTTTGATCGATCCCAAAGGAGAGTGATACTAGCAAGTATATTAGGTCATCAAGTAATAGAGTAAAATAGAGGGTTGTCGTACCCACAGGGATAATTCAAGTACCGATTCTAGTTAATTAGATAACAAGTTGAGCAATTGAAAAGAGATGATATTAAAAGGAATAATGCTAAAGTGCTAAAACGATGTGAAAGCAATATAAGAATGGATGAAATTAAATGCTAAGGTGATTTACTTCAACTATGTATTAACAACATGCAACATAAATATCAATGTGCCTTATCCAAATTCAATAAAGTGATGGTATGAGTCATCATGTCATTAAAAGCCTTTCTCAAGATCATTTAATGCCACCCCAAATAGAGTCAAACACCTAATCTCTTAGTATGCTTAAGTCTACAAGAAGTTCTTAAACCCTTAATTACCACATGAATCACGTTTGTCTATCTCTAGGTGTCATTCAACTCATGGCATTGTATTCATAGGCATGGTTCTTACTCATTTTCTCAAATTTATAAAAACCCCTATAATCCTAAATTGGTGATCAAGTAATTCAAGATAAATAAACTCAAATACAATACTCACTATCAAATGAGAACAAGACACATTCACTCATATTAGCATAACGTCAAACACAAAGCATCCATAAACCACCCTTAGCAAGGGTTTAGTTACAATTCATTGCAAATGAAATAGAAACAACACAATTAAAAGAGAAATAAGAAGAAACCATGAACAAGAAAATACACAAGAATTGAAGAATAATCCAAGAGAGGTCTCTCTCTCAAGTTCTTGAAGCTCCAACCCCCTATGCTCCTATGCTCTAGGTCTCCTTTTTCCAAATTTAGTATTCTGATGGATCTTCCTCCTTCCAACGTGATTGCCTAGGTTTTTATGCCAATCATGGGCTGCCAGAGTCAGTACAGAGGCCCCGTCCACATGTCAGATTCGTACACCCATGCAGTAGCGTGGCTATGGCTACGCTGGAGCGTAGCTTAAGTGAAAAGTTTAGAATTGTGACAGCAAGCCACGCTGTAGCATGGCTTCCCACGCTGTAGCGTGGCTTCAGTTTCAGGACCCATGCTCCAGCATGGATTTCTATGTTCCAGCATGGATTTCTGACATCCCTTCAGCTCCAATTCTTGCTCATTTGCAATCCTAGCTCAAATGCTTCCTTAATTTTTCTTCCAAAATGCTACAAAATAATGGAAAACACAACTAGAATGCAAGATTCAATGTGAGTATGGTTATGCAAGAATTTAAACCAAATGATATAGAAAAGGAAACCATGAAAACTCAAACTAACTATGAAAATAAACTAAAAGTCCTAAGAAAACTAAAGAAAAACATAACTCTTAAAGGAGTTATCACTTTTGTAGGAGTATTGGACTTATAAAGAATGATGTTTCAAATACCAACAGATGTTCATACATCTTTGAACTTATACAGTCATTTGTGTTTTATATATTCCTTTTAGTTTCCCGAAATAGTCAATAGTATTTTCTTCTATTCATTGGTTATTCTTTAAGTTATGACTACTTTTATCTCATCTATGAGAAATTTGAATCACTGGACATGTTTATGGCATTTAAGGATTAGATTAAAAATCAGGGTAAAAATATTAAGACTATCAAATCTTACCATAGTAGTTAATACTATGATAGATATAATGATCAAGTGAATAGTGTCCAGAGCCATTGCTAACTTCTTGGAGAAATATAGTGTTGTCTCATAGTATACCATCTTGGATGTTGTTTTAGCATGAATGATGTTAATTAGAGATGAAATAGAATATTGGGAGATATGGTAAGAAGTATGACCATTCATACTATCCTACCAATATTATTATGTGGAAGATGCATTAAAAGTTGTAGCCAATACCCTTAATAGAGTTCCAATTAAAGTTGTGATCAAAACTCTTCATAAATTATGGATTGGAAAAATTTCCAGTATAAAGAATTTACACAATTAAGATTGTCCAATTGAGGCACGGATTTATAGGACACCTAAAAAGAAATTGGACTTAGGAATAATCAGTAGCTATTTAGTTGGATAGTTGTGTGGTCTCAAGGGTATAAGTTTTATAATGCCACAATTAGATCAATCTTTGAGATGAGAATGTCAGTTCTTTGAGGATATTGAATTTTGGGGGGGGGGGGCAGAAATAAAGTTAGAAACAATATTGAAAATTTTCCTAATAAAGATCAATAAGGTATTCCTAAAAACAAACTCAATAACCTCAAAAACAAATGCCACTAAGGATATTCACTGGAGAAAGGAGAAATGTGTTTTCCAGTAATAGTATCACATTTCTCTAGGAACATAAGGAAAATAATGGATTACTGGAAGATGACCTAATCAAATTTCATCACACCATGAAAAATATTAATTCTCAGTTATGGGTTGATGCCATGAGTGAATAAATTAAGTCTACGAAAGATAATAACATTTGGGAACTCATCCTATTACTTGAATGTTTGAATCTCATTGGTTACAAATGGACAAAATCAAGGGAGATTTAAGGATAATGTGAAGAGATATAAGATATGTATTGTTACAAAAGGTTTCACCCTAAATAAAGGCATAAATTAAGAAGAGACTTTTTATTTTTTGGTTTCATAGAACGACTCTTTTTAGACAATAATAGCATTTGTGGCACTTTTGGTCCAAGTTACATTAGATGGATTTAAAGATTTTGTTTCTCATAAAGTTACAATTTAATATACAATTTATCGTAAAGTTACAATTTAATATAAAATTTATGTATGCATACATACGTCAAAGTGAGAGATTGTAGCAATTTGTGGACTTGTATATATATGTATATAATTGCATATTATTTGCTATTATAAAGTTTAACGTAAATTGAAGTAATCTGATAAGGACAAGTTAATTGAGTCTAAATAATCTTGTTAAGTATGAAGCTATTATGTATATATATTATATTATCCAGTTACAAATTTTATAAAGAGTTAAATTAAAACTAAGCTTTGCAAAGTTATAAAAGGTTATGGTTCCCAAGTTATATATGTATATTTTTTTCCTGACATCTGAGTATTAGAAAAGAAGTATTAGAAAAGAGAAAACTGTCATCTCTGAGGGATACATATCAACTTGAAAAATCAAGAACCACATATGTAAATACCAATCTGTTTCTATGGATGTTTAGCTATGCTTCCATATCTAGTTTTTCAATTTTCTTAATAATTTAATATGAATGATATTGAGATTATAAATAACTTAATTTATAATAGGGCTGTCAGTTGCATTTGAGTTTTCATGTTAATGACATTGAACTTCATGTTTTTAATTTTTGTCATCATTAATATTACAAAATAGAATCAACAACATTGTATAGTTAATCAGTGGGTAGTGGCTATTGTCATTTCCTACTGTCTATTATCACTTCCTTGTTATTTATTTTATATTGATATTCTTAAAATATCTTTAATTGAAAAGTTGTTCTAAACTCATAATCTATTATCACCTTTGTATATTTCAAATTTGACTTAAACATAGTTAATTTTCTTGCAAAAAATTAAGTAAATTTTGACTTTGACCCTAAAAAAATTTATTTGGGTTTGATTAAAAGAATTATAAAACTATTTGGTTTCAATCTCCATTACCAAACTATCTATATTAAATGCTAAAGTTGTTAACGAAGGATTAGGTCATTCACATATATGTGACAACCAGCAATCATAAGTGAAAGGGATTAAAACCAAACAATTTTGGATGAAACCAAACAAAAAATTTTTCCAGAAAAAAAATCAAAATTCACTTTTTTCAAGGATCAAAAACATATTTATGCCTTTAAATTTATATTTAGTAATCATACTAACTAATATTTAATGCAAACTACAATTAAACTCCTATTTTTCTCATTTTTTTTTTGGGTATGGGGGTTTTCTAACTTATCTAATGATTAACTAAAATAAAATGTTTTAGTAAAATGGAACTTACATAACTTGTTAATAAGTTTGATGGAACGAAAATGTAACTCTCTTTCTCCCTTTTCTCACATTATATTTGGTAAGTTAAAGTTTAGATTGAGGGGAATATTAACTTCAATTTAGGATAAGGGCATATTTTCTGACTTATTGAGTGTGTGTGTGTGTCTATATATGAGAGAGAGAGAGAGAGAGAGAGAGAGAGAGAGAGAGAGAGAGAAAGAAAGATTCAAGTGCCAAGTGAGAAGGATGGTTTAATTTGAGTGAGTGAAGCAAATATTGATTATTGGGTCTTATATGAATGATCAATATTAAAATATAAAATCATGTGATTTTTTCAAGTGATCACGTGAGTATTAATTATCATCAGTAAATTTTTAATCTTGACTATTGATATATGGTTATATAAAACAAATTTACTCATTTCATTCTCATAATAACTCACTCATCTCACTTGAGGGATCTCCACACACACACACACACATATATATATATAGCGAGGAGCATGATTTTGTTGATTAGAAACATACAAAAAACAATGTAGGGAAACTTTTACCGCTATATTAAGAATATTATACTCTTGAAAGATATGGAACTCTTTTGTCTTCAAATGATGCCCCTTCCCTATCCTCTAATTATTTATTGACATATGAAAATATAAGAATTAAAATAGATTTAAAAATTTATAAGGGTGTGTCTAGAATGATTAAAAAATGAAAATGAATTGATTTGTAAATCAAATATTGTGTTTGGATTTTTAGAAAAATAAGAAATGAATTGATTTGTAAATCCATGATGTTTCCTTCCTTTGTTTTTGAAATCTTACCAAATTTGATGAGATTTGTGTGGAATTGAATTGATTTTAAAACTTAAAGGCAAACCAAATCAATTCATTTATATTTTTGAACTATTTCAAACACATTGAAATATATTTTAAACATGAGAATTAATTTCTAAATCAATTCAATTCTATTTCCTATTTAATAATTCAAAACACAATATTTAACTTCCAAACTAAATCAATTCATTTTCATTTTTTTTATTCCAAACACTACCTAAGTTACTAAATATCACGTATCAATAAATGATTGGAACAAAAAAGTTGACACTATTAGTGACAAAAGATTTCCATCCCTCTTGAAAGTTGTTAAAATGGTTATGCCTTAGATTGAGAAACTAATGGAGTTTAGTGAGTGATGCCACAGTGGTAGATCTTTCCTTAATAAGAAAGACTTGATAGTGTTGATGAATGCCAAATGCCCCACATGCACTCACAAAATATTAAACCTATCCGGAAGGCTTAAGGCATAAGTAAGGCCTAAATTCTGGTCAAAAAGCTTTGGGACTTCAGAAGAATTATTGTTCTGAGGTGCTCATTGCTCGCTGTTCCTCTTCAAGTCAAAGGAAAACGGAAAGAAAGACTTGTGGGTGTCTTATCATCATACCCACCATTATTGCAGTTCTTAGGCTTCTCATAATTTGAATGTACGGTAACTGTCTATAAGATAGAGCTGTAGGCCCATCACATAAATAATCAATTCACACCCTAAATGATATGCGTCATGAAATTTCAGTTAAAACAATCATTGGTGCCCACTAATCTTACCTATGGGCCACATATATAAAATATGTTTTATGACCCAACTTGGCCTGTATTCTATTAAGCTTATGTAGGATATTTAAACTTTATTTTTATTCTTGACCAAAATATATAAAATATGTTTTTGTTGAGAAATTTTGGTTTTGGGGAGAGCCTACGAAGAGGAGGAAGGGGAAGGAGATGAGAAAGGAAACAGCCCACGGTTCAACTCTCATCGATGTTCCAAATTTTTATCAACTAAACGGTTTGACTCTACTAATCATAAAAATAAACCTTTAGACCATAAAAAAATAAAACACCATGTTAGTAAAAGTGTGGAAATCTAACACCTTTTTTTTTAGTACAATCTTATATTGTTGCAGAACGATTAGTGTTGGCCCTGACCCTAACAAGGACAATAAAAAATCGTGGGCCCTCGGACCAAAAAACCATCATGGGCCGTATTCATTTTGTATTTTAGGATGGGCTTGAGGCTCATTTGTTGTCCTGACAAAAAGAAAGCCTTTTTTGTTATAATTTCTATAGATAGTTATTGAACCTAATATCACTCATTGACCACGACCAAAAACCAAATTTTTTTTCGTTGACCTGAAAATATAAAAAAAAACCTTATTGGGAAAAGATTAATTATTTCATAGTGCGAAATTTTACTGCAGGAATTTCGTACAAGAGAAAACTTCCGATTGATTATGTTGGATTATAACTTCCAACTCATCTTGATTTATATTTGAAAAGTGTGATTGGTATGGCTTTTATTAGAGTATAAAACAGTTTATTGTCTCTATTCATCGACTTAAACTTTTGAAGGAGATGGTTTATAATGTGGTGTTGGAGTCTTCATAACAAAGTGATTTCATATCACAATTTTTGGCACCATCAAGCTAAGCTCAAAACTAATATCAATGGAGGATTTACTCAAGAGTTGAAGGATCGTAGCTCCAGCAAGCAAGACATATATTCTCTGCGGGATCACTTCCAGGTTCATACTTCACAGGGTGCATATATCTTGTATGACTGTCTGTTTGCATACCTTAACAAGCATAGAAGATGCTATATGATTATGTGATAAATTGATAATTGACTATAATGCTATTGTACCATTTTTTAAGACATTTTTCAAATAATATTCTTTGACGTCTCTTGAACACTGGTTCACCTCAACCAATATCTAAGGGACATCTGGGGGTGTTCCTTGAAAGATATCCCATATTAGGTCATGGGCTTCTTGCTTGCAGATACTATAGCAACGGCAACCACTCTAGGTATTGGCGTTAATTAATAATTACAGTTTGTTCCGTCATTGAATTGAAATTCTGTGCTATGGTGTTTTTTTTTTCTTTCTTTTCTTCAATTGTCATTGTTACTTACACAAATGTTGGAATCAAACTTGTGCACAAATGCACACATTATTTCACTGCATTTGGTCGAAAAGAAAAGGAAAACTAAGGGCCATATTGATTGAGTTTTCAATTTTCAAGAATTTGTGAAGGAAATATTGATAATTCTTAAAACTATGAGACTGTTTATAAGTGTTTTGTATTTATAGTTTTTTAAAATTGTTTTAGAAAACAAGTTTAAGATAATTTTTTAAAAACCACAAAAAGAAAAGAAAACTTATTTGGATAATTTTTTTAAAAAAATAACTTTTAAAATAGATAAAACAAAAATTATTTGGCATCCACAAAGATCATAACAACAAAGATCAACACCAGTAGCATCCACAACAAAGATCAACAACGAACAATAGTGAGATCAATTTACAATTTGGTATCAATTTACAAATAACAACAAAAATCAGCAACAACCACAACAATGAGAGGGAGGGAGAACCAGAGAGAGAAAGAGAAAGAGAAAGGGAGGGTCATGTATGGCGGATCTAGGTCGCTTGGGCTGGACAAGCTGGGTCGCGAGTGCATAGCAGATCTGGGTTGCGAAGGCGCTGGAGCTTGGTTGTGTGTGCACCAATGCTGGGAGGAGCTCTGTTGCGTCAGAGGAGTTGGAAGGAGCTCATTTGTGTGGGTGAATGAAGAAGTCCAAATCAATAAAACTGTTTTTGAAAACAGCCAAAAATCTATTTTTGGTTTTTTGTTTTAAAATCTCATTTTATGTTTTTTAGTTTTTAAAACAAACATGAAAAAAAAAACTTCCCAATCTGGTTCTTTTGCTCTTTTGTTTTTTAAAATCAAAAACCATTTTGTAAAACAGTTGCCAAACATGCTCTACAAACTTCAATTTTCAATATTCATTTCCAACTTTTAATATTTCCTTTCGAAAATTCTGAAAACTGAAAAATTGAATATTGAAAACCAAACAAATCCTAAAACTTCACCGACGTATATTTTGCTTCTTCATTAATGGGGTGAAGGTTTTTCACTGACAAGAACTCATGAGGACAAAGGGTTTTTTGAAGTGTAGAATGATATGATCTACTCAACACAAATCAAATTCCTGTATATCATAAGCTTTTCATTTAGAGTTGTTGTTAACACTGTCTCAGCCTAAAATTTTCTGAATCTAATTGGTTTACTATTAATTTCTCTAGTTTCGTTGATCTTAAATTTAGTTTACACCAAACCCCAGGTGTAAAGTGGTCATCTGAACTTCTTAGGAGTTCCTTGTTAATTTTTGTCAAGAATTGGGCCATCCTTGGTAATTAAACTTTCCAGCAAAAGGCGCACCATTCTGGACCATGTCATCATAATGCCGCAATTTCAAGAACATTGGATGCTACTTTGGAGAAGGTTGTCGCACCTTATGTGGTGTAAGTCATGATTTGTTACGGAAATAGTCCTCAGGGGATGAAAATTTAGAGCAAGACATTAGGAGAGTGTGAGGAAGATTTATCCCTATCCTAAGCACAAAACTCAAGAAATGATTTTGCGAGGACAACATATGCAGAGCCTGATGACCAAAATTATTGTCAGGCAAAGTATTAAATATTTAAGCACTAAAACATTCTACATGAAAGAAACTAATTGCTGTTTTGGAATAAAAAAAAAATAGTAAATAGTATTTTTTTTGCAAGATCCAACCCATAAAAAACAAAAAGCAAAACAATAAGACTGAAATAAACACAATTGTTGAGGCTTGGGGGATTATCTAAATCCTATGAACTTTGGCATGTCTCCCAGTGAATATGAGTCTATCTAAAACAATTGGTGACTCCAAATTGAAGCAATGGCAAGGAGTAACTTCTCATCGTGATTGGCACGTCTATCCAAGGTGGGAACCTCAGAATTTGGCAAGGGCTAGGGCCTTGGGGTGAGGCGGAGCTTAGTTCTTCTTTTTTAAGAGGAACAATAACATGTAACATTCACAATTATGACAGACTAAAATTAATTCTACATCACATATATACAATTTTAAAACATATCAAATGAGAGAAATATTTTTTTATAAGAGATAAAATGAGTAAATCTTAAGCCACTAGAATTGATCTAGTGGTTAGAGGTTTAAATAGTTTATCATGAGGTTATAGATTCAAACCTCAATGTCTTTATTAAGATGTACATATAAAAATAGGAGTAAATCTTCTCTACTAGATTATACGTGAATGATTAAGGATAAAAACTATTTAAAAGTCATATTGATCACTTATAAAATTAGATAATTATATGATTTAATTTTAACAATTTTTTTTGAGATTTAATGACCAAGTTTGGTACTCTCACTCAATATACTCTCTGTAAGCTTTAAAATAAATCACTAATAAGAGACATTTTTTAAAGAGAATGAGTAAAAAATAACTGACTTGAGATTGTGTATTTGGTATGAGGGTAAATATGGACTTTTTTTTAAATGGGTAAGTATCATACGTAATTTCACGGATAAATTTGATATGTAAAATTATACATTAATCTTATCCATAAAAAAGTTCCTTCTCTTTTACCATACCAAACATATCCTTAATATAAATAATCATACTATTTATGTTAAAAGGAACTCGTCATTATTTTCACTGCATAATGGTACATGCTTTTTTTTGTAAATAAGAAAATAAACTAACAAATTTTAAGGTTGAAAAAATCACATTTTCTTTCTAGATAGATAGCATAGCTGTAAACTCCGAATAGAAGGAGCATTTGGAAGGAGACACATGTACACCAAAATAAAAAACCAAAACATCACTCCTAAAATAACAAAGTAACTCCCACAATCTAGAAACAAAGCGAAACACAAATCCACTTGTCATGGCCAACAACAGCCTTGTATTTCCAAGCATTTGAAACTACGCATGGTAAGTTGCATATTAAAGTTTATTGCACACATATCCCCCCTCTACTGATTGTTAGCTTCAGAACCCTTGAGAAGGTTCTTAGACCTTAAGTTTTGAATAATAACAAAGTAAATTTTGTTAAAATGTTCTGAAGAAAATACTAATAGTTTACATGAGTTTCTTAATTGACAAATAGTAACTTTCTCATATCTCATATGTAACCAATTTCATGAAATATTTTTCGTACTATCATGATTTAACATGATATAAAACTCATTCAAAATGTTTACATTTTTCTAAAGCATGAAGAATAACTTAGAAAGTGAGTTACAATACGTAAGGTGCTTTAGAAAGTAGATCGAAGCATCAGAAAGTGTATCTAGGACATCAGAAAGCATACTGATATATTAGAAAGTGACATGACAACATTAGAATATGGTTAATCATGATCAAATCAAGCACACCTCCATCAAACTTGTTCATGTTCACTAAATGAAGAATCCAACACTGTGATACCCTAGGTACACGTGTCCTTGGACAAGTCAAATATGGCCTTAAGGTCTCCCAGGACCCACTCATGTTGTCAAGAAAGTCCCGGTGGTGTGAAGGGCTAAGGGATGGAGTTGGGGTGCTGTTGCTACAGAATTCTGATGAATATGCTCGCTGCAACAGGCCCGATGACAGCACAATGCAAAATGATGCAGTTTCATTTAATGAGCCCTATATATACCCCAACTTGGTTTTTCCTTTTCCCAGAAGCTGAAACCCGAACCCTAACACCCTTAAGGTGATCTCCTCCCCCTCCACTCTCATCCTCCATCAAATCCATCTCCTCTAAGCTTCAAGATGAGTTTGGTTGTTGGTTGGTGCTTCTTTTCCTCTTTTCTTTATGTTTTATGGTTTGGGTTATGGTTTTCTCTCATTGTTGTCAAGTAGGGGGGTGCTTCCCCAATGTTGTTAGATGGTCTAGAGATTAACGGAGATTAATCTTGGGTCTATGTTGCTCTATGGTAGTTGATGGTGCCATTCCAAGCTTTTCGGGTTAAGTTAGTGGTGCCCATATACTCCTGGCTACAAACGGTGAATGGGTTCAAACTCATTATCTTAGTTTCATCATTATAGCTATGTTTTATGCATTATGTTTGTTATACATATGAAGATTTGAGATGAGATAAAATATAGAATACGATTTTACATGATTATATCAAACTATAAAAATTATGATTATTGATGATAGCATGAAAGAATGAGTTTTACAAAACTATGGGACCATGATTGTTATGTTATGTGTTATGGAAAATATTTTACATGTTTGAGAAAGGTTTTGTTAAGAAAATACGTATTGTAACAAAATGACTATTTTGTCAAATATGTATTCAGGAATTTCTATGATATCTCTATAATTGTAAAAGATGTTGGATTTTAGATTGTGTTTTTAGAATATCAAGTTTAATTATTATGTTTTGAGATTTCATATTTATTCTTTTGAATATTCAGTTAAGATATTTACATATGTTAGAGAAATGCGAAACAAGAGTATGACCTAGTTTTATGAATAATATTATATGATTTCCAAGTTTTATGATTATAAACCCCGTTGTTTTGAACTCTGATTTTAGAGATTTTATGATCTCAAGGAATAGAGTAATTATGTATGAAAGAGTTTTGATACCCAGATTAGAGTAATTATGTAACAAATTATAAGAACTAAGTACAAACTAGTTTAGATGGTAGCTATAGAGAAACAGACAACGAGTTAATAGTTGGGAAAATGATTGTTAACTTTGGTACCAAGTTGTTCTTAGGGGACAGAAAATACATGTTCTTCCCCATGCCCATGTCTTGGGGGAAGGAACAAAGCCTTGAGGATGGAGTCCATGTCGGGCACCCAATAAAGGCTGAAGGTAGAGCCTGTGTCTGGTATCCGTAAAGAATTGGTTATGGTATGGTTGACATGTATAACTGAACAGATATCCATATTTCTCTATTAGAGTACTGTTAATTATATTTTCAGAGATTATTAATGTTTTCAGAGAATATTTGATTTAAGAACTTGTCACGACCCCCTGATAAGCAGTATTTATGCCACTTATTTGACTTCTAAACCTTGGCCTTTTGCATGAGTTGTTGATGCGTATTGAGGAAAATAATAATGATTCTTATCTTGCACCTTATTGTACAATTTTAAGGAATCAGTGACTATTGCACCATTTTTGGAAATAACTAGAAAATGAACCTTGTTGCAATTAACTCATCTCTTCGAAGAATGGTTTTTGTATACAGGAGCACTAGATTGTGTGCAAAATGTCAAAGGAAATATTGGGAACTCTTTGGAAAGAACTGGGGCTGAAAGGAAGAAAGAGATGTAGAAGCCACCATTTGGGTGAGCGCTGTAGTGCTCATTAGCATTGTAGCGCTCAACAGAGACCAGACTTATAGAACCTTGGAGTAACCCATTCTGATGAGTGCTGTGCTCACATGATTACCTTGGATTGACGTGCTGATCCGTTTTGGGTCCCTTTTCTTAGATGAACAATAAACATGAAGTGGAGACATCAGAACCTCTTTTTTTTTTTTTAGTTTTAGTTTTAGTTTTAGTTTTTGAGAACACACACACACACACACACACTCTCTCTCTCTCTCTCTCTCTCTCTCTAGGTTTAGAGTTCTTCATCATTGTTGGATTTTAGCTTTTGCTGGATTGTAATTTGGCTTTTCCCTTCAATAACAATTGTGAAACTCCCTCTATGGAGGAGTAATCTCTGTACTGTGCACAGGGATAACTGAGGATTAAGCTTATTCTTAAGGTTCCTATTTTCTATAGCAATTTGTGATTGGTTTTTTTTCCCCATTTGCTTTCTCTTTTGATGTCAATTGCAGAGATTTTTGTAGTTGTATTTTTAAGAGTTGTTTGGTTGTGCATTCATTTGCGTGCATAATTTAGATACCATTGGGGTATTGGGTTGATTGATTTAATTACATCCAATTGGTAAGGGATTGAAATTAACTCCATTAGGAATTAGGAATTAGTAGTTCATATATTAGTCAAACCCTTAGTAAGAGTGCGATTGTATGACCATTAAGTAGAATTGCATCATTGTTGTGTGATAGCATGACTAATGAAAGTAACCATCACCATGAATTAATTCTTTGAACCAATGATTGAACAATTCTAAATTCGAAGAACTCCTTGTGCAAGTAATTCTTCCCATAATAATTTCTTAATCTAATTTTACTTTCAATAATTCCAAAACCTCCAAATCTCTTGAAATAATTAGAACACTTCCTTGTAAGATGACTTGGATTGCACCCTAATTACATTTTTGGTGTAATTTAGTCACTAAAATAATTTTTAATTTGTTGCGGGTAACGACAGCTCACATCACCTGCCTAGGGTACGTGACCAGTACTTGAGGGATTGGGTCCTCACAGAAGCCTTTGGTAGCGTGACAGACTAACATGCATAAACAAATCAAATAGATTCAAAATGTCTCAAGTTCAACTGAAATTCCATAACCTGAAAATATTTCTAAAACATAAATCTTGAATAAGGAACTGCATAAAATCCATAATATGGGCCAAAGCCAAACATAAATAAATAAATGACTAAAATTTTGAAAATAACTAAAATAATATAATGCATGTTCGGAATCCGGCCTACATAATTACTGGAGCACTACTAGACTAGCATAACCTATAATAAGCTCTACTCTAAAGCGAAGCTCACCAAAAGAAGCTGCAACACTACTGAGGTGGATCCTGTGGTCCAACTGAACTTGTAACTGTATCTGTAGGGGGAGGAATTGAAAAGAGAGGGGTGAGTTCATCAAAACTCAGTGAGTGAACCTCTACTTACAACCCACATGGGACAACAACAAAATATATAACATATATATGCAACCGATATAAAATATATTATATATATTTACATATATCTGTACTAAAAATAATAATTTAACTGAATCCATAACAATAATTAGTAGAGAAATAAGGATTATTCTGTACATAAATATCTGAGCTGAATAGCCAAATTTGAGCCAATGGCTAATTTGATAGACACCTAACTAGGTCCCATAAATGGACACCTCACTAGATTCCTTACTAAGGGTGAGTTAGTCCTCTAGCAGACCACTTAGTTGTAATATCCCAAAAATAAGTGTTCTTAGAAAGGTCAAGTCTAAGCTATGTGAGTGTTGGGTAAAGCATAAGAGAGATTCAAATGCCTTATATATATAGTTCCCAAAAGGAGAAAAATAAATTATAAATTTATAATGAATTTTGTACACAAAATTTTTTATATGCTAATATTCAATTATTATTTAAATTTGATAATTATTCTTTTTATAAAGCTAATATTCAGTTTCTGATAAGACGTTTGATTTTAAATTTTGAAGCGATTATCTTATCGAAATAGATTCAATGTAATTTATAATAATTGGTACTGTTTAAATTTTAAACTTTGAAAATATTATCTGATCAACTCTATTAGATTCAATATTATTTATAATTATCTTTGATATTAATATTTGTTTCAGCATTGTAGATATTACTAGAATTAGAAAAGGTACAGAGTACTAAATTTTCCCTTTTTCACATATGCTCTTTATAAATTAGTTTTTACATTATTTCTAAGGTTATGTTAGGATTTATTTAGATATATATTATTCATATTTATGATGTTAAATATCAATTTATATTGGAATATATGTATATGTGTGTATGTGTGTGTAAGTGAAGTGTCAATTTGAGATTGGTTTCTACCTTTCATTAGAGATTATAATTATTCTATAAAGATTTAAATATTAGTGTATATATATATAGTATTCGCAGATACTACTTTAGTAATAACGTTGTTAGCATAAAGTATTTTATATTGATAATAGATATAATTTTTAAAGTAGTTATAAAATATTCAGATACCTTCGAAAATACAAATTTATAGAATTAAATGAATATGTTAAAGAAATATGTTTCTGTGTATGCATATCAGTTTCATGAAAATTTGGATGTAGACAAATCTATAGTTGAAGATTTTTAAAATGATTGATAGTTAACTAAAATTATGACCATTGTGATTTGAAAATGATTTTTCAAACATTGCTAAATTACAATGATACTTACTTGAAGATATTAGATACTATTTATATTTGACATATTATGAAAATAATTTGTTAGATACTATTTTATAGAGAATTACTAGATGTTTTCAAGAAGTTATTAATTACTAGAATTGAGTACAAAATTTGTTCATCATGTAAATCATCATCATCATCATCATCATCATTATTATTGTTGTTGTTGTTGTTGTTGTTGTTGTTATTATCATTATTATTATTTCAAAAGAGAAACAAATACATAATCTGAATATATCAAGATAGATGTTATTTATTTTAGAAACCTCATTGGCGTTTCATTTCAATATATATGTAGATATATCCGTGATACAAAAGATAATTGAGAGATATGTTAGAGTAGTTTGAATTTGAATTATCCAAGTAGTTATAAAAGATATGATTAGATTTGGTCTTGCTATTATCCTTATTTGATTGTTGTTGATATCACCCACTTAGTTAGGATATATCTATAAAAGATCTTTAATATAACTTTGTTCTTGTACTGTCAAGTATGACCCTTGTTTAGTATTTTACAAATATCTTGAGTCGTAGATGTTCGAATGACACAATTTTTGTGGCATTAGAAAGCTAACTCAATTATTTACAAGTTCTATTTCTAGCTTGGAGGAAAAATTCTAATCGCAAGGGAAATTAAATGCTTACAAAAAGTCATAACGAAAAAAAAAGAAAAATGAAAAATAGAAATAAAATAAAATAAAATTTTTTGTTGGTGATATCTTTTACCTCCTAGTATAAATTTAGCACATTATAGTCCTTCTGAACATTCTTTTAGAAATCCTAGTTACCCAAGGATTTTTCCTATAAAGAAAGATGTAATTTCTCTCAGTCATCTTCGATTAATCCCTTCTGGTAGGTTCTATCATTCTTATCCTTATATGGTTATAAGTTTAGCAAATCTTTAGGTAATTGTGGTATGTTTTCTCTTCCTGTTCAATTCCAAGTCATTCCTAATTCTTGTCTATAATTCTATGGCAGTTGATAGTGCCATTCCAATTCCCAGTATCATGTAGGCAGTGGTCAGGTACTACCGGCAATGAATGGTAAGTAGGTTTAAGCTCATGGCCATACTTTTGGTCATTATTATTATTTTTTCAATATTATATAAATTATTTATGGAATTTTAGAATGATTTATGCCTAGAAAACATACTTTTATGAATTATAGAAATTTTAGAAAATTATTTTTCATAGTTATCATGAAAACCTTATTTTAGAAAGCTCATGGGACCATGTTTGATATCTTGCATGTTATAAAATATCTTTTTCCACAGTTTAGGAAATTATAAGACCTTAGTTTAATGTTTATAGCAACAACATTGATTACCATGTTTTCAGACTATGGATTTTGTATTAAAATTTTAGAACTTCATATATGATTTATTGAAAGTGTTGAACAAAGTATGATTCATAACAATTATAAGATACATACTTTGTTGGCTTTTGAAATCACTATGTCTATAAGCTGGTGATCCCTTGGGCATGATTTTAGAATCTCAGTTATGCTAAAGTCAGATTGTTAGAATATAACAATTGTCAGATGTTAAAAATATAGTTCTTTGTTACCCCAAGATCATCCATGTTAAATCATTAAGAAAATAAATAGACTGATTGCAGAAGCATACTTGAATCCATAGGGAATGACTAAAGTTTGGGTATGTGGTTTTTGCCCTTCCAAGTTGATATGTATGCTAGAGATGGCGACTTTCTCTTCTCTGATGATGGGATGTGAGGAAAAGATGTGTATGTATAATTTGGGGACCATAACCTTTTATATCTCTGTAAACCCTAGTTTCTAATTCAGCCCATCATAAAATTAGTAACTGGGTAATCATGGTATCTACACATAATAAGTCCACACTTAATGAGATGATTTGAGCCTATTAACTTATCCTTATCAGATCACTTTAATTTGGGCCAAACTTTATAATAGCACAATATACAATTATATATATACAAGTCCATGGATTTTACAATCTCCTACTTGGACGTACGTATATATACACAAATTGTATATTAAACTGTAACTTTTGAGCACTAAATTTGCTATTATGATCAAAACATCTCATTAAGTGTACTATGTTTTATGTTTTAATATAAGAAGTATTATCGCTAGTATTGTTCATTCATGATCACCAAATATGAGATTCGACTACTGATTTATTTATGATTGACGGATGTTACTTCCACTTTATGATACAGGCTTTATTTTCGAATATGTGGTTGCAAAAAAAAAAAGTATTTTCTGCTAACTTCATATAACAATAATTTCTAAAAGAACGTAGAGTATGAAGTAATAAACTAATAAGAACGAAATATGACTTAAGCATGGTTCATTTTTATTAGGGTGTTACAGAAAAGAAATCTATAAACATAGAGTCTTTCACTTAATTAAATGAGGATTTAAATCCGTGCTCCCACTGAATGAGCACTTAAAAGCATACTCCCACTAGTACAACATATCATCAAATAATATCACACCTATATGAGCAGTGTGCTCATGAAAGACCTTGGGTGGTAAACCTTTCGTAAGCGGATCCACAATCATGGAATTTGTGCCAATATGCTCTATAAAAACTTGACCACTCTGAACTCTTTCTTTAACAAGTAGGAGCTTGATGTCTATATGTTTGGAATTTGTGGAGCTCCTATTGTTGTTAGAATACAAGATTGCAGACTTATTGTCACAAAATAGCTTAAGAGGTCTTTCAATTCCATCCATAATTTGCAGCCTTGTGACAAAATTTTGCAACCATATTGCATGATTGGATGCTTCATAATAAGCTATAAATTTAGCTGCCATGGTGGAAGAAGCAATAAGTGTGTGCTTAGCAGTTTTCCAAGAGATTGCTCCTCCATCAAGCATGTAAACATAGCCTGAAGTAGATCTATGACTATCTTGACATCCTGCAAAGTCAGAGTTTGAATACCCAATGATCTCTAACTTATCCGACTTCCTGTATGTGAGCATGTAATGCTTTGTTCTCTAGAGATATCAGAAGACCCGTTTGGCTGCTACCTAATGATCCATTCCTAGATTACTTAAATATCTACCTAGCACCCTAACAATATATGCAATGTCTGGATGTGTACAAACCTGGGCATACATTAGACTTCCCACTGCTGAGGCATAGGGAATCTTTTGCATTTCTTTAGTTTCAAATCATTCTTAGAGCATTGCTTGAGACTAAACTTGTCTCCCTTAGCAACATGGATGTCTCCTGGTTTGCAATTCTGCATGCCAAACCTTTTAAGTACCTTTTCAATATAGCCCTTTTGTGATAATCCAAGAATACCTCGAGAACGATTACAATGTATCTGAATCCCTAATACAAAAGAAGCTTCCCCAATATCTTTCATTTCAAATTTTGTTGATAGAAATTTCTTAGTTTCTTGCAATAAACCTATGTCATTGCTGGCAAGCAGTATGTCATCAACATATAAAACTAGAAAAATGTGTTTACTCCTACTGAATTTGTGGTATATGTAATCATCAACCATATTCATCTCAAAGCCAAATGAGACAATAACCTGATGAAATTTATAATACCATTGACGGGAAGCTTGCTTTAACCTATAGATGGATTTCTTTAATTTGTAAACCATATTCTTTGCATCTGCAGGCACAAAGTTTTCTAGCTGCACCATATAAATTGTCTCATCAATATCACCATTGAGAAACACAGTCTTTACATCCATCTGGTTTAACTTTAAATCAAAATGTGCCACTAATGCCATAATAGTCCTAAAAGAGTCTTTCGATGGATCGAAGAGAAAGCCTCTTTATAATCAATACCTTCCATTTGAGTGAAGCCTTTTGCAACAAGATGTGGTTTATATTTTTCCACATTACCCTTCGAATCCCTTTTGGTTTTAAATATCCATTTGTAACTAATGGGTTTTGAACCTTCAGGCAATGGGACAAGTTCCCAAACATTATTATCTTTCATTGACTTAATTTCTTCACTCATGGCATCGATCCACTTTTGAGAATTAACACTTTCCACGGCTTGATGGAAGTTGATCAAATCATCTTCTGCTAGTCCTTTGTCATCCTCATGTTCTTGGAGAAAGGTGATATAGTCATCAAAAACTGCACTTCTCCTTTCTCTAGTGGATCTCCTTAATGGCACTTGTTCTTGAGGTTGTTGAGTTTATTATTCTGGAATAATGTAATGATCTTGAATGGGGAGATTTCCAACATTGTCTTGTAGGTCTGATATTGCTTCTTGAACAACATCAGGAATAAGAACTTAATCATTGCCATTAACAATCATAGGAAGTGGAGTAGATTCCTCTTCAAAGACAATGTCTTTACCCTTATTTCTCCCCCCAAACTCAATTTCCTCAAAGAAATAGGCATTTTTGGTCTCAAAAATTGATCTAGAAGTGTGATCATAAAATTTATACTCCCATGATCATTTAGAATATCCAACAAAGTAGCAGCTAACCGTTCTTGAGTCCAATTTCTTCTCATTTGGCCTATAAGACCTTGCCTTAGCTAGACAACCCCAAATGTGTAAATGTTTTATGCTAGGCTTTTTACTAGTCCATAATTCATAAGGAATTTTGGCCATTGCTTTAGTTGGAACTCTATTAAGGATATAGGCTGCAACTTTTAATGCTTTTCCCTAGAGTGATTCTGGCAAGATAGAATGACTAATCATACTTTTTACCATATCTTTTAATGCTTTGTTTCATCTCTCAGCAACACCATTCATGCTAGGAGTACCTGGCATGGTATATTGAGGGACGATACCACATTCCTCTAGGAATTTGGCAAATGGTCTTGGACGTTATTCACCAGATCCATCATATCACCCATAGTATTCACCACTACGGTTTGATCTAATGGTCTTAATACTTTTTCCAAGTTGGTTTTTAACCTCGGGCTTAAACGCCTTAAACATGTCCAATGACTAAGATTTCTCATGTATGAGGTAAAGGCAACCATAACGTGAATAATCGTCTATGAACATAATGAAATATTGTTGACTATTCCATGAAGGCATAGGGAAAGGTCCACAAATATCCGTATGTATGAGTTTTAAGACGTCTGAAGATCTGTTGGCACCTAACCTCCTTTTGTTTGTCTGTTTCCCCTTAATACACTCAATACAAACTTGAAAGTCCATCAAATCAAGGGAATCAAGAATTCCATCTGACACAAATCTTTCAATTCTTTGTTTAGATATATGCCTTAAATGCTTGTGCCAAAGTGAAGCAGAATTCTCATTGGTTAATTTGCGTTTAATACCACGTGTACTTACATGCAAAGTTTCATTGAAAGAGGCAATAGAATCAAACAAATACAAGTTATCATAAAAGGTCAGAGAACCTGTACCAATAATATTTGAATTCAGAAAAAGACTAAACTAATTGTTTCTAAATGAATAGCAATAACCAGATTTGTCCAAAATAGAAATAGAAACCAAATTCTATCTAAAAGACAGTACAACAAATGTCTCTTTCAAATCCAAATAAAATCCTATCTTTAACAATAATTTAAAAGTCCCTATCGCCTTGACTTCCACTGATTTTCCATCACCTACATAGATGAATCTTTCAGCATCATTTGACTTTCGACAATTCAGGCAACCCTGCATAGACACACTTATGTGAGTAGCAGCACCGGAATCTATCCACCAAGTGTGTCTGGGTACTAAAATCAAATTAGCCTCAGAACAAACAAAATAGAGAAATGTACCTTTCTTTGCACGCCAAGTGTGATATTTGGCATAATTTTTCTTCATATGTCCTATACTCTTACAGGAGAAACGGCCAAATTCCTCATTTTGTTTCTGCTGTTGTTTTTTCTGAGGTGGATCATTTGTAGTTTCTTTATTCTTCTTTTTTTTCTCTTCATATTCTTGTCCTTAGAGGTACTTGCCAAGTGAGCACTTTCAATATTTTCTTGCTTCAGTCTTTCTTCTTCTTGCATACAGTGAGAAATAAGCTCATTAAGAGACCATTTGTTCTTTTGGCAGTTATAACTGACCTTAAATTGACTGAATTGTATAGGAAGAGAAATCAAAACCAAATGCACGAGCAAATCATCAGATAGCTCTAACTTTAGTGCCTTTAGTCTAGAAGCAAGATGAGACATCTCCATGATGTACTCCCTTATATTTCCTTTTCCTGTATACTTCATTGAAGTTAAGCCCGATAAAATTTTACTTGTTTTAGCCTTGTTGCTTTTGGCAAAGCGCTTTTCAATTTCCTTAAGAAATTCCTTGGCAGTGGTTACTTTTTCAGACACAATGTCCTTGAATGCTTCTGGAACACGATGCTTCATGATCATGAGACTCATGCGATTTGAAAGATCCCACTTCTCAAAGTCCCATTTTTCCTCAATGGAACTTTTATCCATAGGAGCAGTGGGTTGTTCAATCCTTAATGCAAGGTCTAGATCCATGCAGCTAAGAACGATCATTACATTCTCTTTCCAGTCCTTAAAGTTACTCCCATTTTACATGGGAATAGAGTTGATGTTGGCAAATACTATAAAAGTAGATGCATTAACTGAAAAATAGAACAAAACAACATGATCACACAAGTTCCAAATCATATAGATAAATTCAAATAATGGTAGGGCCCATCACAAGATACCTAGCACAACATTATTATTTAGTCTTTGGACAGAAATATTAATTTGTAAATGGTACTCTTGGTGTAGTAATCAAATACTGACAATAAATCCTGTCAAATTATAAGTCTATCGTTGGATCGACTTATTATTCACATTGAACCTGATAATCATCACAAATTTATTATCACAGGTGAGTGTATGAAATTTGGCCAAATACAAACCTTCCTTTGGGTTGATCAATACTTGCAAAAATTTCATTCTCACCCTCATCCTTATGTTCCAAAATAAATTGACTTAGACAAGAAAGGCTCCTTTGGCAGCATGTTGCTTTAGTCAATTTATTTCAAACCCTCAGAATTGTTATCAAAGTAAAACTTCTTGTAACAAGAACTTGCATACACATATATTCTCAATACGATTATAATAAAAAAAAACACATATGTGGTACTCCAAATATCAACAAGACAAATCCTTATTTGTAAATGAACAAATAATTAAATCTTTTACTTTTACACATCAACATGCCAAAAGACCAAACAAGAGTGATAACTTACATGCCAAACAAAAAAGATTCAACTTACTTTTAAGCCTAAATTGAAATCCAAAGATCAACAAAAAGGTAATCAATTATTTCTCAATGATTCAATTATGGATCGCTCTAAAACCACTTGTTAGAAATATAGTTCTTTGTAATCCTAAGATCATCTATGCTAAATCATTGTGAACACCATATTTAGTCTGGATACCTTTTTTTCTATTTATTTATTTTATTATTTCTTTCTTTCTTTTACTTTTAACAAAAATACAAAAAAAAATCATCAAAAAGAGTTTGGTCCACTTCAAAAAAAATAAATAAATAAAAAAAACACAGAAGAGTGGCAGACACCTTGGGCTCCTCCCCAGTCCTTTTACTCCTTCATTCCCGTAACGACAGACAAAAAAAAAAGGAAAAATTATGAAATATGATGATCCCTCATAGCCTGTAAGTCACTCACCCTCAAGTCTACAATCGAGCTCTTTCATTGGTATCCGGGGTAGGATCTTCTCCTTAACTATCATTCAACTACTTACACAACAATATAGAAACTCAACACAATCTCATCCACCCTCACCATTTGCAAAAAAATCCAACAATACACCAAAACCAACCCAAGAGCAAAAATAAAAAAAAAGAAGGAGAAAAGAAGTAGAATTCACAGCGGTGCTCCGCTACTTTCCTTCCCGTTGCAGCCCGACCGCACCGCTGCGGGCCTCATCCCTACTTCCCTCGGCATCCTCGTTCACTAGAAATCACTGTCACTACTCAGCTTCTTCTTC